>JARYZH020000039.1:2782500-3382500 GCA_030021035.2 Notholithocarpus densiflorus
TATCGCAAATTTTGTACTATAAAAAGAGCCACATGAATTAAATCCCGCGTCTAAATGTGCAAACATAATATACTACTGTGGTAGCCGAAATTAGGAACTTGAGACAGAACTTGCCTGACATTGATTGTGTAGGTACTATGGGGAATCGTGGCAATTACAGAATGATATTAAGTTGCAATCTAGTTTAAAGAAATAAAATATAAAATCATAATTCAAAGTGCCTGGAGCACTTTCAAAGCAAGTTTTACCCCAGGTCATTGTAACAAGATGGTGTAACACAAAAAGAAAGCCAGAAAACAAAAATAGACTCAATCTCAAAAAATAAAAGCTTTATGACATATTTGGTAATGTTGTTCTAGTAATATTATTTAAATATTGTGAAAATACGTGTGGGTGAAAAAGTGTTGTAAAAATGCATGTTGTGTTGTTTAAACAACTATTTTTTAAATAACACTAACAAACAGCCCTAATCTCTAAGCACCTAGAAAACCCATATGGGTTTTAGCCAGAAACAAAAAAAGTAACAAAACCCACAAAAATTAAATATCTAACACAAGAAAATCCTTGACATATAGCATCAAGTTTTATTGAATAGAAACTAATTGAACGTACCTAATACCAAGGCCACTACTTATCCAGTCACTCACTATAGCCATTGGTCAATACCACCTTTGCCAACTAAAATTGTAGCAAACTTGCACAGAATGGCCACAAAGACCAAGCAAGGTTGCCAACACTCGAAGTTTGCAAGAATTGAGATGTTTCTAATCAAGGTTAGGCTAACCCAAGTAGTTCACATTGATTGCAAATATAAACTCTAATATACACCAGATTTGGTACAACTGTAACAAGAAGATGAGGATGTTTAAACCACATGAAGTTCACCCACTTAGTCAGAAACTTGAGTGTAAGTTGAATGAAAAGTTTATTGATGTCGTGTGGATCTTCTTTAGTACCATTCTCCCTTCTTACAGTTGAGTTAATTTCATTTCGATAAATTTTTTCTAAGTGAATATTTCAAATAGGCACTAACTACAACCACTTGATACCAAGTTCAAGACCTACAATGAATCCAAAAGATAATTGTTTATGATTTGTTCTGAACTACAACCAGGTTTGTTCTCTACCCCCTTAGCCTTCATCTCTTCTCTCACCATCTCCACATCCTCCCACCTTTCTACTGTAGCATAAACATTTGACAAAGCTACCTAGTCTTCACTCCTAACAGTCAAATTTGCAGTACTCTTCTCTGCTGAAGCTGGAGGAGAAGCTTCCCCACCTTCTCACCCATTGTGACATCCCCACGAACTTTGCAAGAACTTAGTAAACTCCTCCACAATATAGCATCTGGTTCAATTTGCATCTTCATTATAAATTCATACGCTTCTTTTAAGTGCCTAGCACGACCAAGAAGATCAACCATGCATGCAGCCATAATGTTGCATCACAGGCAAGACACCAAATTTACTCTTCATCATATCAAACAAATGTAGACCTTCTTCAACAAGCCCTACATGACAACAAGCTGATAACAAGCTAGTAAAAGTTACTGCTTTGGGTTTAACACCATAAGTCTCCATTGTCTCCAAAAGCTCCAAAGCTTCCTTTCCTCTTCCATAGATAGCTAGTGGTGCATGGCCGTTCTTAGTTGGTGGAGTGATTTGTCTGGTTAATTTCGTTAACGAACGAGACCTCAGCCTGCTAAATTCATTCTATGATTTTAGAGGAGGTTTCTAACAAGCAGTTCGGCGTTCCGAGGGTTTTTGAATTTTTTATGATTTTTCCTATTTTCTGGCTTCTGAAAATCATAAAAAATAAAATTTGTTGAATCTGGCCTCCAAATTTTGACAGGTTGAAGGTCAAATTTTTCTTAGCTTGTGTGTAAAAAATCAGGGCAAGACTCTAAGAATTGCTCCAAAAAAGACCCATTATTCCTCCTCAACAAATCAATGTTTCCTGGTGCCAGAGCGGATTTTTTCTTAAGCGCTCTTTAGGGGGGAGGAGGTATTCAGCGATGCACAAGGGCGACCCCTCTTGTGCTTGGCCACGGGTAGGCATGCTTATGATGAGCCCTCAGGCACCCAACCTCGCGTGCTCTACGGCGTAAGGCCACACCCATCCGTGCCCAGTGGCGGGGGGTCGATGGTCTCTGGAGCCGTGTGGTGGAGGGATGCATGCATTCTTGGTTTAGCTTGGGTAAGCTATCGCAACGCGGACAGTGTTAGTTTCACCCATTGTTTCGCGAAGCAAATTCCATGCGACTATCGGGCTTGTTTGTGTCTTTCTTACTAAGCGATTGCATGGTTGCAGTGGCGGCGACGGCAACGACAACAACGATGGCGGCGGTGTCCCTCGATGTCCCTTGTAGTTCTTGTGTGTGGTTGGTGAGCCATGCAAGCTTGGTTATGCCCGGGCTGTAGTTATGCCCGCGGAGACGTCGTTGCCGCGATCGTGGCTAGCAGTGCGCGCCTCACGGCATGCCTCAACATCTGGGCGCTCCTTGCATCGGCCTGCGGGCTCCCCATTCGGCCCGTCTTGAAACACGGACCAATGAGTCTGACATGTGTGCGAGTCCACGGGCCAGTAAACCCGTAAGGTGCAAGGAAGCTAATTGGCAAGATCCCCCTGAGGGTTGCACTGCCGACCGACCTTGATCTTCTGAAAAGGGTTCGAGTGAGAGCATACCTGTCGGGACCCGAAAGATGGTGAACTATGCCTGAGCGGGGCGAAGCCAGAGGAAACTCTAGTGGAGGCCCGTAGCGATGCTGACGTGCAAATCGTTCGTCTGACTTGGGTATAGGGGCGAAAGACTAATCGAACCGTCTAGTAGCTGGTTCCCTCCGAAGTTTCCCTCAGGATAGTTGGAGCCCACGTGTGAGTTCTATCGGGTAAAGCCAATGATTAGAGGCATCGGGTCGCAACGCCCTCGACCTATTCTCAAACTTTAAATTGGTAGGACGGCGCGGCTGCTTCGTTGAGCCGCGCCAAGGAATCGAGAGCTCCAAGTGGGCCAATTTTGGTAAACAGAACTAGCGATGCGGGATGAACCAGAAGCCGGGTTACGGTGCCCAACTGCGCGCTAATGTAGAACCCACAAAGGGTGTTGGTCGATTAAGACAGCAAGACGGTGGTCATGGAAGTCGAAATCCGCTAAGGAGTGTGTAACAAGTCACCTGCCGAATCAACTAGCCCCGAAAATGGATGGCGCTGAAGCGCGCGACCTATACCCGACCATCGGGGCAAGTTCCAGGCCTCGATGAGTGTCAGCGTCCAACCATGGTAGGATCAGGGCAAGACCCGGAGGAGTCCATTGGTTCCCAACGTCAGGACCAGTTCCTCAACCTTGAGCGAAAGAAGGACCACAAGGTTAGTGTGCACACCACGCATACTAGCAGAAGCCAATCTCGAGGCGGGAGTTACATCTCTCATAAGGAAAATACCAGAAGCATGCAGTTGGAGATTGATCGTCTTCGCAGGAAGCTATGCCGTGAGCGGCAGAGAAGGACTCCCTTAGACTCTGACCCCTCCTCCTCTGATGATGAAGATGGTAGCTACAGGCCCAAGTCCATGACTCCCCCCAGTGAGTCTTTTTTGTATGATGAGGACCGTCATTACAAGCGGAGGAGTAAGAGTCCATCTCGCAAAGGTATGAGCAATGATGTTATGAGCAAGGCTCTTAACCAGATCTCTAAATCACTGTTTACACGTAGTATCAGAGGGGGAAAGCTTCCTCGGCGATTCACTCAGCCAGCATTCACCATGTATAATGGTAGAATGGAACCTGTGGAGCACGTCAGCCACTTCAACCAGAGAATGGCCGTCCACTCCAGGAATGAAGCCTTGATGTGTAAAGTGTTCCCATCAGTTTGGGGCCCGTGACGATGAGATGGTTCGACGGTCTGAAAGAATGTTCTATTAGCTCCTTCAAGGATCTTATTAGGGCCTTTGGGGATCGTTTCGTAACTTGCAGTAGGGTTCCTCGGCCCTTGGATTCCCTGCTGTCTATGACCATGTGGGAGGGGGAGACCCTGAAAACGTATTCCGACAGGTATTGGGAGATGTTCAACGAGATAGATGGGGACTTTGATGATGTGGCTATAAAGACTTTTAAGGTCGGCTTGCCCACCGAGCATGATCTGAGAAAGTCTCTGACCAGGAAACCTATTAGGAGTGTGCGTCAGCTCATGGACCGTATTGATGAGTATAAACGAGTCGAGGAGGACCAGCAACAGGGAAAGGGGAAAGCCAAAGTGGTCCCTCAAGATAGAAGGGATTTCAAGTCGGATAGGTACAATAACAACCGACCTCGGAGAGATTTTACGGGTCACTCTGGACCTACTACTACCACTCAGGTAGTCAGCACTGTGTTCCAAGAGCCAGTACACCAAATTCTAGAGAAAATTAAGAATGAGTCATACTTTCAATGGCCAAACAAGATGGGAGAAGACCCCACAAAGTGCTACCAGAGCCTTCACTGCCAATACCACCAGGAGCGGGGGCACACTACTGAAGATTGCAGGACGTTGTGGAGTCACTTGGAGCAGCTGGTCAAAATTGGAAAGTTAAAGCAATTCTTGTATCAACCCAACGGACAGGGTGGTCAGGCAGGGTCGGGAGCTCATAAAGACACTTCTACAAGACCGCCTTTGGGTACAATTAATGTCATTCTTGCTACTCTAGGAAGGATTGGTTCTCGGCCATCCAGGGTGCTGTTTATGGCTCAGCCATCTATCGAAGACTCGCCCTCTAATTCGAAGAGGAGCAGAGTGGGGGTCCAACTAGCTCTGAGCATTTTCGATGAGGACAAAGTCGGGACCTTGCAGCCATATGATGATGCCCTGGTGGTCACCCTCAGGATAGGTGGGTATGATGTGAAGAAAGTGTTGGTGGATCAGGGCAGCGGCGTAGAGATCATGTACCCTGACCTATTTAAGAGACTGAAGCTGAGGTTCGAGGACCTGACCTGCTATGATTCCTTTCTGATAGGGTTTAACGGCAAGATTGTCTTTCCAAAAGGCCAAATCCGACTACCCGTTCAGATAGGGACAGAGGTCGTGGAAGTGAACTTCATCGTGGTAGATGCCTATTCCCCCTACACTGCCATTGTGGCAAGGCCTTGGTTTCACACCATGGGGGCCATACCTTCCACCCTACACCTGAAGGTGAAGTATCCGTCTAGGGGTCGGGTTAAGGAATTGGTGGGGAGCCAATCCATGGCCAGGCAATGCATGGTGGCCGTAATTAGACATCAGACCGGGGGTGAGTCCTTGTCCCCTGCGGCGCAGGACTTATAGCAATCAAAGGTGCCGGTGTTGTCTACGGGGGCAGTGGCAGAAGGGGCTAAATGCGAGCAACTGGAAAAAGTTGTTATTGGCAACGATGAGGAAAAATTCTTCCAAGTCGGAGTTCAGCTGCCTCTTGGGGAGAAGGAAGAACTGATAGATTTTCTCAGAAAAAATATTTAGGTATTTGCGTGGAGCGCTTACGAGGCCCCCGGGGTGGATCTGGACTTCATTTGTCACCATTTAAACGTCAATCCATCTGTCGTCCCCAAAAAGCAACCACCTCGGTGCTCATCCAAAGAACATTCTAATGCTGTCAAGGAAGAAGTGCTCAAACTTAAGTGGGCTGGGGCCATAAAGGAGGTGTTTTACCCTGAGTGGTTAGCCAACACAGTGGTGGTGAAGAAGAAAAGTGAGAAATGGCGGGTGCATGTAGACTTCACGGATTTAAATAAGGCTTGTCCAAAGGATCCTTTCCTCCTGCCTCGGATAGATCAGCTGGTGGATGCAACCGCGGGCCATCCCCGGATGAGCTTCTTGGATGCTTTCCAGGGATATCACTAGATACCATTGGCTCTGGGTGATCAAGAGAAGACTTCTTTCGTTATACCCACAAGGAATTATCATTACAAAGTGATGCCCTTTAGGCTGAAAAATGCGGGGTCTACATATCAGTGAATGATGACCAGGATGTTCGAACCACAACTGGGCAAAAATATTGAGGTCTACATAGACGATATGGTGGTAAAGAGTAAGGTGGAGTTCGAGCACATAAATGATCTCGGAGATATTTTCGAGATACTAAGGAGACACACACTGCACCTCAATGCCACTAAGTGTTCTTTTGGGGTAGGCTCGGGTAAGTTTCTAGGTTATATGGTTACCCACTGCGGAATTGAAGTCGACCCAGATCAGATTAGAGCAATCAACGACCTGCAGCCTCCTCGAAATCCCAAAAAGGTCTAGAAGTTGACAGGAATGACTGCCGCTTTGAATCGATTCATTTCTCGGTCAGCGGACAGGTGTAGGCCTTTCTTCTAGTTGTTGCATAAGTGGAAGGGATTCGAATGGACGGAAGAGTGCTCCTCGGCCTTCCAGCAACTGAAGGAATATCTTTCCCAGCCACCTGTTATGTCCAAACCCGAGGAGGATGAGGTTTTGTTCGCTTACATTGTTGTAGCCTCACATGCAATGAGTCTGGTACTGATGCAGGATGATAATAGGGTGCAGAAACCAGTTTATTATGTGAGCAAATCATTACATGAGGTAGAGGTTCGCTACTTACCACTAGAGAGGGCCATCTTGGCAGTACTGCATGCTACGCGGAAGCTCTCACATTACTTCCAGACTCATACTGTTGTGATTCTAACCCAACTCCCTCTCCAATCACTACTTCGGAAAATTGATTACATAGGGAGGGTTGCAAAATGGGCAACGATCCTAGGAGCCTTCAATATTAAATACATGCCTCGCACCTCTATAAAGGGCCAGGTCCTCGCTGATTTAGTGGCTGAGTTTGCTGAGCCTTCGTTTGAAGAAAACGATGAAAGGCCGAGCATGGATGGAAAATCAGTTGGGATGGTCTCCTTGCAGGAGCCTTTATCTTGGAAGGTGTATGTTGACGGCACAACAAACCAAAGGGGATCAGGAGTGGGGCTGGTTGTAGTATCTCCTGAAAGGATCATCATTGAGAAATCCTTAAGGCTGGGCTTCTCGGCCACGAACAATGAGGCTGAGTATGAGGCTTTGCTAGTAGGAATGGCCATGGTTCAGAAAATGGGAGGAAAAGCAGTGGAGATGTTTTCAGATTTAAGGTTGGTTATAGGCCAAGTAAGGGGAGAACTGGAAGCCAGGGATGTGAGAATGCAAGAGTACCTAAACCAGGCTAGGCACTTGCAATCAGGATTTGACTCTTTTTTCTTACACCAAATCCCTAGAAGCAGAAATACGCATGCTGATTCCCTTGCCACTCTTGCAACCTCCTCTGCGCAGAGTCTACCTCGGGTCATCCTGGTCAAGGATTTATGCAACCCTACCGAGATGGAGAGGGAGAAGGTCCAGATTCATCAACTTAGGGTGGGACCTAGTTGGATGGATCCTATTGTCCTATTCCTTAGGGATGACATCTTGCCTAAGGAGAAGGGGGAAGCTGACAAAGTGCGAAGAAAGGCTCTTCGATTTTGGCTATCCGAGGACCAAAAGCTATATAAGTGCTATTTTTCGGGGCCATATTTGTTGTGCATCCATCTCGAAGTAGTGGAACTACTCCTAGAAGAGTTTCATGAAAAGATTTGTGGGAGCCATACAAGAGGCAGATCCTTGTCTCACCGGACCCTTACTCAGGGATATTGATGGCCCAATATGCAAAGAGAAGAACAAGAGTACGTGAAGAAGTGTGACCAATGTCAGAGATTTGCTTCTAACATTCATCAGCCAAGAGGCGTTCTTAATCCTCTATCTAGCCCATAGCCTTTTGCTCAGTGGCGCTTGGACATTATAGGGCCCTTCCCCAAAGCAGCATAAAATAGGAGATGACTTTTAGTCGGCACTGATTACTTTACCAAATGGGTTGAAACTGAGCCACTGGCAAACATTAGAGATATGGATGCCAAAAGGTTTGTGTGGAAGAACATTGTCACTCAGTTTGGGATCCCTTATACCCTTATCTCAGACTACGAACTTCAATTTGATAGCAAGGCTTTCAGAAGGTACTGTTGTGAATTGGGTATCACAAATAGGTATTCCACTCCAGCTTACCCCTAGGGGAATGGGCAGGCCAAGGTTGTCAATAAGGTTATAGTGAATGGACTCAAGAAGAGGTTGGATGATGCAAAGGGCAAATGGGTGAACGAGCTTCCACATGTTCTCTGGACATATCGGACTACCCCTCATAGGTCGACAGAGGAGACCCCCTTTTTAATGACTTACGGGGCTGAGGCTGTGATTCCTCTAGAGACCGGATTCCCAACGCTGAGGACTAGCTTGTTTGCTCTAGACAACAACAACCACCTATTAGAAAAGAGCCTAGATCTAATCGAGGAGCAAAGAGAAAATGCCATGGTTCAATTAGCATACGATCAGCAGAGGCTTAAAAAGGGATATGATTCAAATGTAAAGTTAAGACCACTGGCCCTTGGGAACTTGGTATTAAGAAAGGTTGTGGGTACAGCAAAAAATCTAGCATGGGGGAAGTTAGGGCCCAATTGGGAAGGGTCATACCGTATCACCTCGGTAGCAGGCATAGGAGCATACTTCCTACAAGATCTAGACGAAAAAGTTGTACCACGACCTTGGAATGTAAATAACCTGCGAAGGTACTATTATTAATGAAAGGCAGCTCTGCCATGTTTTCATTTATGACATTATGTGTTGCGTTAATTACTTGTGTGGATATTAAACAGAACCTTGGTCAAGTCTGGTTCCTTAGACCACATACCTTGGGCAAATTAATATACCTGATTACTAGTGTGGATGTTAAACAGAATCTTGGTTATGCCTAGCTTCTCGGACCACATGCCTTGGGTAAATTAACACTCTCTATTATTTGTTTGAATATTAAACAGAACCTTGGTTATACCTAGCTCCTCAGACCACATACCTTGAGTAAATTAATATTCTTGGTTTTTTGCTTAAGTGTTAAACAGAACCTTGGTTATGCCTGGCTCCTCAGACCACATGCCTTGGGTAAATTAACATTCTCTATTACTTGTTTGAATATTAAACAGAATCTTGGTTATGCCTGGCTCCTCGGACCACATACCTTGGGTAAATTAATATTCTTGGATATTTGCTTAAATGTTAAACAGAACCTTGGTTATGCTTGGCTCCTCA
Source organism: Notholithocarpus densiflorus (assembly GCA_030021035.2). Classification (NCBI taxonomy): domain Eukaryota; kingdom Viridiplantae; phylum Streptophyta; class Magnoliopsida; order Fagales; family Fagaceae; genus Notholithocarpus; species Notholithocarpus densiflorus. The sequence continues at coordinate 2,791,614 of JARYZH020000039.1, forward strand.
GACCACATGCCTTGGGTAAATTAACACTCTCTATTACTTGTTTGAATATTAAATAGGACCTTGGTTATGCCTGGCTCCTCAGACCACATACCTTGGGTAAATTAATATTCTTGGATATTTGTTTAAGTGTTAAACAGAACCTTGGTTATGCTTGGTTCCTCAGACCACATGCCTTGGGTAAATTAACACTTTTGTTTAAGTGTTAAACAGAATCTTGGCTATGTCTGGTTCCTCAAACCACCTGCTTTGGGTAAATTGATACTCACCATTACTTGTGTGAATATTAAACAGAACCTTGGTTATGCCTGGCTCCTTGGACTACATACCTTGGGTAAATTAATGTTCTTGGTTATTTGTTTAAGTGTTGAGCAGAACCTAGGCTATGTCTGGTTCCTCGGATCACTCGCCTTGGATAAATTAACACTTGTTTATCCCTTTTCCTACTAAGTGTTTTGTTTATCTCTAAAGACTTAGACCTCCCTATTTATTACACAGTTTTCAGTACCAGCACATAGTCATTTTTTCTCACCGTTTACATAGATTTAATTTATTTAAGCTAACAACATATTATTACTACTCGCTTTTGTTAAAGTATGGGTGTTCACCCTTGGAAGCACCATCAATCTAAAAGCCTCAGCAAAGGGCAAAACAATGACTACAGCCAACCAAAGATAAGTATTGCAAGAAAAATAAAGACTTATAAAGCAAAAGTTGACATCTTTTCATTGAACAAAAGAGAAGTACATTATGAACAAGGGCAAACTGCCATAACAAAGGAAAATTACATACAAAGAAAAAGAAAAAATAACAATAAGTAAAAGGAAAAGATCCTAAAGCTATGCCTTGGAGGGAGGAGGGTCATCTTTGTTGCCCGGCTGGGAGACAGGAGGATTGATGGCCTTGGGATCAACTTCCTTGGATTAAGGATCAACCTCCTTTACCTTAGGAACAGCATCCTTGGCCTTGGGAGTGGCATCCTTAAGCTTGAGGGTAGCTTTTGGACCCTTGGCCTCTGGCAAGGGCTTGACCTCCTTGCCCATGCCCTTGTCCTCTGGCCGAGAACCACCCTGGCCAGCCCCCTTACCCTTAGCCACCTCAGCCCCCTGGCCTTGGTCACCAGCCTTGCCAGGCCCTTTGGAGACCTTAGCAGGAGGAAAAGATGCCTGGGTGATGGAGAGCTACTCAAAGGAGGTTCGTGCAAGGGCAGCGGGAGGAGGGAGTGTGGCTGGAACTTCACAGATGTCTACAGGGTAATAAATGTTCTCAGCCTTCCTGCACTCGGAAGCAGTAAAGACACCAGGCAGGTTGAGCACCTCTGCCTACACTTCCTGGCAGTAGTCCCTGTAGACCTCCGCCAGCTCCTCCGCCAAACGGACCTCGGTTTCCTGCACCCCACGATCATAGGATGCCTACTCCGAAGCCTCTGCAGCTTCCTGGGCTGTCCGAGCAGCCTCATTGGCCTTCTCTAAATCTGCCTTCAACTCCAGGACCTGCTGTCTGGCCGTGGCCAGCTCTATTTCAGCATAGTGAAGCCTTTTGCGCTGCTCCTCAACTTGGTCCTGGGCATTCTTATGGCCGGCCTCAGTGCTCTTTCACTCTATCTCCTTAGCTGTCAGCTCCTTATTCTTTTGCTCAGCTACGCCCAAGGCCTTGCTAGTCTCGACGTGAAGGTTGGCCTCGACCCTAGCCTCGTTTCGGGCGTCTTTCACCCATTCCTCAGCTATGAACACCTCTTGGATGGCCTACACAGAAACGACAGACGAGCACATTATTAAAAAAAGGGAAGATAACTCAACATGATGTCAATAAGGCATGCCGAGGAACTTACTAGGGCTAAATCCCTCTTCAGGGACAGGAAGAGGTCTGGCTGCCTCATGTTCTTCAAAGCAGCCATATCCTTTGGTAAAATGAGAGGCTGCTCTAGGGCCTCGGCCAGATAGTGGGTGTGCCCTTTCTAGAACTCCCTGATGGTGAAGTTTCATAGAATGGCTGCCCCGTCCATCTCCAGCCGAGGGTCCCATGCGGGGTTTCGGTGGCGCACCTCGGCCACGTTCTGGTCCTCCCTACTCTCGACCGATGAGGCCCGCCCTTGGCCCTTGGCTATCTTTTGCTGCTTCGGCTCCTTTTGGCAGACCACTTCCCCCTCCTCGGCTACCTCCTTCTCCTTCCTTTTCTTCTTCAGGTTGGGCATGGGGAGTAGGTTAACTGTAGGAGGAGGAGGAGGAGGAGGAGGAGAAGGGGGGGGGAAGAGCAGGAAGAGGTTGGGACCCTGAGGTGTCCTTCTGTGCTGGCCCCTTAGCCCTATCTGTAAGAAGCTCACGTAGTCCTTTCTTCCTGTTCATGGCCATCTCCTTTCCTTCTTCCTCGGAGTTGTTGTCTATGCGTGCAATAACAAGACCGGAGGTGCAAACACCTGAAAATCTATCGGGCTCATCTTTTGAGTTCGAGACTTAAACCACAAGCTTTCCCTGTTCCTCTCCCTCCTCCTCGAGATGGAACTGGTCTATCTCTGCCTTGAGCGATAGGCACGAAGAGGCTATCTCTTCTCTTAAAACCGCCGCTTCGCGAGGAGAGCGATAAGTAGGCAATTCAACTGACACGATGTCTTCTTGGCCCAGAAAATCGGGCACCGAGACGTCTATCCAGGCTAGCCGAGGATCGCCTACTCTTCTCGCGTGGCCCACGTCCTGAAACTTGTCTGACAAGGGCTCGAAGTCTAGGATGAGGTGGACAGCTCTCAATTGCCTGTCTTCGCTCACAAACACTTGGGATCTCAGCACCTTGTTAAGGACCGAGACATTGACGAGGTTGAGGTTAGGAGCTACGTGTCTTTTATCTGAAAAAATATCCGAGGAGCAAAACCATGGTCAGAATAATAAAGCCATCCATCAGAAATAAACGGAATGCTAAAGGAAAGGAGAAAGCAGCAAAACTACAGAGTTAATGCCTATGTTAAAAAAAAAAGGGACCAAAACCTAGGGTACCCCACCTGGCTCTCCCTCCCGGACTGGGCAGTGAAGACCGTTGTGCCATTCACCTGAGACTATCAGAAAGTCATCCTTCATGCCCTTGTTGGATTTGGAGAGGCACGAAACGAGCCTGACAACAGAGGATCTAGACTTAAGGTAATACCCCGAGTCTACGAGCAGGTGACACTCGTACATCCAAACAACATCGTGCCAGGTGAGGTTTAGCCCCATTTGCTCGTTGAGAGCGTCCACACTACCCAGAATCCTAAAGAGGTTGTGCGCACATTGATGGGGGCACAGTGTATGGGCGATTAAGTAGTCTCTAGTTACTCTACCCATGGGAAGCGTCATTCCCCCTTCTATGAAGGCGATCATGGGAATGACGGCCTCCCCTTCATTCCTATGGGTAAGCCACTGACTCGGAGCACGGTACCGCAAGGAAACTCTCTGAGGAATGTGGTACCTAGCCTTAAATCCCTCCATACCGGCGGGAGAATCTACGAGGTGAGCGAATCTACCCATCTAAGCAAACTAAAGGGAAGTGAAGGAGATATTTTTGAAAAAGGAGTAAAGAGTAGAAGGCTGAAGAGACTGGCCGAGAATAAAAGAGCATAGAAGCGTGAAAACTTACAAAAATAAAGAGTAGAAGGCTGAAGGGCTTCTTGAAGGTTTGAAGATTTAGGAAGTCTTCAAAGCTTGAGAGTTTGGGAAGTCTTGGGAGTTCGAAGATTTGTAAAGTAGGAGAAAATGAACCCCCAAAGCGCCTTATATAGGAGGCGGAATTGGGGGGGAGTTATCCCGCCCAAAATTTGAGGAGAAACGCCAGCCGTAGGATCTCCATCTCACCGTAGGATGTGGGGAACAAAGCACCGCCTAGAGCATTTAATGAGACGTTGCGGACTCCGAAGCACCAGAACGGTTGCGGGACACGCGAAGTGACACTTTCACGTGTGGAAGTCAAAGAAGCGTGTGGAATTAATTATCCAATGTCAAAATCCCATTTTTCTCCTCGGATAAGAGAAGAAAAACCGGAGTTTTGAGAGGCTATTGTGGGATACAAGAATTTAAATAAGGTATTTGCACCATGTGTCATACCCATGGCCGAGGAGGCCATTATCATGCCAAAGAGGTCACATGCTCGGACTGTAAGGCCACGTCAGTGACACGTTACCAGAGGAGGTCATACCATAGAGAAAGAGCTTCGGGGAGGGGGCTAGCCTTGACATGACTAAAGGGATGGTGGCTGCCACCACATTTAATGCATCCCACCAAACCTCCTGGCTGCATTTATGTGGAGAAGACCCCTGAACAGTGCTGCCTTGGCTGTCCCAACTCACAAGGAGTTTGGGAAGGTGTCTGATGGGACAAGCACTCAAGTAGTGGCCTGGACAATCAACAAATAGAGGGCCAAGATCATCTAAAAGGAGCTATATAATGTAAGAGGCCCTCCAGGGAGAGGGAATCAGAAAAATCTATAGAGAATACACGGTAGCAACAAGAACCAAAATTGTATCCAAGTCCAAAAGAACTATATTCAAGAATTGTTCTCCTCAGACTTTGCCGAGGAAGGTTTTCCTTGCTTAGAACCCGTCTTTCTTTGTTTTCTTAGTATCTTTAATCCACTATGCGCGTTGCCTGATCCATTGAACCCTAGCTTTTAAGCCTACTCTCTACAAATTCATTGTGCGAGGCTCTTTAGACCTTAACCCATTCATCTTTTGGGCTTAGGGACCAAAACCCACCCTTACAGATAATATTTAATAATCAAAGAGAATAATAACAACTTAAAACACAAAACTAAATCACATCAACCCAAAGTAGAATTCTAATTAACACAAAAATTCATCAACCTAAAGTATGGATACAATAAAAAGAAAAAATCAAACAAAAAATGATAAACAAATTGAGAGAGAGAGAGAGAGAGAGAGAGAACTATGCATATAATGGAAAAGAAAATGTCAAATTTATAGTAAGATGTTGAGAATAAAGATAATCAAAATAAAAGAAGATAAAAGGGTAGAGAGAGAATGATATTAAGGTAGAAAGTAGTGGGGAGATGAAGAGGTAAAAGGGAGAGAGAGTTTTGAAAAATTAATAATAAAAATAATGGTTAAAAGATATTTTAATTTTTAAATAATGGAGTTTTTAAGTTACCTTAAGAGATTGGAAACAAAAAAGATAAAGACGTGGCTGCTGATGTGGCTCAATTGGAGCGTAGCAACAATAAATGCTACGTTTCAGCTTATATATATATATATATAATAACCTAGTCCCAGACCACATGATGTATGAGAATAATAATTATTTTGTAATTGTAATATAATATATAATTTTTTCTCTAAAATTTGTTGAAGATATTTTTTTCTCCCTAAAGATTAAACAATTTCTATTCGGCCCAATTAGACCTACTTCGGTCCAATTAGGTCTACTTCAATCCCATTCAATCCAATTTGGTCTACTCATTCAATTTCGGTCATCTTTGGTCCATTTTGGACTAATTGGAACTTAATTGATTCTTTTTATAGGTTGTCTTTTCAAGTTTAGCTTAAAAATTCATTTTTATTCTTAATTTTTGTGTAGAAAAGTATGAAATTTTATTATATTTGGGCTAAAATCTTTATTTTTTAGTAAAACAATACAAATAAAATAGACATTAAAAATTAGAAATATGAGCCCTAAAAATGCAATAAAAATAATAAATATTCAAAAGTCCTATTCAGTCCAATTTGGTTCTATTCAGTCTACTTTGGTCCTATTCGGTTCATTCTGTCCACATTAGTCCTTTTATGTCCACTTCAATCCTGTTCGGTCTACATTGGTCCTATTCAGTCCATTCTGTCCACTTCAATTCTATTCAATCGACATTGGTCCTATTTTGTCCACTTTGGTCCTATTCTGTCCAACTTGGTCATATTCGGTCCATTAAGTCCACTTCGGTCCTAATCTATCTATTCGTTCTTATTTGGTCCACTTTGATCCCCTTAAATCCTTTTTGGTCCACATTGGTACACTTTGTCCAATTTGGTCCATTTCTATCCACCTTGTTCCCATTCAATCCTATTCTATCCATTTGGTCCACTTCGTTCTATTTGATCCAATTTGGTTCATTTGTATCCACTTCAATCCATTTGGACCACTTCGGTCCATTTTGGTCTACTTTGGTCCTTTTTTATGCATTTAAATATAGAGAAAAGACATGTTTGGGTTGATAGCACCTATTCTAAATCCAAATTTATTAATATATATATATATATATTTATATATAAATCTCAAACTCGTAATATTTAAAATCTTAAGAATAATATTTATTGTTGCAACATTTTTGTTAAGCTACATTAACATAGCATTTCAGTCTACTTAGGCCTAGTTAAATTTAAGTGAAAGTTTTTCTAAACATAAAGGCTATGAATATACAAATATAATCTTGAGGGCAGTAACTCGTTTCTTTTAAAGTCATTACTTTTAAATGAATTGCATAAGGTTAATTATACCTTCAAGCTATACACACACACACACACACACACACACACACACACATATATATACATAAATATATAATTTTTATTTAAATAAATTATTCAAATTCTCCATTCTCTTAAAAGAAATTATTATGATAATCAAAATTTTATTCTCTAATTATATGATAAATTTTGGTTATCATACTGAATATGTATAGTTTATTCTCTAAATTTTATTATGGATAATTTGTTCTCCTTAAAATTAAATAATTTCAAAAAGTAATTTCCATCACTCTATTTTACAATTTTATAATTTTTGAAGTTTTTGATTAATATATATTTTTTGATCTTCTAACTATTGTTATTATGCATTATATTTTCCTAGTTTATTTTGGTACAATTAAAATTTTTAAGTTTCAAAATTATTATTCAAATTCTCATTCTCTTAAAAAGATTATTATGATAATCAAAACTTATCATATAATTACAATTGATATTACTCAAATAATTGATAGTACTCTCAACTCTCAACCAAAACTTGTATTTTTCCATTTTTAAGTAGGTACACTGAATTGGACCAAAGTGGTCTGAAATAGACCAAATGGACTGAATAGACCTAAGTGGATCAAATAGATCGAAGTAGACTGTATTGACCGAATTGGACGAAAAGGACCGAATTGGACCGAAGTAGACTGAATGGACAAAAATAGACTGAAATGAACCAAATGGACCAAATAGACCGAATATGACTGAAGTGACCGAAATAGACCTAATTGTAAGAGTAAGGTGGAAGGTAAGGATATTGGTTCAATACCAAACCAGTGGGTGAGTAAATTACCCAAAAAGAAATACAAAATTGTCATTTTGGCTTTTTTCGATCATGTCCAAACCTAAAATGCTTAGAATCCAACACCGTAGGAATGGATACTAACAATATTGGTTGGCTAGTTATAGTGGTGGAGCTAGAATTTCACTTAAGGGGGGACAATATTAAAGACTATTAAAAATAATTTTTAAATATTAATCAAGAATTTCAATTTTGGTCCAAATCCAACCTGATTATCTTTTACCCATAATGAACCAGCAAATAACCAGAATTTTCGAGTCAGGTTAGGTACCCGTTACCCAATGGGTTTGGATAATATCTTCCAAAGCGAAAAAAAGATCTCTAGGAGCCTTTTCTTGAATCCAAAAGAGAGTACTTGGGCTCGGCATTAACCAAGTAATTCCTTAGATATGGTTCAAAATGGAGGTAGAAAGCCTATTGGTTGTGAACTTCTTTATATGCATTATTCTTTAATACCAATAATTGTGCCTCGTAAATTTAAATTATTTAATACATAAACTGATTCTTCAAATGAGTATTGCAACTTGTGGTTTTCTACGCTTAAAAACCCTAAGATTATAGCATAATAATAGTAGAGGCTAAACAACAATTGATAGTGTGACAAATTAATTAGGACTTTTTTGTATATATTGCATCGCACCACAATGGTCAGTTTTACAAAAGAGTAATTGAACCATATTATTTAGGGGTAATCAGTTGATCATACCTAAGTTAGCTTTCATGGGCTCGATCTAGTTAGCTTGGTTGATTTGGGCTAAAGAAGCATGAACACACCCCCTGAGTGTTGGTCTCCAACACATGTTCAACAGATATTTATTTTGAAAACTTATATTATAAAAAAGCCTATAAATAAATAAAATATAATTTAAAAAATCAATTATTAAATTAATTAATTGTAGTATTTCCATTATGTGATGTTTTAATTTTTCTAAAATTTTCATGTCTTTGTATCTCATGTCATGTCATGTTTGGGTCCATGCTTCTTGATTGGCAGTGGTGGATTAGGTTAGGAGTAAAAATTGATGTTCTCTTTAATTAAATGGGCTAGGCTTGGCCAAGCCAAGCCAAGCTGAAATTAAATTTTTTTTTTTTTTTTTTTTTTTGACAAACCAGGTCACCTATTACAACTCATTACTGGTCTGGCCCTATAAATTTTCTATTACAAAAATTACAAGCTCAATTTGTAGAGTGTTAGAAGAAAATTTAATTCAACTGTGGATTTATTAAAATTTTGACAAGTTACATCTAGTGTAACTTTAAGCAATATTACACCACTTAATAACTTTTTATTAGACGTAAATTTTAACAAATTCACCATTGGATTACATTATCTTTGTGAATTCTCTATGTTTGCAAAATTTCAAGATAATAAAAAATCAATAACCATGTCATCAATCAATTGTTTAAATTTAAGTTTTTATAGTTTAAAATAATGAATAAAAGATATGATTATGGATCAAATGGTCTATTAATTAAGGTTCAAGTCAAACATAACAATACTACATACTCAACAACAATTGATATTGTGGCAAATTAATTAGGCCTTTTTTGTATTGCACCACATTACAATGGTTGATTTTGTAAAAGAGTGATCAAACCATATTATTTAGGGGTAGTCAATTGATCGCACCTAGGTTACATGGCTCGACTCAATTAGCTTGGTTGATTTGGGCTAAAAAACCATGAACACTTCAAAACCCCCAGTGTGTTCATCTCTGACATGCGTTCAACATGCTAGGGACAATTTTGCATGTGTCTCCTCATTATGTTTAGAGAAAAAAATTAAAAAGAATTCCTATAAATTTTATATATGTTTTTTAAGATTTTAATAATGGTTATTTATTGAACCAAGGCCTTCACTCTCCTATTTTGTAGGAGTTTCTCTCTCTCGTATTCCACGAGACCTCTCACCCTAGGGTTTCCTATGGGGCTGCATTTTTTGTTTTCTTTTTGCCGTGGTCCACAATGATGGTAGACGATGTATCACAAATCCTAGAGAAGATGAAGTTAACCCTAGAGGAAGAAGAGACAATCAATATATCTGATGAAGGCCGACAAGAAGAATTAGAGAGCTGTGCTTTGAGTCTTATTGGGAAGTTTTTAACCTGCAAACCTTTTAATAAAAGAACAGCTCTGGTGACACTCAAAAAAGCATGGGGACTGGAAGATGGAGTGCAAGTTGTTGAAGTAGGGTCAAAATTATTTCAGTTTAAGTTTAGATCTGAATTTGAGTTGAACAGAGTCTACACTGGAGGTCTATGGAGTTTTGATAATCAAGAATTACTATTAACAAGATGGAAGTCGGGGATGACGACGACGAATGTCAAGTTCGATTTAGTATCTCTATGGGTACAAATCTAGGGGGCGTCTTTTGATATGAGATCTACCCGGGTGGCGGAGGAGGTGGGGAACCAACTAGGTAGGATTTTGGAGGTTGAGAAACGGCGTAACAATGATATCCAGAATTTTTTTTATAAAGGTTAAGGTGGCTATTCCGCTAGAAAAAGAGATACATCGTGGGGCTTTCTTGGCAGGTTCAGATGGGAAGAAATATTGGGTGGACCTTAAGTATGAGCGACTGCCTATCTTATGCCATTACTGTAGACTGCTTGGGCATGAATTACGGTTCTTTGCTCAGTATTTCAGCAAGACAAAATCTTGGGCTGAGGTTGAATGTGGTTATAGGGATTGGCTGAAGGCAACGGGTGGAAGATCGAGATCTCCACAGAAGAGGGGATTTAGGAAAGATGATGAGCATAAGGGAAACAGAGGTGTAAGCAAGGGCCAGTCCACTTCACAGAATACGGCGGAAGTGGGAGCAAGCGGCGGTGGGGAGGTGAGAAACCTTACCAAAATGGTTATAGAGGGCATAGGGGGTGCTACCGGATCTGTGGGAGAAGATTGGGATGACAGCGGGCACAGGGCCGAGAATTAAGGGATTGGAGACGTGGATAAGGGATGTAGAGATTCAGGTTCCTTAATTTTGGGAGTTCAGAATTCATGCCTACATGAGGGGACTGAGTTGGTGCCAACAATACAAGAGGAGCACGTGCAAATTAGTGATGATGGTGTTAGGCTGAGTAACATTAAAAAGCCCTCTACATGGACCAGACTAGTCCGGATGGATGTTTGGCCTGTGGGAAGGTTAAAAGAGGGAGCTAAATCCATTTTGGGAAAAAGAAACAAGCTGGCTGTGTTAGTTGATGGGGAGGCAGAGGAAGACAATAATAATGGGAAAAAAGGGAAGGTTTCTGAGGATTTAACCATGACTGAAGCGGCAGGGGTGTTGCAACACCCTTGCTAAGAGCAATGGGGCTTTTAAGTTGGAACTGCCAAGGGCTTGGGAACCTTTGGACAATTCAAAGCCTTCACAAATTAGTGAGGGAACAAGCTCCCGATATATGCTTCTTAATGGAAACAAGGTTGGATCGAGGTGGATTTGAGAAGCATTGTGATGATGTACCTTTTAAAAATAAATTGATAGTGAAAAAGACAAATTCAGGTGGAGGGTTGGCTTTGCTTTGGAAGGAGGAGGTGACTTTGGATGTTATTAATTTTTTAGACAACCATATTTTGGCTAAGGTAGTGGAAAAGGATGGTTTTGTGTGGTATCCCACAGGGTTTTATGGATGGCCAGAGGCAAATGAAAAGTGGAAGTCATGGGCACTTTTATCTCATTTAAGGTCTCTTGTTGAGGGTCCCTGGTGTTGTATAGGTGATTTCAATGCCATACTTCATGCATCGGAGAAACAAAGTGTCAATGCAACTTACCATAACCAGATGGAGGATTTTCAGGTTGCCTTGGAGAAATGTGAGTTGACAGATTTGGGTATTACTAGGCATAAATTCACTTAGACAAACAGGCGGCCAGGTGCAGCCCACACAAAACAACGATTGGATAGAGCTGCTGCTAACAAAGATTGGGTTGAAAAGTTCCCTGCCAGTTTGGTATCTCACTTGTTCAGCCATGCTTCTAATCATATTCCTATTCTGTTGAGAACTATGAATGATAGGCGGCTTAGGGGAAGGGGGGCTAGTGGTTTCAAGTTTAAGGAGACTTGGTTGTTATGGGATGATTGTAAGGAGGCTGTGCTTGAGGTGTGGACAAAAAGAGGGCAGGGTAGTCCGGGTTTGAGTAGGGTTAGGGACCAAATCCAAGGTTGTGGGGCTGATTTGCAAGCGTGGGGTTCTTCAAAGACTAAACCCGAAACAGAGGAGATTAAAAGATTACAAAAGAAGTTGGAAGTGTTGAATGCAAATTAGATGACCAAAGATAGTAGAAGTGAATTTCTCGTAGTGAGTAAATAGCTGGATGATTATTACTTAAGTAAGGGATTTTTTGGCGTCAGAGGTCTCGGGTGTCATGGTTAAAGTATGGAGATAGAAATACTAAATTTTTTCATTCCAAAGCCTCCCAACAAAGGCGAAGGAATTTTATTGAGAGAACCAAGAATGCTAATGGGGTTTGGGTGGAGGAGGTGGATGAAGTGGCGGATGTGGCATCTGATTATTTCATAAATATTTTTAAAGCAAGCACTTGTGACAGAATTGGGGAATGCCTTAACACAGTCAACCAAAAAATAACTGATGATATGATGGAGGTGCTGTCCAGGCTGTATAGCAATGAAGAAGTGAAAGCAGCGTTGTTCCAGATGGGACCAACAAAGGCTCTTGGACCTGATGGTATGAATGCACTCTTTTATAAAAAATTTTGGCATATTGTTGGTAATGAGGTGACTGATGCTGTGTTAGATTTTTTACATACTAGCCATATGGTGCTTGACATTAATTATACTCATATTGTTCTGATTCCCAAAGTAAAGAAACCAGAAAAAATGGCAGACTTCAAACCTATTAGCCTATGTAATGTGATATATAAAATTATTTCAAAAGTTTTGATGAATAGGTTCAAGTTGATCTTGCCACAATTAATCTCTCCTACTCAAAGTGCTTTTGTACCTAGACGCCTTATTACTAATAACGTGCTAGTAGCCTATGAGACTTTGCATGCCATGCATATTAGAAAAAAGGGGAAGAAGGGGGCCTTAGCTCTTAAATTGGATGTCAGTAAGGCCTATGACAAGGTGGAATGGGGCTTCCTTAAAGACATGATGATTAAACTGGGGTTTCCAAAGGTTTGGGTGGATAGGGTTATGAGCTATGTCTCTACACCCTCCTTTTCAGTCTGAATCAATGGTAAAGCTTATGGGCATATCACTCCTTCTAGGGGCATTCGCCAAGGAGATCCTTTGTCCCCTTATTTGTTTTAATATGTGCTGAAGGCTTTACTTCTCTCCTTGCTAAAGCAGAATTTGAAGGAAGGTTGCATGGAGTGGTACTGTGTAGAAGTGCCCCATCTATAACTAATTTGCTTTTTGCTGATGACTTTTTGATTTTTTGTCAAGCTAATAAAGATGAAGTGCAAGTTGTTTCTGATACCCTACAGCTATATGCTGAAGCTTCGGGCCAATGCATAAACCTTGAGAAGTCTTCTCCCTATTTTAGTAGCAATGTGTCTATGGAGCAGAAAGCATGGATAATTGACAAACTAAAGGTAAAGGAAGTGGAGAAGTTTGATGCTTACCTGGGGCTGCCTACTTTGATAGGAAGAAGAAAATATGATACTTTTGATTTCATTAAGGAACAGGTTTGGAAAAAGATGCAAGGTTGGAAGGGGAAGTTGCTCTCTAGGGTTGGCAAGAAGGTCCTTATAAAAGTAGTGGCTCAATCCATCCCCATGTATACAATGGGGGTTTTTTAGTTACCTGGGAAATTATGTGATGAATTGGACGCTATGTGTGCTAGATTTTGGTGGGGACAAATTGGGGAGGAAAGGAAAATACACTGGAAAAATTGGAGTTTTTTTACACTGTCCAAGAAAGAGAGTGGAATGGGTTTCAAAGATTTACGATCATTTAATTTAGCCATGCTTGCAAAACAAGGTTGGAGGTTGTTGCAGGATAAAAGCTCTCTGTTATATAGTTGTTTTAACGCAAAATATTTTCCGCGGTGTGACTTTCTAGAGGCGAAGGATTGTCAAAATAGTTCCTATGTATGGAAGAGTTTGATAGTGGCTCAACCACTTTTGAGGAAAGGATGCTATTGGAGAGTGGGTAATGGGGCTTCCATTCGTGTTTTAAAGGACTGCTGGCTGCCTAATCAGCCAACAAAAAAAATTCTTTTCCAACCTGAGGAGGAGATTTGGGAGTGGAGGGTCTTGGATTTAATTGATTGGCCGAATCATCAGTGGGATAAGGAAAGAATCACTGCCATGTTTCATCCATTTGATGCAGAAGCTATTCTTCAAGTCCCTTTGAGTAGGCGGGTAGTGCAAGATGTAATGATGTGATCTTTTTCAAAGAAGAGTAGTTACACAGTAAAGTCCGGGTATTATGTGGCAAAGCAATTAAGGATGGAAGAGAGCAATACTGGGGAGACGTCGGTCCAACGAACAAATGGGTAACTATGGTCACGAATTTGGAAGGCCAACGTCCCTAATAAGATTAAAAAATTTTCCTGGAGAGCATGTCTTAACATTTTGCCTACACAAGACAATCTGGTACGCAGAAGGGTGGTGGAGGAGGCACGGTGCTGCTTCTGTCAGAATGATACTGAATCGGTTTTGCATGTGCTTTAGGGTTGTGGGGCGGCACAGGATGTTTGGGCAGGGAGTTCATGTCGATTTCAAAAATCATGTACTGAGCAGGTTGATTTTCTGCAGCTGGTTACAGGTCTAATGCTGAAGCTTTCATTGGAGGAATGGGATCTGCTTTGGGCTATTTGTTGGCAGATATGGCATCAGCGGAACACAGTCATGCACGGGGGTGTATTCCAGCATCCTTCAAGGTCGTCTCAGCGCGCATTGGATTATTTGGGGGAGTATACTGAAGCACAAGATCAATTGGCATGGCAGCCTCCGCAGGGAACTTTATTCAAGCTGAATTTCGATGGTGCTTGTTTTGATGATGGAGCTGCTTCGGGTTATGGGGCTGTGATTAGGAATGAAAGGGTGAAGTAATGGCTGCTCTAACTGCAAAGGGCAGTGCTGTAAGGGATAGTGAAGAGGTTGAAGTGATGGCATGTCGTAAAGCCCTCGAGTTTGCTATAGACGTTGGCTTCATGGAGATAATTTTGGAAGGTGATAATGCTTAGGTGATGAAGACGGTTTCTCAGGCTCAATCGAACCTCTCGTGGCTTGGATTAATATATGAGGATATTTGGTGCTTGGCTGCAGGTTTTAGATCCATTTCGACTAATTGTGTTAGGCACAGTGTAAATAGTGTTGCTCATGCTTTGGCTAGATTTGCTAGATTTGCTAGATTAATTGATGATGAAATTGTATCAATGGAGGAGGCTCCTCTGCCTGTGGTAGATGCTTTGTATTTGAATTCTAGTCTTCTAAATTAATGAAAATTGTTTGGTTCCGGCTTCAAAAAAAAAAAAAAAAAAAAAAAAAAAATTATTTATTTTAAAATTTAAAAATAAAAGAAAAAAAAACATTTCTGTGATGTCTTAATTTTTTAAGAATTTACATGCCATTATATCACATGTCATGTCTTGTTTGGGTCTATGCTTCATAGGTTTGGGACAGTGATGAGCTAGGAATAAAATTTGATATTCTCTTTAATTAAATGGGCTGGGCTTCCTTATAAAAAAAAGGGCTGGGCTTAAGCCTAGCTGAGCCGAATAAAATTTTTTTTTTTTTTTTTTTTTGTTGAAAAACCCGGTCACCTAGTACAACTCATTACTAGTCTGGGCCTATAAATTTTTTCTAACAAAAATTACAAGCCTAATTTGTAGAAATTTCTTTAGCATTCCAAATCCGATAATTGGTCCAATTGCAAACCCACTTACACATATACCTCAAATTAGTACTAAAAAAATTTATCCTAATTGACAAAATTTTCATTAATCAAAATTTATAGGAACTCCATTAATCAAAATTTCAACGATCAGGCTCTCACATTAATTGACAATAGATCCCTATCCGAAAATTAAAAAAATAATAATAAACAATAGGTCATGAGTTATAACATATTGACATGATCTCGAATAAACTCTAAACAAAATATCAAATTAAAAGAAAAATTGTCAAATAATAAGGCCAAAATTAGTGTCATGTTGATTCCATATCTCTATTTTCTGGGGAAATGTGCAAAATAGGCAAGTAAAAGGGATGTATATGGTTAGTTAGGCAACGTTTGAAACAATAATGGAAAGTAGCATCTCGAGTTTTAGAAACTCGAGATCCATATTACTGAAAATACCACATAAATCTCGAGTCTTTAAGACTCGAGTTCCATGCAAAAAAAATTTCCTCTATAGTGGCGTTTTTAAGCCTTACAGTGACGTTTTAAAGCCTTATAGCGGCGTTTTTCTGCAAAAAAATTTTATAAGTGATCACCCCATACCAGGTTTAAGGAGCCCTATAGTGGCGTTTTTAAGCCCTATAGTGACGTTTTAAAATTCTATAGCGGCGTTTTTCTGCAATTTATGGAACTCGAGTCTTTAAAACTCGATTTTCATGTGAATTTTTTTTCCAAATCAACCCATTCTCTTACAAATCGAGACTTAAAAACTCGATTTTTATCTTGGAACTCGAGTTTTAGACACTCGAGATGCTAGTTTTCAATATTGTTTTAATCCGTGACAATTAACTAAATTTTTTTATATTTGTTGTTATTTAGAAAGAGAGTTCCTATTTTCTGCATCTCTAACTCTGTTATACTGTGTACCCTTTCTCTTTCTTGGCTACTGCTACTTGCTGCTTCATTGTTCTCTCCTGTTTTGACCACAACAAGAGCCAGGCATAGTTGATCTTCATTACCAACTCTAAAAGACCAAATTTGGATCAGTTGGTTAAACTTTCTGCCAAGATCATTTTTTTCCACCACCTCATTCCAAGATTTTATCAGCACATAGCATGAGCTTTTCTTCCCTGACTCCTTGGGCATGTCCCATTGCCTCAAAACAATCTGATTTACCTTACCGGAGGGCTCCACGAATGAGACTTTCAATTCTTGTTGTTGATCCAAATATTCACTTTCTGTCTCTCTCAAGAAACTGCCATCGATTTGGTTTAAAGGCATGGACAACCGACTGTTATGTCAGTTTAGGTCAGTCTTAGTGAGAGGTTTCTGTATGACCAAAACTAGTTGGATTCCACCCATTGTGTCAATGATATTCTGGAAATTTTGAGGCAGTTTTGGTGATAGGTTTGAGAGTGGAAGGGTTGGGTTCAATTTGGGCTTCTTTGGTGGCTTTTCTTCAATTTGGTCTTCTTTGATGGCTTTTCTTCGCTTCTGGGTAACAAGCTTCAAACCTTGACAGTTGAGGCCATCAATTACTTTGGGGGGTGTGGGTTTGGGAGACTTTTCTGTAGATAGGAGCACAAATTCAGAGTGGTTGGGAACAGCAATGGATGAAGAAGCAGAGATTCCCAAATGGGTTTCTTGGGTGGGATTATTTTGAGGCGTGTGATGATCTTGGGTGCTGCACAAGCAAAACCCTCTTGTAGTAGCGAAGCTTTCAATTCCTGATCTGCAATGCTAGTGGGTTGAGAAAACCTCTTCCTTTTGACATTCAAATTTGGCAATTGGTAATGGGTATGAGGCTTAGAAGAACCAAGATTCGATCTTTTTCTTTGGGAGGAGCCCTAGGTGGGCTTGAAACAATATTGGAGTTTCTTCTCTTCTGAAGTCAGTGGCAGAGAAGGTTTGTTAGCGAGGAATAGATTCAAGTTCATCAGAACCATAAGAGTGAGAAAGTCCAAGTCCACCACTTGTTCTCCATTCTCTGCTGAATCTCTGGTGCACTCTCTTTTGAGTTCCTTGAATGACTCACACTCACAAAGGGAAGGAGGACATGAACCGGGAGTCACCATGGTTTTGATCTTCTTTCTTGATCAATTCTCTATGAGTTACAGAGATAAAACAAGAAGCAAAAAACAGAGATGAGAGAGAGATTCCAAATTCAATTCTTGTCGTTGGATAAAGTTGAATTGGCCTCCAAGATTCTTAATTTCTGTTTCTACACTCAGGAAAGGAAAGCAATTGTGGGCTACAAAGTGGGTTTTCTCTGTGAGTTTCAGAGATAAAACTAGAAACAGAGAGAGAGAGAGAGAGAGAGGGTTTGTTCTTGGGTATGGAAATATGAGTGTATTTATATTAATTAAAAAAAATATTGTAATGTAATGTATAGGGTTCCTGAGTAGAGAGGAGAGTAAATCAGAAATTGCAATTGTAACGGCTAGTTGAGAGTTGGGGTTGCGTGGGGTTGATGCTAGTTTCTCAGTCTCTGAGTCGAAGAGACCAAAACAGAGCAGATGGATTTTTATTAGTATCATTCAAAACCCAAACCTTAGAATAGAAACTAACGGCTAGTTGGTATTTGGGAAGGAAGGGCTCTCTGTAACAAAATTTTCTTTTTTCCCCATTTTACCCCTCTCTTTTACTTGTATTTCTCATACCTGCCCTCTCCTCTTCCCCTTGAACCCTTTCCTGATGTGTGACCCTTTTTATTTGCAATTTGGTATTCAATAACAATTTATGTTATCTTCCTGGAAGTAATAATCTTTGTCTTTGAATGCCAAATATCAAAACCCAACTGAAAATTATTTTGAATTTAGAAATGTCATTGATTGTTTAGAAGAAGCTTTTCTTGTGTAATAAAACCAATGCCTGCAAATAAACCACTCTGTTAGAATTTGGATTTGCTTGTTTAGAAGAAGCTTTTGTACTTTGTAGTTTGTATACAACTAAAACAGGGTTTTATTAATCAGCAAAAAAAAAAAAAGAACAGGTTTTATTTAGTGGAGACTATTATTTAAAATAATATAATCAAATAGTACAACTTTCTCTAATTATTTCATGAAAAAAAAATCTCTAATTATAAGTATGATCTCAAAAGGTAAGTTATAATTGTCCATAGGGGCTGAACGCTCTTGGAAATCAGATAGTACTATTCCATTTCTTAAGCATTATTATGGAAAACCCAATGTGGAAAGTTAAGGAATGAATCATTAAAATTCAGAGATTCGCATGATATGAAATTGATGAAAAATGATGCTTTTGCAACATTCTCAATATTGAAATGATACAAAAAATTTTATTTGATAATATTCTTGGAGTTTTAACCTACCTTTTTTTATAAGGTTTGGACTTGAAAGTTGAAACTCAGTTTTTTTATAACTTGTAAATTACTTGCTTTAGGAATTTGCTTTTGGCTAGCTGATATTGTAATTGTGATTTTTTTTTAAATAAAATAAAATAAAATAAACAAATGAGCACAAGCTTTAATTGCACCACCTCCCCTTGTAAGAGGAACTTACCAACCCCCACCCCCCCCCCGGGGGTCATGTCCAAACCTAAAATGCTCATGATCCAATACTGTACAAATGGGTACTAACAATATCGGTTGCTATTTTTACTGAGTTGACTCAATTTGCTTCTCATATTGTGTCAAATAATGTTAGGAAGGGTAAGAAATTTCAAAGGGAATTACAACCAAGTATTAGGACTCAGATGACAACATTACAATTGATGTCATATTAATAAGGAGTGTGAAAACTATCAGAAGATTCTGAATTAGAATAAAAATAGATCTAATCTTGAAGGATTTTAAAATTTACAAATTGGAATTGCTTTTGTATTTTTAAAATTTTAACTGTTAAAATTTACAAATTGAAATTGTTTTTGTATTTTTAAAATTTCAATTGTTGTAATGTTATGCTTCGAAATTTTTTTGTAATGTTAAAACTTGTTTTTTTTAGTATTTTTTGAGTTTTAATGTAGTATATGATATACTTTAAATAAAAATTTAATAAATTATATAAAAAATTTAGAGTATGACAAGGTGGGGTGAGGGTAAAAAAACTGCCCCAATATAGTAGTAAGGCCGTAAATAGGAAATGTGTCCCTTTGTCTTTCTTAAAATATACATGGATGGTCTATTTAATCACCACATAATAGGTTGAAGAAAAATACCTTCAAACTTGTACTGATTTATACTAATATTTTTTAAAATCTTTGAATTTCTATAATGAGTTTACGTTGGGATTAAAATTGAAAAAAGATTGTAATACTTATTGTCGGGGGCAATTTTTGCGCATAGCCTAGTGTCTTCTGCTGGAGGTGTGACTTTGCTAAATCCGGATTTGTTCTGGAGAGTTCAATCCGGAACTCGACATTGAGCTGCATAGACCAATGGCTTCCGGTGCATTTTTAAGCTTACAAAATAGATAAAACCCAAAGTCTTAGAATCATAATAATGGTTGAAATAAATAAATAATATATTTAATTGAATAGCATAATAGCTTTGGTTAAATGATGAGTTGAATATCATTATTATATATATTAAGTGATTTCCAATATTAGAGAATAATTAATTAGATATCATATGTCTAATAATGGGATGAGTCCAATAGTCCATATCCAGTTGCGGTATAGTTCATGTTCAATATATTAAGGTATGTCCAGCAATGGTCTATGTCCAAGTAATGTATGTCCAGCAATGGCTTATGTCCAAATAATACATATCCAGCTATGGTTTATGTCCAAATATTACACATCCAGCAGTGGTTCATGTCCAAGTAATATATGTCCAGCAGTAATTAATGTCCAAATGATATATGTCCAGCGGTGGTTTATGTCCGAATAATATATGTCCAGTAGTAAGATGGATTCAATTTATTAATATATATGTTTATTAATAAGCATTAGTGAATCCATGTTTATTAAATAGTGAGATAATATTAAAGTAGTTTGCATCCAGCAGTGCAATAGTGATGAGTTAACGTATACTTAATAATGTAATCTTGAAGATAGAGAAATATTGACTTATCTTGTATGTTTCTGACTCCAGCTATACAGCATCACTTTGTTCTTTATATGATTTGTGGCTCCAACCGTATAGCGTTAGTGAGCTTCACAGTTTGTAGCTCCAGTCGTATAGCATCAGTGGACTTATAACATTTCAGCAGTATGATAAAATGAGTCCAGCAGTGTAGTATGATATTGTGAGTCCTTTCATGGTGACTTCATGATTGAAGGGGGAAAATGGGTGCAATTGGAAGGAGAGAGAATATGTCCAGCTGTGTGCATAGGTTGGTTAAGTTTATCCCTTTTATCATGCACTTAAATGATTTTGCCCATGTAATGCTCTTTTAGTTTTTAGTCAAATATGAGTGATGTTGCCTTCCATGAGAATGACTTTTAGTATTATAAGTTTTTGTCTTTCATAAGAAGGGTTTTTAGTATTATAAATATATGTCTTCCATGAGAAAGGCTTTTGATAAAATGTTCTTGGAAGAGTGTTTGATATTTTTTAAGATGTATGGAGATGGTAAGAAATATATATGTTTTGTGAGATATGGTGTTTGTAATATGTATAGGAATTATATGTAGATACTTTGTTGAATATGGATCTTGTATATGTATAATTTGTGAGACATGGAGTTTAAAGATATATGAGAAGTATGTATGGATATTTTGTGAGGAATGTGTTTGTAAAATATATGAAAGTGTGAGATAGATAATATAAAGGTTAAATATAGTAAATATATGAGCTTATAATTGCTACTGGAGTGGTTTTTTGTGTTATGTCATGGGTTATGTTGCTTTCTAGGAAGAAAGATTTTGTAAGAGAAATAGAGAAAGAGATGGAGATGTGTTTATGGGCAGCAAAATGATGATATTTCAAAATAATGGAGCGTGGGAAAGATGGGTAGTAGTGTTGTAATAGGTGTGTTGTGTTGTTATCTAAGAAGAGAGGTTTTGTAAGAGAGATGGAGAAGTATGGAAATGTTTAGAGATATGGGCAGCAAAGTAAATGAAGTTTCAGAACAAGAGAGTGAGAGAGAGATGGATAGTGGTGTATAATGGTGTGGTGAGTTGTGTGTTGCTTGGTCCTCTTTATATAGAACCAAGTATGTAACTAAGTTTGAATTAGTTGAAGGGAAAATCAGCAAATAAGAAAAGGTTTTTGGCAAAACAAGTGATTTCCTTAGTTGGTTTTTTGTTTTAGCTAAAAGAAGAAATTATGAGCCTTTAATGCTGCTGGAGCTGCTGTTACAGCTGTCAGCTCTACAGCAGTAGCTGCTGGATGATGTCATCTAAATGACATCTTCTGGTGGAGGAAAATATTTAGCATTAAATTCATGGTTTGGCTGAAAATGGTATGATAACCTTTATGGGATCCTTCTATTTCTGGTATTGCAGCTGGAGGCTAAGGATCTTAGTTTAAAATGGTATGAGTTCTTTTATAGGACTCTTGCTTCTTTGGGTATGGCAGCAAGCTGCTGGGATTGGGCATTAATGAGTTGATGATGTTACTTTTGGACATGTATCAGTTGCCTAAGCTGCTACTGGAGCTACTACAGTTGCTGCTGGAGCTACTGCAGCTTCTGCTGGAGATGTTGCTGTTTCTGCTGGAGCTGTTGCAGCTTCTGCTGGAACCATTGTTGGTATTTTTGGTTAAGTTTCCTTTTTTGGAAAATTATATGTTTAGTACATATATAATTTTGGTAAGTAATAAACTAGTTGGTTAATATTTGATGAAGTTTTAAAGATGTAATTATGGTCTCTTTGTGTTTTAACCAAATCTTGGAGAGTAAGAAAAGCATTTAATGCTAGATATGAGATATTAATATAGATTTAGCCATGTGCTTGGGATTGATTTAAATGAAAATAATAATATAATTTATATGAAATAATATAATTACATTTTTAAACTTATATTATATGATGAACATTAATTTTTATGTAAAGAGCATGGAGAGTTTTATCATTTTAAGTGTTATGTGATATGAGAGGCTTACCAAATGTTACCTATTGCACACTGACCCATCAGAGTTCAGGGAATTGGAGAAGACATGCCAAGCAAAATGTTTTCCTTTATCAACTTTGAACTACTAGAGCTTTACTGAACATACTTATTGGCCCTCCAAACCACGACTCCCAAAATTCCCCCAATGAGACTCATGAACTTGGATCATGAGCCAAAAATGAGATGTTGTGCCACGAGCTTGAATCATGGGCTTTGATGAGATAATATCGCCATGGGTTTTGGACCACGGGCTTTGACGCCTTTTTGTGTAAATATGGACTCTTTTGGTCTTTAAAAGAGATTTTCCCAAAATCCATGAGAATGTTGATGCGGTGCGGGTTGCCAACGAAATAAAGCCATGTGGTGTGAAAAATTTGTCCTCAACACTTATATAGGGGATATAGTTTCTATTTTTTTTTTTTTAAATAATAATAATAATTTCTTCTTCGAAGTGGGGTAATATTGAGGAGAAATGTTATTTTAGACAATATTTTAGTAAGAGTTAGAGTTGTATTTTTACCAAATTGTCCTTTAATTTTGTCTTTACTTAAATATAGGAGTGTATGGGCAATTTTGAATTTTTTTTTTTTTTTTTTTTTTTTTTTAAATCTCAAATAGGAGAAGCTCCTTAAATAATAACTAGTCTCGTCTCACATGTTTTTCGCGCATGCGATGAGACTTTTTTTTTTTTTTTTTAGTATTATAATTTTCACTCATTCTAATTTGAGATTTACACTTTGTCCCACAAAAAAATTGCGCATTTAAAACTACTAATATAGCTAGAGGTGTCATAAGGTTTGCTACAAAAAATGAACAAATCTACACATGAACGTATTATTTCAATGTTCATTTTTGTAGCTAACCTTATAACACTTCTAGCTATATTAGTAGTTTTAAATGTGCAATTTTTGTGGGAAAATGTGTAAATCTCAAATTAGAATGAGTGAAAAATTATAATACTAAAAAAAAAAAAAAAAAAGCCATATCGCACGCGCGAAGCGCATGAGATGAGACTAGTATTTTTTTTACGGTAAAAAGCTAACATTTTATTTTTTTGGTGTTGTTGTTGTTGTTTTTGTTTTTGTTTTTTCTTATTTTATTTTATTTATGACAGTTATAAAGTTTTGTTTAATCCTAAAATTTAGCCATGTATGCACATCCATAACAAAAAGATAAAAATAGCTTAAATTAAAATTTTAGCAACTACCTACATTTTTTTTTCTTCTACGGTAAAAGGCTCAAATGTTTTTTTTTTTTTTTTTAATTTTAGGATGTTGCATCCACGTTTTTTTTTCTTTTTTCTTTTTGGTGTTGTTGTTGTTCTTTTTTGGCAGTTATCATTTTTTGTTTAATCCTAAAATGTAGTTTTTTAATCCTATAATTTAGCCACTTACTACATATCCATAAATGTGTTTTAATCCTAAATTTTAGCCATGTACTACACATCCATAACAGAAAGATAAAAAGAGCTTAAATTAAAATTTTAGCAACTTCCTACATTTCTTTTCTTTTACAGTAAAAGACTCAATTATTTGTTGTTTTATTTATTTAATTTTTGTTGTTTTATTTATTTGTTAAAGGAAAGGCTGCACGATGCTGCATCCACATTTTTTTTTTTTGGTGGTGTTGTTGTTGTTGTTCTTTTTTGGCAGTTATCATTTTTTGTTTAATCCTAAAATGTAGTTTTTTAATCCTATAAATTAGCTACTTACTACACATCCATAAAAGAAGTAAATTTAAAATTTTGCAACTAACTTTTTTTTTTAACGGTAAAAGGCTATAGTTTAATCCAAAATTTTAGTTTTTTAATCCTAAAAGTTAGCCACTTACTACACATCCATAACAAAAGTTAATAAGAGCTTAAATTTAAAATTTATCAACTATCTTTAAAATCGAGAAAAGGTACGTAACATTTTTGATGGAGTAGTAAATTAATAATTATTAAAAAAATGCAAATTGAATTTCACATAGAATTATACAAATGATATATATAGTTTTTGTTACAAAAGAAATTTTTTTACAACAATTTCTTAGATAACAACCACTTCATGTGAGGTTTAAATCATACAATAATTTTTGTAAAATCTCTCACCCGAACTTATCTAATATTCCATTCCAATGCCTCCTCAATACAATCCAATAAATTTGTGCATACGTCAACCTGAGAGATATAAAAGAGTTAGGGTTAAATTTAAGGATATGGATGGAGAAGTTATAGTAGTGGTTTTATAGTAAGAGTCTTCTTTTTTTTCTTTTTTTTTTCCAAAATAAAGTAGAGATTTGAAAGAAAAAAAAAAACAAAAAAAAAAAAGAGGAATACATGAGAATTTTTTTTTAGAGAAGAAAACATGAGTAAGGAAAGTGAAATTTTCTTTTTTTTTTTCCCCTCAAAAAAAGGGACTAAAAAAACCAAAAAGAGAAACCAATTACATTTTTAATTTTATGAAACAAAATAGAAAGGTAGACACTTATCTGTTGCCCTCGATACGAACCTGTTTAGGGCGGCCACCTTGCCTTTTAAACTCTAGACTTCTTTTATGTTCTTTGGCGGGGCCATCTCTACTATGACCCTAATCTTGTTTGGGTTGGCCTCGATACCTCTTTGAGATACCATAAACCCTAGGAACTTTCCCGTTGTCACCCTAAATGCACACTTACTCGGGTTGAGTTTCATGTTGTAGAAGCGAATGGTGTCAAATGTTTCCTTGAGATCCTCCAAATGGTCATCCTCCCTACGGCTTTTTACCAGCATGTTGTCAACGTAAACTTGAACATTCCTCCCAATCTGGTTCGCAAACATCTTGTTCATGAGCCTTTGATATGTCGCTCCCGTGTTCTTGAGGCTGAATGGCATCATTTTGTAGCAAAAAAGACCTTGGCTGGTAACGAATGAAGTCTTCTCCTGATCCAATTCGTCCATCCGGATCTAGTTATAACCTGAAAAGGCATCCATGAAGCTCAGTAGCTGGTGCTGGGCCATAGAGTCTACTAGGACGTCGACTCGTGGGAGAGGGTAGCTATCTTTGGAGCATGCCTTGTTTAGGTCAGTGAAGTCTACGCACATCCTCCATAGCAATTGTCAAACACCCTTGAATCCCTAATCACATTCACCCAAAAGTAAGTACTCCTCAAACTATGAATACTTGGCAGCCATGACAGGTAAGAACTCAAAGAAAGTCAATGATAAACAAAAGGAAAGAAAAGAAAGAGGAACTTGCAAAAGATAAAACTTGAAAAGCCGTTTAAGCCTTTGACAAAGTCTGTTTAAATTGTTTAGAAACCAAATTTAAAAGTAGAAGAAGAAGAAAGAAGAGGATGTAGAGCTAAATTGAATGTCTTCAATCTGAAGAAGAATGAGAGAAACTGGCAAAATGTATGTGAGTTTGTGGGTCTTAAAGTATAGGAGTTTTAATTTGCATATTTATCCTCGTTTATTGAAAACTTATAAGTGAGTATGATGAGGGTATTTTAAGGATCAAAATTGAAGAATCCGAAATAGGAGAAGCTCCTTAAATAGTAGTACACAGACGCGCGCGTGCGCGCACACACACACACACATATATAGTCTTTTTCACTCTGTTTTTCTCAAAAAGTACCAAGGCGCACAAAGTCAAAACCAAAGTTTTTAGGAAACCAGATGGTCGGAATTAAGAAAACATACAAATTGCTAAGGGCTTGATTGGTAGGAGAATTTATGTTTTTGTTTTCAAAACAGTATAAAAGCAATTTTCAAAAAATTGAACTTAAAAATAGTTTTCAAATAATAATTTTTATATTATATGTGTTTGACTCCCACTGTTAAGAACAATTTTCAAAATACTAAAAACAAAAAATAATTGTTTGGGAGACCATTTCTATTTTTGAGATTTTAAAAAAATATTTACAAAAAGTAACGTATAGGATCTATAGATTACTTTCTTTTCTTTTTTTAGATAATGATAAAGGAATAGAGTTCATCATGTTTTTATTTTTATTTTTATTTTTTTTATGATAAGTTTCAAATTTGAACTGTGGGAATTCTTTTTGTGATAAAGATAAGCTCCTTTTTATCAAAAAAATGAAAGAAAGAAAAGATAAGCTCCTTGATTTAAGAGATAAAAGAGTTTGGATAAGTATGTGGGCTCCACTGTTTTCAATTTATTTACAACTATATCATTAAAAACATTTTATATATCCTGAAAACACCCGCTTAGCCGTTTTCAAAATCCTATTCTAAACCCAAGAAATAGGATACAATTTTTTGAAAACTGTATTTAGAAAATATTAGCCAAACAACAAATTCAGGTGTGAGACCCACCATTTTATGAATTGCAATTTATTTACAACTATGTCATTAAAAACATTTTATGTATCTTGAAAACACCCGCATAGCCGTTTTCAAAATCTTGTTCTAAACTCGGGAAATAGGATAAAATTTTGAAAACTGTATTTAGAAAATATTAGCCAAATAACAAATTCAAGTGTAAGACCCACCATTTTATGAATTGCAAAACAAAAAGCTATACTTAAATACTCTTTACAAACAATGCAATTACCATCCTAGAACGACACCCTGGTGGTAGGGGACTAAAATTAAGAAATTTCTTTTAGGTGAATTATAAAAATTTCCTTTAAAATTTGAGGGAATGACACTTTTAATTTGCTCAAAACTGAAAGGAAAATGATGCGCTCTTTTGGTTTTTAAAAAAACACTATTGTAACACTAGACAATTATTTGCTATTATGTGGCGGTAGCGGTTGCGGTGGTGGTGGTTGTAATGGTTGTTTATTATTGTGGATACTGAATATATTATTTTATTGTAGTGGATATATTATTTTATTGTGTTGTTTATCTTCGGTATATATTAAGAGGATTCAGAAAGTTAGTTATGACTTCTTAAAATGTCAAAAATACCTCTAATCTAATTAGATAATCCTTATTCTTAAAAAATAAAAAATAAGGTTAAAATTGTATTTCAACAAAATTTTAAAAAAAAACTACCAGACTTTTTTTTATAAAAATTAGCACACTTTTTTTTTTTTCCTAAAAACTAGCATACACAAGATCCAATAGTTTACTCCATTTCAAATTCTAAATTTTAGTTTTTTTTTAAATCCATTCCTGTGTAATCATCATAATCAAAATTGGATAACTACTTAAAGGAAAAAAAAAAAAAAAAAAAAAAAAACACGCATTTTTCCATATGAATTCAAATTTCTTTTTTTCCTGATTTAATTCAAGCTAACTGCGTTTAACTTCTTATTCTTATCTTTAAAAAAAAAATGCTTAGGATTCTCTCTTCTTAGTTATTCCTTTTTTTAAAAAAAAACAAAAAAAAAATCTCTTATTCAAACTTCCTCTATTTCCCATGTTTCACGTTTCCACGTTTTTTTTTTTTTTTTTTTATTTATCGTTATTTTCCTTCAAGAAAAATAATAAAGAAAAGGGCACCAGATGGGGATGCGATTAATATGGTTGTGAATGATACAACAACATCAAAGTTTGATCCGATAGATGATCAAGAAAGGTCAAACTTAACCAATCGAAAAACAGAATCAACCGGTGTAATGAATTAATATGATGGACTCATACTTAGGGAAAAAAAAAATCTTCTAACCTTTGTTTTACTTGGGTCTAATTTTTTTTTCCAATATAAATTTTAATTACTCTATAAGTAAAAAATTTAAAAAAAAAAAAAAAAAAAACGTAATTGATTGTGATTTTTTTAAAGAAGTGATTGATAGAATATAAAATAAAACAACAAAGAGTGAAATAACCTATTTTTATTTGGAAAATGTTAACGAAATGCATTATTTCTTATACTCCATCAATATGCATATTATGCACAATCCAACACACTTAATTACATAAATAAGTTTTATTAAAATTTAAGATGAATAAAACATCAATTGGATAATATTTGTTACATACACTATTATATATATATATATATATATTTTTTTTTTTTTTTGAGTTGTTCAACTCAAAATTTCAGTTAAAAAAAAAAAGTGTATAACATGTGTAACAAACCTTTATCATGAAAGAGTCTAGTTAATGTATACCCTTAGCCTTAGGGAATATATTAATTATCTATTTTTAAAAAGTTTTTATAAAGAATTGAAAAAACTGTTAAAATAGTTATCATTTTTTCTTTTCTCTATAAAAAGTTTCATAAAATGATATACTAATGTATGCTCTAAAGATACGTATTATTAAAACCAATCATTAAAATTTAAAACAATTGGAGATATGCAGGATGACTAAATTGACTAGATAGAAGGAATTGTGCTCATTTAGAATGTGGAGTCAAATCTCAACACGTCCCAAGACCTTACAATAGATGGCTCTTCATGCATTGGTGCAATACAAAGCCCCCACTACTAAGTACTAAAACGGTAAGTCTAGGTATTTTTTCCCACAATTATCATCATGACTTATTATGATTTTTTGACCAATGTTTTCAATGCTATCTCCTTGTGATTGAAAAATCTCGTACCAATATGCAAATTAGAAAGGTAGTCTCCAGTTCCATTTTGAAAAAAAGTTCGGGTAATTCAAGTGTGTTTCTGTTGTAGAAATTTTTGGAATTTTTTATTTTTTTTTATTTTTTAAGATTCGACTGTAAAGTTATTACTTTGAATTATAATTAATTTTGTAACTAAATTTTAAATCAATACAAAAATTCATGCCATTTTGAATGAAATGATTTTGGTTTCAAATTGGTGGATGACAATGAACGGGCATTATCACTATTGGGAAACATGTACTAAAAGGTATGTTTGCACTGTTCAATCTATTCAATTTTTCTGTCAAAATTTTTCTTTTACCTTGTTTGGACCAAAAACTCTTGAGAAAGACAATAACATCCTTATTCCATTCACATTGTGGTTTGCAGATATGTGTTTCAACCGAAAGCACTATAAAGTGACCTTGATAGACCGAAGACTAGTGCCAATCTAGGATTTTAGCCAAACGAAAGTGTTAAGACTTAAGATTGCATGAACCCCAAGATTTTATGAAGAAGTTACCAAACTTTTAGTCTTTTACATTTCCTTTTCTTACTTATGGAAAGCAGCAATTAAATAATTAAATTCTTTTTTAAATGTGTAATTACATTGAACCTATGGCGTTCCCTTCTTTATCATTTTTATATTATTTTATTTTCAAAAGAAGAGAGAAATTATTTAAATGTCAATTCCTAATCTTATATCTATGCTTTTGTTTACCTTTGCATGTTTATTTTGGAAATTTTGACTTTTGCATATGTATTGTGGGTGATTTTTTTTTAAAATAAAAAAGAAACAAGATTTTATGCTAGTGATGTTCTTTAACAAGTTAACAAGGATCCCTCATTCTTCAGGATTCTCCATATGTTACAGGGTAATTTTAGTTAGGAAGTTGGGCCACATTAATAGAGAGATCTAAAAATGAAGTAGATGACAAATATTGAATTGTTGCTTTATTTTTTTCAATCACAAACCCAGTTAAAGCAATCTTCTACACTTTCTTCTTTCTTTCTTTTCTTTCTTTTTTTCTTTCTTTTCTTCTTCTTCTTCTTCTTCTTCTTCTTCTTCTTCTTCTTTTTTTAATGAATCTACACTTTATAATTCTAATTATGTTATGGTTTCCAAAATTTATCTATTAGAAGCAACACAAAATTAGGATGATATTTATGGAATACTAGCCCCATTATGTGCCTTTTTAAGCCCAAGGGGGCAGGTACTTTTCTACAAACGCATGTTTTAATATTTTTGGAAGAACATTCAGACTCAACTATGTTTTACTACTTAAAATTATCAATTCCACAATGTGGACGGACCCCCTAGAGGGTAAAAAATCATAAAGTCCACAGAGTGGACAGACACCTAGACGGTGAAAATTCAACGTAGTCTGGAATGGACGGACTCCCTAGAAGGAAAACCTATATCAATTCCACAATATGGACGGACCCCCTAGAGGGTAAAAAATCATAAAGTCCACAGAGTGGACGGACACCTAGACGGTGAAAGTTCAACGTAGTCCACAATGTGGACGGACCCCCTAGAGGGTAAAAAATCATTAAGTCCACAGAGTAGACGGAAACCTAGACGGTGAAAATTCAACGTAGTCCGCAATGGACGGACTCCCTAGAGGGAAAACCTATATCAATTTCATAATGTGGACGGACCCCCTAGAGGGTAAAAAATCATTAAGTCCACAGAGTGGACGGACACCTAGAAGGTGAAAATTCAACGTAGTCCGCAATATGGACAGACCCCCTAGAGGGAAAAAATTATTGAGTCCACAAAGTGGACGGACACCTAGACGGTGAAAATTCTACATAGTCCAGAAATTGGACGGACCCCCTAGAGGGTAAAAAAACATTATCAAGCTCACAAAGAGGACGGACACCCTAGAGGGTGAAAAATCATAATCCACAAAGAGGACGGACACCCAAGAGGGTGAAAAATCATAATCCACAAAGTGGATGGACCCCTACACGGGTGGAAAAAATTATGGACAGCCCCCTAGCGGGTGAAAAAGTTATCTAGTCCACAAAAGTGGACGGACCCCTCAAAGAACATAAAACACTATCTAGTCCACAAAAGTGGACGGACCCCCATTTTGCGAAAAATCTTTACACAGAAAAGGTTAAGGTCCTTTCATGCCCAGTACATGAACGGATGGCAAAGAAAAATCTTTTCTTCCTTTTTCCCTACAAAAAAAGGTGAATAACAGGACGGATATTGACTAATACTAAAACAAGGTAAACAGATAAATTCCACGAGCAATCCGTCACGAATAAATATTAAACAAACCCTCAGAAAATGTGTTTACATGATGTCCATGACAGATGAAATTGTTCTCCAATTATAAAAGTACAATAATAATAACAATATGCAACTATTTAGCAGCTGGGTTATCTTCTGATTGTTCTTCAACATTGACGAGCTGATGGTCTCCTTCGTTGACGGGTTTGGCCTGAACATTCTGAACTGGGGCAGACTCCCCGTCGCCGAGAACTTCGTCTTCAGCAAAAAGGTCGTCAGTGTCCTCTGAGGCGACGGGCATGACAGAAGCTTGGACTTGGTCATCAACTTTAATATTTGAAACATCCAGGTCGGGATAAGCTTTCTTGACCTGACGGAGGGCGTCATCAAAACCCTCTAGGAAGGATTCACCCAGCTTAGACAGAAGGGCGTCGAAGTCGCGATATTCACGGATCGCAACCTCCTTAACTTGACGGAGCTGATCCTTCACCTCCTAGACCTCCTTAACTTTCTCCACAAAGGCCTTCTTTGCCTCCTCCGTCCTCTGCTCAAGCTCCTTCCTCACCTTCTCTGAAAGATCAAACTTTTTCTCTATTTTTGATTTCCAGGCTTTAAGCTGTCTCAATTCATCCTCCGTCTGCTCTGCCTTTTCCCGTACACGTTCCAAGGATGTCTCATGGTTGAGACACCGTCCCATCAGCCCTTTCATCATGATCATGGCCTGAAACGCAAAAAGGAGATTAAATAGAAAGCCAAGCATAGAGGACGGACGGAAAGTCGACGGACATCATTACCTGAGCAACTGCAAAAAGTCCAGTCTCCCCCATTGCCTCTGTGGAATGGTTGCCTAAGTCCTCATAATCCTCCGACGTTATGATAAACGAAAGTTGCTCCAAGGCATATTTGGAATTTTCGCGGAGGAGGACGGGTGGTTTTTCCTAGTTAGTGGAGGGCCTTCATGAGGCCTTTACCAGCCCCATGCTTCATTGGGGTGACCGTCTTTGCACTCTCAGCCATTAGCCCTACAACAGGCTCCAAAGGGACTTTGGGCTTCTTGGGTGGACGGTCCGCTCTGGACAACTGCCTTCTTTTTAGGGACGGATTGGTTGTGCTCGTCCCCTTGGGATCCACCTCGCCGGTCTCCTTTTTCTTGGCAGCCTGTGCCTTGATCAAAGCCCTCCTCTTAGCGTTGTCCATCTCTGTAGAGGTGGACAGATGGAGTTAATATATATATAAAAAAAGAATGATAAAATCATTCAAATGTAATAAGGGCGACGGACTTACGTTGGCGAATTCTAGCGTTGTATTTGATTGTTGCTGGTGTTGGTGTAGGTCCATCACAATACTAGTGGATGGTATCAAGTGTGACTAGTTTGGCCCAAGTCCTTTCTTCTGACTTGGTTTTGTTAAAAAAAATTTCAAGAAAACTGTATTCCTCAAGATTAACTTGTGGACGTCGTCGAACTACAAGAAAGGAGACGGTTAAAGTCTCGAAGGAATTATACTAAACTGAACAGTTATGTAAAAGTTCAGACACTAGGACGGGTACATACTAGACGGAGACAATATCCCCCAAGTAGTGTCGACAGGCATGTGTTCCGCGTCCCCTGGATGTCACATCCACCAATCACCCTCTAGGAAGTAAGCTCTTCTAGTCCCTATTGGAGTCTGGTGTTTCAAATATAACCTTCAACAACGGACTCCTTGGCACAAAACTATAAATCCCCCGTGATTTGTCTATCTCATCTGGACGGTAGCAGTGAAGGAATTCCCGCACCGTCAGTCTTCTAGCACCGTCTGACATAGCACCATACAGGATGGAGACCCTCCAGGTGTTAGGGGACACTTGGTTGACGGACAGGCCAAGATATTTGAGAAGTTGATAGTGAAGGGAGCTTAGTGGAAATCTAAGTCCTGCCTTCAGCATCTGTTCATACACCCCGATTCCTTCTACCCCTTCATAATAGCATTTCTCTGACTTATAAGATAGACGGATGGGGATGTAGTCTGGGATTTGGTAATTTACCCTAAGAGTGCTGAAGTGTTTCTCCTTGATAGTGGACGTAAAGTAATTCACCGTCCACTCCGGTAGCATGATGAACTCCCTAAGTCCATCAACACCCACGACGGATTTTAATGTTTGTTCCTCGCCATCATTAGGACCCTCTTCTGGGTTGACCATCTCCATATCCTCATTTGTTGAGGACGAGGAAGAGGGGGACGAACTCCTCTCTTTGCCTGGACTCTCTTGGTCTTCGTGACCTGACGGGTATACTTCCTCATAATCCGTCTCATCACGTACAACTGACTGGTTACTCGACGCACTAGACATTGCCTACACGTTACGACAAAGCCTAAGACTCTGACGGGTCTAAAAGGGGTGACGGGGTATAAAGTCTAAAGAAAATTGAGAATATCCAAAGAAAAAAAATAATAATGACATAAAAAAGAAAACACTTACCAAGTAGAGTGAACGGATGAAGGTGACGGATACAGCGACCGAACGAAGTAATCTCTGACGATGACGACAGATTGCGCTCTGACAATATGTTTCAGCTGAAAATGAGGAAATGTGGAAAGTAAACCCTGATATTTATAGAGGAGGTGCACGGAAGACGAAGCGACGCTTCGATCCGAGATAGAATCCAATCAAAGGACGACACGTGTCGTGCTCCTTAATGCTTCCGGACAGCCTGTCAGATGTTTGCGCGGTTGACGGCATCCGCGCTGAAACCGTAGACCCACTAGTCTTTTAACCGTCGACCCATTAACTTTGAACCGTCATCCCGTAAACTTTGAGCCGTCACCCCACTGGTCCTGTCTCTCAACGATGACGGACCCGTAGGGTGAAGGGGGCAACTGAAGAGGATAAAAATATGGCTTGACGGGCCCTGTAAAATGGGCCTGACGGATCCATGTCCACGGGCCGATAAAGGGCAAGCCCAACTTGTTCAAAGGTCCATTATGATGTAACAAAAACCCTAGATGGAAAATACTTGCGACACACACTTAATCGCCATGGAATCCCAAGATAAATGGAATCCTAGCACGACAAGGATTCCGGAAGATACATATAGATCTTCTCTATAAGGGAATATCTTGTTAACCACGTTTGGGACGATTCAAGTAAAGTCCTACAAGGAAAAGACTTCCGCACCATGGCAGAAGTGTCAACCTTCTACTACTATAAAAGCCCAATACTCTCACAAATCGAGGTACGCATAATTAACCCCTCTCTAGCACTCTAGAGTTGTGAGAATAGTTCTAACTTGACCTTCGGAGGGTATTTGGCCGGCACCACACCAGTGCTCTCTGCTAGGTCTTCTCTTTTCATTGTGCAGGTATTCAATCGAGCGTGTGAAGACTGTGTAGCTCACTGGTGATTTTTACGGCATCATCAGTCGTCTTTCTGGTCATTTTGGTATTTTAGGATTGTTGAGAGTGTTGGTGAGGGTGTGACAGACCTCAAACCTAGTGACCGTGTGCTTCCTGTCTTCACTGGGGAGTGCAAGGAGTGTCGGCATTGCATTTGGAGCGGTAAAGAGGTAAAGTTTTCACATTTAAAAGTTTAGTGTTGTGTTTCTTATGTTCATATTGATTCTGATGCTCGTAGTAAACTTGATGCAAAGTCTAAAATATGTTTTTTCATTGGCTATGGTGATGAGAAATTTGGCTATAAGTTTTGGGATGAACAAAACAGGAAAATCATCAGAAGTAGAAATGTGATATTTAATGAACAGGTTATGTACAAGGACAGGTCAACTGTAGTGTCAGATGTTACAGAGATAGATCAAAAGAAATCTGAGTTTGTCAACTTAGATGAATTTACTGAAAGTACTGTCCAAAAAAGGGGTGAAGAAGATAAGGAGAATGTAAATTCACAGGTAGATCTGAGTACACCTGTAGCTGAAGTTCGCAGATCTTCCAGGAACATTAGACCTCCACAGCGTTATTCACCTATTTTAAATTATCTCTTGTTGACTGATGGTGGTGAGCCAGAGTGTTTTTATGAAGCCTTGCAAGATGAGAATTCAAGCAAGTGGGAGTTAGCCATGAAGGATGAGATGAATTCCTTGTTGGGGAATCAGACATGGGAACTGACTGAATTGCCAGTAGGAAAGAAGGCTTTGCACAACAAGTGGGTATACAGAATAAAGAATGAGCATGATAGTAGTAAACGTTACAAGGTTAGATTAGTTGTTAAAGGTTTCCAGCAGAAGGAAGGCGTTGACTACACAGAGATATTTTCTCCAATTGTGAAGATATCAACAATTAGACTGGTACTGGGAATGGTGGCTGCAGAAAATTTACATCTTGAGTAGTTGAATGTGAAGACAGCATTCCTTCATGGTGATTTGGAGGAAGACCTTTACATGATTCAGCCAGAATGGTTCATTGTTCAAGGACAAGAGAATCTAGTTTGCAAACTGAGAAAAAGCTTGTATGGCCTAAAACAAGCTCCTAGACAGTGGTACAAAAAATTCGACAGTTTTATGCATAGAATTGGGTTCAAGAGATGTGAAGCTGATCATTGTTGCTATGTTAAGTTTTTTGACAATTCTTACATCATATTACTGTTGTATGTGGATGATATGCTTATTGCAGGGTCTAGCATTGAAAAGATTAATAATCTGAAGAATCAATTGTCCATACAGTTTGCAATGAAGGATTTGGGAGCTGCAAAGCAAATCCTTGGTATGAAAATCATTAGAGACAAGGCTAATGGTACATTGAAGCTTTCACAGTCAGAGTATGTGAAGAAAGTTCTCAGCAGATTCAACATGAATGAAGCTAAACCCGTGAGCACACCTTTGGGTAGTCATTTCAAACTAAGCAAAGAACAGTCACTAAAGACAAAAGAAGAAAGGGACTATATGAGCAAGGTGCCCTATGCCTCAGCTATTGGCAGCTTGATGTATGCTATGGTGTGTACAAGGCTAGACATTGCACATGCAATGGGAGTTGTGAGCAGATTCATGAGTAGGCCTGGAAAGCAGCATTGGGAGGCAGTCCAGTGGATTCTGAGATATCTAAAAGGTTCATTAAATATATGTCTTTGCTTCACAGGTGCAAGTTTGAAACTGCAGGGTTATGTAGATGTCGATTTTGCTGGTGATATAAATAATAGAAAGAGTACTACTAGGTTTGTTTTTACTTTGGGTGGTACAACTATATCATGGGCTTCAAATCTACAAAAGATTGTCACTTTGTCTACTACAGAAGCTGAGTATGTTGCAGCAACTGAAGCTGGAAAGGAGATGATTTGGCTACATGGTTTCTTAGATGAATTGGGTAAGAAGCAGGAGATGGGCATTCTACACAGTGACAGTCAGAGTGCAATCTTTCTTGCCAAAAATTTGACTTTTCATTCAAAGTCGAAGCATATATAGATAAAATACCACTTTATCCGTTACCTTGTTAAAGATAAGCTGGTAATACTTGAGAAGATTTGTGGATCTAAGAACCTGGCAGACATGTTGACTAAGGGTGTCACTATTGAGAAACTGAAGCTGTGTGCAGCTTCAGTTGGCCTTCTAGCTTAAGGACAGGAGGATGAGTTGCAGGGATGAGGGATTGTTTTTAGAGGATTGCGGTTTGATGTTGGTGATTGAACTAGTCTCCAAGTGGGAGATTTGTTGGGTTTTGTGGAGTCTAGTTGTGTTTGATCCGGTTGACGACCCGACCCGACTCGAATAATGTTGCGTGATTTTTTTAATGGGAGATTTATTGAGGCTTAGTCCATGGAGCGGAGGCTTGGGCCGATAGGCCCATTGTGAATCCTATGCGCAGGATATAAAACCTTTTTTTTGGTGATTAGGGTTTATGTTGATGTTGTCGTTTTTGAGAGACTGAAACACTGTAGTCACACTTTGTATTTTCCCTGATAATAGTGAAATTCCTGCAACTCCATGGACGTAGGCAAATTGCCGAACCACGTAAATATTGTCTTGTGTGTGTGATTGTTTTTCTTTGACGTGTTTTTTTTTTTTTTTTTTTTTTTTTTTTTTTTTTTTTTTTTTTTTTTTCTCACAGGTTGGGATTTCGGTTAAATTCCCTACAAGCTTAACGCACTACAGATAGATAACGCAAGCAGCAGCCAAAAAGAATATAAAGCTGCGAGAGAAAAGATTTTTGCCGGAGTAGCACAAAAAACTGTATGTTTCTTTATTACTCTCGTGTTTTTTTTTTTCTCAAAAAAAAAAAAAAAAAACTCCCTCCTTTTTAAACTTTGGTCATTGCTACATAAAAGACATAATTTAATGTAAAAATGAATATAATTAGTGGATTTTAACCATTTAATAAATAAATGTTTGAATTTTTCATAGTTTGTAACACAAAAATTTGTAATATCTTTAAGATTATTCTACTATTTTGGTTTTTTTTTTTTTTTAAGATTTTGTTAACGAATACCCTAAGGGCAGTAGGTAAGATGCGTTTAATGCTTTATTCTATAATGTTTCTATACATTTTTTAAAAAATAAAGTTAAACTGTACATATATATCCAAAAAAACGCATACAACCACAATGAATTTGTGTTTGTAAGCCAATGAATCATTAACATGTGTATTTTATTTTTTGAAAAGTGTGCATTACAACTCATAATTGAACATTTATTAATCTTTAACTTGACGTGACATTAAAGTTTATGGTTTATTTTATTTTTTCTAAAATTACTATAATCTAAAATTATAAAATATATCACATCATATTAATCTCATTACCTTCCTAAACAATGTAATGTTGTATTCTTGTATTAAGATTATACTAGCTTGTAACCCCATGCATATGCATGGATACACTAAAAGATATACGATAAGATACATAATATAATTCTTATATATATAATTTAAATATTATTGATAGTCATTTTTATATTTTGTTAACTCTTTAAAAAAATTTGTAAGGATAGTATTAGATATAAAATGTAAATTGTCCATTTTTTTTAAATTATTGTGAAACACTTTTTTTTTACGATTCATTTATTTTAGACTATTTGGGTTTTGTACTTAATAACTCACTTGAATGAATATTTATGATGTGGTCTCACATTTAATTCTAAAATTAAGAAATAAAATTCTTTAAGAATAAATAATTTAGGACACATGTTGCAAAATTAGAAATCTAATTTGGAATTATAGTTTGAGTTTCTCTCAGCTTCACCTATTATTATATATATAGATTAATGTAAGATTACAATAATATAATATTACGGTGTAATGTAACAACACGGCAAACCAAACGCCCCCTTAAACTGGTGAAGGTATCTTATGCGTTAGGCATATGAGACATATCTCTCACTGATAAGTGGATCCTACATTTTAATAAAAAAGATGTCTCATACGCTTGACCCATATGAAAATTTCTCCTTAGCTTGAAGTCTTTCCAAGAATAATCCTAAATTGATTCCACCTACATAAATAAATAAATAAAAGAATAATCCTGAAGGGAACACAGCATGTGCGTGGGTTACAATTAGCTTAATTATTAAAATTTTAATCATCAAATAAGAATTTTAGAAGTAAAGTCAAATACTCCTTAGGCAAAATTATAAAATACATCTTTAACTTTGACCAAAATTCAATTCAAATATCTAACTTCATTTTCATTTAATTAAATCCTTTTACGTATCAAGTTTTTATTTAATCAGCAATCCGTGAGTAATGCCATTTTTTATTATTAAGAAATTAAGGACATGGCCCGCAAAATAGTGGAGTCGGAGCTGTAATGGGTCTTTAAAGGGGAATCACGGTGTGAGCCTATATAATTTTTGAATAGATAAGAGCGATTTCAAGGCCTCTCCCCCAGACAACATCATTATTTGGGTTAGTGACTTTATGTGAATTTTACTTTGGACAGTGTTTATTACATACACCGTGGGACCAATGTTTTGGGCAATGTGTGCAATAGATTTTTCTCTTTTTATTTTTATCTGGAGTTGAGCCACAAAGATATGGCTTGTTGAGATGGTCTCAAACTTAGGCCATAAAAAACGTGCATTCCATATATAATGCATGGAGACTTGATAAGGGTGGCTCTGCAGTGCCAAAGGGCCAACCATTATGAGAGGTCACAAACTTTTTCCAAAATGAATCTTCTAAAGCCTGAAGCCGAATTGGCCATGCCGTGGTTTTCTAGGATTTTTTTTTTTTTTTTTTTTCCAAAATAATATCATTTTGCTAACAATTTTGTTAATTAGCAATGTTTCTAAACTATTTAGCAAACTAACATCTCGAGTCTAAGAAACTTGAGTTCACTGTAGCAACTCAAGTCTGAGAGACTCGAGTTCATTAAATGAAATCAACAACCCAGAAATAGACCCAGAGAGAAACGAAGAAAAAGAAAGAAGGAGAAGAAGAAGAAGAAGAAGTCACCTGCAAAAACCAAACCCACCCACGGCAAAACCAAACTCACCCACCTGTTGTCATCTCAACGGCGAATCGGTGATGGCTCTCCCGATTGGGAAGGTGGCCGTTCTTCTTGGTGCAGGTATGTCTCTGCTTTCTCTCTTTTTCTCTAATTCTCTCTTCTTCTTCTTCTTTTTCTTCTTTTTTAATTCTGTGATTGTGAGAAGAAGAAGGAAGAGGGAACTGGGTTTTTCATAATTATGAGATCGTGAGAATTTTCTTTTTTAAATTCTAAGATTGTGAGAAGAAGAAGGAAGAAGGAAGTGGGTTTTTGGGAGCAGGAAGGAAGTGAGTTTTTGGGAGTAAGAACTCGAATCTCTAAGACTCGAGTTTTATGTGGACACATAGAACTCGAGTTTCTAAGACTTGAGTTGCTACATTGAACTCGAGATGTTAGTTTCCTAAATAATTTGAAAATGTTGCTAACTAACGAAATTGTTTGCAGCTTGGTGTTATTTTCCAATTTTTTCCTGGTTTTCTACTCTTTTTGCCATCAAGTTTTGGGAGAACTCAGGGCCAGCCCTAGGCCTAGGCCATGGCCTAAGGCGCCCTAACGTAGGAACCCCCAAATTAATATGGGTGCAGTAAGTTTTTTTTTTTTTTTTTTTTTTAATTAAAAAAAGTGAGTTACATTAGTTTGTCACATCAATTTGTAATGTCAGTTCAATACAAACTGAGTTACAACTTATATCAGTTCAATACTCATTTATTCTTTTATTGAAATGTCACATCAGTTTTTGTAAGTTTTTTATAATAAAAATTGTAGTAACTTTAGCATCTTCCCCACACAAAAAAATAAATAAATAAATAAAAATTATGAATTAATATAGAAATACAACACAATCACCAATTCACCATTAACTGAATGAAAAATGCTAAAACTAATACAAATTTTATGGCAAAAAACTTACAAATTGATGTGGCAAGAATATAATTTGTCACTCAAACTATTTAATAAACGAATGTTTTCAATAACCTTTTTTTATTGGTGACACGCCAATTTGTAAAACCTACATAGTATCACTAGCTCACTTTGGATGAATTAGTCTTATTAATTGGTAAGAACTAGTCGCAGACCCATGCAATGCGTGAGAAAATGTTACATAATTATAATAGAGAATAATATAAATTTTATAGGTTAAATTGTTAAATAGTGCATGTGTTATTTTAAAAAAGTATTTTGCATTGGGGTAGTTACATTCCCCTCCTTTAAGGTTTGGGGGAATGACATTCCACCACAAACATGAAAGGGAAAAACACTCGCGTCCCTTGAGATTTGAAAAAATTAACACTCACCCCCTTCTATTTATACTAGTCGCAGACCCACGCAATGCATGTGAATATACAACTATTTTGTAACATTTTATAATATATGATTTATTCTATAAATCGTACTGGAGATATTATGTCTAAAATTATTCTTCATCTCTCCATCTCTACAAATATCATTCTATTATTTTGAGTTTTTTTGTTATTTAAAAACTTAGGTG
Organism: Notholithocarpus densiflorus; assembly: GCA_030021035.2. NCBI lineage: Eukaryota > Viridiplantae > Streptophyta > Magnoliopsida > Fagales > Fagaceae > Notholithocarpus > Notholithocarpus densiflorus. Next base: position 2,832,337 of record JARYZH020000039.1, read on the forward strand.
CATTCAATTGATATTAGTCTATTATATATTTTTGAGATGAAAGATAGAAATACTATTTTTTTTTCAAGTGATCTATTTTATTCAAACTTTTGTATAGTGTGTTATGGTTTTTTTTTTCTACAACTAAAATTTTTAAGTTCCAAAATTAATTATTTGAATTTCTCATTCTCTTAAGAAGATTATCATGATATTCAAACCTCATTACAAATTTACAATTGATATTACTCAAATAATTTATAGAGACATTCAAATACATAATCATCTCACTTCTTAAATATCTAAAAATTAACTCAAACCAAAACTATAAGATAGAGAGTGCATGTGATAAATAACTCAAAAAACACACCACCAAAGTGTATCATCCAAAAGTAGAGACACAAAAAAATTCATTAATCTAAATTTACAATTGCAAGAAAGAATTAATAATTGTGTGAGAGAGAGAGAAAGAGAGAGAGAGCAATCACCTTTTTCGGAAGAGAATGTGAGACAAATAATAAAATTATATAAAATAAGATGAGTAGAAAAATATTTAGAAGAAAAATGTATAGTTCTAAACACCAAATTATCCAAGTCATGCTATATAATAGAATAATAGTAAATCATTCTATAATTTCAAAGGATAACATGTAACAAATAAAGAAAATAAAATTAAAATATAACTAAATCATATCAATCTAAAGTAGAGTAAAACATAAAAATTTATCAATCTAAAGAATCAAACATCCACCAAAATAAAGAATATATATATATATATATATATATATATATATATCGAGAGAGAGAGAGAGAGAGAGTATTCACCTTTTGGTATGAGCAAAAAATGGATTGAATGGAAGAGAAATAACAAATTTATATAGTCAAAAAATGGGGAGAAGAAGAGTCAAAATAAAAGGAAGATGAAGGGATGGAGAAAGTGTAAGGTCAAGGTATAGAGTAGTGGGGAGATAAAAAGTTTAAAATAAGAAAATGTTGGAAAATGTGTAATTGTAAAGTGGCAAATTAATAAGGAAAAAAAATTAAAATAAGAGAGAAAATATTGAAAATAGATTGATGATGTGGTGTTGGTGTGGCGCTGATGTAGCTCAACAGGAGTATAGCAACATTAAACTCTACGCTTCAGCTTTTAGATATATATAGATTAGTAACGAAATATTTAAAATTTTTATAAGAATCTCTTCGCAAATTTTTAACCATGGTTAGTAAAAATACAACTGATGAATTTAGAATAAAAATTTATCAAGCATCAAAACACTTGCAAAAACAAATATCTCCATAACTCATTGAAAAAAAAATAAAAATAAAAAGGAGCAAAGGTCATACTTTTTATTTTAAAATACACTTTAATTAAAACTTTAAAACAATGGATTTTAATTCTTAAATTTTCGATAATTTTGGAATCATTCCCTTAAGCAAAGAGCAAGTTAGTACACAATATTTTTAATATTAATTTAATAAAATTTGGTCAAACGGATGTCATTACACGTGCTCCACACGTGCGATGAGGCTCTTTTTTTTTACTTTGAGTTTAATGTAATTTTTCAATTTGAATTTGTCTATTGTTAGTGAGGTTATACAGGAAGGGATTTTTAAGAAACTAAAATTTAGGATTTTGGAAAGGAATAAACTACTGGGTTTAGTGTGTGCTAGTTTTTAGGAAAAAATGTATCAAACGTATGTGAGATATATTTAAATAGAGAGTGTGCTAATTTTTAGGGAAAAAGTTTCTTGGTAGTTTTTTTTTGTTTTTGAATTTTGTTGAATTACAATTTTAACCTTTTTTTTTTAGGAATAAGAATTATCTAATTAGATTAGGGATATTTTTGACATTTTCTGAAATCGTAAATAACTTCTTAAATCTCTTTTTTTTTTTTTTTAGAATACTAAGTATTTTTAACACACAGGGAGAGGGGAGAAGGTTTTTTAAAGAAACTTACAGTGGTGTATATCCAAAAGGGCCAAACTCTTGGATATACAGCACAGGCTTTAAACCTCTTTAACTCACACCCATTTTTCAATGTGGGATTAACCCACTGTTTTTTCTTTTGAGAATACTAAATATTTTTAACACACACACGGGAAGAGAGGAGAATATTTTTTAAAGAAATTTACAGTGGTGTATATCCAAAAAAATCTAATTTCTTAAATCTTCTTAATATATAGAAAACATAAACAAAATATTATTTAAATGATATTTAGATATAAAAATGTCCCTTTAAAATTTTCCGATTAGGCCTTAGACTATCTTGTGCCGGCATGGGAGAACTAGTTCTTAGCTTATGCTTTTTACACACAACCCAATGAATATGTGCTCTCCCAAAGCATGAAATAATGCAACCTTTTGTCTTAATCCCAAACTTTCACACAGTTTGTATTCCACATAGACCTTCAAATTTTTATTTGTTTATTTTTGGGCTGAATAATCCACGATAGATAGACCTACTTTAAAATGATATTATTTATTCTGTAACACTCTTGAACAATGGGGTTTATTCCTTTCAAAAAACAATGGGGTTTATTTATAATTCTTTAGTATTATTTCTACGTCTAGACTTCAGACTCAAGAGAAGTACCAATCATTCCATCAAAAAAAAAAGAGAAGTACCAATCAGTGCATGTTGTAGAGAAAACCAGATGCTGGGAATTAAGAAAACCAGATGCTAGAAAGCAATAAACAAGTTTTTCAAAAAAGGAAACATACAGAGTAGCTGTTAGTTTCTGGCTTTTGAAAACCAGCGGTACCAAATCATGGTTTTGAATCCCGGAGTTGGAACCTTATTGGAAGGCAAATATGGGAACCCTCTTGTTCTAAACGCTATATATACCCTCATAGAGCATACCTATCTCTCCGCAACGAATTCAAAGCAATCTGTGATAAAACATCGAAGTCAAGAAAGAGTGAAGAAAAGTAAAAAAACATGTCTTCAACCACTGCTGGACAAGTCATACGTTGCAAAGGTACTACCTTTTCATTTTTTCTGACATTCTTTGTTGTTGATCTTGTTGTTGTTTCCTAGTTTTAGTCATGTGATTGTTCAATGGGTTTCTTTCCATTTCTTTGTTGTTTTAATGTACCATTTGTTATGATGATCTCAACTCTTTGTCCCTTGTTGGGTTGTCACGTTTTCTTTGTTTTAAAGGGCTCTGTTTAATTGCTAAATCTTGAGCTGTTTCTAGTTTTAGGATGCGCCATGATCTTTTGTCATTCCCAAAAACTAGAAATTTTTGGAATGGGATATACTATTTGTGTACCAAAAATAATAATCAATACAGCAACATGTTTTGCTTTTGATTGTCCCATACAAATTGAACTCCTGTGTGTTTGACACAAGATAATAACGAGGAAAAACAGTTGCCATTAGGAACAGGGCTACTTCAGAAGTTTGAAGCAGGTACCGGAATTGACTGAATGTGACCATCCATTTTCTATTTTCGTCTTTGTTTAGGATGATACATATGTAGTTTGTAAATAAAGTTTCTCTAAGTTTAGGCTTTACATTGCAATTTCAGTATGAAGTCCAAACAAGCCAGGTTTGTCCAATGTTTTAGTATAAATTTGAGGGCATTCCTTCTTTGTTCTTAACAGTAGTCATACTTTTTAGCTTAACCCAAGCAGGCAGTCTTATGTTTTAGCAGTGTCAAAGCTACATCCTATTTATGTTTTTTTTTTTTTTTTTTTTGCCAATTAATTATTGAATGAATGTGCAATGTAGCTGCTGTGGCATGGGAAGCTGGAAAGCCACTAGTGATAGAAGAAGTGGAAGTGGCGCCACCACATTCCATGGAGGTTCGTCTCAAGATCCTCTTCACCTCCCTCTGCCACACAGATGTTTACTTCTGGGAAGCTAAGGTAATCACATTTTGATCATATATATATGATTTATGCGTGTGTATAGAAATGCATTATACTGGTAAATACTTATTTTCTGTGCTAGATATTCTTAAACCGATTGATTTTTGAATATGCAGGGACAGACCCCATTGTTTCCTCGCATATTTGGTCATGAAGCTGGCGGGTATGGACATTTCAAGAAAAAAAAAATATTTAGAACATACTAGTTACAATCAAATAGATTTAATTGTGTTTCAGTTCCTTTCATATACAATTGAATACATTTATCTAACTATGTAGTTGTGTTTCTGGTGATTTTGGTACTTAGGATTGTTGAGAGCATTGGTGAGGGTGTGACGGACCTCAAACCTGGTGACCATGTGCTTCCTGTCTTCACGGGAGAGTGCAAGGAGTGTCGGCACTGCAAGTCAGAGGAGAGTAACATGTGTGACCTCCTGAGGATAAACACTGACCGAGGCGTGATGCTCAATGACGGCAAGTCTAGATTTTCTATTAATGGACAACCCATTTACCATTTTGTTGGGACTTCTACCTTTAGTGAATACACTGTGCTACATGTTGGTAGTGTTGCCAAAATTAATCCTGCTGCTCCTCTGGACAAAGTTTGTGTTCTCAGCTGTGGAATCTCAACAGGTCGGTTAAAAACCGTTTGAATTTATTTGTATGATAGTTATTTGTTCATTTCTCTTATTGTTGAGAATTGAGTTCTGTAGGCCTTGGTGCTACCTTGAATGTTGCAAAACCCAAAAAGGGATCGACGGTAGCTGTTTTTGGACTCGGGGCTGTTGGACTAGCTGTGAGTCTCTCCTATCTTCTAATGCAGATGACTTATTTGATATGGCTCTTTTTTGGAATTACTACTGCAGCATTACTGTTTCTAGTAAAGATATATATATATATATATATATATATATACACACACATGATTTTATGGTTTTATGTGATTAGGCTGCTGAAGGGGCTAGAATTGCAGGTGCTTCAAGGATTATTGGTGTTGATCTGAATGCAAAGAGATTTGATGAAGGTATTGTGATACTTGGTGCTATCAAAATCTGATGATATAGTATGGAATGCTTGAGTTGCTAGGTTTTCATTTATTTAGTCTTTTATGTTCATTTTCCTTGTTCTTGTCAACAGCCAAGAAATTTGGTGTCACCGAGTTTGTGAACCCAAAAGACCATGACATGCCTGTTCATGAGGTTGGTTTACTTTAAAATGCTAGAAACATTTTTCCATGGTGAAGGTGCAAACAACTTTCACAGCTTTTCTAACTTTCTTTGACTTCTTTAGGTGCTTGCTGAAATGACCAATGGTGGAGTTGATCGAAGTATCGAGTGCACTGGAAGTATCAATGCCATGATTTCTGCATTTGAATGTGTTCATGATGTAATTTCCCACGAGCACCTGTTCATGTAATAAATAGATTTTATCTCGAATCCATTCTTCTAAAATCTGTCATATGGTATATTTCTTTGCAGGGATGGGGTGTTGCTGTACTTGTTGGTGTCCCAAACAAAGATGATGCATTTTTAACCCACCCAATGAATATCTTGAATGAGAGGACTATCAAGGGTACCTTCTTTGGCAACTACAAACCACGGTCTGACTTGCCTTCGGTGGTTGAAAAGTACATGAATAAGGTACGCTGAATTTCTTATTGAAAAATAGAATGTATGGATTAGATCACTTTGCAATCCGCATATTGGATTACTTCTTTTACTTGGAATGCTAGTTTCTTTACACGTGACTGGCAGTAATTTTAATCAAGAAAATGGTCTAATGGCCACTAGAAGACTCTAGTGGCCTCCATGGTATACCTTAATTAAGTACTCATTTGAATGCTTTAATCCTGCCTCAAGATCCGGCAAGAGTTGAGGAATAAACAAAAGATAAAAATATAAATCCAAAATGTCTAGAGAAATTATGCTTAAACTCCACAAGGGAATAAGACCATCTTTTTTTTTTCCCTTTAATTCTTCCTTGTCTGATTGTTCTTGCTTTCAAGGTCTTCTCTTTCATTATCTATCAAGAATTACCTTTACATGGCTTGTATTTACTATTTAGAAATCCAAGTAATTTATTCCGCTCCACCCTCTTTTCTTTGTTTTTTTGTTTAGTTTTGTCAGTCTAATTGTTCTATATTGTGGCAGGAGCTTGAGCTAGAGAAGTTCATCACCCATGAAGTCTCTTTCTCGGAAATCAACAAGGCCTTTGAGTACATGCTTAGAGGTGAAGGCCTTAGATGCATTATCCGCATGGATGCATAGTGCAGGATTGAAATGATGCATAGTTTGGAGCGAAGTCTTGTGTCTCTCTTTAGACTTTAGAGTGCTGTAAAAAAATTTAAATGTCTATTTTCCAGATCATTTAAATCAAAATACTCAGTGAGTTTATATTGAACTTTTAGCATGTTTTCTTGTCTCTTTGAGTTACCAAATGATACACTTATTATTCTTCAATTAAAATGCAACACTTAGTGGAAACATAGGTTAATTTATAGTTACAAAATATATGAAATTATTGATTTTAAGATTCCTGGCGGGCAGAAGATTATATATATCCCTAAAGCAGCGCAGTGCCTATGGTGGCTGCTCACCAAACAATTCTCCACTAAAGCAAAACAATTCTTATCACCCTCTCACATTCAGTATTCTCATCAATGTTTCAAGCAACCTCAAATTCTCTGTTTTAGATAAATGTGAGATTTTGTTAAAAGTAAAAAAGTACAGAAATTCTACAGCTCCAGCAGCCCAAAAGGACTGCACAATAAAAGAAAGCCTAGTACAAACACTACACAAAGCAGCCAAGGTTACTAACAACCCAAAAAAAAAAAAAAAAAAAAAAAAAAAACTAAGCCAAACAGCAGCTGGACTACAACACTCCAATTACAACAAATCACCCTGTTGATCATAGAATTCTTCACTGTCATGCGGAACCTAACTCTAAATTTAATGTTGCTCCTTAAAAATGTGTGGTGTTTCTCTGTAACCAGATGTGGTACACTGCTTCAGAGCACTGCTGGCAGAGCACTTTAAAGCTTTTATTCTTCAAGCGCTGTTACTCCATTGAAGCACCTAACCCCAGTCATAACCAGAGTCCTCCATCAAACTCTAAACTTTGACCTAATGCCAAATCGTTCTAGTTATGGAGCAATCAAAGAAAATGTAGTCCCTGATCTCATGCTTCCTTCTGCAGAAAACACGTAAAGTATTCCCTTGATAAACCCATTGAATCAACCTATCCCTTGTAGACAGTCTATTCCCCTAGGCAAGCCAACAAATAAAGTAGTGTTTTGGAATGTTTCCAAGCCAATCTCCACCAGTCCACCTCAGGTAATTTCATTCTATTAGTCTCCCAAGTAGATTTACAAGAGAACACACCAGAATTTTGTTGGGTTTTGTGAAGCCTAATTGTGTTTAGTCTGGATTATGACCTGGCTATATATAAAAGTGCTACGGTTTTTAATGGGATTTTTTTCCTAATGATGAAGAACTAACCTCTCTTACAAGTTACAACAGGAGCCTCAACTTCATAAAGTTTGTCTTAAATTATAGTATGTTAGGTTACTACGTAACATCTGAATAATCTTTTTATAAGCCTCTACGTTAGTATCTCTGTTTTAAAATCTTATAGAATTTCTCCTCTTGTTTAGAGGCTCAATCAGCTCAACTGCTATCAAAAAGCAAACAATCAGATCGGAGGCATCACCAATAGTCCTTAGGGGGAGGGGGATGTGATTCATATGAGCCTTGGATGTCTTCGTTAGAAACAAAAGAAGGTGTCAACTAGTTGAGCTACAACTACAAGGCTCTTGATGATCTCATAATAAAAATGTGAATAAGTTGAGAGAGATCTTCATTATTAGGATCACCGACGAACCTCATGAGTGGATTCCATAACAAACTGTATGAAGCGATTTTTGTATGAGCCCGGGATGCAAAGAGGCTTACAAAAGTAGATGCCAGTAGCTACTGTGGAGACGGATTGTGGAGAGAATCCTCTTTCTGACGTTCATAGAGCTTCCTCATGAACCCAAGATTGTAATATTGATATCAAACCAGCTCTAGCCTTCTTTAGAACATGAAGTTCCTGACGAGGGCAAACATTGTTTTTGGTACAGGAAGAATTTCTAAAACCTTGCAATACTAAAATAGTTTTATTTTCAATTTTGTGGCGTTGCAATTTACAAAGAACACCACCAAGATTTTCAACAAAAATTGAAATATCCGTCAATGTCATTCCATTTTATTTTGGGATATTAAATACATGTGTTATGACTTATGTGGATTATTTAACAAAATATGGAAGAAAATTCATGTTTGAGTTTGAGGAGAGCTAATTGCCAAGCACAAGGTTGGCCCCCTGGGTTCAAAGTTGCAGTCTTGTGTGTTACTGGGGCCAACGGCCAACATCTTGCCAATTGCCATGTTGATTAATATGAATCAAATATTTATTTCTTGATCTCCATGACGTTACTGTGGCCAATGTCAACTGATTTTGATAATTCAATAATTGGCATAAGGGAGGAATTTGAATCACGTATGTCTCTATTAAAAAACACCCGAAGGTACCAATCAATTGAGCTACAAGACTCTTGGTCATAAGTGATATTTCAAACTGTAACCATGATAATAATGAATATCAATGCTAATTCCTCTCTCTTCTATTGAAGTTTGCTGCAAACAATCCTTACAAAGTTTCACCAATATAAGTCATTTATTTAGGTTCTCCACACATCCACAAACCTCATGCGTTGGCTTTGTACCACTGCAACGGGTATAAAAAACAAACAAGCATGGTTGGCTGGAGCGTAAGAACAAATACACCCACCATGAATGTGTTGTGCTGCTATAACTTCAATTCATCAAAAGTAGGATGGATTAATTCACTGTTTCTAAATATCCTTAAAGCATGTTGATTATGCCCATCTCTTCATTTTCCCATCATTAATGAACTGGTACAAACAGGTTCAGTGGAAACAGTTTTGGAATGTGAGATAGGAGATAGAACCACAGAATTGAAAGTTTTTTTCATTTCTTTTGTAATGGTATTCATTCAACTCTACATATGGAAAGCTATGAATTGGACACTATGTATTTCTAAACAATATATAACTATTGCGGTCCTTATGATGGAACATCTATGCAGTTATAGCAATTGGTGCCCAGCATCATCTGTAACCAAGGGAGAAAACAAGATGCCAAGCTTAGCTGTAAATCTGCACATCATTGCAATAGCTCTACCTAGCAACCTGCTGCAATGGAGGCCAAGCAATTTCTTCATCATTTGTATAGCCATGAATAAAAAAATCTGCACAGTTCTTTTGCCACCCATGGTTGTATGGATTACGAAACCGCCCATCTGGACCACGAAGATACCCATAACGAATAGCATTTGCTAATTCATTTGTTGTGATATTTCGAGCTATCTGCATCATAAACATGAACACATGTTAATTAACTACTACTTAGGGACTTCTAAAGATAGTAACTGAAAACATCATATGGTACAAACGAATGTGTACACATTAACTATTAACTACTACTGGAAGGTGGAACTTTTGAGAGTTAAAAGGATATCTGTTTAGAATCTTTAAAAAAAAAAGAAAAAAAATAGTATGTTCCGCATAACCCAAATGGGAGAAGGAAGTGCTGCTTTAACACTCATTGGCAAATCTCATTAGCACCTTACCCATAGAATTATATTAAAATCAAGCTTACCTGTATATTTGTATCAAAATAAATTTATGCATGAATTGTACCTCCCTATGATTTGAACTTCTTAGTTTTTATTCCTGGTGGGTACAACAGTCATACACCAGAACTGCAAACTGTAACAAGTATCATAACGTGTAGCTTGTGGCATAATTGCCCTTGCCTTAACCACACTGCATCTGGTTTAAAAAATGATCATCCCACAATTCATCAACTTCTTTTGATTCATCGTTTTTCTATAAGCTACGTAATCAGCACCTGGTAGTCAACCACCACTACAAACTTATAATAATCACAAACAAAATGATGTTTGATACAGGACAAATTCAAGATAATTCCTTCCCCTACAGAAAATATTTGTTTCACCTACCGTGCCTCAATACTTCTTGTCTATTGCCATCTGCTTTAGCAATACACAGGTTCCTTGATGGCAACAGTTGGATCAAAGAGTATGCTATCCTAAAGCTATTTTAACTGAGTAGATTAAGCATAAATAACTGATATAAGACCAAGTGGATTGAAACAGATCCAGCAATTCAAAAGCACATCAATCAACTAATTAGACTCCCAATCCCAGACAAGTTAGTTGAACAATCTTGCCATGGCCCCAAATATCCTGAAATCATTTATCATTCAAGGGGATGAGGTGCAATTTGAGCTAGAACTTATTAGATGCATACACAGAACTTACTGGATACATACATATAGACACAAATGTGTGTTTGCTAGAAGCAAAAAAACTTTTATGCCAAAATGATGTCTAGGTGATGGTTTAGTCAATCACCTGGGAAGCCTGTGAGGTAGTTAAAATGGTAGCAGCAAGCAAAATTATCATGTCCAGGAGCAAAAATGCAACAACACCAGGATGTTGAACTGCCACATAATGAATCCATGTTTCTTCAGTAGGCAAGACTGGTTTTGCAGTCCAAATCCCTGTTTTGTTTGTCAAAAAGATGATTTTAATCTAGTCCAAAATGAAAAGGATACACATTATCAAAATGTATAGATAACTGCAAATGTTAAAACGTACTTTGAATTGCAACAGCAGCACTAAGGAACGATGCCAAAAAAGCAAAGCAGAGAAAAACAAAGAAATCCATTTTGTTCCTCTGCAAGATGTATCATCACAATGATATAAGCTGTCAGGAAAAATGAGATAAAAGAAGAAAAAGTAATGCTTCAAATGGAAAAATCACATGTACCATCTTTCTTTATTTAGCTTTATTCACCGAATAGAGGAATAAATGATATGAAGAGGACACAAAGAAGAAATTTTGTGACAGCAATCAAAAGGAATAGATGGCACAGAAGTGTTAAAAATGATGTCACAGCCCTCCTGCTTAGTGGTAATTACTAATGAGATAAAAATTGTACCAGCAATGACTTTACCCCTATGAAATTAACTAGTTGAAAGTACAACTTCTCACCTTCCCCACACAATTAGATATCCATGGGCAGTGATGGTCAAACTGTTCCACACATCGCTTACATGTGGGGCAGTGCTTTGATCGAACAGGCCTTATGATCTGAAAAGAAGTTATTTAGAAAACATACTGATATGTTCAGACATCCTCTCAAGCATTAAATGCATTTAAAATAATTTCATGGTTAAAATTTGAAAAAGAAAAGGTCCATTGAGTAAACCTTGCAGGTAGGGCACAGTTGAGACCAATTTCCCTTCCACTCCGAGGAACTGTTCAGATCAATATTCAACAAAAGATCCTGCAAACCATCAAAAATATCATTTGGAAACTAGCAACAACAATATAAGTCAACTAGCAACTTATCTTAATATATTTTAGTGTATAACACACGCTCACACATATATAACAAAATTATATAAAGATAGAGGGTGGTAGTTCAAGAAGACAGGTTATATACTCGACTGCTCCAGTAAAAGATTCAGTGATAAAATGAATCCAAGAAATCACAAACATTTGATGGACTAGCTTCATCTAGTGACAACAAGAAAATAAAGAACTAATAAATGTATATTTAAAATCTCTCCAAAGAAAGCTCCCAGTCTTCAAACGTTATCCTTTTCTTTTCCTTCCTGACGTTCTATAAAATACACAATGACACTGCATTCCATACCTTATCCTGGAATAAAGTTGATTTTCTTCCCAACGTTGAAGCAAGCCATACACCATTCTTGGCATCACCCATCTCACACCAACCACCACAAAAACAAAAGATCACAACTCCATATCAAGTGGACAATAAATTAACAAATGATCCACATTCTCACCATTATGCTTGCACATGCAACACTGCACAAGTACTATCTTCCGTTTTAGAAGATAAATTACTGTTAATATTATCCCCAAGGCCTCAGTCCAAATGAAGAAAGAGACCTTTGACGATGCCCTCACATTCCAGATAGCTTTCCAAGGAAAATATACTCTAGAATCCCTCTTAACGCCTCATAATAGGACCAAACAGTAAAGGATCATTGCTGTTTATTTTCCACCATACCCTATTTGTCATACCAACATGTATTCTAACTGACTATAGCAGCTCAAAAAAAGTCATTGATTCTCCCAATTCCTAGTCTTGTGCCAGTCTAACAAAAATTGTATAACAATGCACACCATACATCATACCAAAAATTCATTCTTCTTCCATCACCAACAGAAAATCATATACCTAGAATTCCCACATTGTTTGGATATCACCTTCCAAACCCCTACCCCATGGGTTGATTGAACTGGATTCAAAGCCCAACCCCGCTCTTAGACACACGTAAGTGCAAAGGCCTCCTAGAGGCTAGTTACAAGTGTATGCCTGATTGGAGTTTTTTTTAAAGAATAATGCAGCATATTTGAAAACAGTGATTAAGGGACAACATGACTATCAAGTGATCACTAATCATAAAAAATAAAAATAAAAGTAATCTTTTGTGTGCGCGTGTTACAAAATATACAGAATTATGATATTTGATAGCCATAATGAAAATGATGTACATGGTTGAATCAAAATAAATCCAAAAGACAAATACTGAAAAGTACTAAATTGGTAAGTAGTGACTTCTATGCCTACAAGAAGCAATGCAATGCAATCCTAAAGTATATAATCAACATCCTTGTTAAGCATAGTGATGCAGCACTGGTTGGCAGAGAGTAAAATAATACAGAAAAAATAGAAAATAATGGAGGAAAATGGAACGGATCACAAAAGCCTAGGCTTCAGCACTTAGGGATGCTTAGAATCACCACCAAGCTTTAAAGACAAAATCTCACTCCAAAAAATCTCTTTTTAAAAAACATGTACAACAAGTCACAATTACATTCCATAAAATCCTCAAAACGTTAAAGCCTACATTCAAAATTCAAAAATGAAATCTGGGATTTCAAATAAGATAAAAATATGAAATAATAAACCCTGAAATAATTCTGATTCTGTTACCTGCATCACATGAGATCATTATCATCATTGATATCACAAGATTTGTAACCCTCATCATGCACCTCATTTACGTAATCCTAAATTATTAACTTCTCCCTCATTAGGAAAAGGTTGTAAATAGAACTTGAACTTGTTGCCCTCCCTAGTGACCTCACTTCGATCTCCTGTAAAATCTTTTTTCTTCATCAACAATAGCTATAGCATCATTACCCCATGTCAAGTAATCATCATAATTTTTTTGGGTTCTTCTTGATCTTTTCTCCCAACCAACCACTAATTGTTACCATCTATATATTGCAAAGAAATTGAATCAATCATGGTCCCTTTTTTTTCCTCTTTCTTTTAGAATTCATATTGAGGGGTGGGCTTATGTGTAGTGCATCACACCATAAGATTGGTACTTGTACAACAAATCAAGGGCTCATAAAAATAGGTCTGGATACCAACAAATCATGGTCCCTTTTTTTTCCTCTTTCTTTGTGCTTTAAGTGCTCTTTTACCAACACTGCCTCTTCCTCGCCATATTCCTGCCACCAAACATCTCAACAATTGGTTGTACTCCAGGATGAATCTCCAGTTGAAGCACCATCTATTTTTCATGCATACAGATTAAATTGGACAATAGGTCCGGATACCCATTAACTAATAAATTCCGATTTGGGTGGTGAATTCTTAAATCCAATAAGTTGTCCAATTGATTTGTATCTGAATAATTGTCTCATTGGATGAGAATCAAATCACCCCCTACCCAATCAAGATCTGATCTATTTGCAGACCTACCACATATCATATAATCTACAAAATCTGGCTTTGAGGCAAGCCATTTCATTTGCAAAAACTCTTTTTTTTTTTATAAGTAAGAAAGATGTATATTGAAGAAAGCTACATTTATATATATATATATATATATATATATATATAAGTAAAAGAAAGCTACTTTTTTTATATATATAAGTAAAAGAAAGCTACTTTATGCAAAAAGAGCACAAAGCAGACCAGAAAAATTACAAGGAAAATAAAAAAAAATAAGAAAATTAATTACAAAAAAGAAGAGAATTAAGGAACAAAGGGAGGGAATCACTAGATGTGAGTCCCCAAGCTCTAGACCAAGCAAACAACTCTCACAAGTACAATGTAGCTTTTAATTACAAATGGAAACATGCTTTGAAATAGAGACAGTACAAACCTCTTTATCTTTATGATGACCCATATCCCCTGGTCTTTTTACAAAACCTGGATCTTTACTGCATGCAATAATGATAGAACATCATGGGAGTAATTTTTAATAAAGGGACAATAGCAAGATCAATTATCAGCAATACAGCATTCTTAAAGAAATTTAAAACATATGTCATTATATCTAGCAACAACTCTATGAGATAAGAAGCAAATGACATAACTGATAATTGTAAGTATCAACTATTGACATAAACAGGTGCAACTGCAAAACATACGAGCACAAACAACTTAATGGGTTTTCTCCAGCAAACTTTACGGCATGTACAAAATTTTGAATTGATGGAACATAAATGCTATGTACAGTATGATTTGTAAACTTTTTAAATGATGACCAATAGACACTTGAAAGAACACATCTGTGGTGACAAAACAATTCCTCTTAGTTTGACATTAATGGTTCATTACAATCATAACAGTAAAAGTATCAAGGAAAGAATCACTAAGTTGGGAGGTTGGACAGATGGCACTTACCTATTAAAGGATTTGGCACATTGATCTCTCTCTAAGATTTCATTCTTTGTTAGGAACATGGCTTTAGGTTACATCATGATGGCAATCATTTGTGTAAGCAGTATCTATGCCAATATGTTTTTTTTTGGGGGGGGGGGGGCAGGTCTCTCCTTCCTGATCCACCCTACAGATTAAAACCCTTATACGTCCCACCCTGTAGTCAAGGCAGGACAATAACCTTGTTCCCACCTGCCCCACTAACAACTTTAATCCCTATCTCTACCCCACCCATGCCAGTACAGAAAATTCTGATGGTGGATAAATTCCAAAAAACAAAATACAGTGATTATAGATTGGTAATGTATATCCAAGATTCATGGGGAGTAAGTCCAGCACCTTCTTTTGCATTGTTCAATGGCTCAAGATATTTAGTCCTTAACACTCTGTTTGTTTCGACGTTAATGTTTTCTAAAAAATGAGTCATTTTCTAAATAGTAATATTTGGAAAACTATCTCATTGTCCTATGTTTGGTAGTGACCTCAAAATGAGATAAAATTGTTTTCAATAGTTTCCATATTGCCTCTTAATTTCCTTTATTTAGCGTGCCTTGATATAAAGTTGTTTTCCGGAAAATTTTAATGGAAAAAATCTCTAAAAAATAACTCAAATTTTTATAAAGGTTTCCGTTGACCTAAAATAGTTTTCCTTAAGACTTTGTTTATATATATACATATATATATATATATTTTTTAATGCTACCAAACATAGGGAAACGCAGAAAACTATCTTCACAAGAGGTTCTCCATCGAAACAAATGGAGCTTAGTGTTTACATCATTAGGGGTATTTGGGGTAAGGTAGGCATGGTAGGCATTTGATCACTTTGCACTTACAAAGGGGGGAGGTGCCATTTGATCTAGAGCTCATTGGCTCCATACAAAATACATCAAGGATATATTAGTAAATGGACAGAGAATAGCAGGCATCCTCAAATATGGCCCCACATCAGGTTAAATAAGATGTGTACCCAAACTCACCCCATCCCCAACTTAGTGTGCCTTCAATGAGACAGGGTGGGGCAAGTTACCCATTTAACCCGTCCTACTGCCATCCCCAATCTTTACTTATCTCTATATCTCTTTTCCCTCTTCTTTGTATACAAATAACTATAATAACAATAATTTTATACTGTTATTCTTAATAACACCGATATTCTTTTTTTCTCAAATTTTGGAGAACCATATGGTGAGTTTCATCAAGGTTCCTTGTTCAGATCTCAAAAATAAGTCACAATTTGTTTCAGTTCTCCAATCGAGGATTTTGATAATTAAACTGGTACTGGAAACCACCCAGGACACATGGGCCTAAAAAAACTGTGCAGGTCAAGCAGTTGGGCACGTCATATGCCTAGATTGCCAAATAACCTCACTAAACCAGCAGCAGCCCAGGTCACCATTCACCAGTTTAACCCTCCAGTCTGGTCCGGTGTTGATAACATCAAGTTCCATCATTCTCATTGGCACAACAGTATATGTCAATGTATATGTAGAGTACATGCACAAAAAACCAAAAATTGTATGCCAAGCAACAGAACGTAAATATTAAAAAATTAAAAACTTGAGGGAAAAAATGTCATCTATAAGGAGTCAGGGACTTGGTCATAGCTAAAATTAGTCAAAAATGTATTTCCATAACCCTAAATTGGCATCAAGAAAACACTTTAAAGGTCCTCTAAAATGCAAAACAAATGATGGTTGAGTGGCAGTACCAAATATTCAAATCTTTTGTCCAGGTGCTTCAATTTTCTATCAAAACATTCACACAATCACATCCAAGAAAGAGGCACATGCAAATTTTCTCTTTCATTTTTGTTAAGTAATAAAATTAATTAAAAAACAGAGCAAGGGGTACAATGCAACACTAGTACTCAGGGAGCAATATGTAATTTTTCTAAAAATCCATGAGATATTGTACCCAGTTTGACAAACAGAGGATCCAGAATAATAAAAATATGTCAAGTTGGAAACATGCCTTCACCTACAAACAGCAATAAAATTAAAACACAAGTACGGCAGAGCATGAGATTACCTAGCACACTTGTAGAACATAATCAGTGAACCAGCCACCAGAGAAACAGCACCCCATCCCCAGAGTCCAACAACAGCAGTAACCTTTGTAAGATTGGGAGCTAGCACGAGTAATAAGAAGTCAGTCATTTTTTTGATAAGTAATAAGAAGTCGGTCATGATTAACATCGTAGCATGCCTCCATCTGCTATTGGAAGAAAAATTGTAAAACCATAGCTTATTACCTACAAGAACTGAGTTGATGAAGAGGACCGTGAGAATGATTATTATGGCAAATAGGATAGGAGCATAACCTATATCTGTCATCTTCCCACCGCAAATTTTATCTCCCCAGTTGTTGCTGTGAGCTCGCTGTGCATTAGACTGCATAAAAATCAAAAAAGAAAAAGGACAATTATTAGGTGCAAAAAGGGCCACAGCCAAGTACATAAAAGGTTACACCTAAAAGAAGAATGAGAAGGGGAATAGACACTCAAATAAATAAATAAAAATCATAAAATCTAGAGCATCCCCAAGTCTAAAATAAGGACACATAAATTTGAACAACAGATGCATCAAGACCTTGGGGAAACTCTACATAAAACCCAGACACCATGTTATTCCTCTGTGACCAAATGCTCCACATCAAGCCATATAACATACCCATATGAAAACCTAACCCATATGATTGCAATATTTTCTGCATGACCATTTGAAATTGAAAATCTAATCATAAATGATATCCATATATTCTTGTGAAGTCCCAGTAGGTTTTATCAAGCAAGCTTCGCATGAAACGATTTATTTTATCCAAGCTGAGCATCTTTTAAAGCGGGGGAGGGGAAGGAGGGAAAGGAGGGCAATATTAATTAAACAAAAAGATACGTACAAGGAAAAGAGCGACATGCCGATGACCTTTATCAGACGCTAGCTGACCAGGAGTGAAACCAGCATTATCTTTCACCATCAATTCCTGCTTCGTGCCAGCATGTACAAGCACACTGCATGCCTCCACATTTCCTCTTATTGCAGCCCAGTGCACAGGGGTACAACCTTTCATAGGATATTCAACATCATCACATCTAGAACAAATATATTAACACAATTACCAAAGTAAGCCACCATTTTTTACAAAAAGTTATAGCCATTGGGATGTAGATTAACAAGAATTGTGGGAGAAATTTGGAGTAACAACTGGAATATCTACATTAATGCATTTTTTATTGACCATATTTTCCTTCTGCAAATCTCCTTTATTACCCCCCTCTCCCCCACCCCCCCCCCCAAAAAGAAAAAGATAACTCAGATGTTAGACACATTGGGAGCCCCATAAAAGGATCTCACATTCAGGTTAAGGCTAAGATTCTAAAATATTCTATCCCATTTATTTTGTCCACTATTCCATGTTGTCAACTTTGAAAAGTAAATAAACACAATTTTAATAACTTATATTTTACTTAATTTGAAAAGTCAAGACTCCTTATTTTCATTGCAATTTTTTGATTTTTGAGTTGTAATCTATAAAAGAATTGAAATCGAGCAGGCAACATGGGACCATATTATGATGCCATTCTTCCTCTGATGCATGTCATATAACACATGCTAATACAGAATATTTGTGGAATTTAACTTAACTAATTATTAACCGAGAAATCATACAACCCATTTAAGAAGATATTAATTGCCCAACCAATATACCTTCTTTATCTTGTTTCCCTTGGGATGCATCTCTAAATAGAAGTAATCTAATTGTATCTGCAAATCCTTTATATGCAGCCCTGGTTGAAAACAAGAGAAGAATCATTTTCATATAATAAGCTTTGAAGAATCTTTATGTTTTCCAAAAGACTGCTGGATATTACCTAAAAATCAAATGTGGAGTTTCTTAAATATTATAAACTGGAAAAAAGTTCAAACATTTCAGTTATATAGACCAACAACTTTCACTTATCAAAAAGAGATTTTTAACTGACTTCCATACATACATACATACATACATACATATATATATATATATATATATATTATCTACTATATATAATCTAGTAGGATACATAACAAGTATTAGATGCACAACAACTTTAATGAGAGAGGGAGGAAGAACAAAATGAAAACTAACAGGAAAAAAAAAGGCAGCTATTGTTGTTCTCCATAAACAAATTAAATTTAAAATGATCGTCACACAAATTATTATGCAGAGGTGGACTCTTTAGAAGTATAATTTTTTTTTCTTTTTTGATAAACAATAGAGTTATAAAATATCCAGCATTTGAAATGATATGCATAAAACCTCCATGAACCATGTAACTATGACACAGGTATCCTTATGACCCAACATGCATTATTCCACATACAACATGCATTGTATGTGGAATAATGCATGTTAGGCCATAAGGCATACCTTTGTCATAAGATGATTGAAGTTGCGTCAACTTTAACATATTGACATATTGACATATATATATATATATATAAACACAAGATGTATACATGTGGTGCACCACAAAAATCACCTAAAATTACAGCAATCAAGAAATTTTAACATACAAGAAACTGAATGGCCAGTTAAAGCAATGATCCAATCATACATAGAACATAAGAAAATCAACATTAGTTCAATTGTAGTTTATTTAAGTCCTTCAAATGTCCAGCTGTTGCATTCTTTCCAAATAGTCCGCATCAGTCATAACGAAATCGCATTCCACAATACAGCCATCTCCATTTCGATGTCAACCAAACTGCCCCTTCCTACGTGCCAACATATCAATTACCTTAAAGGCATAACTCACTGCACCCCAAAGAGACAAAACACGAGAGACCAAAAAACTCTAACAATATTGCAATATAAAAGTAGGTGATCAAGTGATTACCCCCATTCTTACACATGCAACACCACTCCACTACAATTATATTCCTTCGTCTTAAGTTATCCATCGTAAAAAACAATGAGCATCTCCAATATGTAACATTCTATAAAAGGACTTCATCTAAAATAGTTTACTTGTTGGAATCTAAGGTTATGTTTGGTAACAGTTTTTGTTTTCTATTTTCAAAAACTTGTTTTTGGGAATATAAAGAAAAAACAATTTTCTTTTATTTTTGAAATCAAAAACATGTTTGGTTAGTTGAAATTAAAAAGATAGTTTTTTAAAGAAAAAAATAGAAAATACTAAAATATGTTGTTACTAAGATTTGAACTCTAATGCTAACTCATTAAATGAAACAGATTCATTAAATTAAATGCATGTTTTCATTAACTTTTGAAAATTAAAAATTGAAAACAGTCTTTTGCATGTTTTCAGTTTCCTTCACAAATTGAGTTTTGAGAATAGTTTTTGTTTTCTGTCTATTTTGGGTTGCCAAACAAGTTTTTTAGTCTCAAAAATAGAAAATTGTTTTTGGAAACAGCAAATAAGGGGAAAAAACAGTTACTAAACATACCCTAAGAAATCTGGTCATCTGCATCCCTTCTTAACCTTTGTTTTTTTTTTTTTTTGATAAGTCCCTTCTTAACCTTTGTAGGATAGATAAGATTAAGAAGGTCAGTTAGCTCCCAATCCTAGACAGCTCTAATAAATGTGATATCCCAACGATTATTTCCTTCATTCCACACACCCAAACCTCCATATTGAATTGGTTGACAAACTGTCTTCCCAATTTTCAAGATGGAACTTGAAATTGTCTCCTAGCGCACCCCATAAAAAGTCACTTTCTAGTTTCTCAATATGCATAGCAGTGCTAACAAGAATAGGAAAAAGAGAAAGGAAATAAGTCAGCAAACTCAAAAGCATCTGTTTATTGCAAGTCTTAATATACTCTTAGATAAAACATTTCTGTCATGCTAATCTCCATTCCACCTTCTCAAGCATTGTATCCCAAATTACTATAGATTTAAATCTAGCAACCAATGAAAATCTCAAGCATTTCATAGGCTGACTGAATACCTTGCATCCTAGAATATGGGCCAATTCTTCCACCTTTTATTCTTTACCAGAAAGCCAACTCTAACTTCCACTTTGTAACTATACATCTTCTAAACTTTCCAGCACAGTAGACATATATAACCAATTACTCCCTATTGACAGCTATGATTTAATACATACCCATGTACATGGGACGTATGAAAAGAGATACACCAACTAAGAATGATAATTAGAAAGATCAAGCATCTCAGGTAAATTAAAGATAGAAAATTTCCCTAAAGCATTCATCCACTCAAAAAAAAGATTTAGGGAATGAAAGTTTCAGGCCTAAAAGTAAACGTTTACACCCTTAAAAGCATATCATTTCTCTCACTACAAATGCTTCACAAGATACACTGAGGGATTGCCTTCCAGATGTTTATACTATGGTCTATCTGAACTGACCTTGCCAACAAGCTAACAACTCAATCACCTACCAGGCATAACCCAATGAACCCCCAAGAGATTAAACACCAGAGACCAGAGCTCTCTCACAACATCACAATGAAGAAGCAAATGATCAATAGTCTCCCCACTTGACTTTCACATGCAACACTAGTCCACAATAATGATACAGCGTTTTATTAGATTATGCATGGTTAGAATTCTCCCCAATGTTGTTGTCCATAGAAAGAATAACACTTGTAGTTGTAGGGCTGTCTCTAGGCTTTTCCAACAGAAAGGAGGACCTCCAATAGGATTTAACACTTTGTAGAATTATTTAACCTCAAACACACTATGGTGCTCACCTTGTTTGGTATCTACTGGGTAATGCCGAAGACTATGGTTGAGCTCCTAGCATGCTAGCAAGGAAAGGTTGGTCATCATCGTAATGGTGTTATCTAAATGGCTGTCCCTCATTGTTTGATGTGGTGCATTTGGCAAGAGAGACATAATTGGTACTTTGAAAGGACAGTAGCAGACTTAAAACTTTTCTTCTTTAAACACTATCAGATTGGATGTCAATAGTAGGAGGTCATTCTATTAGTTCGGTTTATGATTTGATGGATGCTTGTAATTTGTGTATTTGATTGTTTTGGTCCCCAGCTGTATACTTCATGTATACTTGGGTGACTCCTTTTTATGTTTTGAATAAAATTTCCATTACTTATCAAAAAATTTAAACCAACAATAAGATGTTAGTTCCATCATTTATTTACACTGTTTCTTCTACAGAAGGAAACATACATACAAATCATTACATAGTATATTCACTATAACACAGATACATTCTATAGAATTTTCACTGATAGTCTTTGGACCAAATGGCAGCTCTCTCCTCAATTCTGCACAACTAATTTAGTTATATTTATAAATAAAGGAAGACCGGCGGGTCACTGCAAACACAAAGCTCTTGTTGTCATCTATATGTTAGAATTCATTGCTTATTGACATACCAGTGAAGAGGACTCCTCCCCTCATTATCAGGCACATCAAAATCAGCTTGATATTTCGCAATAATGTGATTTAAGAAAGCCGTTTGTCCATATTGAGCTGCAACATGAACTGCCTGCAGTGAATAAGTATATAAACAACAGAGTATTGGAGATGTATACCCATCACAAGCAAAGAGAAAAGAATTAGATCCAAAAGAACTTGAAATTAATTGGAATTAAACTACTTTCAACCACAGTAAGGAGGTTAAGGAAGTTCCCATATGACTCATTGTCAATATGGTAGCTCTCTGGATAATTCATTCTACACATATGCTCATGAACAGTTAGGCCATTTACACACACATTTGGCATATTGTATTAATATTTAGTAATACAAGTCAAGTTGTACAACATTCCTCCAAACTATTCAAGGTCAGCCACCTGAATAATGTTTATCCATTGCAATATTTTCAACTTCAAAATGAACAGCATAAAATTCACCTTCCTTGACTTAAGTAGCATCCCAATAAAGCTCCTCCCAAGTTTAAGTTTTGGACCAGCTGTGTGATGCAATTGACCGCACACACAACACAGCAAAGTTCACATAAATCTGAACACCAAAAGTGAAAGGCTCTGTAGATTATCCAACTACATCAGACTTTCTGTTTGCATATTTGTGATTTTTTTTTTTTTTTAATAAAATATCTTAGAGAAAGATATGTACAATGGTCCTCCTAAGTAATAACCCTAACAGGTTTTTTAGATAATTCGATAGTTGGGGGAGGGGTAATTTGAATCCTGGACATCTACATTGAAAACATCAAGAAGTGTCAGTTAAGCTAAAAGGCCATTGGCGTTTTTCCTTGGCTTTTTAAAGAAAAAAAAATATAAGGAAACTCATAAATAGTTACCACTAGTCTTATAGCTATCTCCTGGTGTTTCCAAAGGAAACATCCACTGTTCAAACCCCTCCCCCAACTATCAAATTATCAAAGGAAACTCATTTATAGTTATCAAAAAGAAGGAAACCATTAATTTAAGGTTATAGGTGATTTTTCTATGTTATCAATATCCACCATAATCATATAGTGCCAATATATATGATATATCTCTCTAAACCCATAAAACACGAGTACAAAATTCCCTTAACTCTATTATAGAACCATCAAAATGCTGAAAAGATGCATATCAATAATACTCTCATGTGCACAAATAAATATTTCCATAATTATTTCAACACAGCCATTGGTTATTTAGTCTCTGTAGTGGATCTATTCCTAAAAGAGTGACTAACTTTTACGCCGGTCATCAACCTACCGCAACTCTCCTCCTTTTCCTGGGCTTAGTACTGGCTGTGCGGTCAATATATGACACTAAGCACAGACACAGGCGAAGTTACAACCATTGGTTATTTACATGTACAAAATGACCAACTCTAAATTCCAAAAAAGAAACATTTGTTTAAGGATTAAAGAGAATGAGACAATTACCCGATAGCCATTGAAATCAGCTGCTTCAACCCGAGCTCCATTCTGCAAAAGCACATCTGCAACAGCAATGGCTCCCCGAACAGCCGCCCAATGCAAAGCCGTCTGTAGAATGTTGTCAGTGGCATTGACATCGCCTCCATGCTTCACCAACAAAAACAACAATGAAATCTTCAACCATAGCAAACCCCATCCACCACATAATGTAGCAACCCAATACCAAAAGTAAATGCGTACACACACACACACACACACACACATTAACATATGATTCATCAACAAATCCACTGCAGAATTCAGCTCTCAAACATATAAAAATAAAATCTTTTTTTCCCCATTTGGAATACGAATTCTGCTGAATTAAAACAAACCCACCACACAATACATCATTTGAGTACGCGTGTGCAAACTAAAAAAAAAAAAAAAATCATATTTTTCCCCATTTGGAATACGAATTCTGCTAAATTAGAACAAACCCACCAAAGAATACATCATTTTGAGCACAAATTGACCGCACAAAATACATACAGACATAAAGTCAAACACATGCCATGCATGAGTGGAAAAGTGTGAGTTAATTGAGAAAAAACCTCAACGATATATTGCACGATATGAGGAAAATTGTTGAGAGCGGCCCATTGAAGAGCGTAGTAGCCATTCAAATCGGGTTGAGAAAGAGACGCACCGTCTTCCTCGACGAACTTCCTCAATTTGTCAAAATCTCCATAAGCGGAGGCAGAGAACACGTCGATCACAGGAGCCACAGAGACTTCCTCGTTAGGGTTTTGCTGTTGAGCGTTTGAATCCGATGCTGACACTATTTCAATCTCCGACGAAGCCATGAAAAAACCGTGCGGACAGACAAATTTGAAGGCTTTATTAAACCTATTTGGTTTGTTTTGTACTATGATCTATTTTGGGTTACAACTCTGCTAATGTTGGAACTTTGGAAGTTAGTAAGTTACACACAAGAACAGACTCTGCCGACATTTTTAATAATCAATAATTTTTAAAAAATAATAATAAATGCTAATAATTTTTTCTATTTCCTTTTTGCCTTTTTTTTTTTTTTTTTTATCAAACAAAATTAACTTGTCTATACTACTGTTTACGGAGCTTTCATTGTTTGAGATCCTCATTTTTTTGGTTAAAAAATGTCCCTATATCCCTATGTTTAAGTAGAGACAAAACTGTGGATTCCAGTTAGTTCAATTGGTAAAGTCTCTGATAATTATATAAAAGATCTGAGGTTCAATCCCCGCCTAAACAAAAAATTGATTAGTGTCTTGGTCTGATGATAAAGAATTATCATCAGACGCAAACGCCATAAGTTGAAACTCTCTTTCAAAAAAAAAAAAAAAGTAAAGACTAAACTAAAGGACAATCAGTAAAAATACAACTCTAACTCCCACTAAAACATTTGTTAAAAAAAATGGCCACTCTTCCATTGATTTTTAAATTATTTTATCCATTTATAAATTGGATTCTCAAAATAAAAATTATATATATATAAAATAAAAATACAGTTTTTTTTTTTTTTGCTACAAAATAAACATGTAATATTTGTTCATTTCTTGAAACTAGCCTTACGATACTCTTGGTTGTATTAGTAATTTGCGTGTGATGAGGATAGTTTAAAAATAAATTAAATTTTTTTTTCTCACATCCAGCAAATGTGTGATGTTATGAATAGTATAAATTTTACTATGATATCATTTACAATTTTTTTTTTTTTATTGCCATACATATCTTTTACAATTAATCATGTAGCGTAACGAATTGGTGCACCCCAGTCCAAAGCACGCAAGACCCGGGCCCAATAAGTCCACTGCAATATGTATTTGTAGAGAGTGGGCTTAAGAATCAGATTTGAATGGTGAGGGCTTCGCTTTACCTATTCTTAAAAATGAACTAAAAAGCAGATTAGAGGGCCCAAAGCACACCGAAATAATTTGGAACAATTCTGTTTTATTTAGGTCCGAGGAGGAATCCTTTTATGTTGTTCACGTTTTACTCTTCCTTTTCGTTTTTCTCTCTCTTCCCTTTCAAAAGACCGATCCCCCTCCAATGGAGGAGGAATGGCATTATATAATCATATTCTAAGCATCCTATCCTTACACTTGTCATTCTCCATGTCTCTAACTCTCGAGCTCATCTCCGATACCCTGTTTCCAAACTCTCATTCTCTCACCATCTTCGCTCCCTCGGACCCCGCCTTCATGGCCACCGGCCAACCCTCTCTCCCTCTCCTCCAATTCCACTTCTCTCCTATCCCAATGTCCCTCGAAACCCTCAAATCTCTCCCATACGGCACAGAAATCCCAACCATGTTTCAGGGCCACTCGCTCACAGTCACGTCATCTCCGTCCGAAGATCGCGTGTCTTTGAACAATGTCGACATTAGCCCATTGCCAATTTTCGATGATGGGTTCTTGATTATATATGGAATCCGCGAGTTTTTCGATCCGGATTTCGAGGTTCGAGCCCCAGAATCCAGTTTTGGATGTGGGTTTTTGAGGACTAATTCGTTCGGCAATGCTAGCGAGGCTTTGAGGTCTGGTGGGTATTCGTTAATGGCGGGGTTTCTTGATTTACAAGTGCTTGAGACCAAGAAGAGTACTATGATGACTGTGTTTGCTCCTACGGATCAAGTCTTGGGGAATAGGCTCGGCAATTTCAGCGAGTACTCGTCTATCTTTCTCCGGCACGTGGTTCCGTGCCGGCTTTTGTGGACTGATTTGGTGAAATTCAACGATGGGGCTGCATTGCCGACTCATTTGGGCGGGTTTTCAATCAATATCACGAGGTCTGGTGGCATATTGATGCTCAATGGCGTGCCGGTTTACTATCCGAACATGTATATCAGTGACTGGCTTGTGGTTCACGGCCTTCGCCAGGTTCTTTCGGTGCCATGGGAAGGAACACAAGAAGGAATTGCAGGAGCTTCAGATGAATTCGGAGGCAGTATTGAAGACTATACACCGGATTACGAGTTCTAAGGCCCTGATGTTCTTGCTAGCTTCTGCTTTCTGGTGAATATCTCTGTTGCCATTACTTTCTTGAATATATCTGTATGGTTAAAGAAACAAATTGAACACTTTGAATTTGCTGATATTCTGTATCTCTTAGCATGTTACTTTCTATGATTGTATTGAATTGCCCGTTTTCTTAGTTCAATGACAAATGATAACATTGAGCCAATAAAGAAGGAACGTTAGGAACTTGTTATAAAGATTTGGTATGGTTACTTTTATTATGTGGGAGAAATAAGAGGCTTGGAGCTATACTAAAAGGCTTTAAAGTCTTCTGCTAATCAAGTTCTTGACCTTGTTCTGAATTGCCTGATTTCTTAGTTGAATGACACAATTTTTATGGCAAAATTGATCCAATATAGAAGGGAAATTAGGAATCTGTTGTGTAAAGAATTGGTGCCATTAGTTTTAGTGGTTAGAAATGTGGGAGGAATAAGAGGCTTGGAACTATACTAAAATATTTTCAAAGTTTGCTGCTAATCAAGCTCTAGACCTTGCACGAGCATAAGACAAGCTTGAATTGTTGAATAGTAGGGCATTAATCTTAGTGAAGGTTTCAAACCAGAATTAGCTTTCAGGTTAATCTACAATGCATGAGGGCTACGGCATTTTTCTTTTTTTGTCCTAGTACTCTTATTGGCCACTGATTTAAGAAATCATAGGATGGATATGTAAACATGCAAGATATTAATAGCAGTATATTAGTGTTGGAAATCTTTGATGATGTGTTAGCAGCCATAACCTTTTATGACTTCATAGTTTGCAAACCAAAGAACACCTGATTTTCTTTTTTGAGCTTGTGCATAGCTTTCTCTAGGTGGTAAAAAAAATCTTAAATTCTTCAGCCTAGCAAATCATAGGAGCTCATAAGCAGTATGAGGAGTCCAACTGCCGTGAAGTAAGTTCAAGTATAACTGAAAATTGACCTGATAAAAAGTGTACATGGAATTAATACTTTAGTTCACACTTAAATGTCAAACTCTCTATTCTATTACTTTGTATTTAATCAATATTCATTTTCCACAGGTGGAATTGCCTTTTTTCTGGTGCCCGAAGTTTTTGAATGCTTAAAATATGATAGAAACTGGTTCTTCTAATGCTTTGGTAGTTAGTTAGGTGATAAAATGAAGAGGGATCAGTTCCCATGTTTCTTTCTAACCCCATTAGAGTCGTAATTCTATAGTCCAAATGATATATAAGAAGCTGTTGATATATTACCATAGTCAATTCCTAGTGCTATTGGAATAGAAATATGAATAGTATCATTTACGGGTGCTGGAAGGTTAAGAGCATAAATGTACCTATGTTGTAGGTGCATTACAGGTATATAATAGTTTATTTTAGGAGATTGAAGTGGCTTTGTTCATCATCTTATAAAAAAGTTGACTATTGTTATCTAGGCTGCATAATGATAAATACTTAAAACAGTCACCTTGTGCTTGTTAGCTAGAAGATGAGAATTCGGAGTTACAGATTTCATGGAAGAGGAATTGTGAAGAATTGGTTCAAGTATACTTTCAACTCTAGAAAAATTGAATAGATTGCCGTACATGTTGATTATTAAAAGATGGGTTATTCCCTTTTCTTCCATAGTAATGGAAATGCTGAAGCATTGTGTCTGAGTTTTGCACTTCTAAGTCTAAAGTTGTCTCTGTGATTGCCCCCATTTAAAAGAAGGCATGATCTGAGCATAACAACTTATCTGGGATTTCATGGTGCCAAAACTAATGCATGATTAGTACTTTCATAATTTTACATTTTCATTTTTATGGCAATTTTAGAGTGTAATTAAATAAATCTCTAATTAATTGACGAAAGAAGGGGGCTCTAAACTGGATTCTGTCTCGTCAGTCGATTGAAAAAATGTTGTACTGTCAAGAAAACAAAATGATGGTCATAACCACCAACTCTAACATCACTGCTACCATTATAAGCACCAACCCTGGAGTGTCAGTTGATGAGGATGCAAGTGAACCATTATAAAGCTTATTGGCAATTTTGTCAATAACAGACTTAATAATCCCCGTGAGAGTAGACTGAGGTGGTGACCAATATACAATAAAAGAGGGAAGTGAAGATTATTAAAAGCAAACTCAACAACTTTCACCAAGGCCAAATCTTATTTCTCTGCTGCATTTCAGCAGCAGGTCAAGCAGGTTGAACACCATCTTCATCTACCATTTCCCACCCCTAAAAGTACTCAAATATAGCTTGATTGATCCTAATAGAACACAACTACTTAACCCAGATCATGTTGGAAGCATGTAGCAAAGCAAAAGGTCATGACATGTATTACTGATTTCAAATTCCTAACAATTTCATATGTCAGAATCGACCAGTGGTTGACTGGGAAAATAGAACTTTGAAGGATCATGCTGTGAGGCTAAACAAAATAGGCTTTAAAAAATATCCACAAAAGTGGGGAACAGATTTATGACTGTCATTATAAACCATTTACATGTGTTGCCCGTGTTGGTTTGGATTAAGCTTATTTGGACAAAAGTACAATTATACCTAAACAAAATAGACTTCAAAATTTTTTACACAGGCAAGGCCTCAAGGGTTTAGTATATAGCCAGCCACCATAGTTGAAAAAGTTTCATACTCTATGATGCATATAAAGGGAGAGTTTTTTATATAGCCACCATTTTAGAAAAAAGTTCCATACTCTATAATGTATACTAGTGGATGTGAGGCGACAGAAAACGTAACAAGTTTTGGAACGCATGGGATCAATCTTACTTCCTATCACAATTACGCATGGGATCAACCAATTGATTTGCTTTAACTATATATATAGCATAAGGGAATACACTGTAATTTTAGCCCTCAACTCAAAATGGAGCTTCGCCCCACTTTGGTTTCTTCCCCTAATAGGGGTATAAGAAAGCTCAAGATATGGACCTAACTACAATACTGATTTTCTACCATACAGCCTACACTTCACCTGATGGGGGATTCGAAATTGGTACATCATTCTTGATGCTATTATTGCTAAAACAGTTCTTGTAACTCATGCTGCCTTTTATTGGCAAGGATAGTTTCACAAACACTTCCTCCCTTTGGGGGCGGTTTGCATAGAGTATCCAAAGAACAAGACAGAGCAAGACTCCAACTGAAATCATTCCCAATCCTGCATTCACTATCTTGATATAGTGGCTCAGTGGTGGACAGTAACTTGTGGTGATATTTTTGAATGTGTCCCGGACAAAATTGCAATCCTGGAGACTAAGTAAAGGCGGAGTGTAGTGCTCAAGTGCATAGCTCTCATTTACTGCAGCCACCAGCTGTGCATAGATGTCCGGTGTCACCCTCCCAACGGTGGTGCACAGGCCAGATGCTGAAACTTTACATGTGTAGTTCTGCCAAACCTGCAAAATTTTAGATAACCGAATAAGATGTCATAATCAAATCTCAGTTGCACATAATCAAGTACAACCCATTAATCAAAGACAGTAAAAGATACTGGTGCAATCTTCATAGCCTTTACTCTCTCATCTACATTCCACCTTGCACAAACTAATGCTCTATTGAGAGTTTATATATGGGAAACCATTATGCTGCAGTATTAAGTAATTTAGACGGCTTTAATTTTCTGCTCCTTTAGCCATAGCACATAGGCAAGGTTTTTTAATTGTAGGAATGAAGTCTTTTTGTAACATAGCAGCTTATTAAAGTTATCACCTTCACGTGGGGACTGAATGTGTTTATCTCTTCCTTCCACTAATCACACCTTTCGGGTACATGTGCAACATGAATACTCCATTTCAAGCAGAAAGCATATGTCACATATATCCACAGCTGTATGGGGTACGTCAAACTCACTTTTATCAAATCCTTCACTATCATATTCTCTTCCATTGCCCAACACTAACTACCATATTCTCTTTCATGAAATCTTTGATAAATGTTTAAGCTCACAATAAAGGGCACTTATAGATAAGATTTTAAAACAACCTTAAAACAGCTATTGGATGGTTAAGGACTGTATATTAGATTTATTATCTATGATAAATTTTTCCTCAACATAAAACTTCAAAATATTATATGAGGTGAAATTCAAATCAAAATTATGTATGAACCACCTGATGTTTCCAGCTGTGGCTCGAATGTATCAATTTTCTTCAATTATATTGTATAACTTGGCACATCAAAGGATCTTAAGTCAATTCTGTTAGAGTTTTACTGTTTTGATTCAACAATTTGGTAGTTTCCAGAAACATATTTAAGCAAGCAGATTTCCATAACAAAAAAGGTACCAAATAATTAAAATTGATAAAACATACCTCCGAAGCATTTGCCACAGACACCTCTCGAGACTCACACTGGCGATCTTGCAGCTGTGAGTCATATGGATAACAGAGTGGCGGCATCATAGGACCTGACTGATTATAATAGTATGGACTTTCCTTGGAGGGATAAGTATCAGCATAGGTATAGATAAATTCATTGACGACATTTACAATTTGAGTGACAATTTTTTTGCTCTGCACAAGTGTCTGGTTTGTTGTCCTATGGTCAACACATGGAAGGACGTTGCTAAGAGCTGTTTCTGCATGGGGATTTTCTACCCATTCCTCCATGGCCATGCAGGTATCAGAAACTGTACTGAAATTTCAAGAAACAGACTTCTATCAGTAATGGCTTTAAAGGATGTTTTGCTTTTTGTTCTAATTATTTTTTTGATAGGTAGCTTTTAGTTCTAATTATAACAAAAGGCAGCAGTGGATGAAGCAGAACTTTCAAAGGTAAAAATGCTATATCATAATCAGGCTCTTATTTTGTGAACATCACATGTGAAGAAAAATTGGTGATAAAATATTAAGTTTTCAATTCACATAGATAAGCAAATACATATATAAAATTTAACAGAGATGTATCTGATCAAAATCAGATTTCTTACTTGTTGAGGATTACGAAAACTCCACACAGGACAAATGTAATTGCAACAAGCAACCATCCACTTATTATGAATCTGCAACATTATGTTGGTGGTGTCAAATACAAATATGAAAAGCATCCAGCATGTTGAAAGTACAAATAATGTTGGATGTGGCACATGTCCACCAAATGCAAAGACAACTTACATGTGGATTGCATGTTTGTGCCCAAGGATAGACAGAACTGCAATAACAAAAATCAGTAAGTCACAAAGAGGAAAAAGTCTAGTATATGAGAAAAATAATAAAAGATATCATCAATTAGGATCATTTCAGCAATACGTACTAAGACCAATCAGAGCCAGAAGAAGCATTACTGCTGCCACAGTTATCAAAGCAGAGCGCCTGCAACAATGAAGTGAATATGAACCAATGAACATCATGAGTGTTAAAAAGAATTCTAGATATAGATAGTACTAAAAAGGCTAGCATATACATACACAGCATTGATGACTTTCTTTATTTTGACTGAATTTTGGCTTGTCTTCTCTGTCAGCGTATTTGCTGCGGTATTAAGATCCATGTTCAACTTGTCAATATCATCCATGACATCAGAAGGAAGGAACACCTGGGCCACACTAATAGTTTTTGCTAGGGAGAGATATTGAGTGACATTTCTTAGGATCCCCACGGTGTAATCTGACTGGTTAACAACGTAATTCAGAGTATGCAGCACTTCACCATGAAATTTGTCCTGCCCAACCGAGAGTAGGATACATCCAATCCTGTGTGACAAAAGGGTCAGGAAACATTAGCAAGAGTTACAAAAGAAACATCAATTTGGGGATTACAGAAGACATGATTTGTCATGTTAAAACTAGGACATGCATGCAAGAAATGGGTTGAAACGTTGAGCCCAAGAGGGAAATGAAAGAACAAAGCATTGCATTTTTTTTTTTTTTTTTGTTTAACTCAACGCGTGATGAAAATATCTAGTTATAACAAAGCAAAGGCATGGCATTTAGCACAAGGTGCAGAAACGTATTTATTTGGAAATGACAACCTCTGACATGGAGGTAGCTCATAAAATGGTTCAAGGTGAAACACAGAATGATAAAATGCCTTTCTCAGATGACAAAATATTTGTTAACTTTAATCACCTCTACATAAACATAAGAAAAATGTAATTCTATTCAACTTCAAACATAGAATCAAGTTGAAGAAGTTTTCAAATGATTGGAATAAAAGGACAGCACATGTAGATTTATACTGATAAGGTAAAGAAAGAACTCTAACTGCTAAAGTATTAGAGTTAAAACAAACAAACAAACAAAACCTCCAATTACAAAGATAATAACTATTAAAAAAAATTTGAGATTCAGAATATTACGCTGCAGCACATGTGAAGAGTATAAGCAGTATAAGACAAATCCTTTGTGAATGGTGTGATCCTTTCCCTTTTATGTTTATCCTCCATCCACAGCAATGATGAGCCGCAAGAGCCAAGCCAAAAGAGATAAACCATAGGACAGCAAGAATGAAACCAGGAGCACCTGTAAATCCAACAGACTGCAGATATAATGGTTAAAATACTGATGAATATATGTTATTAGAATATCAACAACAACAAAAATAATTAATTATTTAGCATCTCAGTCCAGCATGCAATCATGTAGAAAATACCAACTGAAAGTACCAAGGGAACAAAAGATAGAATGCACTGGATGAATCAATCACCAGTTGAGCACTGAAATAGAAAAACAAACGCCAGAAGCTAAAATACATTTCACGCAAGACATCAAGCTCTGTTAAGCACGAACAGGAATTTGACATGGTACAAAAAAGATAGTCATTTCCTGAGCCCACAGCTATACTCATTTTTCTTTTTCTTTTTTATTATAATTTATTTATTATTATTTTGATTGGTAGGTTACGCGGGCGGACACATGTCCGGTGGGCGTTGATCCAAGCTATTTTCTTATAAACCACAATCTTAGTTAAGCTTCCACAGGACCACAACTTTGATTCATTCTGAAACTTTTCATTCAAAGGATGAGCTGATTGATGTAAAAAAATAATACTAGAAAATTGGGCATAGTGCAAACATATTAATAAATCATTAATTTCTCTGAAGATGTTTATATTTTTCATCAAAAGCTCTCTTTTTCTCACAAATCAAAAAACACAAAGAACATATTTTCTCCAAGTTTATCAATTAGATCTCAATTTCTCACACACACAGAGAACAGTAAAAAAATAATAATCAACCACCCATCAGCTTGCTTGCAATTACATTTTAACCAAACCAATCAATCTAACAAACTAAAAAAACATTAATGTGAAAAAGGGAAGCAGCACTTACGGCCCAGTAATGCCGATTGGTGATGTCCCAACCGCCATGGTAATGCCGAAGCCCGTGAAGAATGTCCGGCCTATTCGTCCGGTTTTCCGCCAAAACAAGCGTGCTCTGAGTGGCATCATCACTTGCAGGCCCTGGAGCCTGTGCAGCCTCCGAGATTACATTCTTCCATGGCCCCAAATTCTCCTCTCCTGCACCCACAATCACAAAAACACAAACACAAACACAAAGTTAAGAAAGTTCACAACTAAATCACACAGCACATAAGCTGCACCGACAGAAATTAATGACTAAAACGTAACCTTTAAGACTTTATAACAGATAAAACACATCTCTCGTTTGGCTGCTGAGAAAATGTGGAAAAATAGTGAAACCAAACAACAACAGCAAAATTTTGCAAAGTAAAAGAAAAATAAATACCAGAACTTGTACACTGCCCAATATACAACAAAAAGGTTTTACTTTTAATTCAGCTAAAGAAATCCATTTATTGACACTCAAAACAAAATTAAGCTACATCATAATATTCACAATCTCATTTTCCTTCCCTTTCCTCAGGTTTCTCAGCAACCAAACAGAGGCAAAAAATGACACTTTCAGACCAAACCCATTACTCTTCTCCGATCATTGAACCAAGATATGAGAACAATTAACATATTTATATATCCCTCTGGTTTCTCAGCAACCAAACAAACACACTAAAAAATGAAACTTTATCCAACCCATTACTCTTTTCTGATCAGTGAACCAAGAAATGAGAACAATCAACATATCTATATACGAATTAACATGCATATAAATTGTACGGACCTAGAATGAACTTGACAGAAACATGGCGGGGCTCATTGCTCACAGTCACAGTCTGAGCAGAAATTGAGCTGACAGCAGCCAAAATGAAGAAGAAGGAAGAGAACCCAGAAACCAAAAACGCCTTCATTTGCCAACCTCTTATATCTCACTCACTCAGTCAGTCACTGCAGCCATAGCAAACAAACCGAACCCAATTTCCAAGATCTGGGTTCGACCAAAAAAACAAAGAAAGACTCAAACTTTCAGAGTCTGATCACCATTCTTTTCTCTCCTCCTCCTATAGTCTCTGATGGGGGAAGCAGAAATGAAATGAGAGATTTTATAGGAAAGAGACTTGTTGGAGCTAAAACCATAAAGATAGAGAGTGTGTGTGAATGTGAAAGAGTCACATGGTGGGGCAGTGACGGTGATTAAGGAGAAGAAACGAAAAGGGCGGGTTGGATTTGTTTTTAATAAAGTATGATTTTTTTTGCTTAAGCTAATCAACTTTCTTTGATTTGCTTTGCTTTGCTTTTTTTGTTTTTTATAATCTATTTTTCTTTTCGCTGTTGATGAGTGACTGAATTAAGTAAAGCATAAACAAATTTTTTATTTTTTTATTTTTCTCTTTTTCTCTTTTTGCTTATTTATTTTGGCTTTGCTTGATACCAGTTTGTTCTTTTGTCGTTCTCTACTTTTTCTTTGTTTGTTTTTTTGTTACTTTTTCTTCACTTTTGGTTTTGAGTATCATATTAGTATATTAATTACTTAAAAAGCACAAAATAATTAGTTAAAGGCTCATAAATTTTTCACAATTTTTTTTATTAATTGGTTGTATGGTTTGTTGTGTTTATACATAATAAAGTTGTTTGGGTTTGGTTAGTGTGAGTTGTATTAGGCTAGTGAACACAGTACAAACATGACACAAACATAATATGTGTTAAAAATTGACAATGTTTTGATCTTTTATCCTACCTTTAACGATAGCTCTAAGTTATCATTTTAAGGTGTTACAATAATATTGTAAAAAAAAAAGTTCTTACAAAAGTAAAATAAAATTTGAGTTTTTAAATATATATTATGTTGTGTTTGTTTCGACTTAACAATTTTTATAAAATGAATTATTTTTCAAAAAAGTATTGTAAAAAATTATCTCATTTTTTAATGTTTGATAACAACTTGAAAAATTATTTTTCAACTTCCCTTATTTATTCCCTTATTTAATTTAGTGTAAGATAGATTTGTTTTCTATAAAAGGAATGTCAAAAGATAATTTTTTAATGATTATAGATTTGTTTTTTCAAATAAAGGAAGTCAAATGATAATTTACCAATAACTATTTTTTTAATGATACTACCAAACAGGGAAAAACACCCAAAGAAAAACCTGTCCACACACTACCTTGGGTTTCAGCAGAATGACTGATAAAGTCCAGTAAAATGAAATGACAAGAATGCCATTGTTAATAGGACCAAATTACTTTTTTCAGGTGCTTATTGATGGGGGTAACTTCAAGCCCTTTATGGAAAAAAAAGGTATGTTGGATATTGGAAAGTGAGCAGTGGTCAGTGAGTCAAATGTCCGAGTCTTGGTGAGTTTGCCAAACGGGTTTTGTAACTTTGTTTGATTTTCCCAAGTGAATAAAAACAGAAATCCGAAAGTATCTATCTTTTGAGTTCGAGGAAAATTCGGCTAAGTTGCTTTATGTACTTTTCTACTATTTACTATTCCTTATTTAATTAGTTTTTAAACCGCGTAGAGTCTTTTTCAAAGAGAAAATCTATTGTTATGTGCATGCATCGAGGTCACTCTCCACTATGAAATTGTCACTGTTAAGAGCTATCCTATCACTTATCAGCATTATGGAAAATATTTTAAAAAATAAATAAAAAGGTAATCACCTTATCAATTTTTGGTACAATGTACATCATGGTGTGATTAAAGGGTTACTTACTACAAATCCAATATTAAAAAGGCAATAGTCACATGTGCCATCTCCTCATGAATCATAATCACTTGTGTTATTAGCTTCATATGATAATCAATATACATGTGTGCAATAAACATAATTTTTTCTATTAAAAATGGTGAATAATAAGTATAAATCTCAAACTCAACTTTGAAAAAATACTATAGTTTTTTCTTTTCTTATACTATAAAATTAGAATTTCTGGCCGTCTCTAATTTTCTATATTTATCAATAGGAGAATTTATCTATTAAGTTAATTAGAACTCATAAAATGAATACTTAAAAGCCAACATTTTTTTATATTATTACAATCCCTAACATAATGCAAAAGGATTGACAAGGAAATATAAAAATTTAAATATTGCCACTTAAAATTACCATCTTAAACTTCAAATCGCATCAAAGAGTTTAAGAAATTTATTCTTGTTTATTTGAATTTCTTTTATTTTTTTATACATTTTAAGTAAGGGGGATCTGAATTATGTACTTTCCAAAACGTCATTTAACCTATAAAAAAAAATCATTATCCATAATGGAATTATGGAAACATTTATAACATACACTCTTACATATTTGGTGCCTTTAATAAATGCGTGTTCCTTAGATGGGAAGAAGAGTACAGAAGTTAAGAGCATAATTTTATTTGCAAAAGAAGAAGGAAAAAGCTGTGAGGGAAAGCATATCATTTCATGTCATCAATGAAGTTAAAGGATGGAAAATGTTGGAGAGTGATTGATTGGGCACGTGATAAGGGACATGCAGGGTCCACTTTTTACCTACAAATACAAATACAATATATACAACACACACACACTACGCTCTTCACACACGGATCTGCACTATAAGTCTATATGCAATATGCATGAAAAGCAGAGCACCGTTTGTGCAGCACCACCTAATCTCCACCATACGTTACGCGTTTGTTGATTGATACTATTGTTGCCTTCTTGCCCATATAAAGCTACACACCGATAAAGCCATGAAAAAGCAATACTAATAATTAATATGGGCTTTCATTTATAATATCATTATTTTTCTACTTGCTTTTAGTGCTTTCTGCAACTTTTTCTGTCACATTTCAACTTGATCTATATAACACGGCACTTATCCAAAGATTTTCTTTTTGGAATTTCCTGGCTAAGATTTTTCACAACTTTTTTCATGACCCTTATCCATTAATAAAATCTATTAGTGTCAGTGATGAATTACAACCTTGACAAATTATATATAATAAAAGAAAAAAGGAAATTAGTTGTTTCTTGAACATTGTTATCTGGTTTAATTGGATTTATCATATGCATGTTTAGAAAGTTCCCAATTGAAGAAAATACTTAAAGAAAAAAGCAGTAATAATATATCACAAAGAGAAATTAATAGTCTCTAGCATGTACATTTTATTGATCTCTCATTTTCATTTTCACTAGCACTCTCCTCCAAATATTGATAACTTTTCCTTCCCAGTAAGCTCACCGAGTTTGTTTCTGTCATTGGGGATTCCAGGAGGATTACTTTAGCCACTGGGAATCTTCCTTGAACCGAAAACTTTATATCCGAGGACTATACCCTCCTCGGACAGAATCGCCGGTCCTATGTGCGAATCTTTTGAAAGTAGAATGCTTTGATAGCTGCCACATTGCTCGGCCCATGAGACCTCCTCGGACCAAGCCCATGGCCCAAGATGCGTGACTCTTGGTTATTTGTCCCCACAAATCACTATATATATATATATATATATTTGTAATGTTTTTTTTTAAATCTAGCAATTACATTTATTATTATAGTAAAATAATATCTTTAACATTTCTTATCAAAAGAATATATTTTTAACAATTTTTTAATATAAATAAATTATGGAAAAATATTAAATGCATTTCAAATTCAAACTAATGTAATTAATGGATTTTAAATTTTAAATAGCATAATAATAGTAAAATTTTAAACTTTTTCTAGTGGCACCTTAATTAGTCAATTTTATGTAATAATGAAATCTGTAGTATCAGTGTATCACTATTGTCATTTAAAAAAAAATTTTTTTTTAAACACCCGCACAAACATATCTTATGTAAATTCACTAAATTGTTCTTTTGTTACCGCAAAATTTCAAGGGGAATATATCTATAACAACTTATATTTCGTTTATGCACATGGAAAAATTGTAATTGTAAATAATTTATATTTTTCAATGATCACACACCTCGATACTTTAATAAACTGTATTTTAAAAAGAATGTGAAATATATAATGCCTTTTAACCCTTTTTTAAGCATTTTTTATGCGTTATTCAATTTCCTACTTGACACAATAAAATGCAGCAAACATTTCTCAAAACTTCAATATGATTTATAATTGCTTTACATATTTATGCCGTGGTTTATATGGTATTTCCCTATAATAATCAAATAGTACTATAATCACCATTTTCAAGACTCCATTTTCTCAAAAACTATAATCACCATTAAATTGTAATAAAACAAATCATTTTCATTTTCTCAACAAAAATATGAAGCCCAAGTCCAACTTTCCAACTCATTTATTAGTAGTTCTCGTAAACCGTGAGAATGTGTGAAGAGAATTTATCTGGTGGGGGCGATATCGCAACTGCCGCGTACCTAATCCAGCTGTAACAGGTGAAAGTACGAGTGCGTCTTTTTCTCAGCTGATGTGGTAAGCAAGAATATGATCAATGGTGATTGGTGGCACAAATATTTTTCTCGATAAATCCAATAGCACCACATTGTTTACCATTTTATTCACAATAATTCACACTAATTTACGTACTTGACATATATAATCTAGCTCAACGAATCTTTTGTCTTTTAAAAAGATAGATTTTAAGCTCAAATCTAGATAGAAATCTATATATATAATAATATGTGAAGTTGAGAGAATTTCAAATTAGAATTTCAAATTAGAGTTTCAATTTTGTGCCATGTGTCCTAAACTATTTATTCTTAAAAAGTTTTATTTCTTAATTTTAGAATCAAATGTAGGACCACATCATAAATATTCATCTAAGTGAGTTATTAAGTACAAAAATCAAATAGTCTAAAATAAATGAATAGTAAAAAAAAAAAATGTTTCACAATAATTTAAAAATAAAAAAGACAATTTACATTTTATACCTAATAATATCCTTACAAATTTCTTTAAAGAGTTAACAAAATATAAAAATGATTATCAATAGTATTTAAATTATATATATATAATATATTATGGATCTTATTATATATCTTTAAGTGTATCCATGCATATATATGAGATTACAAACTAGTAATAATAATAGAGAATAAGCTAGGTCCGGAGCTAGCGTAAAAGACACCTTTTGCGCCCACCAATCATGAGAAGATACATCAGCTAACAAATTTAAACTCAATACACTTTATTACACTCAATCATAACCTAATTAAAACCCCTAATATTCCCTAAACACGTTCAAAGCTTCTTCTCCAAACGACAAACCAAAGGAAGACTCTCCTCCTCCTTACACCGGAGTTTCATTCTGCCACAGTCATCACCAGAGTTGTTTTTTAAGCCTAAAAAAGATGCTAAATCCGCTGTTAGTCTAGTGTCACAATGTCAATGTTTGTTTCCTCATGATTTGGTGGTTTTCTCCTATTTTTAATTTCGAAATATCAATGGGTTTGAGTTTTTTTCGACGTCAATCACTTGATTTTTTTGTACGTCAATGGGTTTTCTCCTATTTTTAATTTAACCACTTATGATTTAAGAATCCAATAAGAAAAACAGCAAAACCCATACCAAATCAACAAAACCCATACAAAATCAAGTGATTGACATCCAAAAAACCCAAACCCATTGATATTTTGAAATTAAAAATAGGGGAAAACCAGCAAATCATGAGAAAACAAACCTTGAGATTGTGACACTAGACTAACGGTGAATTCGGCATTTTTTTCAAGCTCCAAAAACAACTCCAGTGATGACTGTGGCAGAATGGAGCTCTGGTGAGAGGAGGAGGAGGAGAGGAGTCTACCTTTGGTTTGCCATTTGGAGAAAAGGCTTTGAATGTGTTTGAGCAAGGTTTTGAAACTCGGACCGTTTATTGAACCGTAAAAGGAAGAGGTTCAAGGTTTTTAAGGTCGAACCGAGGTTGAACCGGGGTCGAATCGAGGTTGAACATGGGTCGAACCGTGATAATGTCATAATTAATTTAATAATTATTTAAAATATAAATAATTATATTTTGTAAAAAAACTTAAAACTAAAATATACATATATATATATATATACATATATATAATACACAGAAGTCTTAAATGATAATACATTGGGGATATGTGTTCACTGTTCAGTGTTTGGTAGAAAAATATTTAAAAAGTAGAAAAAATAATTGTTGATAAAACCAAAGGGATCAAAATTAAATAGTAGCGTGTCTTTCTAAAATTTTCACATGTTCCAAGTAGTTTTTGTCAGTTTTTTTGCACCACACACGTTAACCTGCGTTAACTTCTCACTTCAAAATTTTTTAAAATTTCGGCGCTCTTCCCATCAGTACTATCTATCTCTCTTCCATCAGTAACCACTTATTTTCAAATATCTCTCAGGCTCTCTCTCAGGTGAGGCATTCAGCTTCGTTTCGCTGACTCAATGAACATTGGTACTGCTGTTCACTACTAGTCACCGTCGTCATCGCCGCCAAAGTGAGGCCAAGATGAACAGATCTGAGGCCGATGGGTTACTGCAAGCATTGATCTAAGTTTAGGGTGAGAAAAATTGCAAAACAATCCTCATTTTTCTTATATTTGATAAAGAAAGCTTGGTTTTGTTCTGGTCTGGTATCTAATTACCGGCTGAAATCCTTCCGATCTTTGTTCTTCTTCGTGTTCTTTCATTTCTTTTTCATTTCTTCTAAATCTGATCATAACTTCATACCGGTGTATTGGCCAAAATTCACCGGAAAAGCTGAAACAAAAAGAAACCATTCGAACCTCAAAAATCAGTTGAACCACAGTTCTTAGAACCGTATGGTCCGACTACGGTTCGCACAGGTCCCTGCTTTTTTTCCATAGAGCGGTTCTTGAAGCTAAAAAAACTGCAAAACTGAGAGGTTCGCGATTTTTTCGGTCGAACCATACGGTTTGGTCCGAGTTTCAAAACCTTGTGTTTGAGGAATATTTGGAGTTTTAATTGGGTTATAATTGCGTATAATAAGGTGTATTAAGTTTAAATTTGTTAGCTGATGTGTCACTCCAGGATTGGCTGGCGTAAAAGATGTCTTTTACGCCATTCCGGACCTAACTTATAATAATAATAATAATAATAATAATTGTAAGGACTGGGTCTGAGCACTTCTACTATTGGAGGAGTGGACTCAGGCCCAACTAGCTCAATACAATAAATTTGTAGAGAATGGGTTTAAGAACTAGGCTTTACTGAGGATAGCAACGAATGAACATGGTTATGGGTAAACTAAGTAACAAGAAAATGGGTTTTAAGTATAAAATTCTGTCCTGGGCACTTGTCCGAGGAACTATCTGTTCTTATTATTTCTTCAGTGCTTGGTTACAAAGGTTACAAAGATGATACAAGTTGCTATCTTCCTTTCTGCTCCTAACTTCCGATCCCTTTTCTGGAGGATTTCTTTACATTATATACCCTCTTTCGGTTGATCTTGGTCCTTCATTTGTTGATCATGCAGGTCACTACTTAAGTGCTTGTCTCATCAGCCGCCATCTCAAACCTTTTGTGAGTTGCAGCAACCAAAGCAGCACTGTTCAGGGGTCATTTCCTCATTAATGCGGCCAGAACGTTAGTTGTGGGCATTTAATGTGGAGGTGACAGTTTCTCCTTGAATTGCTCCTCCTCCAGGCTCACATGGCTGACCCGCTGTACTTGTCCTTTTTCTTGGGATGCTCTATGAGACTGCCCTTGATGGCGTGCTACTCTTCCCTTCTATGATCTCGATTCGCCGAGGACATGATTGTCCTCGGCGATACTTCTTGGCAATTAGGACTTTCTTCATTCGTTCTCGGGCATTTCTTCTTCCTCGGCATGGGCCTTGGGCTTAGTATAAAGTAGGCCGGGGTGGCCAAATTCTTTGACCCCACAATAATAATAATAATAATAATAACACATTTGAGGTTCTTAATTTTTATTTTTATATTTATAGAGTTTCAACTTATGACTTCTATTTTTTATGATTGCATTATTTATCATCAGACTAAGAAACCAATTAGTTTTTTGTGTGAGCGAGGATTGAATCCCAAATTTTTTATTCAATTATCAGAAATTTTACCAATTGAACTAACTTGAACTCACATATCAACCTAGTATATGTCTGATGTGAGACTTATTACACACTCACACAACACACAATCATATCCAATGACATTTATCTAGAGTAATCGAGTCATTTTAGGTTAAGCATGTCAACACATAATTTACTCCTTTCATTAATCACATTAAAGTGTGTCAACCAATTTTTGTGTTCGCATCATATCGAATATTGCCATCCCTAACTAAAAGTTAAACAAAAAAAGCCATTGGCAAACAAGGGTATTCATGTTGGCTTATACAAAATAGTATAAGAACTCAAATGTGCCTACTGAACAAAAAATATATAAAAAATAAAATAAAAAACACTTATAGTAAATTAGCCACCCATTAGCAAAATACAATTTTGCTATAGTGCTTTTCCAAATTTAGATGACACCATAGCTTCTCTAAATCAATACTATATTATTTGTTTTATGTGTTATTATTAATAATACTATTAACAATATATATATATATATAGAGAGAGAGAGAGAGAGAGAGAGAGAGAATATGTTTATGTGTGTGGTTTCGACTTTGAGCAGGTTTTTTTAACATTTTGTTTGGTCTTGAATCTCTTCATCCCAAGTGGTTTCTCTTAGGGTTGAGGAGGGGATGCACTAAGAGATTTTGTTGATTTAATGGCTTAAT
Organism: Notholithocarpus densiflorus; assembly: GCA_030021035.2. Classification (NCBI taxonomy): domain Eukaryota; kingdom Viridiplantae; phylum Streptophyta; class Magnoliopsida; order Fagales; family Fagaceae; genus Notholithocarpus; species Notholithocarpus densiflorus. The sequence goes on from JARYZH020000039.1 coordinate 2,875,839, forward strand.
TTAGTTGGATATTTTGCGTGGTTGTAGATTTTGATTTGGTTGTGGGTTTGATTTGGTAACATGGAAATGGAGAAAACTAATTGTAGGAGAGAGATAAAAATAAAATAAAAATAAAAAATAAAAAATAAAAAAGATGAAAAGCAAATAAGAAAATAATATATAAACAAAATGGAGTTTAGTAAAGATAATTACATATTGGTATTTTGAAAAGTGTGTTACTTTTTTTATTCTATAATAGAGAAAAAAATTTGCATAATCCAATGTGAATACTCTAAATTATCCAAATACAAGATCTCATGGATTCTCATTAATATATATATATATATATATATATATATATATATATATATATATATATATATAAACACACACATACACACACTAGTGTACATGAGATTAGGATTTAAGGAAATTGGAAATTCAAAAAAAAAAAAAAAAATTAAATAAAAGAAACTAGTGAGTCTTGATAAAGTATAAAAATATATATATATTAGAACATGGTCTTGAGGGAAATATCAAAGTGGACTAAAAAGTTTCCCTTTTTTTTAAATTTAATTTTTGAATAAGTCTGTTTGGAAGACATGGATTAGTAAAAGAGTGTCATATTTTGTAGAAATTTTAAGTAGAGTTAGATATATATTTTTACCAGGTTGTCTTCAAGTTTTATCCTTGTTAAATGTAAGGTCTAAGGGTATTTATAAATCACATTAAAATTCAGTCTAAAGAAGAAAATCATCTTATATATGTTATGAAGTTTTTAGGATAATTTAATCCAATCTAACAATCTATTAGTAAATCTAAAAAAATGATCAAAATAGGTTAAACTAAGATTATTTAATTTAGTTTCTCAACAAAAAAAAAAAAAAAAATTATTTAAGATATTTGAAATATCAAGATAAGATTCTCTCTTATTTTTTATCAGGTTTTTTTTTTTTTTTTTCAAGAATTGTTAGAAATGTGTCAATTTAAGTAAATAATCATGATATTTCAATTTGAAACTCTTTTAGCAACCTAACAAACAATGTTTGAAAACATATACAATAATTTTTCAATTTATCTCATTATTTAATAGAATACACAATTTTGTAAATTTAAAAAAAAAACTATAAAAAAGAACTTTATAATTGTATTGTTATAAATTGGATTTCATCAACGTTTATGTCCTCCAAAAGTAAGGAAAGCAACAAATTTATTGGCACACAATTTATATGCTATTTGTCCAATATTATTTTATAAATACCGCTTCCGCCATGAACTTATTTTTTTAAATATGAGGTAAAGTAGACATAAGATTTGAATTCATTACAAATTTCAGCGTTTGAATCCGATGATGACACTATTTCAATCTCCGACAAAGCCATAAAAAAACGTACGGACAATTTGAAGGCTTTATTGTACCTATTTGGTTTGTTTTTTACCATGATCTATTTTGGGTTAGACTCTGCTAATGTTGGAACTTGGAAGTTAGTAAATTACAAGATGTAAAGAACAGACTTAGCTGACATTTTTAGGGGAAAATGGGCTTTAGCCCTTATTTTTTAAAATATCTAGCACAATATCCCTGTTTTGAAACTATTAAGCACCGTATTCCTGTTTTGAAACTCAATTTTTTAAAAATCGAGTTTCCCATATAAATCGATTTTATGATTATCGAGTTTTAGGTAAGTTTTTGCCACGCTAGACCAGCAACCGTGACTTTTCCCAATTAAAAAAATCCAGCTAGAACTTGAATTTACCAAAATCGAGTTCTTGGGAAAATTAGGAGCTGTTTGGATTTAGTATTTTCCATCACCCACCACTCTGTTTTCATCACCCATAACTCAAACCTGGTGGGTCCCACGGCTGTTTGGTTTGTTTGGATTTGTTTTCAATTTTTATTTCCATCACTCAATTATCTGATTTTTGAGTGATGAGTTATAGAAACTAAAAACACATTTTAAATATTTTTGAGTTATGAAAACAGAGTATCCATGACATTTTGGTAAATACACACATATTTGAGGGACCCACGGTCAAAGAGTAGTCAAATCTTATCAGACCTTTTGCTCTCTCCAACACGCGTTGTCTTGTTCTTGTTCCTCTTTTTTTTTCTCACGCTGGGTCTAGGCAAGTCTCTATTCTCTTCTTCTTCTTCTTCTTCTTTTTTATTTATTTTTTCTTTCCTTTTCACATTAGGTTTCTGGGTTTGGTTTCTTTCTTTTTTTCTTTGGGTTTGGTTTTTTTTTTTTTTCACGCTAGGTCTGGGCAAGTCTCTATTCTCTTCTTCTTCTTTTTTTTTTTTTTTTTTTCTTCTTTTCTTTCATTTTCACATTAGGTTTCTGGGTTTGGTTTTTTCTTTCAGGCTGGGTTTGGGATTGGTTTCTCTATTCTCTTCTTTTTTTTTCTTCTTTTTTTTTCTTCTTTTCACATTGGGTTTCTGGGTTTGGTTTCTTTTTTTTCTTTTCTTTTTTTTCTTTTTTTTTTTCACTAGCTTCAATGAGTTTGGGTATTGGGGGTTGAAGGAAAAAAAAAAGTAAAAGCTGCACGAAGTCAATCTATGGGTCCCACAAAAAGTAAAATTTTTTGAGTTATCAAAGTTGGAAACAAGTGTCAAACATGCCACCTTAGAAAATTGTGGTATTTTCAGTGATAAGTGATGAGTTATAGAGTGATGAGTGAGCATTTTTTGAAATCCAAACAACCCCTTAGTAACTCGGTAATTGGAAAACCGAGTTGCTTGTTAAATAAAAAAAAAATTTTGAATGGTGTCAAGGAAAAAGAAACCCAACTATTCTTTTCTTTTTCTTTTTCTTAGAAGACTGTAAATGAAGGCCATGGAAATACCTCATAAGAGACTAATTTGCCCATAAAGTAATCAACCTAAGTGGCATCATTGTAAGGCTCATGTATAGAAGTCGTCGTTGTATTTGTTGGCTGCATTCTTGCTAATAATAGGAATTACCTGTATAAAACTTTAAAAGGGTCAAATGACAATATAGAAAACATTTCATAAATAACTTATTGATGACTGGTATAGAGAGGGGATTTCTGTAAGTCATCAATGCAATTGGAGTCAGCATATTAAAACTAAAGTAAAATTTCAATAGTTCTCTCTCTAAAACATTATCAATATTATAAGTAGTTTTACCTCAGTTTCAAATAGAAATTACTTGAAGTAAAAAGTAATTTGAATCCTTACCTAAAAGAGGAGCGACATAAAAACTTAATAAGTCTCAAAGATTAAGTTCCTTGAACATATTTCAGCATCAATGTCCAAGTTCAGCTCTATGTATACTACCAATTAATCACTCCAGTTGAAAGCACAATGTTTGAAAGAAGCGGCCAAGAACCTCCCTAGATCACTAAACTATACATCTACCTACCTTAACTTCAATCTTGAATACAAAACAAAGCCGAAATGTCTCATAAGAAAATGCATAGTAATATCCTCTAAATTACTTTGTATAGGAACAATCTGATTTATTCTTAGAAAATAAACCATTGAATATTCTTTCATAGTCCATTAGCAACATAAAACTATTGAAGTTATTATTATTTACAATAAAAAACAAAAAACTATTGAATGTGTAAAAAAATTTAGCCCTACATATTAATACAGTTTTATATCTTAGCTGTCCTAGTCCATTAGTACTTGGCTGAAAAACACAATCCAAACCAAACTTGGACTATGCTTAATGTCAAAATACTATCTGTATAAGTCATGCATCCAAACCCATGGTCTTTACATGTAGATGTTTTCCCTTAGGTCCAGCTGATCTTTTGCCACATAGCATTTAGTCACCACAAAGTCACCAACACTTCAAATTTATGTCCTAGCATACTTCATTAGCCTTCCCATTCTTCAAAGTTCCCAAAATAGTTATCATTCAATATTTCTTTAGAAAGCATGTGAAGCCTTCCCATTCTTCAAAGATTATATTAATTCTTTATCCAACCTTGACAAAATTAAACTCAACAACTATAGCCTATCACATAAAATTCTCTGACAATAAAAGTAAAAAAAAAGAAAACCCAAGATCATCTACAGTTATAATTTTTTTAAATGTATAACATCTTAGAAAAGAAAAAAAATCTATTTAGTTTGGTTTAGATTTCTGTGTAATTCATTGGTGTATGTCTTTGTAACAAACAAAGCCAAGAAATCAAAATTATTCTAACCCTGAACTAAAAGCAGTCAAATATTAGATAGAGCTGAACAATTGACAGAGTAAACCTTCACCCAAAGTTGAGAACTGTTGAACAGTTATATACTTTACTAGAGGTCATATAGACACATATCTTTGGTGAAACAGTATTTAGCCTTGCAAGATCTTGTTCTTTGCTTGCTTTACGAACTCCTCACGATCTCCTTTGTGGAACACCTCCAAGTCGCAGGAGAGGCTACTAGAGTCTCTCCTAATTTTCACGCTCCAAATTATAGGGAACAGTAGATGGTGTCCCAGAGAGATGGCTTATTTTAAGAGAGCACTCAAAAACTATACGTATGTTCACTCATTGTATCTCTTATTAATTACTAGTAGAGATTCACTTACTATCAGATATATGTGATCTCTAAAAGATCTCATCTGTTAAGTTTAAATTACTCCACTACTGATATTGATAACTCATACTAATATCAGTTAGTCTAAATTTAAACTTACTTATCAGATAACCCATGGGCCATGGTTTATGGGTTGGGTCAAAACCAACCCAATTTCTAACAAGAACAATAAAATTACTAAATTTTTAATAAAAAAAACTAAACCACAATTCAAAGAACACAAACTAAGAGCTCTGCATCCATAACTTTGTTGATGCAACTTGATACCTATAGATTTTAACAGCTTTTGTTATGTTAGAGAAAGAACAAAGCATCAAACATGCCAAATTGTAATCAACCCACCAACAATTTGATCAGCACAAATTAGACTCCATGACATCCAAATTGTAATAAAATAGCACTATAAAGAACCAAATACAAAAAAGCACCTCACGCAAAATCAGGGAAAGAAGCAAATTTGGAGTCCTATTTGGAGCTGGAATATAAAATACCGAAAATTGGAGGACCTAGTCTGGGTTTAGCATTGTTGAGTTCAAATCTGGCATAGGAGTTTGAAGTTTGGCCGAGATTAAGAGAGAGGGTTGGGCAGAGTCTGCGTTTGAGTCTTGAGGAAATAGAAGAGAAACAGATGTAAAAAAAAAAAAGTTTTTTGTAATTATTATTTTTATTAAGGGATAATTACAGTAAACCCACCTGTGGTATGACCTGTTTTCACTTTGCCTACCTGTGGTTCAATCATTTACACTTTGCCCACTTGAGATTAGTTCCGTTAGTCTTCCGTAACCCACCTCTCCGTTTGCCGTTAAAAAAACACATTTTTAGGCAAAAACAAATATAACAAGAATCAAAAAGCTAGGGTTTTTCATTGCTCGTGAACTTCAATGAGAACAAAGTGAAGGAATAGCACACAAATCCCACTCTGATCTTGGCTTCTCCCCCCAATGTGGCTGGAATTCAAAGTGGGTTTGAAGTTGGAATTGGGGTCCGAATGAGAACATGGGGCAAATGGGTGTCCAAAATCCGAGAGCCCAAGACGAGACATTTGCTGATGTTCCATTTGAGCAAGAGCTCAATTTTGAGCCTGAGTCTGAGTTTGATCCTCTCTGCTTTGATAATATTGGGCAGCTTTTCGATGGTTACAGCAGCTTGGAAGACATTGAGATTTGTGGGTTTGACAATGATGGCCCTAGCGAGCTTCCTGACTGGGATTTTGCTGATATTGGCAACGACATTGCTTCTTGGATGGATGAACCCCTCAATATACCCTACCAATAAGTTTTGCAGCTTAGGATCAATTAGTTATTGTTATTATTATTAGTTTTATTTATAGTCTTAAGAAGGTTGAACTTGAAATTCTTAAGAACCACAATATGTTCCTGAGAGAATGGTTTTGTGAGTTTAATTTATTTATTTAGGAGTAATGTTACAAAGAGATGGAGAGGCATGAGCCATGACTGTAGTGAGAGATTTACCTTGGGTTTTTCTGTGCTATAAGAGCCGTCCAAGGCCTTCTCAGAGAGTGTTTCTCAAAGTTTTGCTCATTTCCTCGCATCTCTTTTTATTATATTTATCAGGTATGAAATGATATGGATTTTCTGTGATTTGCAACTTGAAATGTGTTTGGTCTTTCGTTTTGCTTGCTAGGCTGGCTCTTTATTTTTGGCTTATACTATAATCTTTGGGCTGAGCATGCATTTTTTATGTTTAATACTTATTGTTATGTTCATGGTGACTGAATCTCGTCAGTTGAATGAGCACGAACATTGTGCTATATTCTCTTTGAGGGTCTTTTTGGTGGGTTTTCTTCCTGGGCTCTCGGATTTCGGACACCCATTTGCCCCATGTTCTCATTCGGACCCCAATTCCAACTTCAAACCCACTTTGAATCCCAGCCGCATTGGGGAGAGAAGCCAAGATCAGAGTGGGATTTGTGTGCTATTCCTCCACTTTGTTCTCATTGAAGTTCATGAGCAATGAAAAACCCTAACTTTTTTATTCTTGTTATATTTGTTTTTGCCTAAAAATGTGTTTTTCTAACAGCAAACGGAGAGGTGGGTTATAGAAGGCTAACGGAACTAATCTCAGGTGGGCAAGTGTAAATGATTGAACCACAGGTAGGCAAAGTGAAAACGGGTCATACCACAGGTGGGTTTACTGTAATTATCCCTTTTATTAATCCTTCTGCATTTTAATTTTAGTAACATTTTTAATAGATACATGAGGTAATGAATGATAATCCAATTGAGAAGATGATGACTAAAGATAAATAGTAGAAAGATAAACAATGAAAGCCCAATAAAAATAAATGGTCAATACCAATGGTCAATTTCAGTAGCTACAGATAAATATCAGTATACATGTATATTTAAACAATCAGAACCCAGCAAAGATTTATTAAAAGCAAAGTACTATTTACAGAGGATTTCTCATTAAAAATGGCTAACTTAACTAAAAACACATAAATACAAAGATAAACCATGAGAACAATCCCGAAATTATGATCAATGAAATTCAGTAACATAGTACAATACTAAATACCATTAGTGAGATGATGAAACATGTTTGCTTTTACTTTGACCTGAACTACCATTACAATGTATCCAATTAATACAAGCAGAAGCAATTCATTACATATAAATCTATAAGCCATAAAGATAGTCCCCCATTGGAGCCATTTAGTAGAGGTAAAAAAGCCAACCTTCTTCATAGAGATTGGAAAATAAAAGTCAATTACTATAGGCAAGTAGGACCAAAGCACATATCCATAACTACTCATGTATAAAATAAAACTAGCTGGCAGCTTGATTGCTCAGCATAATAAAGTGATGGTTCTGGAAAAACCAAACTTCACAATGTTCAAACCGTTTAACCCAACAACCTTCGACGAGGACCCCAATCCCCCAGTAGATAATTCGTACTAGAAAATGCAGTAGAAATAAAATTGTACAAATGACAAAGGGGGAAGAATAAGAAATAGCAAATAAATGGAAAGATAGATATTCTAATTTTGAACAGTAACATTCCAAAACCGAAAGTCTGCCACAATCCAACCATTTCACTAGATTAATAGGGAGGGAGTTAGGTTTGACAATAACATTTTAGTTGCTCAAAATCTAAGAGAAAAACTGATGCATTAAAATACACAACTCACACAGACATTTCATTGAACAATTTCTTAACAAAGATAGTAGGGCATTGTATGAGAAAATTTATACCGATTATATTTCATACCCATTATCAAAATCTCAACAATACTTCAATCATGGGAATCTGGGAAATGGGAAAAGAGCTCTCAGTCGGCGACCATGGAAGAAAGGAATGGGCTCTGTCGGCGGTGTCGCCATCGTCTGCAACTGCTGGATTACATTACAGTCTGGGTGGGAGAGAGAGAGAGAGAGAGAGGAAAAGAATTGGAGTCCCATGCTATAACTGGTTGATGTATGGGACTGCTTTATTTATTTTTGAGGTCGCCTAGGCTGCTCAGGTCAATATACTAATTGAATTTTTGTGTAGGTAGATTTTTGTTTGTTTGTGCGGGGTATTAACTTGTAATCCTCCCTACATAGGTGTGAGCTTATATAATAGTAACAATCATTATGTGACAGGTATTGTCATACAAGCAAAAAAGAAGAAGTGTTGTCATACAAAATAAATTGCCAAAAGATTTTTGCAAATATTATTTGGTTTAAAATATTGTTAAATTGGAGGGACACTTGGCATAAAATCATAATAGATTATTTTAATTCTTTGTTCAGTTTGAATTTCAACTTTTCTCAAAAAAAAAAAAAAAAAAATCAACTATATAATAATATAGAGATAAATCTAAAAGGGTTGAGGATTTTGGTGCTGTTTGAGATTTCAGTCACCGGTCCGTAAAAGAAACAATACTGTTGAATAAAACATGGGTACGTTGACATTTGACACTATATTAGTCAAAAAGTTTCCTATTCATATACTTTAAACAATGTAATAAGTAATAACTGATAGCATTATGTGATAAAATTTCAATGCTACTTTCTACCAAAAAAAAAAATTTCAATGCTACATGTAGAGCAAAAGCGGATGCTGACACTTGTACAAAACTTTACGTTTTTTCATACAACTAAAATTGTCTAATGACTCTATCAAAAAAAAAATAAATAAAAAAAAATTGTATAATGGCATTTTGCTTATATGATGTAAGAAACCACGTTATTCTTGTGCTCCCAGAGGCACAATATCATATGTTTTTCTCACACAAATTGACCTATAACTACTTTGGATTTTCATATTGGCAGTTGGCACGACAGTTGCCTGGCCTGTTGAAATTAGAGGCTACCTATGTCACATGAAATTGACAATCAATTTGCTGCCCTTCTTTTTTATATGAAAAATTCTCCCAACTGGGAAATATATTAGTAATCTTTATGAAGATGCTGGGTGCTGACTGTTTTGGAAATGTTGAAACGAGAAGATAATCCCTTTTATGTTTTGAGGTGTTATATAATCAGTCCACGAAATATAGAAAGAATTACATTTTGACTTACAGATAATTATAGAATATTCGGTAAGTACAATAAATGCATACTCATTCTTCTCACATAATAATGAGTTTTACCAAATAAATTCATAGTGGAATCCATAATTCATATTAGAAGAAAATTATGCATTTATGACACTTCCGAAATATTATTTTATAATTTTCTTTGATTTAGTCACTTTAATAGTTCAACTTCACTGTATAATCAAATTAAGGTTAACTTAATTAGTTTCTAAAAAAAGAAGGTTAGCTTAATTAGTAATTACACATTACACCCTTTATATTTGGTCTGTTTTTATTTTTGAAGTAATAGGTTTTAATTTTTTTTTTCGAAGTCCTTTAGCTTACATATGTTTCGAATGTGAGCATCTTGTCCACTTTTGTCAAATGGGCTACCATTAAGTCTTGAAGCCGACAATTTTTTATTTAATTTCTAAATCCTAAAGAGTAGAGAAATTACACTTTATAATTGTAGGGGCCAGTCAGCCAAAGTGTACTATTACGACTGTACGAATTGGGCCTATGGCCCAATCTGAGGATATTAACTAATCCGAGGATGGCCAAATAAGGTTATTATGGGAAGGATATGAGTAGAAGAAATAAGAATTGTGTATGATAGTCTAAAATATGTCCGAGGATAAAAGTCACCTCGGAAGCAGAGATCCGAGGTCAGTGAGAAGGTCTTATCATCCTGGACATTCTTCAAGGTTGCATCATGATTAGAAGTCGGCCATTAGATAAAGGATGAGCAAAGGGAGGCAACAAATATCTTCAAAGCTGTTACCTCCACATTAAATGCCCCACAACTAACTCTCTGGCCGCATTAATGTGGAGGTGATACCTGAACAGTGGTTAAGCAGCCTTACAGCTACTAGTTGAAGGTTCTGGCAGGTGTTGGATGGAACAGAAGGGAGTTCTTAGAACCTAATCTACACGTGTATGGTCGAGATGATACTAGGATTATAGTATATAGCATGGAAGAGTGGCCTGAAAGAAAGAGAGAGAAAAAGAATCAAAAAATCTTTGTAATGATCCTATAAATTCCTGTAACTAAGATCAAGAACTAAACCTAATACATAGCTCCTCGGACGACGCCGAGGACATATTTTCTCATTTTATTTACATTAATTTCTCTCAAATAAACGAGTGTTATTATCTTTCTTGCGGGATAGAACTACTTCTTTCACCCACGCTCTATAAATTAATTGTTTGGGCTTGTTTGGCTAGAACCGAATCCATATTGGGTCCAATCCAAATCCCAGTCCCTACAATTGGCGCCGTCTGTGGGAAGAACTTGCCTATTCTGAAGACATTCCGAGTGCTACGTTTAAGATGGAAGGAGCAGGTCCACACCAGGCAGCGACAGGTCCGTAACAGGTGGATGCTAATCTACACCAAGCAGAATTAAGGGGGTCTCAATATAGCGATTTGTTTGTAAACCTCGAACGGAGAGGGGACCGTGAGGGAAGTGTGCGCACAACACATACCAGTAAAAGTCAGTCTCGAGGGAAGAGCCGTGTTTCCCATGCAAAGAATAATAGGGATGTGCAACGTGAGATCGAGGGATTAAAAAGGGAATTGCGCCACGCACAGTGAAAACGTTTATCACCTAACTCCAAACTGTCCTCTGAGGATGCAGATGATGCTAGTTACAGACAGAGGTCTAGAACTCCACCCAACGAGTCTTTTTCCTATGATGAAGAGTACCACCGCAGACGTAGGTATAAGAGCCCACCTCGTAAAGGTCTGGGGAACGATGCCATGAATAAGGCGTTGAGTCAAATCTCTAAATCACCCTTCATTCGAAACATAGAAGACATGAGTCTTCCTTAACGATTCCATCAACCCACGTTCACCATTTATAATGATCGAACAGATCTGGTGGAACACGTCAATCACTTCAATCAGAGGATGGCAGTTCATTCCAGAAATGAGGCCTTGATGTGTAAGGTCTTTCCATCTAGTTTGGGTCAGCTGGCAATGAGGTGGTTTAATGGTTTAATGCCAAACTCAATTGACTCCTTTAGGAAGCTCACCCAAGCCTTTGGCGCTCGCTTTATCACTTGCAGTAGGGTTCCCCGGCCTTTGGGTTCCTTGTTATCTATGTCCATGTGGGAGGGGGAAACTCTGAAGACCTACTCGAATAGATACTGGGAAATGTTTAATAAAATAGATGGAGACTATGATGATGTGGCCATTAATACTTTCAAGGCTGGCCTCCCAGCCGAGCATGATTTGAGGAAATCTCTGACTGGTAAGCCTGTTACTAGTGTGCGCCAACTTATGGATCGGATAGACAAGTACAGAAGGGTAGAAAAGGACCAATTGTAAGGGAAAGGAAAGGCTAAGGTGATCCCTCAGGAGAGGAGGGATTTCAGGTCGGACCGATACAATAATAACCGACCTCGGAAAGACTTTGTTAGGCAGCCGGGATCTGCCAACACCCAGGTGGTTAATGCTGTGTTCTGAGAACCAATACAGCAGATTCTGGAGAAGGTTAAAAACGAGCCATTTTTCAAATGGCCGGGTAAGATGATAGGAGATCCTATGAGGCGTAATCAAGGCCTTTATTGCCAATATCACCAAGACCATGGACACATCACCGAGGATTGCAGAAACTTGTGGGATCATTTAGATCAATTGGTCCGAGAAGGGAAATTAAAGCAACTCTTGCATCATTCCAGTGGTTGAGGGAGCCATACAGGTTCAGAGCTTCGGGGAGATTCTTCTTCAAAACCCCCTCTAGGCACAATAAACGTCATATTTGCTGCCTTAGGGAGGACCGGATCTTGCCCCTCCAAAGTAATGTCATTATCCCGTCACCTAGAGGAAAGGCCCAGTTTAATGCCGAAGGAGTCAGGATGGGCATCCCACTGGTTTTAGGCTTTTCGGATGAGGAAAAATTGGGAACTATACAGTCGCACGATGATGCTTTAGTAGTTACACTTAGAATTGGTGGGTATGATGTCAAAAGGGTGATGATTGACCAGGGTAGCGCAGTAGAGATTATGTATCCTGACCTCTATAAGGGGCTGAATTTGAAACCAAAAAGTCTAACAGCCTACAGTTCTCCTCTGGTGAGCTTTGAAGGTAAAATGGTTATTCCAAAAGGTCAGATCAGGTTACCGGTGCAGACTGGCTCGGATGTGGTGGAGGTAGACTTCATTGTAATTGATGCTTTCTCTCCATATACAGCCATTATGGGCAGGCCTTGGCTTCATACCCTAGGAGCTGTTTCTTCCATTCTTCACCAGAAGGTGAAGTATCCCTTTGGGGACCAAGTGTTGGAGATAGTAGGAAGCCATTTTACAGCTAGGCAGTGCCTGGTGGCGGCCATCCAACATCGGCCTGAGGCTGAAACCTCGGCCACTATTGAGAATGGTTTATAGCAATCAGAAACTCCGGCATCTCTCTTCAGTAGACCAGCCGACGAAGTGAAATGTGAAGATCTGGAGAAGGTAATTGTTGGTGATGATCCGGAGAGGTTCTTTCAAATTGGGGCTCAACTGCCTCTACTGGAGGGGGAGCAACTGGTTGAATTTCTTATGAAAAATGTGGATGTGTTTGCATGGGATGCGTACGAAGCCCCGGGTGTAGATCCCAACTTTGTTTGTCATCATTTGAACGTTAACCCATCCATTACTCCGAAGAGGCAGCCACTTCGGCGCCCATCCAAAGAGCACGCTGAGGCTGTCAGAAATGAAGTAACAAAGCTCAAACAGGCAGGGGCTATTAAAGAAGTGTTCTATCCTCAATGGCTAGCTAATACGGTTGTGGTGAAAAAGAAGACTGGAAAATGGCATGTGTGTGTGGACTTCACAGATCTCAATAAAGCTTGTCCCAAAGACCCTTTCCCTATGCCTAGGATTGATCAGATGGTGGATGCGACGGTAGGCCATCCTCGGATGAGTTTTTTGGACGCATTTCAAGGATATCACCAGATACCACTAGCATCGGACGACCAGGAAAAGATAGCTTTCGTCACTCCAATAGGAAACTATCATTACAAGGTGATGCCCTTTGGATTGAAAAATGCAGGGTCCACTTACCAACGGATGATGACTAAAATGTTCGAACCACAGTTGGGCAAGAGCATTGAAGTCTATATCGATGATATGATTGTAAATAGCAAGTTAGTGTCCGAGCATGTGGGAGACCTCATGAACATATTTGAAATTCTAAGGAAGCATAAGTTGTGTCTGAATGCATCAAAGTGCTCGTTTGGCATAGGTTTGGGAAAGTTTTTGGGCTACATGGTGACCCACAGGGGAATTGAGGTGAACCCTGATCAGATCAAGGCCATCAATAGCTTGCAACCACCTCGAAATCCCAAGGAGGTCCAGAAATTGACCGAAATGACTGCCGCTTTAAATCGATTTATATCTAGGTCAGCAGACAGGTGCAGACATTTCTTCCTTTTGCTACATAAATGGAAAGGATTTGAATGGACCGAAGAATGTGCCGTGGCATTTCAACAGCTTAAAGATTACCTATCTCGGCCACCTATCATGTCCAGTCCTGAGGTGGATGAGGTTTTATTTGCTTACTTAGCAGTAGCCCCTCATGCGGTAAGTTTTGTTTTGATACGATCAGATAGTGGCATACAACGGCCAGTCTATTACGTGAGTAGGTCACTTCATGAAGCCGAGGTGCGTTATTTACCCCTAGAGAAGGCCATCTTGGCAGTAGTACATGCTACACGAAAATTTCCCCATTACTTCCAGGCACACACCGTGATGATCCTAACTCAGCTTCTGCTCAAGTCAGTACTTCGGAGCGCGGATTATACCGGAAGGATTGCTAAATGAGGCACGATTCTAGGGGCTTTTGATATCAACTACATGCCTCAGACCTCTGTAAAGGGACAAGTCCTTGCCGACCTGGTAGCTGAGTTTGCTGAACTTCCCGAAGAAATAGAGGAAAAGCAGCATGGCATGGATGAAAAATCGGTTGGCCTGATCTCTATGCAAGACCCCTCATCCTAGAGAGTATATGTGGATGGAGCGGCAAACCAGCAGGGATCAGGAGTGGGCCTAGTTCTGGTATCTCCTGATAAGATCACCATTGAAAAATCATTGAGATTGGGGTTCTCGGCTACAAACAATGAAGCAGAGTACGAAGCTTTGTTGATGGGAATGGCGATGGTCCAGAAATTGGGTGGAAAAACAGTGGAGATGTTCTCCGATTCAAGACTGGTAGTGGGTCAGGTAAAAGGGGAATTGGAAGCTTAAGATGCAAGAATGCAGGAATATTTGGGTCAAGTTAGGCGTCTACAAACAACATTTGAGTTCTTTGACTTATTGCATATCCCTAGGAGTGGAAATACCCATGCAGATTCCTTGGCTACCCTTGCCACTTCCTTGGCACAAGGTTTACCCCGAGTAATACTTATTGAAGACCTATGCACCCCTACCCCAATGAAAGGAGACTTGCTCCAAGTCCATCAAATCGAGGTAAGGCCAAGTTGGGTGGATTCTATACTGCTGTTTCTTGAAAAGGATATATTGCCTGAGGAGAGGTCAGAAGCTGAGAAAGTACGAAGGAAAGCTCCTCGGTTTTGGCTGTCCGATGACAGAAAGTTGTACAAGCGTTCTTTTTCTGGACCATATCTGCTTTGTGTACACCCCGAGGCATCAGAATCACTCCTAGAAGAACTGCATGAAGGAATTTGTGGGAGTCACACAGGAGGAAGATCTTTATCTCACCGAGCCATTACTCAAGGATACTGGTGGCCGGGCATGCAAAAGGAAGCACAAGAATATGTTAAGAAATGTGATCAGTGTCAGAGATTCGCACCAAACATTCATCAACCTAGGGGAGTTATAAATCCTCTTTCTAGCCCTTGGCCTTTTGCCCAATGGGGCTTGGATATTGTAGGTCCTTTCCCTAGGGCAATAGGGAGTAAAAAGTATCTGCTGGTCGGCACGGACTATTTTACCAAATGGGTCAAAACTGAACCTTTGGCCAATATCAGAGATGTGGATGTCAAGAAGTTTATCTGGAAGAATATCGTTACTCGATTCGGGGTTCCCCATACTCTCATCTCGGACAATGGCCTTCAATTTGATAGCACAGCTTTCAGGAAATACTGTTCTGAGTTGGGGATAAAAAATAGATATTCTACCCCAGCCTACCCACAAGGAAATGGGCAAGCTGAAGCTATCAATAAGGTTATAGTGAGCGGACTTAAAAAGAGGTTGGTCGATACAAAGGGAAAATGGGTGAAGGAATTACCACATGTCCTTTGGACGTATCGAACAACACCTCGCCGGTCAACTGGAGAAACCCCCTTCTCAATGACGTATGGGGCCAAGGCTGTAATTCCTCTGGAAACTGGTTTCCCAACGCTGAGAACAAATGCATTCACTTCGGATGGCAATAATGAGCTGCTAGAAAAAAAGTTTAGACTTGATTGAAGAGCGAAGAGAGAATGCAATGGTCCAATTGGCCTATTACCAACACAAGCTCAAGCAAGGTTATGATACCAATGTAAAGCAAAGGCCGTTGTCCCCAGGGGATTTGGTATTGATAAAAGTTTTGGGAACTACCAAGAATCCAGCCTGGGAAAATTAAGGTCTAATTGGGAAGGACCATATCGCATCACGTCGGTGGCAGGAATAGGTGTGTACTATTTGGAGGATTTAGATGAGAAAACTGTACTCCATCCTTGAAATGTAAACAACCTAAAGAGGTATTACTATTAATAAAAACAGTCATGTTTAGTTCCTTTTTAATTCATCCCAATTGTGTATCATGTCAGGTTCCTCGGACCACAGACTTAGTGGAAATTAATACCATTTGACATCTATTGAAGTATTAAACAGAAACTGAGTCATGTCAGGTTCCTCGGACCACAGAATTAGTGAAAATTAATACCCTTTGACATCTATTGAAGTATTAAACAGAAACTAAGTCATGTCAGGTTTCTCGAACCACAGACTTAGTGGAAATTAATACCCTTAGACATCTATTGACGTATTAAACAGAAATTAAGTCATGTCAGGTTCCTCGGACCACAGACTTAGTGGAAATTAATACCCTTTGACATCTATTGAAGTATTAAACAGAAACTAAGTCATGTCAGGTTCCTCGGACCACAGACTTAGTAGAAATTAATACCCTTAGACATCTATTGAAATATTAAACAGAAACTAAGTCATGTCAGGTTCCTTGGACCACAGACTTAGTGAAAATTAATACCCTTTGACATCTATTAAAGTATTGAACAGAAACTAAGTCATGTCAGGTTCCACGGACCACAAACTTAATGGAAATCAATGCACTAAGTCTCTCTTGGATCACAAGGTTTGTTATCACCCAATGAAGATGTAAATCGAAATAAGCCCATGAGCATCACTTAAAGCATCTCAGGGTGCCATGGATTTGGTTGTTGATTGGTCAAATGTTTGAATATTTTCTCAAATATGTATAACCCTTGTTTTCCCTTGTGTAAACAATTTTGCACTTTTATGGTATATGTTTATTTTTAAGCAAAGAATAGTTAAAATTACATAAAGTAAAGACAGTAACTCGTACAAAATTAAGAAAGAAACATACGTATTTCATTAAAGCATGTCTTAGAAAGAAGAACTTCCATTATAAAAATTGGTATTACATCACAAAAATAAAGATTCACTGTTTCAATTTTATCTGAATCTTGTCCTTGGAAGTCTTGTCAGCTGGTTTATCTGCTTTGGTAGGAATTATTTCTTCTTTCATTTTAGGGGCTTCCTCGGCAAGCGAGGTAACTAAAGCTAAGGCCTGCTCAAAATCTTGTGAAGCTACCCCATCTCCTGGAACCTCTGCGGCCTTGTCTAAGGATATGTCCTTGGGATCTTCAGGTTCTTTTGTTTGCTCCTGCTAGTTGGGAGGAAGAGGATCCTTAGGCTGCGTCTCTTGAATCGGCTCAGCAACTGTAGAGGCTACTTCACCTTGAGTGGAGGGAAGGTCCGAGGCTCGAATGGCTGATGGGTAGTGGATGCTTTCTGGTTTCCTCAGCTCAGAAGAAGCCTCAACCCCAGCTCTATTTAGGGCTTCGTCCCAAGTCTGAGCACAATAGATATGACACACAGCTGAGACCTCTACCTTAAGGGTTTCCTCGGTCTCAGCTACCCCGAGGTTGTAACCTCGTTGCTCAGCCTCATCCCTAGCCTTCTCGGCCTCCATCTTGGCCTTCTCAGCCTCATTTTTCAGCCTCTCGGTTTGCTTTTGGAACTTCTAGGTTTCTTCTAATTTTTTCCGGAGGGCGGCTATTTGGTCTTTGGACGAAGCCAACTGCTCCTTGGCATCACGCATGAGCAGTCTCTGCTCCTCGGCCTGCCTTTGAGTGCTTTCCAGAGCTGAATCAGCACTCTTTCTGGCCCTTTCCTCCTCAGTCAGCTTATTCCTTAGATCCTTGTTGCTCTGATCAGCAATATTGAATGACTGCACAGCTGCTACGCGCCTTTTCCTCTCGTTGTCCAACTGCTGGTAGCATGAATTGGTTATCTCTTCACCCTTGAAAGTGGCTTGCACAGCCTAAAAGAAAAGAGTTAGTAGCATAACAAATAACAATAAAAAAAAAAAAAGGGGATAACATCATACCATGCCCAAATATCTTTTGAGGTTAAAGAAAACCTCGTTCCTCCTGATATTCCGCAGCTTGGCCATATCAGTGGGGAGTAACAGAGCCTCCTCT
The DNA here is from genome assembly GCA_030021035.2 of Notholithocarpus densiflorus. Taxonomy (NCBI): domain Eukaryota; kingdom Viridiplantae; phylum Streptophyta; class Magnoliopsida; order Fagales; family Fagaceae; genus Notholithocarpus; species Notholithocarpus densiflorus. The sequence continues at coordinate 2,893,575 of JARYZH020000039.1, forward strand.
AGAGCTGAGGCCACATGGCATCCAACTCCCCCATTAAAATTCCTGAGTGACGCATCCTCCCTTAAGGGTTCACCGTTGAGCATGGAGGCTAGAAGCCAGGCTTGAGACTCCAGTGGCCGATTATCTCCTCTCTCCACACCACTCAGTAAGGTCTGGCTAGTCTTTTGCTGCTTGGCAGCTCGTTGGATTTCACCTTCATGCTCGGGGCAAGACCTCCCAGTCTCTGCCACACCCTTGTCCTTCTGCTCTCTCTTTCTTTTTGGGTCAACAAAATCAGGTCTGGGTGGCAAGGGCGGCTGAGGAGCAGGAGGAAGAGGAGATTTGGGAGGAGGAGGAGGGAGTTTGGGTTGGGTAGACTTTCTTGGTGCACCTTTCCCAGGCTGAGACTCTATTAAATCCAGCAAACTCCTTTGAGATTTCCTCTGAATACCCATTTCGTCCGAGGCAATGACGTCTACTTGTTGCTGGTCGTCAAGGTCAGCCGACGTGTTCTTAGGAGATGGAGGTTGGTTGAACACCTCAAATCTATTCGAGGAATCCGACAACGCTAAAGCCTCCTCGGGGTGTTCTTCTTCTTCTTTTTCTTCCTCCTCTTCTTCCAAAAGGACAGGCTGAGATGAAGATGCTCCTACTGAGGGGATGCCCACGAAGAGTGGTTAAGTGAATAGTGTGCCCTTAGGAATTGGAATACCCTCAGGAACGATGAATCCTTCGTGGGCTACACTGATACGGTGGAGCCGAGAATTTTTGGCTTTTATCACGCACTTGAGGGCTTGAAATGCCAAAGAAATGGGCGTGTACCCAAGGATTATGTGCGCTGCTCGTAATTGGCTGTCGGCTTCGTTTACGAACACTTTAGATCGAAGAATTCTATCTAAGCTCTCTCTGTTGACTAAGTTGAGCAAAGGTCTGGTAGAACGTCTATCTGCAAAACCATTGAAATAAAAGAAAATTTCATCAGAAACAGAAATAATGAAAAACAAAAGGAAAATACAAGCCCAGTTATGTAAATTTGTAATTCAACCCCCACCTGGTGTTCCTTCCTCAGTCGGGCAAGGTAGGCCATCATGCCATCTCCCAGAAAAGATTAAAAAATCATCTTTCAACCCTTTGTTTGATAAAGGGAGGCATTGGATTAACCTTACTTCGGAGTACCTCGACTTAAGGTAATACCCCTGCCCCTTTAAATGGTGTAGGTTGTATACCCAGTTCACATCGTGATGGGTCAAATTTAAGTTCATCCTCTCATTTAGGACTTCTATACTCCCTAATACCTTGAACATATTTGGGGCACATTGTGTGGGAGAAAGTCTAAAGAACCTAAGGTAGTTTCTCGTGATGGTACCCATGAGAATGGTCATCCCTCCCTCTATGAAGGCAATCAGTGGGATGACCACCTCTCCTGTTTTCTTATCGTCTACCCATTCCCCTTGGGCAACGTATCTCATGCCTACACTTGAACCTACCCATTTTCTAAGAAGTTTCGAAGAGAAGTTAACAAGTTTGAACAAGAACTAAGAAGGTTCGAGGAAAATTACAAGTTTGAACATAAGGTCCTCGGACAAAATTTTTGTATTTGAAGACGCACAGGGAAGTGAGAGAGAGTGAACAGGTTCAATGTATGAGTTCTAGGATTGTATGATTGCTGAAAGTAGGAAAGGGAATTGATTTGAAACACTATTTATAGTGACGCAGAAGCTACAGGCAGGAGAATTCCCGCTCATAAATCAAGAAAAATCCTCCACCGTTGGATTTACATCCTGCCGTCGAACGTGGGGGACAAAGATGCCACCAAAATTTAATGATGGCACGCTCAGGACGCCGAAGCGTCAGGAGCGTGCCTCGAGCATGTAAAAAGCGTTTGGGAGTTCGGGTAGACAAGGTATAACCATAAATGGGACAGACTGAGAATGTCAAAATCCCCCTTTTTCTCCCAAGGAGTCGAAAAGCAATATTTTGAGGGGTTATTATGGGGGCCAGTCAGCCAGAGTGTACTATTACGACTGTACGAATTGGGCCTATGGCCCAATCCGAGGATATTAACTAATTCGAGGATGGCCAAATAAGGTTATTATGGGAAGGGTATGAGTAGAAGAAATAAGAATTGTGTATGATAGTCTAGAATATGTCCGAGGATAAAAGTCACCTCGGAAGCAAAGATCCGAGGTTAGTGAGAAGGCCTTATCATCCTGGACATTCTTCAAGGTTGCATCATGATTAGAAGTCAGCCATTAGATAAAGGATGAGCAAAGGGAGGCAACAAATATCTTCAAAGCTGCTACCTCCACATTAAATGTCCCCCAACTAACTCTCTGGCCGCATTAATGTAGAGGTGATACCTGAACAGTGGTTAAGCAGCCTTACAGCTACTAGTTGAAGGTTCTGATAGGTGTTGGATGTGACAGAAGGGAGTTCTTAGAACCTAATCTACACGTGTATGGTCGAGATGATACCAGGATTATAGTATATAGCATGGAAGAGTGGCCTAAAAGAAAGAGAGAGAAAAAGAATCAAAAAATCTTTGTAATGATCCTATAAATTCCTGTAATTAAGATCAAGAACTAAACCTAATATATAGCTCCTCGGACGACGCCGAGGACATATTTTTTAATTTTATTTACATTGATTTCTCTCAAATAAACAAGGGTTATTATCTTTCTTGCGGAATAGAACTAGTTCTTTCACCCACGTTCTATAAATTAATTGTTTGGGCTTGTTTGGCTAGAACTAAATCCATATTGGGTCCAATCCAAATCCCAATCTCTACAATAATATTATGACTAAATTTTCTTTTTTATTTTGATCCACGTTTGAGATTTTTTTAATTATTATTTTGATCTATCAAATTTGATTCCCCTTTTTAAAATGTCCTTTAGGCACATGTGGATTTGGGTCAGTGTTCAACTTCAAGGCACGCGTGTTTAGCAAAAAAACGTTTAATTGATTTTTTTTTTTTAATTTAACCACCCCCAAACTCTAACGTTGAAAATAAAGTTTATCTTATACGTTTTTATGGTAATAACTACTAGTATTAATTTTTCACAATTTTTTTTTTAAAAAAAACTACTAGTCTTAATGTTTTTTTATCATTGTTTCATCCTTTTGCCTATAATGTAGATCTTTTTTTTTTTTTTTTTTTAGAATACTAAATATTTTAACACACACATACAGGGAGAGGGGAGAAGGTCTTAAAGAAACTTACAGTGGTGTATATTCAAAAATGTCTGCCTATAATGTAGATCTATAACATAGAAGTGATAAATTTACCTATTATTTTCTTTTTCATTAATAAGTATGTTATGGTTTAACAAAAAGATCAAAGTATAAAAGATTTCAAAAAAGTTTGTAGTTCACTTGTTTGGTTGTTTGTAAATAGAATTTTTAGGATTTGTGATTTTCAATTAGCTTAACTGATTTAGTATTTTGTCATTGAATAAGAGATTTAGATTTCAAATCCCGTTTTCACTAAAAACCAAATGATGATGTCTTAGCCTGATAATAGAAAGCAATCATCATAAAACAGATACTATAGTTTAAAATTCTATTGTATCTATAAAATAAAATAAAAAAATTCTAGAACTAATTTTGATGTGTATCTTCTTTCAAATTTCCTAATAATACTTCAAGATGATTAGAGAAAATCTGATCAATATATAATCAATTTTATTTAGGTGCTAGTTGGACTAAGTTTTAGATAAATTTTGCCTTCCCATTTGCCTGAAAACACTCACAAAATATAGAATGGATTGTGGGGACATGTCCAATTAAAAGGTATCTCATGCGACCACTCTTTCACAAAACGTAAGATTAGATATGAAATTTTAGAGTACAAAATGTTTTAAGAACTACTCTTAACTTCTTTCCCCTCCTGCCCATTCCCGCTTCAATCGTTTCAAATTCTTCTAGTGTCTACTATAAAAAGGGAGGGGGGAAAAACACATTCATTCATGTGATCAAGAGTTGTGTAATGATAACAATAAACTCAAAAGAAAAGAGGAGAAAAAAGGGTTATGGGCCAACATTCGTAATGATTTCTCTTGAATCTAGTCAAGTAGAATTGACTAATTGTCCATTTCTTGAATTGAATGTGTCCATTACTATGGGCTATCGCTGTGATGGAGTTCATTAATACTTTTAATGACTGAAGTGACACATTTTTCATCCCTTTGTGTGGGTAATCTTTTTGTTTCTTGATGGACTGCTTACAATAAATACCATATTAAAACATTGTACTTGACCCATCTCATTAATTAAGAGAGTTTATCTCCTACATCCAGTTCCAGTATATATAAATCTCCCTCATAATATGGGGGTTTCATAGAGTTATGAAACTCATATACTATGGGTAGGATGCTACATAGTATATATACCAAAATAATTATTACACAACTAAAGAGCATTTGAGATGGATTATTGTATTTCTGATTACAACGATGTGTGATTATGTTTTTTTTTTTTTGACAAGAGAAAGAATTAATTCTTTAAATCTCTCTCTATTACTTTTTTGTTTTGTTTTTTAATAGATGGTAGATGTTATTTTAATGGATGTCTTGTTAAAATAAGAGATGAGATATAAGATATAATGTTAAATGCTATGCTAAAATAAATAAAGTAACTTTTTTGTGTGTTAAAATATAATTTTTTTAGAATATATAATGATGTTACTCTTATAACTATACTTAGTTTAAGATTCGGCCTTCTATAAATATCCTGCTATGGGTACATTGTAAATTTGTAATACATAGAGTTCATAGTAAAGATGTACCTATAATTATAAAATGATATCCTCTGTACACGTAGGTTTAGGTTGAATTATGTAATTTTCCTCTCTTTTTTTTCTCTTGCTTTTGTTTTCTTTCTCTCTCTTTATATTATATTATACTATAAAAATTAGGGCTTTTTATGGACATAATAAACTATTATTTAAACCAAACTTAATGAATTCCCTTTCTTTTTTTCTCTTGCTTCCATTTTGTCTCTCTCTAAATTGTTTTATTTTCTTGCTTTTATTTTTACATTGTATCAGAGCTATGTTCTAGACTTCTAGTTCTACCTCTTCTAATTAATCCAGAAGTTCTGTCCAATTCCCTATTTATTTTCCTTTTGTTTTATTAGGCAGCCGCACATAATTTGCCAATCGAGATTGCTTCCATCTCCTTCAGGTCTTGTTGTCCCATGTCCCAGCTTTGTGATAATAACAAGACAAGTTGCCTTGCCGGGCTTTTGAGTATATCACAAGTATATAATTTCTAATAACGACACATCATTTCGACTCTCTTTCTTCCATTATTTTAGAAAGACAGTCCTAATAATCATATCACAACCACTATATATTACTAGTTATCACAATCCATAATCTCTCAGCTTCACTTCCTGGCCTGATGATCTGATCTATTTTGCAAGCAAAGCATGTGTCTTCTACTTATTCTCTAGGGCAAGGGTTGTTGCTTTGGGACCAGCCTAATGAGTTGTCAGCTTCAAGTGATCAAATCATCATCTTATTATTTGAGTGGAGAACGCCTGAGAGCTATGGTTTTGTCAATTTGTCAAGAAAAACTAGGCATCTTATTGTTAGGGCAACAAATGTCCAAAAAAAAAAAAAAATCAATAATTATGCTTACTCCTTATCTACTATGAGGTGAGACTTTTTAGTTCTTACTAAGTTGAATCCATTAATTTTAGTAACATTTTTTTAATTATTAAATGATTGAATCCCGTTAAGATAATTTGAACAAGTATTTTTGTTTTGGAATAACTTATTTAACTTTTTGCTGAATATTTTTTGTTAAAAGTGTGCTAATTAAAAAACTCAACCCTTCCCCACTCTGTCAAAATCACCAGGGAAATAAAAATCATATGAAAAAAAAAAAAAAAAACACTCACATAAAATTTTCAGTTTTCTTTCTACTCCTTTCACCTGGGCTCCACCATGTAAAAAATGGTGCGTGATTTTTTTGGTGATTTATTCCGTGTTAGAGACTTCTCTAAACAATTTTTTTTTTTTTAAATAAACATTACACAAAAGTGTTTTTTTTTTTTTTTTTAAGAGAAAGATTAGACAAAAAGGTTGAAAAGACTAGCATGTGATATTTTTTAAACATAATTATGATAATTAGATCTGGAAGAGAATCTGATTATGGCAATGCTTTAGTTTATATGTTTTGATAACTCGATTGTTACAATAAGTGAGAAAGAGAGATATTTTATCTTATTTTATCTTATAAAAGAGTTCATGTAATGTTACACTGTCATGGTGATTGTTTTTTATCATAAGATCAATATGCTTCTTTTGAAAAAGAACAAAGAAAAACAAAAGGCAATAGAAACCCACAAGGGCCATATCCGGTGGCAGAGCCTTAAAATTATTTGGGAGTACTAAACATATGAAAAAAAAAACTAAATCCAATATATAACCTATTATATACACACATACATACATAAAGTATGCATGTAACATGATTTTAAAATATTTTATTTTCTTTTATATATATAACAAAAATATTTACATTAAGTTAGTCTTTACATAACTTAATATGTTTTTTTTTTCTAGCTAGTTAGTTTGTAAATTGTGAACTACCTTTTAAATCATAATAGTTTCAATTACTTTTTTTTAATGAATATTTGATATCAAGACTTTTAATTAAGAAATTTAGAAGTTGCACAATTATAGTATGCTAATATTTTTAAAAATTTATTAAACATATAAAAATTTAATCAATTTGAAACAATTTATGTAATACACGTCTATTCACATGCATAAATATATATACAAGATAATTTTAAAAAACTATAAATATTTTTTTTTCATAAATGATAAATGCAATAAGGATCTTACAAAATCCACAATTGTCCTTTCTTCTATTTTTTTATTAAAAAAAACATAATGTCCATAGCTCTAATTTTATAAATGATTATAAAAAAAGGATTTTTTTTTTTTGGAAAAAAGAAAACATCTCTTACAAAGATTTAGTTCTCTCTTTTTAGTCTTCTCAAAAAATATATATATATATTTAGGAACGAATATATTAAATATGTTTTGGATTAATGATTTTTTTTTTATATATAAAAATTAGTTTAAGCCAAAGACAAAGACCTTCAATTCCATGCTATTAACATGCGAAAGACCTATTTACATCGTCATCACATTAAGTACTGTTTATAATTTGATTAAATGTGATTATGACTGAATTATGATAAGATTCAATCTTTTAGCTTTCCATTCATCTTCATCATTTCTTACTTAAAAAAAAAAATCAACATTTCCTTTTACTATTATATTAAAAGAGAAAATTATAATTTTTTAAAAAAAGTGAGAAGTATAACAAAATTATCTTTAATTTTTTAAATAATATATGTTGTGATTCACGTATAATTAAGTGTTGAAAAACTTAAAACTAATGTTACTCCAATCATCTTCTACAAAAAATATGTTACTCCAATAAAAACAAACTAAAATAACCAATATGACAGTTTATGTATCCCTAACATTATTTCATAAAAATATTTAAGAAAACAACTAAAAGAGATAAGGACTAGACATACCGCATAGGAATAAGTAATATTATACCAATCAAAACCGACTATAATAACCGTTATAAAAAATTGTGTATATCTAACATTATTCCAAACAAATATTTAAAAGGACACCTAAAAAGGAAGGTTGGCCATGCAACATAGGAATAAGTAATTGTATTCCAAATTTCCAATCAAACACAGCCCGTTATGAAAAACATATGCATCCCTAACATTATTCTACACAAATATTTAAGAGGATAACAACTAGAAAGGATAAGGACTAGCCCCACAAACTACTGAAACTAGTGTCATTCACTCCTTATTGAAATAGCAAATAGTAAGTGATGGAAAATAAAAATAGCATAAATGATAGGCAGCATGGGCCCATGTAAAAGCGAGTATCCACAGCTCAAAAATTGCCACCATAGCCAGTTGTAAAATAAATTATGTTCATAACATTCTTCTACAATCATAACATTTGTCACAACTTAAATAAAGTGATTGAGAGGAGACAACCACATTCATATAAACCTATTATTTTTTTCTCCACCATGCCCAATTTGGCACAAACTTGCCTCCATAGACTCTATCTTCACTATTGTATTAGTAAAACACTAATATAACCCACTTAACAATGGTCTGAGCAGTTACAAATACATGCGTACATCCCAATCCTCTTCAGACTTTCCTTTCCCCCAATACACACTAATAACACACACACAGTGCTGGGCTTCTCCAACCAAACAAAAACAACGCACGCTACAAAAACCATGATTGGCATTGATTGTTGCAGCCAAGATGTTCGGCAAAAAGCACGAGACAAACATCATTCAACCTCGGCCGGTTTCATATAATTACCTATCATTCCTCGGCCGGCTATGACCCCTACAACCTTTCCTCTGACCTTGTCTCTCACACCCACTTTCTGTTTTTTAAAATTATATTAAAAGAAAAAGAAAAAGCTTTACCCTTTCATAGTTTCATTGTTCTGTGCTTAAAAAGTTGAAAAAAACTAACACCACCAACGTTAAACACACTTTTTGCTTGGTCGTGATCTATAAAATTCTTATTTATTTTTCACAAAATCCCAAAGTGATTGCTTTTGTTTGGTTTTATTATCTTTGGTGGGCACGCACGCACGGACATTTCCTAGCTGTAAAGGCCCACTGTTGCCGACACGACCCCAGTTGACTCAGTGGGACTCCGATTCTTGCTCTCAGCTCTGTTTGTTTTCCTTGTTGGGTATCTTTGTTTTCTTTCTTTCTCTCTTTTTCTTTTTATTAGAGAGAACTAATATTTGGGTCTCCAACGGAAAATGAAGAAGTGGACTTGGTAGAAGAGAGAGAGAGAAAGAGACAGAAAGGCCTTTCCTTTCTCTCGCTTGGCCATGGCTCCAGCTGGGAAGGTCTCTGGGTTTCGTCGAGAAGGCAATGACTGGTACTCATTCACACAAACCCCACTTCTCATATGCTTTGGTTCATAATATTTTGTTTAAATTTTTCTGTTTAGTTCATTTAAAAAAAAAAATGGTGTTATAGAATTTGAACCTGTGGCGTCCACTGATCGCACTTTATTATCAGGCCAAAACTGGTTTAGCTGAAATTTGAACTCAGGCTCCTTTTACTAATTGAGCTTGTTTAGTTCTGATTCTTGTTTATCTTCTTTTATTATTTATTGGGTCCTAGAATAAATAGGCCTTTAAAAGCTCAAAGGCCTAAGGCTTATTACAATGGAAATTAATTATAGCTTAAAAATTCTGTTGGTGGTAGTTATTACAAGGTCCTTAGAAGAAAAAAGTACTTAATCTTTTATGTTAATAATTTTGGTGGATTTTATGGGTTTGACAGGTTCTGCAATGCTGGATTGCCGAGTGATATTACGGTTGTGGTGGATGGCATTAACTTCCATCTTCACAAGGTATTTCTACCCATTTTCTGTTGTGGGTATTCATCATAAGAACTTGATTTATCTTCTTTTCTCTTTTGTGTGTACATATCTATTCAATGGTTTCTCAATTCTTTCATTTGTTTTGTATTATCTGTTAAAGTTTTAGTCTATGATTAACTTAATATACATGTTGATGACATGTTAAAAGACACTTGTTTTTAGACCCATAGGTTTTGGGGGAGTTAAAAACAGAGAGAATTAGATGTTCAAGTTGAGGTTTTATCCATAATCCTATTTTATGGAGAATTTATTCTCTAATAAAGATTACAAAAGTGAAAAAAAAAATTTTAAAATTATCAAACAACAATGACAAAACCCCAAAGGCTATATTCTCTTCCTCGATTTTCTTAACAGCCAAACACCACCAGAAAAGGACACCAACCGCACTCACCACAAAGCCCCTCTTCTTCTCCTTCTCTCTCTTTTTCATTGCACATTGCTTCTGCTAAATCACATAAATTTGAAACATCATGACCCCAAGAATTAAGGGACTGCTAGAAATCCAGTTCTACCATCCATTCAATACTCACACTGCCTCTATCAATGTCGTTGCCAAGCACCAAAATCCCAAGTTGTTATTCCAAGTTTTTGAGTTTGCACCAACAGTAGTCCCAAACCAAGAGTAAGAGAGGGGAATGGGGAGGCAAGAGGGAGAGCTAGTCCACAAGTTAATTTCATATGGTTGATCATGAGGACAAACTTCATGAATATGTTTAAAATCATTGAAAATTTTTACATAAAGGGAGCTTCTTGGTGTACCTGAATGAGTAGCGATTTTGCTTGTTCTCCACATGTTTTATATATAACTGGTCTGCCATATTATGTACATCGCTATCAAAATTTCCAATAGATTTAGCATAAATAACAGTGTAGGGCATTTGTTTAATGATGACCAAGTAGCCATTTTTAGATGTGTTCCCCTAATTACCATGCACTGTTGATTCTTTGAAATCTGCATCTTGCTGATAACTTTTATTGATTAGCATGTTATATTTCTTAGGTCCCTTCCCCTTGTGGCCAAAACTCACGTATCAAAAAAAAAAAAAGCATGCTATACTTCTTAGGCATATTGTTTGCAGTTAGTTTGGTCTTCATATGTTATTGTATTTGAAATACAATTGAATGTCATAATTCATAGAAAACTGCTGCAGTTGGAGCTGTAAGTTTTATTCTTTATGTATTGTACTGCATTAATATTAAATAAGATTATAATTTATTACAATGGATGACTCTACAGTTTCCTCTCATATCAAAATGTGGGAAGATAGCAAGAGTATATGAAGAATCCCAAAGTAAATTTGAGAAGATTTTCACTGCAGTGCTGGAAGAGTTCCCTGGTGGCCCTGACACTTTCTTGATCGCAGTTAAATTCTGCTACGGTGTCCGGGTCGAACTGACACCAAGAAACATAGTAGTGGTGTACTGTGTGGCAGACTACCTTGAAATGACAGATGAGTATGGAGAAGGAAATTTAATCTCTAAGTCAGAGAGTTTCTTCCATAAGAATATACTTCGCAACTGGAAAGATTGTATTTTGGCTCTTCAAAGTTCTGAGCCTGTCATGTCAAGGGCTGAAAAGCTCCAGATATTGAGCAAATGTTTTAATGCTCTATCTATGATGGTTTGTACAGATCCTAGTTTGTTTGGTTGGCCCATGATGATGTATGGCAGTTTACAGAGCCCTGGTGGAAGCATCTTATGGAACGGAATTAACACAGGGGCCAGAATTCGAAGCTCTGAATCTGATTGGTGGTTTGAAGACATCTCATATCTTAGTGTGAGTTTGTTTGAGAAACTCATGAAGACAATGGAAGCAAAAGGTATAAGACCTGAAAACCTAGCTGGTGCAACGATGTACTATGCCAGAAAGTACCTACCGGGTCTAGGCTTTTTTTTTTTTTTTTTCACTGAACTTAAGTTATTATTAAGAAATAGAGAATCTAATTATATAATCATTATTTTAAATTCCTTAAAAAATAATTATTTTAAAACACCTTTATAAGGAGAACTAGAGTTCAAATCTGTTCAACCTCTATTGTTGTAATTATTGAAATATAAAAAACTCAAAATAATAATAATAATAACAACAACTCCCCCTCATGTGACATTGCATATTCTCCTTTATAAGGAGAATTGGAGTTCAAAATAATTATGGAATTAAAAATAAATAAATAAATAAAAATAAAATAAAATAAAAACTCTCAAGTGTGGGCATAGATTATTCTTAATAATTGGATCCTAACACATGAGAATTTTGTCTTTTTAAATAAGAGGTAGAGCAGAGACACTATATATCATGATAAATTGCCAATTGTTCCAAAAAATTAATCCATTAAAAAATGGTAAATTTAATCATAATTCTAACATTTAACATGTACCTTGAGAAAGCAGAATTGTTTAGGAGTTTATACTCAAAATAAATCTCTTTTTCATTCAACACAAAGTCATACTTGAACAACGGATTCGGTCTTATCCATGGCCACGCCGTAAAATAAAGGCCATTCCAAGACCCTCCTCTGGTCTTTATTGTGTTTCCTTTCATAGCAACTATTATTTGCGCAAGCCCTCGATGATCTAACCCTCCTGAAAATTCACCTCGGGCAGGATTATATACCTATCTAGACCTAAGCCCCATCCAATCTTCATTTCCGGTAGAAATGTCTCGCAAGGATAATCAAAACTCTGCCACAAAAACTTCTCTTGGTCACTAATATTTTCATCTTTCACAACAAGATTTCCTGAATCCAAGAGCTTTGCAGTTGGACTATTTATCTTATTCCCTGCAGTTCTTGGTGTATTATTGGATGACCAAACAATAGTATTTTCTGTGCTATGAAGAAGGACAAGAATTCCTTTATCAGTAACCTATGAATTTTCTATGGACAAGCCATAAACAATTAACGTCATTATCCATGACATCTTATCAAAAAAAAATTATTTTTTTAAATCCCTTCATTATCCATGACATGAGAAACTAGATACAGCATTACCAACATAAAATGCTTTTTGAGCAATTAACACCCTAATTAATTACATATAATCAAAAAAATGAAATGCTAGTAAAATAATTATGAAAGGATATAACACAGTCCACAGATTTCAGAAATAAAAGGTATTGGACATGGGTGCAAGTACGCAACTCAAATTAGACATTAACATGTCATGTTGGCAAGCATCTGACTGACAAAATTTTACATATCATATCAATACCATATTCACACGCAAAAAGACTTGCTAGACTCGGCATATATCAGATTTACAACTAAGCATGACACAACAGGGCTACAAAGGACCTTAATATGATTGTCTGCCCGCCGAGGAAGAGATTTTTAGCTTTGGACTTGTTCACCTGAACAAAATTTAAAATAACACTAAACATTAATACAAGAAATTAAAACAAATGAAGAAATTTTATATGCATAAACTAACCGTAGTGGGCAACATCAAGGAGCAATTTCTAACCCCTTTCAATTGAAGTCATCTCATATACAAAATACAGAATGAAAGTATAAAGAAATTACAATTACCTTCAATATTGACGATACAGATCCATAAACATCACTTTTTATGACATCTTCCACAAGGAAATCCTTAGTAACAAGATGACGCAATATACGGGAAGCTTCACCCTTGTCTAGATGTTTCCCAGCTCCATGCAGGCTTAAAGTCTCATGTCTGTGCTTCTTGACCTAGTTGAAATAAGCCGGAGAGAATTAAAGCATAGAAAGTGACATGAACATAGAAAGCAAAGAACAAGTTTTATAAGAACGTACAAATTGGCTTAAGGAGCCCCTATAGACTTCTAAAATATGAGATGATGAAAACTGCTGCCCTATTAACTTCACCAGTTCAACCTAGCAAGACAAATAAAAAAGTGATTAATGAAATGATAAGTGAATTAAAATGAACTACAGTATCCATAAAAAGGTGTAACTCAAAGATGAAAATGCTTTCAAACCAATTGCTTTGCAATGCCTGTGACATCCTTCTCAATAAAACTTTTATTCTTCAAACAATTGTCACAGGTTTTTTTATAGTTTGTAGAATCGAACTTCTCTCCAAAATGAATGAGCTGTAGAAGACGTCGACAATCAACATCATTTTCACAATAACTGACCTGAAACAATTTGACATTAATTAAGAACATTTTCATTCAAATCAATAGGGTATTAGTAACAGACAAAAAAAAAGCTACAACGCAAAGCTTATATCAAGTACCATGCGTAAAATATTTTCGGTATTTGTTTCCAGTATTCTCCCTGAATTAGCAATGTTGACACGATTATATCCAGATGTCAATGGAGTTTGCTCTGCTACTCCTAGGCTAATCATATGCTTGAGTCTTATCTGCAAAAAAAGATAAGTGGGGAAAAAGAATCATCCACACAATTTGATGGTTTTCAGGGGTTTGCCATTTCAATGCCAAAGAATCATCCACATTACAGTTGACCAATTGTCATATATTACATTATTTGCATGCTCTTTCTAATTTTCAATATCATACTTGTTTCTTAACTAACGCCTTTTATCTTATCACTATTTAAGTACTCCACATTTAGGTCCTCCCTTTTTTTTACCTTTCATACACAAACCAATTGCTCAAGAATGTGCAACATACACAAATAGCACAAATTAGATGGACAAATGTCATTTAAACATGTTAAATACAGCAAGCACGTTTGATGAACTCAAAAGATTGCTTCAATGATTTAACAACTATGATTATAATTTCCAATACTGGAAGAACTTATTAGTCAAAAATAATATAAAAGTCCCTTCATCAGAAGCAAGCACAGCTATAGCCAAATTTTCAAATAGGGGTGTCATGTTGCACTTACACAGTCCCACATAGATGACCATAACATAAGAATGTATACAGGACAATCAATTTCATTAAACACTAGCAAGCAATCAAGATCAATCTAGTATGACCATAATATCAAAAATTCAATACCAAACAGATTCCAAGCAAGGCAATAAATTTGCAAAAAATTCAAAGCTAAAATAGACTAAACAAGCAATATTCAGACCTGCAATAAAGTGAATCAAATAAAGGAAAACAAGAGTACTAATACGTTAATAAATCATTCATGGTATCATGCCCTTCTTAAAAGTACTAAAACACACACCCTGCCAACAAAAAGAAAGTAATGATAAGATAGACTGACCTGTAACTTTTCAGCTACTTTTTCACAGTCCATTCTTGAAAGACAATAAATTATTCCGCATTCATCAAAGTGGTTTTCAAAATGCTTGTTCACATTCACATCAAAATGCTTGTTCACAAGTTCTTTGTCAGCCACCTTTTTTGAACCTTATGCTATCTCGTATAATATTTACCATGCAGAGGAGGAGGTCTTGCATATCCTTCGTCAGATGCCTCGTGCCCAGCTTTGTGTCCATGTTTGTGACCCCCTGTCCCACAAGGAAGTGCCTTTGATATGCGTTTTAGCCGACCTTCTGGCTCTGCAGGTTACCCAAGAGCCTGCTTAGCTTGAACATGGGCTGGGTCGATGCCCGAAGAAGGGCCAGTAGACATACTGTGGGAGGGTGGCTCCGCGTGCATGGCAGGAGGGGTTGGATCAATACCCAGGTCAAAGGATGGAATGGGTGAAAGCTCAGAAAATGACCGTGGGGTGGGTGGAGGGATGTCAGACCCGGGACATGGATGTGGGGTGGGTGGACGGATGTTGGGGGTAGGAGATGGATATGGGGTGGGTGAAGGGATGGTGGGGCTAGGAGATAGATGTGGGGTGGATGGAGAGGGATCGGGGGTAGGGACAACCCGAGAGGTAGAAACAGGCGGACGAGAGCCACGTCTGGCAGGAGTTGTGCTCGTGCTTGGCCTCTCAGCAGTGCTTGGCCTCTGAGTAGCCGCTGCCGTAGGAGTAGCTGCCTCCTCATTCGGGGCCTCAGGGATAGGAGGTTGTACGCAGTCAATCTCGTTCACTGCCTTCAGCACATCAGTAATGTCCTTGTAGTCCTCCATGCCCACTGTGTGACACCTCAACAAATGGAGGTATCCTTCAATCTGCACATGGAAAAACGACTATTAGTAATGCAATACCAAATCAACAATGCCAATCAACAATAAAATAAACGTTGGCTGGTTGATCGATTCATCAAATAATATAAAACTGTAGAAGTCGTTACGAACAACGTCAAAAAGAGAAGCAAAAAACTAAAACAACATGTAGTTACATTTTAAAAAAAAAAAAAACATTTATTGGACTGTTCTTCAACAAAATCAAGACTTGCTGCAAAACTACTTGAGTAATGCAAAACTGCTTGAGTAATGTATGTGGCAAGTCTTGCTCCATAAACAATGTACAATCATTTAAAGTTAGCACTACTTTCACTTAATCCATTACTGACTTTTTTGCTTACTTTGGTCTTTGAGTTTGACTCAAAGTTTGAATCATGCTTTGCTTAGGTGCTACTGAGCTCTAGCTCAAATGGCACTTTCTAAAGATGGAAGATAAGCTTGTAGGTTCAGGACCAATTGGGTGCGGGTGTAATTATGAATATAAAAACTTGAGCTCATTATGAGGAAGTTTCCAAGCTTAAGGTTGCTTAGTTTGTTTAGTTTGATGAACCTACGCCTGGCCCAATCAAATATATAATCATTAGTGTACTTTAATTTGTACATTTGTCCAAATATTACATATTAAAAAAAATTTGTGGGCTTGTGAGGATATTACATTTGTACATATTTGTCCAAGCATGTGTGTGCTGATATATGTGGGCTTGTGAGCTTACAAGCCAAGTCAGTACAATAGCATGCATATATAGACTACTAGGACTAGATCCTAATTTTAGTTGACTTATCAAAGCCTAAATAACTGAATTACAAAACTAACATTTACTCTATGAAATTAAAATACTAATAACCTAAGTAACTAATGAGACTTAAAATAAAATCCTAAAATCCAAATGACCAATAAAAATATAATTGACTTGTAAAAATAAATAAAACAATGTTAAGATAAAATTATCTTCAGGCTTCCTGCATTTGGTGCTTAAAACCAAGGGGCTTGTTTGCCAATGACCTCTAGTAAGGTGCAATTCTGGTATGACCTTTGGTGTGGTGGGGATACATTGAAGAAAGAGAGAAATAATGGACACTGAAGTTAGCCCTCAAAGGATCCAAATGAAGTATAAGGTATGCATATGATGTGTATTATCCTCTTTGATGTTATTTCTTTGTTATTTATAAGTGTATATTATTCTCTTTGCTTGCATTTATATATGGGAATGCACCATAACTTTGTGTCTTCTATCTTCGTATAGTGAATTTACTTTCTTAGTAGCTATATGGTATTTTTGAAACATCATAATAAAGATTCTTGGTCATAATAAGAGAATCCCCCCCCCCCCCCCCCCCTTTTGTTTTTTCCCTGCATAGCTATCTGCTTGTTTCTTAATTTAAATTTAAGATGTTCAACCTTTTACTCTGTGGTTTGATTGAGTGTACTTTCACATGGAAATCATCTGTTGGATACCGCTTATTTTGCTGAAAACTAAAAACAATAAAAAAATAATAAAAAAGTTACTGTTCACGCACGGGTTACTGTTCATAAGCCTAAATGCACTGTTCATGTCCCATGAACAATGCAAGAGGCGCTGAAGAAAAAAAAAAAAAAAAAAAACCACGCAAAAGCAGGAGAAATCATTTCTATCCAAATGTATACTTATTTTGTGTTGGTTTGGATAGGCAAATGCACAGTACTTTCAGCGTGAACAGTAACTTTTTTATTATTTTTTATTGTTTTCAGTTTTCAGCAAAATAAGCGGTGTCCGAGTGCACCATTTGTGTAAACTGCAGCTTTGGATTGCATTTTCGCAGCCAATTTTTGGAAGTGCAATAATAGGAATCTTATCCATGACAGGGCTTTAGGTTGCTGTCAAATATGATCTAAGTTTTTAGTTCCTTTAATCTTTGATATGGTTTTGCATTTAATATGTATTTATATTGTTAGGAAAGAATGGAATAGAAGGCTTTATGAAAATGATGGTACAAAAGGGAGGTTTCATGCTAAGAAGACATTGGACCACATATATCATGTTCTCTAAACAGTGGTTTCATGCTAAGAAATACGGTAAGATGTAGAAGACATGGAGAAGTTACCATTAGAATCAATTTAGTGCCCCCGCGATCGATGAACCTCCGAGTTACCCTATGGAACCAGTCGAAGTACTCATGGTGTGAAGGCATATCACCAAGCACTGCTTCACAACGCCGTTCAAGGCGATTACCCCACTCGATGATATGCCCAGCATGTCTCCGCGTCCAATCAACACCGACCTTCTCCCTCAAATCAATCCCATGAAGCACTGTATCAGTGTCAACATCATAGGGAATTTCTTGGATCATCCCAAATTGACGAACAACACAATCCGGTTTATGTTTCTCTACTAGGTGGAAACATACAAGCGACACCGTTGCCGTCCACACTGCCCTCCCTACAACGCACCACAGCGGAAGGTCCCCTAATTCAGCTTCATACGGCTGCCACACCACCTACAACAGCCAAAAAAACAAGTAAGCAACACATTAAGCAATAATGTTTATATTTCAAACTTCACCAAATGTATATCTTGTTTCTAAACATGTAAAACAAGGCATTTTCATACCTAGCCTAGTAACATTGAAGCTATTTGCTCGCGATACCTATCCCTGAAGATGTGGGCGGGCCTATTTTTCTTGTTTGAGACCCACAACCACCTACAATCAAGAACAAGGGATCAATATCTACAACTTTCCCACTATGATAATCATATGATTAAAACTATAATGTAATCAATCTATAATGTAAGAGTTTAGTTACTAATATCAATGACTGTATCAATCACCCTAGACCCCAAACACCAATAGTACTCTCCCAATCAGAGAAACCAACGTGGCAGCAATCATCCAATAATGATCAAAAGATTTTCATCAGACGGTCAAATCAGCTAAAAATAACTATAGCAAGAAAAGGCAAGCAATTAAAAGACTTTACTACCAGAATATATTTAGCCATAAGAGATTGCTTTCACTTCCGTATATAGCTATTGTTCAAAGATTTAGGGGATAGAGGGGATAGAGTTTCTTGGTTCAGAGAAACATGGTACTTGGTGTAAGGGCTATTCCTTTCACGTTTGTGGCACACGTGTTGGCAATTTTGGGTCTGGTTTTTGTGTTGGTTTGGACCTTTAGATTTCAGAGGTGGTTTAGCGTGGGAAGCTACCAACAAGAGCCTCATTTTCAATGTAAGTTTAATCATTAATGGGTGACCTAGGTATTATTCCTCATGTTTATTAGCATTAGGAATTTTTCTTGATTCTCTCTCACTGTGAATATGGTATTGGATACCACTCCAATTGGCTTGGACTGTTTCAAACATTTTTAATCATATATATAAATATATATATATATATATTTTTTTTGTGGTAACAAATTGTTTAATATCAATAGAGATAGCAAAATGGGTCAGAATTTTCTGACCCGACCCGACCCAACCCGAAAAATACCTGACCCGAACCCGATTTTTTTGACCTAAAGCAAAAACGGGTTGACCCGTGACCCGACCCGTGTTTTTTGCAGGTCAACCCGACCCAAACCCGAACCATTTTTTAAAACTTTTTTTTTTGGTAAAAAAATAATAAAATTAAGACAATATTAGTTTAATTGTTTGTTGTGAATTTTAAGAAAACAATTGAGACATCTACATAACTGCATGCAAATTAATTGAAAGATGAATGGTTGAGCATTCTGTAATGAGTAAAAAAATTTAGATATCAAATAGTAAAGTACATGCCAAGATAATCTGGTTACAGTATAGTTAAAAACATAGATTTAAAATTGTAAACATGTGTGAGAAACATTCACAAGTGTGAAAATAGTGAAGCTAAAGTATCAAATTAACATAAATTATGAATGCTTAGACCTATTTTTTAACAATTTATGTCCAAAATAAATGGCTTTTCAAAATAAATTATAATATTTCCTAGAGTGTGTTGCTTAACAACGATATGATATTCATAAAAGAGACCATGTATAAATAAGTAAACAATCAAACTTTAATGTATATTTCAAATTGAAATAGAGTGCCAACCACAATTGACAATAGATTATAAAATTAATTTTCAAGATTGTAAATTGCTTATATGTTTTTATTCTTTGTCAAATGAATTATCCAATAAGTCATTTGTAATTTTGTTTTATATTTTGGGATGTTGATATTGTGTAGAATTAAAACTTGTGTATTTGTTTTACTTATCTTTGTGTTATTTTGTTTTAGATAGCAATGTTAGAATTTGTATAATTTTAAAATTATTGAATAAGTATTAATAAGTGTAGTTCATTCTTGATATAAGTGGTGAATTCAAAGTAATGCATTTTACATCAAGTAATTTGTTGCATGACTTTCCAAATGGCAAATACATGTTGTTTTCTTTATAAAAAAAAATTCATGTAAAAAATACGGGGTCAACCCGACCCGACCCGCAACCTGACTAACCTGAACCCATTTTTAACCGGTTTAAAATGACCCATTTTTGACCCACAACCCGTTTAACCCGCAACCCGATTGACCTGACCCGAACCCAACCCGACCCACCCGTTTTGCCATTTCTAAATATCAGTAACTAAATGCACTGGACAACTAAGCCAAGCACTATTGATACAGTCATTGATATTAGTAACTAAATGCACTGGTCATCATGGCTAACTATAACATATTATTGGGGAGAGTTTGGTTAATGTACACAGTAATTTTATGTTGATGCCCCATTTTGCAACCCGCATTAAACCTCACATGGAGGGTAAAAGGGTAATTTTGCCTTGGAAATATGCATCTTGATTCTGATCACTAAATCCTTAATCTCATTTTACCAAAATGATCTTGATATTGTAACAATCAAATCGACTGGTCATAAGCCCTAATCGGATCAACAGATTGAAAGTCATCATTAAATCAAGTTTTAATGGCCGAGATGCACTATCACAAATTGAGTCCGACTATATATGATTATGAATAATTGATTCCAATTGGTTGTAATTATAATCAATTTGATATTAATGATGTGTCATAATTTGATTGGTTAGGACTACATTTTATAGTAAGGTTGCACACACCTAATTAATTAGATAGTTAAATATTAATTATTCAATGAGTAATTTGTGCAATTATCTTTTAATTAGGGTAAATTTGGAACTAATTAAGTCTGAAATGGGAGTGATTGGAGCCTATTAATGTTAATTGGGAACTAATTTGGGACCTATTAATGTTAATTGTGCTGAAATTATTTTCTAACAAATGATCTCTGCTCACCATTTCCTTGATATCTCTCAGAGTATTTTGAATCTGTGAATGAGGTTAATTTTCCCAGAAACTAGACATCCGGGGCTTCAATTTGAGCATAAGAATGAGACAATTCTGATCAGAATTGAGTAAGATATGATTTTTTGAATTTGGCTCTATAGGCTGTTACAATAACTGCGGGAAAACCGAATTTTGCTTACTCCTCACTCCCACCAATCTCAACATTTAATGCACTTGATTTTCCCAAAAGTTAAAATAAGGTCTAGATTCATGATTCTTTTTCAACTCTCATTAAATGACCTTCCATTCATATTTTCTCCACCACTACTATATAAACCCCCCTCTCCTCCATTCCAAGGGACACAAAAAAAACCTCATCTCTTCTCCTTTCTTGAGTTATAGTGAAGTAGAGTAGTCTTGTCATATCTTCGTCTTCTTGAGACTCAAGCTATTGAGTGAGATTCACTCTCCCTCTCCTAACTCTTCTTTTCCTCCACCGTTAGGACCTCCACCAAGAGTCTCCTCCTCTACCATATGGATCTTGCATGAAGGTATAATCTATTTCCCTAACTTGTTTTTTTATGTTGCCATGATGAGAATTTGAGATCAAAGCATGATAGTAATTATTTAAATTCACTTGAATATGTTTGAATGTTCTTAAATGTTCTTATGTGTTCTTCATATGTTCTTGATTATTCATCACATGTTTATACATAACACTAGTTTTGATCTTAAATCCACATCAAAAACATGAAAAAAGATGTTTGTTTAATAATTCTTTCAAATCCTTGAATCTAGAATATCACCATCTACACACAATCACTATAATTTATTTTTCAATTCAAATGTAATGCTTAATAAATTGAATTAGGGTTTATCACATGCACACACATTAAATTCAACATGCAAATTGATTGATAACATATTGGATGATGTGATATAAATGTTGGCCACCATAGTCTAGAAGACCAGTTTTACCGGGCAAGGCGGGTGCCTAACACCTTCACACCTTGTAACATAGCCTCCGAGCTTAGATTAAGGGTTGATAGATCAATGTTTATCCTTGTAATTTTCAATTTTTAGATTGTAACTAGGAAACAAAGCCATGTACTTTATCTTAGATTGTATCTAGGACCAAAGCCATGTAATTTTCCTATGATCAATGTAAATTCAATTTCAAATTAATAAAATGAGGAATTTTTCAATTTTGGTTTTCTTATTTATTCCAATAATTAAGTAAGTGGCGACTCTATTGTAAAACCTTTAATCTAAAGGGAAAAATATAATCAGTTGAACCTCCAGTTTGAGAGGCAATAACACGACTCGACCCATTCACGTGGGTTTGGCCCAACACACAAAAAAATGGGCCGGGGGCGCGGTCTCTCACATTTTAAATAAAGTATTATAACCTTAACCCGGCCACTTGCTTTTCAACTAATCATTACAAACACGCATACTTTGTTATGCTACATTTAGAGTATGTTTTCTAATAAGATAGTTAATCTAGTAAACTAAAGCTTGGTTAACTAAGTAGCTTTATATACTTATAAAATAAAAAATAAAAATAAAAAGAAAAAGAAGTAGCATATATATTAACCTAATCATATAATTTAGGAAATTTGACACAAAATTAGAGTATATTAACCTAATCATATATATTGAACCTCTGTTTAAAATTGTTTAATATTGACTTAAATAATTCCTAGAAGCCTTTAAAATAAATAAATAAAATGAAGTTACATGATTGTGGGCTTAGGTAATGATCACATAATGTATATGACGTATATGAGGTAGAGACTTACTTCAGGGACAATGGACCACGCACTAGAGGACCATAAGCACCCACTGGCAGACCACGCTCAACTCTCGGGCACAAATATGGGAACTGGCCCATGCGCAATACTGGACCAACAGCAAGCACCTACCATTCTGACTGGCTGTCTTATCGCTTGCCTTGCATAACTCTCTATACAACTATGCAAGGCAAGCACTTCCCCAACTGTACCTTCGTGGGTTGCGAAGATCTTCCAACTGTTGCACCCACATTAGATGCACCCTATTGCCGGATTTGTCCATGAAGATTATCCCCCTTAGCACTAGGATGTAGCATCGTGCGTACTTATATCCTCTTCAGCATTAGGCGGCAATGGACCGGCAACAGACCGGAAACTTGCTCCAAAAGCCATTTGATGACAATCCTCTGGCCAGTAAGTTGTTTTGTCTCATCATTTATAGGTTCAAAACTAAGGAAGTCCTGGCACACCTCCCGCCAATCTTTTTGCGTGCTCCCTATTATAGCCTCACCATCAATAGGAAGCCCGAGAAGAACCTCCACATCCTGCAATGTGATAGTGACCTCACCATGTGGCATGTGGAAGGTGTGAGTCTCGGGCCGCCATCTCTCCACTAAGACCGTTATCAGGCCATGGTCAATCTCTCTACCGGGGGTCCTGAGGAGTCCTTCCAAACCAAGTCCCTTAATGATGTCAACGACTCGGTCAGCATTTGCAGTAGCCATACTGCACAAGAATGATAAGCAATTAGTTTGAGAAATGAACACACAATATGCTTATGGAACTAGGTATGAGGTAGAGCAACGAAAGCCAGTTTGTACAATGAGAATTCAGTAAAAGATGAAAGACTGAAGCAAAAAAGGCCAATAGGAACAGAGAGCTTTTTAGACTTAGGATTAATTTTTAAGGTAAAGTTTTGAAGCAAGAAAAAGAGTAGTAGTAGCAATCAACTACAGCAGAGCCAAATTAGAATTAATAAACTGATATGCAACCAAATTAATAAATAACATTTCAAAAGCAAGTAGAAGATGACTTCCATGTGGTCTTTGGAAAGTTTAATATAATATTCTCTAAGAGATACTAAATATCAAAACTATTCCTAGTACAATATGAATTGAAAACTAAACTAATACATTGAAAGCACACAATGACAATACACAAAACCAATATGAATCCAAAACTAAAGCTATTATTAATTGACCTTCTTGTTCCTAATAAAAAGTTTAAATTCAGTGTATAAAATATTCAATCTATAAGTCAGTAATTAAGATCCAAGAAAAAGAAACAACTGAATTTAAGAATTGAAAAACAAAGATTGAAAGTTAGGTTTTTAAGGAGAATGAGAAATTGGATTCATCAATGAGCATAAAGAAGATACCTAATCAGAGGGTTTGGATAGGGAAAAGTGTGAATATATATGGAAGATAGTACCAGCTTGGTAAATCTAAAGAAAAACAAAATCAGCGGAGGTCAAGAACTCTGTTTGGTTGCTGAGAAAATAATAGAGAAGTAGAAAGGTTTTCTCAGCAACTAAATAAGGCAGAGAGAGAGAGAGAGAGAGAGAGAGTTTCTCTACAAAGTGTGACTTTAGGAAGTGAGTGAGTGACTTGTGAGATGAGGCATTTTATTTTGTGCTCTATAAATTCTACATGTGAGCTCAGGTGGGGTCCCTTGTATGATATTGTGAGTGGTCTGTTATTTTTCAGCTAATGACAACATGATCATAACCGCATATTTTGATGAGAAGAAGTTTTTTTTAAAGATTTATCACGGAACCCTAACACAGATCACAAAAAGAAAGTATGAAACAACTTGGATTCATATAATAGTGATGATGAAATATGTAATGTACTTATTCTTGTTTTTAATATTCATGTAGAGTATTGCATAGTGCATACAAACAAAAAGACTTGATTTATCTCAAGATGTTGTATTAAGTGATTCTCACTATCTCATGAGGTCCTAAGTTCAAAATTTTTAACTAGAATCTTGTATACACTCTAAAGATTCATTCTTGTAATTACTTGATGTGTATAAAATGAGAGACTACAAAAATTATGGAAAATAATTAGGTGTTCAAAATGTTGGGGTTTATGCCCTAAAATCCAATTTATTGGTATGTCATAAATAATTAAATAGTTTAATTATATGAGACTATCTATAAATGAACTAATGGGACATTATCTTAGTCCATGAGATGCATAGTATGTGATTTATGTGATTTAGTCACAGAAGATATAAATCACAAGTTCTTTGTAAACTCAGAATTTTAGTTCGTAGTCAGTGATGAAATTAGGCGTTTCATCTGCGAAGACTATAACATATCACTACGTTGATTTGTCTTGATCATGGAAGTGGAGACTTCTAGTTGATATGTTAATATGTTTTAAGAGTTAAGACATATTGAATTGGACCGCTGTGAGATTTATTATTCTCCTAACGACTGTCAAATGAATGATAAATCTCACGACTTCTATTTACATCAACTCTAAATCCTGAGAGAATAATGGACCTGATCATGAGATGTAGGTTGCTTTGATATATCAGGAGTAAGATCTATAAGTCACGGTCAAAACCTCAGTATGTTAGGCAGCCGCATTTAGTGTTGATGGAACATATATTCTCAAGATGGAATTCATAATATCTTAACAGAGACATAAAATATTCCCTTGAGATAAGTTTAATGGGTTTGGTTATTCAAGAGAGTTGGGCCCAACCACTTTAGTAAGTTGTTACTAAAGTATATATTTATGAAATTGGATTTCATAAATATATGATGAATAACGTAAAGGATTAAACCGGGTACTCAAGGATTAAGATGTAGTAATCTTCAAAGTGGCAGTCTACATTCATGACTTTGTATTACTACGAATATTTTAATGAAGGGGTTGCACGTATAATAAAGTCTTGGGATATAATTTATAGATAAGGCCTAGAGTGCAACTATATTTATATAATGGTATTAAATATAGTTAATGGTAACTTTGGACTTGTCAAGAGTTGACAGAAAAGCTCAAGGCCCATTGGAGCTAGTGTCTTATTAGTCCCTTTTGGTCCCACTCCAAGCCACATACTAATGTCCGATTGGAATGGCCCAAAAGGCTAGCCCAATTAGATAATCAGTTGTATATAAGGAGAGAAACATACAGAATTTCATTAAGTGTGTGCTTTTCATAAGACAGTTCTCATAAGGAATGAAATGGTTTTTATGTGAGTGTTGGACACTCTTTATTCTCTCATTGGAAACTGATTGAGAGACCACACATCTTGGGCATCAAGTGGAATTGGAGTTAAGATTAAAAGTATTCCCAAGAACTTCTAATCTTCGGTTTTGAATTTCACCGCACCAAGGTACGCTTTCTTGTTCTCAAATTCTAAAACTTACATAGTACATGTTATAAATTTCGAATGAAGTAGATCCGTTAATTTTCCACTGCGTATGCTTTGTATGCGATACAAACATGTATTTTTCCAACACAAAACACTCTAGTCATTTGGATACCCAATACTTTATTTACTAAGGTAAAATAAAAAATAAAATAAAAAACAATAAAGACTTTGATTACTATATATGTAAAGTGTTAACGCTGGCCAACAAATCCAGTTGAAAGTATAGTTTTACATATCAAGGTGAAATATATCAAATAATTTATAGGGCTATATATAGATATATATACACTCTTTAAATTAAGAAACAAGCAAAGGATGTGGGGGCTTAAAAAAAATTTGCTCGTGAGATTCAGTAATCAATCGACATGGTTTTGAAAAGATTAGTAGTATAGGAAGATCAAACACACTTTTGCTTTGATATTCTTAATATTATCATCAAGTAAAGTTAGTATCACTTTCCTTTGGGTGACCTGATCATCATGCTACATGCATGATGCATGGTAAAGAAGTATATATATTACAACTAAGAATGATGTAAGATAGGAATAAGCGCACATGTAACAGGTTTAAGGTCTCTATCATACACGAACATTGTCTCTAATAAGAATCTATACCATGTTCAAAAGAAAATAAACTTTATTATTATTTACAAAATGTTCTTTAGGGGTCATAACAAAAATGACCCCTAAAGCACCAAATAAATGATGATCAATTTTCCTTGTCTTCGGTACCTAAAGCACCTAAATATGAAAAAAAATATATTGCTCTACACATTTGTTGCCTGCATATGACTTCAAACCAACAAAATTTTGGGATTTTGATAACTGAAACCTTACATGGAGGATCAAGGCCTTCTCTCAGCAAGTTCACACCTACCTAGAATTATCAATACAAGTTCTAATAGATTATGTTTGAGCTTAAGAAAACTTAGATGAGTATTAAGCTTGTATTAGAAAACACTTGGGTTAGCTTGAAATCTCCTAACTCTAAATGTTTTCCTAATTATAAAGAATTAGTTTTTGGCTGACTAAACATCAGATTACCCAGGTTCTAGCCATGATTTTAACTCATGATTGACCACAATATTGAAGTTTATATCTGTTTATGGTAGTCCAAAACTTATGGTCCAATTGAGAGCAGAAGAAAATATCCCAATTTAGGGGAGGACTAGTATGATATAGATGACAGAAGTAAACGAAACAATAATTCAATATCAAATAAAATATCCCAACACAGTAAATGCAGGCAAGGCAAGAACTTAGCAAATAAAATAACACTACAGCAATATTACATTAATAAACACAATATCATTTCTGACATTATCAAATTTAGCAAGAAGAAAGTCATCAAACTTTCAAAATTTCTTAAAATTTTTCAGTAACATGGATCCAATTAAACACTAAATCATCAACTTTAACAAACCCTAACATCAACAATTTAATTTAACAAAGACCCAATTAACAAACCCTAACATCATCACTGTAGAACAATGGGTTTAGCCCTTTCCCAGCACAATGCATAGTTCAGATAGAAATTTGAAATTTGCCTGATATCAACAGTTCAACCCACGAACAAAAAAAAGCGCAAAAAAAAAAAAAAAAAATAGCATTTAAGAAACGAATTACCTGGCGTGGGTTTCAACGAGGGTGAGTCTGTGGAACAAGAATTTGGTGGAGGACGAGTATTTGACACAATGAGAGTGAGGAATTGAGAGTGTCTCTATGTCTCTGAGGAATTGAGAGTGAGGAATTGACAGGATAAGAGTGGAGGTGCGTGAGAGTGGAGACCGAGTGAGAGTGGAGAGGGTGCGTGAGAGTGGAGACTGAGTGAGAATGGAGAGGGTGAGTGAGAATGGAGGTGCGTGAGAGTGGTCTGGTGTCTGTGACTTATGAATTTTGAATAAACCCTTTATGAAATCGAGTCTCTAAGGATCGCTTTCCAGGTGGCTTCCACATGGATAAACCACGTCATTCTCAGAACACAAAAATCGACACTCAAAGGGTCGAGATATAACTCGAGTCTCTAATACTCGAGTTCCAAATAGATGCCACATGGAAAAATGCCAAATCAGAACATAGAAACCGAGTCTTTAAGACTCGATTTTCAAGCCCTAAATCGAGTATTTTAAATTCGAGATGTTTGTTAAAAATATAGTTTTGAAACATTGCCTACTAACTATATAGATTGCCAATTGGAGTTAATTGCCAATTTTGGCCCCTTTTTATTTCTGTTTTTTCCATTTTTTTTATTTAGTTAAAATTGATAAATTAATCTTTTATATTTTAAAAGATGATGTAGCATTTTTAAAATGCTAAATAAAATTTTTTATTATTATTTTAATGCTGATGTCAGCATTTAATGTGCCAGTGTTGCACTCCGTTTGCCACATATACTATTAGTGATATGACTATAGGGATCAAAACGAGATCGCTTTTAGATTTTAGGGACTAAATGCGGTAAAATTAAAAATTAGGGACCAAAGTGGGAATAAAGTGAAAATGTAAGGACGAAAATAGTATTTCCGCCAAAAAAAAAAAACAAGGAAAAAAAATGAACTGGACATGGGCATTTTTGTCCAATAAGCAGCCTCATTTTCTCCCTTCAGCTTTCTCTCCATTTTGAGGAGAAAACTTTTTGGTGGGCCTGAGGAGAAAACACCTGGGCCCCACTATTTATTTTCCTTCCTCCCCACCCAACTAAACACACTCAAAAAAGTTTTTCTTTCCATTTTCTCTCCAAAGTTTTCCATCTACTCTATTTCACCTCCAAACAAACACACCCTAAACGTTCATCTTGGGCAGTTTTAACTTTTCATATAATTTTACCTTTACATATTCATCTATTTTAATTATATTTTTCTATAAAAGAAACTTTAATTTAAATATTTATAAGTAAACAATAAAATAATGATTTGTGAATAATCAAAAACCAAAAAAAAAAAAAAATTATCTATACATATTTATCTTGTGCGGTTGTAACTTTACATATAATTTTGCATTTATATATTCATCTACATTAATTTAGATGTTTATAACTGAATAATGAAATCTATAAACAAGGTAATTAAAACAATCATATCTCTACACTTCAAAAAGCCACCATTTCTTTTTTCAAAAAAAGACCTTTTACATTTCCTTGGAATTTTTTTTTATACCACTAACCTAACCATTTCATACATTAAAAAAAAAAAAAAATTTAAGGCGACTGAGACCAAACTAGAGAAATACCTTTCATATTTCTTTGAAAATTCATTAGGTAAAAAAAAAATTAATAAAAAAAAAAAAAAACCTTTAACATACCACTAACGTAACTACATCTATAACTATTTAAGTCATCCATGATATCTATTTCTTACTGATAACCATAAAAATTACAATTAGCAAGGGAACATACAAAGTAATAAAGAATAAATGAAGGAAGAAAAAAAGAAATGAAATCGAACGCCAATTAGTAACCGTTATTTGGAAAATAAAAAAGTGGTCAAGGGGAGTAAGAAATAAAATATAGATGACTATACAAAGGACATTGAAAACTTTATAGTACAATAAAATCAACCATTACAATCACTTAATTAAATCAATAATTAACAATTAAATATAATAATATAATTTTAAACTTAAAACTAATCAAACTCTAACTAAGGAAATTATATTTCCTATCATAACTAAAAATGAGATGTTCTTTAGTAATTTAGAAATTATATTAGAAATAAAGTTGGAAAATTTTATAATTAACCTTATATATATATAGATATATATATATATATATATAATCTTCATATACCATGACTTGAAAAAATCTAATGAACAACTCTACCTCTTATTTAATGTCTGTGTTATGCAAATCATCAACCAGTATATATATGATAATGGTAAGAAACATTATAGACAAGATTATGAAAAATATAATAAAACTTTTTTTTTTAACTCTTTATAAAGTTTAGGAACTAAAATAATATTTTACCTAAAAAATTATCACGCACACGGGCATTGAATGCTACAAAAATCACTCATGTTAAAGCGATCATCTATCTCAAGATATAAACTACAAGAAACTTTCCTATACAAAGCAAAATAAGTACCACACATTCCTTTTGTAGGATATTTGAAACTCTAGATGCCAATTGCCAAATGTTGAAACTCTGGTGATCTCTTGCTTTCTTCAATTACTCTTGGTGAAATAGCAGGTTGAGAGGGACCAAAGAAACCAAAGCTGTAAAGATAAAATCATAAAACTAAGAGAAGTGTTATGTCCATAACATTTTCACAACAAATCATACGTGGTAAGTTGTTATTAGTTCTAATTTAAATCCACAACCTAAATTACTCTTTTGCCCACCATTAGCAACGAATAACAACCTATCACTTAAGATTTATTGTGAAAGTGTTCTAAAAATGTTATGGACATAGCATTTTTCTAAAAGTAATTATACAACAAAAATAGTATTGTTGAGGACAAATTCAAGTCTAAAGAGGCAATATCGTAATAAATCTATTATCTATTCATATAGTCAAGTGCCTTATAGCTCAACTGATTAACATTTTCTCATGTTTTCAATGGAGATTTCCAGAGTTCAAATCCCTCTACCCCAACTAAAAAAAAAAAAACACCTATCTATTCATATGATGATTGCAACGCCATTCACCAAAAGCACAATCAAATAGCATATTACTAGCAGGTTTTAACTTTTGAAGAGAAGGAACCATGTCAATAAGCATAGATGATAGTTTTAACTCCAAGGTTGAATTAAGTTAGAAGTACTATAACAGGGCAAAGGACACACGGTCTAGCAGAAGGCAACCCTAAGCTTAGCCATCTGTGTTCTACATGTAAATTTGCGTATAAGAAATGCACACTTAAAACAGAGAAAGAAAAAAAAAACAAAAGAAAAAAAAAAATATATATATATATATATATATCTCTCTCAATAAGATTCACTACATTTTAAGCCTTCAACTATCAATCATCAAATGTAATTTAGTTAACTTCACTGATTCACATTGAGAAATTTCTCGAACTCAAGGATGGAAACAATTAAAACCTTTTTCACCATCAAAACTATTTAGTTTCCAAAACAAATCAAATTTAAATTAACTATAAGAGCATTATAGCTAAAGTAAATTTTCACAATAATGATGGACAAATTGAAGCTCTCAACATCGAAATCGATATATACTATCAAAAGAAGTAGTTTATTCCTAACAATATGAAGAAAGGAGTAAGGAAGCTACTATAGGTCTTGAATTAACAACAATAAACCTATAAAAATAAGAGCAAATTACACTTTTTCACACTAAACTATTATCTTGATTACACTTAACCCATTGAACTATTAGAAATTGAGTTTTATCAATGATTTCTTTGTTTTCTTTGGTCTCTTTCTGTTTAGAATGATAAAGATTGATGGATACTTCAAATTGAATTGATTTCAAAAATTTGATACTTTAATTGACAAAATTAAAAACTCAGGACCTAAAATGAAATATGCTATAGACTCTAGATCTTGATATTTAATTTCTCTAAAGGATTTTGTTTCCTTCTCAAGGAACGTGTTACATGACAGAACCATAGGCTACTATAACTGAGTGAATGTAAATAAAAGTGTTTGTGGATCATTATGAAAATCCTACTTGCTTCCATAAATAAAGGTACAGTTTTCATCCTGTGGTCCAAAATTGGATACTAATAAATATACATTTGGAATTGGGAAACCATGTTCTATACTACAGTAATTTTGAGAGGGTCGCCATAAAAATTTCAAGAATTAACCTATTGACAAAGGCCAAATACCAAATTTTGCCATTTCTTTTGAAGCACAATCTAGTTGTGTCATTAGGTACATAGACAGAGGAAGCTCTATAAGAGATTGGAGGTTGGAAAGTTGAAACTTAAGGATTGGTATGAGAAAGTTTTTGGGAATCTGTTGCAGTAAGTTGAGAATGCTGGAGGAAAGCTAGAGGTTGTTCAAAACAAGGTGCTGCGTTTCAATTTTATCTGGCATGACAGCAAATGCTGCTAAGAGTGAAGTTTCTACTTTGGGGTGGATCAACAAACAAAATAACAGATTCAAGATCTTTTCATGTTCAAAGAAGGTACCGAGCTGTCTTATAAATATTATAAGCCTTTGATTGAGAAAATCACAACTCGTATAAACTCATGGACTACCAAGAATCTCTCTATTGCTGGGAGACTCCGACTTATTCAATCTATTCTGTTCAGGGTTTAAGGGTACTGGCCTGGGGTTTTTATTCTCCCTAAAAAAGTTATTAAGAGCTTGGACAGTAAGTTTAACAGTTTCATAGGAAGGGAAAGAAGGGGGCTTGAGGTTAAAAAACTTGAGGATTGGAATAAAGTTGTCATAATGAAGCATATTTGAAATCTTTTTGTCCTTACCGGATAAATTTGGGTGGCTTGGGTTAATGAAAATTTATTCAAGGATAAAAGCTTTTGGGTTGTTAAAACTTAAAGCTCCTGAGAAAATTAATCTTGGGGTTGGAGGAAGATTTCAAAGCAAAGGGAAGTGATAAGGCTGTTCATTAAGCATAAGTTTGGGCACGACTATAGTTTTTTTTTTTTTGGTTGGATAATTGGCACCTAGATGGTGTTTTGTATTCTAAACATGATTTATGGGGTAATATATGATTCAGCAAGTATTCAAATGCAAAGGCAACTTCAATTCTCTCTCATGATGGTTGGTGGTTTCCTAGATCCAAGGATCTAGTTGGTATTCAATACAAATGCTTCCAAGTGGAATGAAGTAAACACGGTGGTGTGATTTTCTTCAAATTCTGGTGTGTTCTCTTGTAAATCTACTTGGGAGGCTATTAGAATGGAATTACCTGAGGTGGACTGGTGGAGATTGGCTTGGAAACATTCCAAAACACAACTTTATTTGTTGGCTTGCATAGGGGAATAGACTGTCTACAAGGGATAGGTTGATTCAATGGGGTTATCAAGGGAATACTTTGCGTGTTTTCTGCAGAAGGAAGCATGAGATCAGGGACTACATTTCCTTTGATTGCTCCATAACTAGAAGGATTTGGCATCAGGTCAAAGTTTAGAGTTTGATGGAGGACTCTGGTTATGACTGGGGTTAGGTGCTTCAATGGAGTAACAGCATTTGAAGAATAAAAGATTTAAAGTGCTCTGTCAGCAGGCTTGTGTTAGCTGCTGCAGTGTACCACATCTGGTTACAGAGAAACACTACATATTTTTAAGGAGCAACATTAAATTTAGAGTTAGGTTCCGCATGACAGCGAAGAATTCTATGATCAACAGGGTGATTTGCGTAATTGGAGTGTTTTAGTCTAGCTGCTGTTTGGCTTAGTTTTTTTTTTTTTTTTTTTGGCTTGTTAGTAACCTTGGCTGATTTGTGTAGTGTTTGTACGAGGCTTTCTTTTATTGTGCAGTTC
This sequence comes from Notholithocarpus densiflorus, assembly GCA_030021035.2. Taxonomy (NCBI): domain Eukaryota; kingdom Viridiplantae; phylum Streptophyta; class Magnoliopsida; order Fagales; family Fagaceae; genus Notholithocarpus; species Notholithocarpus densiflorus. The sequence goes on from JARYZH020000039.1 coordinate 2,926,938, forward strand.
TTTTGGGCTACTGGAGCTGTAGAATTTCTGTACTTTTTTGCTTTTAACAAAATCTCTCACATTTATCTAAAACAGAGAATTTGAGGTTGCTTGAAACATTGATGAGAAAACTGAATGTGAGAGGGTGATAAGAATTGTTTTGCTTTAGTGGAGAATTGTTTTGGTGAGTAGCCACCATAGGCACTGCGCTGCTTAGGGGATATATATAATCTTCAGCCCGCCAGGAATCTTAAAATCAATCATTTCATATATTTTGTAACTATAAATTAACCTATGTCTGCACTAAATGTATCATTTTATTAGATGAATAGTAAGTGTATTATTTGGTAACTCGAAGAGACAAGAAAACATGCTAAAAGCTCAATATAAACTCACCGAGTATTTTGATTTAAATGATCTAGAAAACAGAAATTTCAATTCTTTTACAGCACACTAAAGAGAGACACAAGACTTCGCTCCAAACTATCCTACCAGAAGCTAATTTCATTTGTGATTAAAAGTTTATTTTCTTCAATTACACTCAGAAATAATCATCATTTCAATCCTGCTCTATGCATCCATGCGGATAATGCATCTATCCGTTTATAATTAAATGTATTATGTAAAAATGACTTTTCTTGATTATTACAGGGAAAAATGAGTATATCTAATCATAAATCATTTTTATTAATTAATTTGAGCAAAAATAAAGGATGACATAAAACTTATTCGGATAAAATGATTGCTACATGTTTAATCAGTTGCCACACATTTTGTCTATAACTTTGCAAGTTGCATCAAACAATTCTAATATAGTCCAAAATTCCAAGACTATAGTGATTAAAGAAAAAAATTCCAAGACTTGAATTTTCAAAGTCTTTCGAAGTTCCAAAGAATGATCAAAGACTTGTTAAAACGTAAACAAAATTTAAGTTTTCTAATGGTATTTTCCTAAATAAAAAAAAAAAAAAAAAAAAAGACTTCTGATGGTGTCACACGTCTTCAGAGTTGAAGGAATCTAGCGTATCAATGACTTAAAAAATGAATGATATCATTTTCTTCCATAAATTTTTTAAGAGATAAAGCAACTAATTAAACTTTTCTTAGTTGTTACCCCTAAGCCAACTCCCCTAAGTTAGTTGTTATTAAAATGTTAAATATGAATGTATACATATTTAGAAAAAGGTTGTCCATTATATAACAAACAGTAATAACTTAAGGGTATTTATGAAAGAAAATTATTTGCACTCTGACCAAAGTTATCAAAAGATGATTAAAAAGAAATTATTTGCACTTTTCATAGTATTTATCAAATAACAAGAAATATAAGTTTTACATAATGAAAAAAAAAACAAAAAACAAAAAAAAAAAAAAAAAAAAAAACAAAAACAAAAGATTTTGAGCACCGTAGAGGTCCCCTCCTTTCTTTCTTCCCCACATTAGAGATGCACAAAGTAGGAAATGAGCATATGCCTCATGGTTTCATGCACCTAAAAACAATTATATGTTGACCAAGGGCTTTATAACTGAATTGGCATCTCTCCATGTACAAAGTGCTTAGCAACATGTTGTAATTATCTCTAAAACATATATATATATATATATATATTACCATAAAGGGGGAACGGACACCAAGCTAAAGGCAGAAGCATAGTTGCACAGTAATAATATATTGAAAGTATAATGCAGATATAATCAAAGTAATTTAAAACAATAGTAAGGCGGTAGAAACAGCCAAGCAGTATATATGAAAGCATTTAAAACCGTCCGAGATGGCGGTAGAACCGTCCAAGGTGGCGGTAGTAACAAGTAGTATAATGAACTGAAAACTGAAAATACTTGTTATTGAAAATAGAGCAAAACACTTAGCAGCTTCTTTTTCTTTTGAAATCATTTTGATGAGGGCATACAAAGCCTCAGGGTCCTTGCGGATTTCATCCAAAGGAGAACACTTCTTTTTAGGCTTAACAAGTGGTTTATCATTTTTAGCAGATGAGGAGGTAGGTGCATCAGCCAGTTCAGCTTTTTGCAATGGGGTAGTGATTCTTAATGTTGGGGAAGCACTTGGGGAAGGAAAATCTCTGGTAACATTGTTAATGATGGATTGGGTGTGGGGAAACTTATCCCACCACTTAACATACCATCCATGAGTGAGAGTATCACCCTCCTTAACATACTGCCATTTCAGAATCCATGGAACTTTGTATTTCTTGATAAAATGAAGCAATGGAGGGAATTTAGCACCATAGGGATCAACTTTGAACATTTTTGTGAAATATGTAAAGGAATTCATTAATGGCTCTGGGAATATTTCAATAGTTGAGCCAAACTGAGCCCACCAGCGAATGAACTAGATGGGGAAATCAGAATTGAAATCCTTATCAAAATTAACAAACCAAGAATGAGACATATTTTCATTTTGGTGGAGCATAAATTTGAACCAGGCCATGATATAATCATGATATGAATAGGGAATAGGAGATTTTGGCAACCTTCTTGTGGTAGCAGGGTTAGGACCCCACATTTCTTCAGAAATAATGTGATTCAGGAAAACATTGTGATAAATTATCTTGGTAGTATTGACCCTATCAGTTCTTGCTTTAATAGTGATTGAGTTTTCATGGCGCAAAATGTCAGAGTAATATTGCACAGTTTTTCCACCATGTTCAGGGATCCAATGGAATCTTGGGGGAAAGTAACTAGTAGCAAGTGAAAAGGGATCAGTGATAGAAGCCTTATTTAGCTCAATAGAAAACAGGTTTTGAACATATTGTTTTTTAACATACTATGAAGTATTGGAAACCTTGGGATAAACAGTTTTAACAGGCTGGTTAACAGTGGTCAAAGCATAAGGATCATAAGGTGTGGCTAAAACAGAAGAATAATTAGGTTTGGGAATAGTACCTAGAGGGGTGTAACGGTTAACAATCTCCAAAGGAGAAGCATGTTCTTTTTTAACAATTTGACCAGTAGTGGCAGGTGTCTTGTCTTTCGACATTCTACTTGCCATTGTGACACTGTAGAAATTCACGGGTAAGGAAATCAGGGATGGTATTTTGAGATCCTTTAATGTACTCAATATCAAAATCGAAAACACTTAGAATAGCTTTCCATCTAGCAAAAATATGTTTTGAAGCAATATTTTCAACATCTTTTTCAATAGCATATTTAGCACTTTTGCAATCAATACGTAACAAAAACTTTTGGTTTAACAAATCACTTTGAAATTTTGAAATACATAGTACTATAGATAAAATCTCTTTTTTAATAGTACCATAGTTTAACTGTGCATTATTCCAAATTCCAAAATAGAAATGAACAATTTGTTCAGGTGACCCTGGAGAAACTCTTTGTTTCAGAATACCACCATAACCAATGTTAGAGGCATCGGTTTCAACAATTTTGAAAGCACCAACAGTAGGAATACCAAGACAAGGTAATGTCTTAACATGAGATTTGATTTGTTTAACAAGGGAAGTATGAACATCAGACCAAGGAGGAGGATTACTTTTTAACCGATCAAACAAGGGTTTACATTGTTTCCTCATATCCTTTTAGAAGTCAGCAACATAATTTAATGACCCAAGAAATCTTCGGAGTTGTGTTTTATCAGTGATAACATCAGGAAACTTATCAGAAAATTGAATGGCTCTATCAATAGGACGAATTTGTCCTTCAGAGATGTCATAGCCAAGGAAACGAACTTTTGTTTGGAACAATTTTATTTTCTTAGCAGAGACAACAAGACCATTTCTTTTGATAGTATCTAGAAATGAATACAAATGTTTCCAGTGTTCATCAATAGAGCTAGAGTAAACAAGAACATCATCAATATAGACAATGGTGAAATGACTGAAGGAGTTAAAAATATCATTCATAATGTTTTGAAACTCACTCAGGGCATTCTTAAGACCAAATGGCATAACATTCCACTCATAATGTCCAAAAGGAGTGGTAAAAGCAGTTTTGTACCTATCATTTTCACTAATCTGGATTTGCCAGAACCCAGATTTCATGTCAAACTTGGAAAACACCACAGCTTCACTCAACCTATGGACCATGTCATTCTTATTGGGAATAGGATATCTAATCCACTCCAAAACCTTATTCAAGGGTTTGTAGTTAATTACCAACCGAGGGGTCCCTCTTTCAATCTCAGCATTTTTCTAGACATAAAAAGCTGAACAAGACCAAGGAGACTTGCTATTCCTAATCAATTTTTTCTCCAACAAATCATGGATTTCTTTTTTACAAAATTCAACAGTTTCAGCATTCATTTGAATAGGACGAGCTTTAGTGGGAATGTTTTTCTCATCAAAATCTTTTACATATGGCAAGTCAACAATATGTTTCTTTCTATGCCAAAAAGCATTAGGAACATTGGAGCAAACATCATCAATTAACATTTTCTAAAAATTATCAATTTTGGATTGCAACAATTTATCATAAAGTTGTTCAGCAATTTTCTTGTATCTAACTTCTTGTTTAAGGAAGTTAAGATGTTTAACTTTAGCATGAATCAGAGTTAAAGCATCAACATCAATTTCAAACTTTGAAGCAAATTTGTATTTTACTTTCTGTCCAAAAGGATCAATAGTAATTCCATCATACTCAACAAGAAAAGGATACAAAGCATTTATAAATGGCAAACCAAGAATTACTTTATCAGTCATGATTTTAACAAGAATAGAAGGAATCTTGAAACAGACATTATCATGGCAAACATGAGCATTATTCAATTCATATTTGATCTTCATTTGGGAACCATTAGCAGAAACCAATCTTTCAGTTGATTTTTCAAAATATTTTGAAGGAATTGATCCTTCTTGGATACAGTACATATCCACACCAGAATCAATCATAGCAATAAAAGTGAAATGATAATCATGAGAAACAACAATTTTAACTTTTGTAAACCATTTTGGAGGAAGTAGTTTGTTAACAAGATTAAGTTGAGAATTATCAACAATACCTTTATCAGAAAGAAGAGCCTGTTGACTGGATTCATCTCCATCCTTGTGCTCATCTTGTTCATTATCAGATTGTTGTTTATCAATATTTTTATCAATTTTTAACAGTAACAATTCTTGTCTAAGATCATTGTTATCACTTTTAATGTCTTTGAATCCATTTTTTAATTTAGTTATTTCTTGTTTAACAACATTAATTTCATGTTGAAGATCATTAACATTTAATTCTTTGGATTTCTTTTTATTGAATCTTTCCAAAGTTTCTTCAAAACTTATAGTAGATTTTAGTTTTTTTCCAGTTTCATCTTTTGTTAAATTTTTCTTAAACTTATCCAAATATTCTTTTTGTAATTCAGGGTTTTGAATTTGATTTATCAATTGAATTATTAATTTTTCATTCTCTTCACTCTTAGTGAGAGTATTAAAAGATTTCATTACATTACAACAAGAATCTCTACAGCCAATTTTAATATTAGGTGAATCAGAAGAATCATCAGCATATTGATAACAAGAATCAAAAGAAGAAAAAAAATCATCTTCCAAGGAATCAGACAAATTGTTTGATTCAAGGATTCTAATTAATTCTTCTTGCTCTTTATCATCAATGTTTAACATATTAAACTTATTTTGTAACTTACCAGGTTTTTGTTTGCAGTCTTTACTGAAATGTCCAGGTTTTCCACAGTTAAAACATTTACCTTTACCTGATCTTTGTTTATCATATCTTTTAGAAACATTTTTCTATTTATCATTGAAATCATTAGGTTTAACAAAATTGGTTCTGTATTTTTTATATTTTTTATGGCTTGTATCATGTTTTTTACACTTTTGCTTGGAATGAGCAATAGGAGGCAAACCATATTGTTCACAAAAATTACCCATTTCATATTTAGCTTTTCTTTTATTCTTTAACTGGTGTTTTAACAATTTTTCATCATTGCACATATTAATACCAAGTTTTTTAATAGTACTTAAAATATCACCATAAGTAAAATTATCATAATCAATAGAATCATTTTTACCCATTAACTCTTGTTTTACCTTATGAGCAAAGATAGGAGGCAGACCGTCAATAAACTTTTCTTTCCAATAAGGCTTGTGGCAATCTTTCCGAAGCATCACTCTAGAAATAAAAACAGCTTGATACCACCTGTAATCAGACATAGTAGGACATCTCAAATTATTCAAATAATCAGAAACTCAAGATGAAATACTAGATGGAGTACCAACAAAATGTTTGAGAATGGTATAGATCAGGGTATTAACACCATCAGGAATACCACGACCAATACTTTCATCAAAAATAGGCAAACCTTCATCATTCTTTTTAACAGCATGTTTAATAGAATCTCTGGATTCTTCTGTGAGATATGAATCCCAACATCCACGAAGAGTACCAAAAAAAACCAGTAACAAGTAAATTAACAATCTCAGGTTGATCAAGATCATGATTATTTTGATAAGCAATACCAACCATAGACATATGACCCATTTTATTAATGATTTCTTGTTTAGACAAACCATCAATATTCCATTCATAAAGCTTATCAGCAGAAACAGAAAACTGTGTTTGGGAAGATCTTTCTTCAAACTGCATATCAGGAGGAGTGGGTTTCGAATACCAATTTTTTGTAAAAGACATGGGTTTGGGAATTCCAACAAATCTTTTAATTTCTGGTAAATCATCATCAAAAATATTTTTAGCAGAAACAGAAGATATACAGTATCAGAATCTGTATTTTCATCAGAAACAATTTCTTTTTCATTTCTTGAAATAATGCAAGCTGTACTTCTGGAAGTACCCTCAGTTTTAACTTTTAAATCAGAAAGCATTTTTTTAACAATTTCAAGAGTTTTAGATTGAGAAGTTTTAAACATAACTTTTTCTCTTTGACCGGGCAAATCAATCAAAGGCTTCTCAGTTTTAACAGGAACAGATTTTCCCAAAACAGGGTTTTCAACAGAAACAGTTTTTTCAACAATTTTCTCTTCAATACGGTCAAGCTGTTGACCAATAACATGTAAAGATTCATTAGTAAGATAAAAGCAAAACATGTTGCTGTATTGATTATTATTTTTGGTACACAAATAGTATATCCCATTTCAAACAATTCTAGTTTTTGGGAATGACAAAAGATCATGGCGCATCCTAAAACTAGAAACAGCTCAAGATTTAGCAATTAAACAGAGCCCTTTAAAACAAAGAAAAAGTGACAACCCAACAAGGGACAAAGAGTTGAGATCATCATAACAAATGGTATATTAAAAGAACAAAGAAATGGAAAGAAACCCATTGAACAATCACATGACTGAAACAAGGAAACAACAACAAGATCAACAACAAAGAATGTCAGAAAAAATGAAAAGGTAGTACCTTTGCAACGTATGACTTGACCAGCAGTGGTTGAAGACATGTTTTTTTACTTTTCTTCACTCTTTCTTGACTTTGATTTTTTATCACAGATTGCTTTGAATTTGTTGCGGAGAGATGGGTATGCTCTATGAGGGTATATATAGCGTTTAGAACACAGAGGGTTCCCATAATTGCCTTCCAGTAAGGTTCCAAATCCGGGATTCAAAACCATGATGTGGTACCGCTGGTTTTCCAAAGCCAGCAACCAACAGCTCCTTTGTATGTTTACTTTTCTTTATAAACTTGTTTATTACTTTCTAGCATCTGGTTTTCTTGATTCCCAGCATCTGGTTTTCTCTACAACATGCACTTTTTTTTTTATAAAACGGTCAGAACTCTACAACATGCACTGATTGGTGCTTCTCTTGATTCAAAGAGTCTAGACAAATAAATAATACTAAAGAATTATGTATAAACCAGCGATAGATACAGGATTTTAAGCTAGCGGATGCTAGAGTATAAAAGAAAAAAAAAATTCAAATAAGTCCATATAGTATTAAAAAATTATAAATATACAAAATTGTTATTTCTAAATACATTAAGATACAATCATTTACCAACAAAAATAAAAACAAATTTTTTTTTTTTTTTTAATACTAGGCTAGCTAAGTTTTTTTTTTTTTTTTTTTTTTTTTGAAGTTAGAGCATTCACAGTGATATTGCTAAAAATTTTAACTTTTAGCACTTTAAAAAGCTACTTTATCTATTTTACCACCTTATTTTACAATACAATCAATATCAAATGTTCTATTTTTTATCACTTTATTTAAAATAATATAAACAACATATTAAAATAATAAAAGAAGAGAGAGAATTTGAGTTTTTTAATTGAAGGAAGAGATATAATCTTAATAAAATATTGTATTTTATTTTTAACAACTTGCTACAGTCAACTGGTATTTATACCAAATTACTATAGTTGCAAAAAATTTAGGTTTAACTTGTCCAATAATACATGATTTTTTGGTTCTTTTGTGGTAAAATAGTTGTTTTTTTGCTAAAATACAATCACCATTGTGAATGTTTTTATAATTTTTGGGTTGGATAATTGCTATTTGAGTGAGGCTAGCTAGGCTTATTGAGAAGAAAATGGGCCTAAAGTTTTGTAAGAGGGTTCAACTACAAAATAAAATATATAGTAACTATAAAAATTTGGACCCACGGGGCCGGGGCCCGGGCCCCCTTGGGCCCCACCTGATTTCGTCCTTGGTATAAACCCCATTGTTTAAGAGTGTTACATATTAAATAGTATCATTTTAAAGTAGGTCTATCTATCATCTTATCTATGTGGATTATTCAGCCCAAAAATAAATAAATAAAATTTGCAGGTCTATATGGATTACAAACTATTTTGAAAGTTTAGGATTAAGTCAAAGGACAAAGTTTAGCTACAAAACCAGTTGTAGCTTAAGGTTACAAACTATTCTAATAAAGTGACACGTGTAAAAAATAGCATGTGCACTGCACATGATTAATTAACTAAACTTAACCCAATAAACCCTAGTTAATCACACCACCTATTAAAAATTAAAAATTAAAAAAATTAAAAAAATTAAAAATTAAAAAAAAAAAAAAAAAAAAACCATATAGCATATATCTCTCTCTCTCTCTCTCTCATTGAGATCTCAGTAACGCAACCCCACCAATCACCCAAGCTCTCTTCTCCCTCCACCGGCCACCCCAAAACTCTCCTCTGTCTCCACCACCACCACCAACAGTTGTAGCTTAAGGCTACAAACTGTTCTAATAAAGTGACACGTGTAAAAAATAGCATGTGCACTGCACATGATTAATTAACTAAACTTAACCCAATAAACCCTAGTTAACCACACCACCTATTAAAAAATAAAAATATAAAAAAATAAATAAACCTATAGCGTAAATATCTCTTTCATTGAGATCTCAGTAACCCAACCCCACCAATCACCCAAGCTTTCTTCTCCCTCCACTAGTCAGCCCAAAACTCTCCTCTGTCTCCACCACCAGTCACCCTCAAAGGCTCAGACCCTCCTCTATCTCCATCGCTTGCCCACCCTCAAACCCTCCTCTGTCTACACTTTAGGCTAAATTTATTTGAGCTATTGTGAGTGATAAAGTTTGTGGTTCAAAATGCTACCACTTGTTCTGTAGTTGTTGTGTACCATATCACTAAAATTTGTTTAGCAAGCTTTGGGCCTAACGATGTCAAACTAGCTAGTTTACACTTGACAAAGATAGAAATTTATTTTACGAAAACCAAATGGTCCAAACCAATGGTACAAGAAAAAACACTAAGACTTGGGTAAAACATCCAGGTAATAAAGACCTCAAAGGCTAGAGCCACCCATGAGGCTCAAGCTAGTACATGACAAAACAAACTAGAAGGAACAAAAGGGCAAAACCAAAGTCTAATCAAGAGTTTCTTTGAGACAGAGGAGGGTTTGAGGGTGGGCTAGCAGTGAAGACAGATGAGGGTTTGAGGGTGACTGGTGGTGGAGACAAAGGAGAGTTTGGGGGTGATCGGTGGAGTTGAATTACAGACTTACAGTCTTACAGAGATGTCAATGAGAGAAAGAGAGAGAGAGAGAGAGAATACGTATTCATATAGGTTTTTTTTTTTTAATAGGTGGTGTGGTTAACTAGGGTTTGTTGGGTTGAATTTAGTTAAGTAATCATGTGCAGCACACATACTATTTTTTACATGTGTCAGTTTATTAGAGTAGTTTGTAGCCTTAGGCTACAACTAGTTTTGTAGCTAAATTTTTTCCGTTGCGTTACTGATTATTTTATGCTTTGGGATGAACAAAGTTTAGCTATAAAATTGATTGTAGCTTAAAACTACAACTTTACTCAATATTTTTTTATTAGAGGTGAATTTTGAAAAAACCACCATTAAATTATATCTTCTTCTTATATTCTCCATACTTGCAAAATTTTTAGAAAATTAGAGATTAATAGATATGTCATCACTCATCAGTGAATTGTTTAAATTGTAAATTTTTGTAGTTTAAAATTATGCATAAAATATAAACTTATAGATCATATAGTAAATAATATTTGATTGGCACAAAATTTGACGTGTATTAAGAGAGTAAAGAATATTCAATTCAACGATTAGATTCTCAAAATAAGTAGTAATGTTTATTTTATTGAGTAAGGTTGTAGCTTTAGGCTACAACCAACTTTATAGTTAAACTTTGTCCTAACTTAGGAGAGCATATATTCATGGGTTGTGTAAAAGACATAAGCTGAAAATTAGTTCTCCCAAAAATCTATATATATAACCAAAGACCTGGAAAAGTATGAAGTTTTGCCAAGTAGCGTGTTCTATGTGAAGAGAATTGAAATTTTCTCAAGTGCCACATCAGAGTTAAGAACAAATTAAATATTGACTTTTTGTTTCATTTGATTCAATGTTTCAAGACTTTTCTAATTTAAAAATAAATATTTTTTGTGTTCTTTGGTTCAATGTTTCAAGACTTTTCATCCCTCATATATACACACAAAACTCTTTGTTTTTTAATCCACCATTTTCACCTCTTGCACTTCTACCCCTTTATATATACCTACCCGTAGTTCTTCATGTCATTCCATGTCAAATACACACAGACAAAAAACGATGTCATACGTTCAATTTTTCAACAACACCTATTTAGCTCTAACACTGTTGTTTCTTCTAATTTTAACCCGCATGAGTTGGCTACAACCAAGGAAGGGGGACTTGCATTTTATATTGAGTGACAATGGCAATTACGATTTTGATATTAAGGTCGGACGTTGTGGATTTGTAGGTTTTATAAATGATGTAATTGACTGTGGGTATTTGGGATATGTATTTTGTTTTAGAATTAAGGAGAAAGAGAAAGCCACATTCTATATCAACTTTTATTTTATAATATTCCTCCAAAGTTTTTTTTTTTTTCTTCACATTACTTCAATTCAATAATTATATTGGATATGTATGTGTAATTTATAATTGTTATTTTTATGATGAACTCATTACTAATAAAATTCTATAACAATTATGCTATAATACACATACAATATTCTCTCAAACTATCTTACATAAAACATTACAATTATTTATGTATCGCACGAGTAACTTACTAGTTTATGGTAAAAAGAGTAGAAAAAAAAAACCACAGCATGGCCAATTCGGCTTCAGGCTTTTAGAAGATTTATTTTGGAAATAGTTTGTGACCTGTCATAATGGTTGGCCCTTTTTTGGCCTTGGCAGAGCTACCCTCATCCAGTTTCCATCCATTATATATGGAATGCATGTTTTATACAGCCTAAGTTTAAGACCACCTCAGCAAGCCATTTCTTTGGGCTCAACTCCAAATAAAAATAAAAAGAGAAAAATCTATTGCACACATTGCCCAAAACATTGGTCTCGTGTATTTGCACACAGTGTATGAAATAAACACTGCCCAAAGTAAAATTCACATAAAGTCACCAACCCAAATAATGATGTTGCTTGGGCCTTTTTGGGGATAGGCCTTGAAAACTCTCCCCTCTTATCTATTCAATAATTATATTGGCTCACACCGTTTTTTTTTTTTTTTTGAGAATCATATTGGCTCACACCGTGATTCCCCATTAAAGGCTCATCACAGCTCTGACTCCACTATTTTGTAGGCCAGGTCTTTAATCTCTTAATAAAAAATGGCATTACTCACGGATTGTGCATTAAACTCACCAACCCAATAAACCCAACTCTCTTAACACTTGGGAGTGGTTTTTGTGGGTTGATGTAACTGGGTTGGGTTCTAAAATTCTTTTAAAGCTTGGGTACACCATTAGGATAGGAAGTCTTGAGCCTTCGTGATAGGCTCTAACTTGGGAGTGGTTTTTGTAGGTTGATGTTACTGGGTTCTAAAATTCTTTTGAAGCTTGGGTATACCATTAGGATAGCAGCTGGGCACGAACCTTCATGATAGGCTCTAAATGGTTGCCTACCTTAGAATTAACAATTTAATCGTTTAACTTAATCCTTGATGTGCAACAAGTACCCTTTGACATTAACAAAAATCTTATCCTCAAGGACCTCAACAACCTGTGGATAAAATTAGCAGGTCATTACTGCAGGGTTTTTAAAATCACATGTCAAGTATTGTTACAAAGAAGCTAATGTGTGTGCTATTAGCACACATGCAAAGAGACCAACCTCAACTCCCCCCCCCCCCCCCTTTTTTTTTTTCTTTTGACAGTAGATGAATGTGTTAGTTTACTTCATGCATACCTTTTCTGAGTCATTATACTATAAAATTAGTGCAATTTAGTTATGTTTTATAATATTTTATGATCCAAAAAAAAAAAAAAAAACTTAGTCGATCTCATTTATAAATTTAGTCATATGAATAAAAAGACCATCTTGTTACATGTTGTGATTTTAACCATTAATTAAATCTAGGGTCCTATCATGTCGTACATTATGTAACTATTTGTTAATTTCACATCATATTTTTATAGCCAACATTTTTTTTTTTTTTTTTACCAGCTATGTTTAGTAAATAAGAGGACTATGGTGGGTTGATTGAACCAATCTTGTTTGCTGGAGAAGTGAAAAAAGTATACAATTGTGAGAACTGCAACAAAAACACATAAATTTAAAGGTTCAATTACATATGAAGAAGGTGGTAGACATCCCAGAACTAATTGATTTAATTAGCCTGATCGTGAACACTATTTTTTTTTTCCCAATACCATTGGAGGAGGAAAACCAGGTGAGTATGGGAAAGTGAGCAATGGACTAGACATCTCTCATTTTGAATAGAATTGCTGAATATGTACTTTTGCGGCATCTTTTTTTATTATCAAAGGAGAATATTGTGCATATTGGAGATCAACTTGATTTCTCTCTACTTCATGTTTTTCGTGCTTGCTTGAGGCACTTGAAGTTTTTATCAAAGCACCTGCATCTTTTCCAAGACATCCCATTGAGGGTATCTTGTGTGCAGCCCTTAGATCCACCTACCTTTTCATTGCTGGAAATCCTTGTTCATGCTTTATTATCTTTGTTTAAAAGATTTGTTATTTGTTATGATTATTATTATTATTATTATTATTATTATTATTTTTTTTTTTTTTGAGGAAAAAGAGATTTGTTATTTGATTAAAGAAGTTATAATTTTCGCTTGGCTCATAAAATTCTATCAAGCTTTATGAACACTTATACCATGATATCGTGCATGCATTAAGTGAGATGCTATTAGTGGTTTTAATTTTTTAGGATTAAGTGAAAACAAAATGTGATCCGTATTTAAAAAACGGAGAGTTGTCAAAGTAATTACTCTTTTATTTTATTAACTATCATTAGATCACATTGCCTAGTGTTTTTTTTTTTTTTTTTTTTTTTTTTTTGGCTGAGTAGATCACATTGCCTAGTTCAGAGCAATGTAGTTTGTCCTCTAATGATGGCTGGGTCCATTTGAAACAAGTGTACATGGTTATGTAATCTTCATCTATCCAGACCAGAGGTACATAAACCAAACAAATTCATATTCACAAAATTAAGTCATCTTGCATTTTCATGAAAACATGAATGAAGTCATGAAGAGACAACAACAGAAAATATGCTGAAATTCATTACAGAATTGTGAAATTACATAATTATACAAGCTAATGGGGATTTTGATTCTTTTAAACAAAAAGCAAATGAGAGACATAAGAATTAACCAATTTTCCTACAAGAAGCACTAAAGTTATTTTTTTAGATACACTCAAAAGTGCTTATCATCTCAATTATTTTCTATGCGTCCATGCGGATGATACATCGGAGACCATCACCTTTTAGCATGAACTCAAAGGCCTTGTTGATCTCTGAGAAAGGGACTTCATGGGTAATGAACTTCTCCAGCTCAAGCTCCTGTTTAAATTAGAAATTGTAAGAGTTACAGCATCGACAAAATACTGGGTCCTTTTGAGCAGAACCCAAAAAAAGGATTTTTTGAATTTGACTTTACATACTGACTTCAAAAATCAAGTCATGTACTCTGCATGTGACTCTTAGATGAATTGAGTAAATAAACAAATCTAAAGACTAAAACAAAAATAAATATGCTGGTGTTTTTTAAGAGTGTAAACAGATCCACTTCAAAGCACAGTTAGATTGGAATAAACAAAGCATAGTTGAAAGTTACATATCATTCTACTGGTCATTATAATGTCCTTTTCCAATTTAATATTGTGCGCAGTGATGCTTATTGGAATCATACTTATCACTCCAAAATGAATTTCTACATGTATTAATTAGTATGAAGAATGATCCAATAAATCATACTCAATCCTTTAATAGGAAGATCAGCTTACCTTGTTCATGTACCTTTCAACCACAGAAGGTAGGTCAGATCTTGGTTTGTAATTGCCAAAAAAGGTACCCTTCAGAGTCCTCTCATTTAAGATATTCATTGGATGCGTTTTGAATGCATCATCTTTGTTTGGGACGCCAACAAGTACAGCAATACCCCATCCCTGCAAAGAAACAAGCATTATGTCATAACTTAGAAGCATTAAATTATACCATAATTACCATAAATTTCATCAAATAACTAGAAAAAAACCACATTTGGATCTTTTGAATAATATGTTTTCAAAGCTGCCTGTACAGTCATTATGTACAATCACTAATGGAAATTTTAACTTTCTAGATCTTTCCAATAACCAATTATCAGGAGAGCTCCCTGACTATTGGATGCATTTTGAAGGATTGAAAATTCTTAATTTGGCAAACAATCAATTTCATGGGAAAATCCCAAGCTCAGTGGGCTCTTTACTTGGGATTGAAACATTGGATTTAAGCAACAATAGTTTCAGTGGGGAACTTCCTCCATCATTGAAGAATTGCTCAAAGTTGAGATTTATTAATCTTCAAAATAATAACTTGTCAGGGGAGATACCAAAGTGGTTGGGGAGCAATCATCCAAATTTAATTGCTCTTTTACTTTGATCTAATCGCTTCTTTGGAAGTATTCCTTCACATCTATGCCATTTAACACATCTTCAAGTTTTAGACCTTGCCTTAAACCAAATCTCAGGAAGTATACCAATATGCCTCAAAAATATTATTGCTTTGACTCATAAATGGACTCCAAATTCAACCATCTGCCACTCATATAATAGTCTCGTCTTCCCATGCCATTTTTCTGTTAATAGTTATGATGATCATGCAATTTGGATCTGGAAAGGAAAAGAGTATGAGTACAAAAGTATTCTTGGATTATTAAAAAACATTGATCTTTCAAGCAATAAATTGACCGGGGAAATTCCTAGAGAAATTATGGAACTTAATGGATTGATTTCTTTGAATCTCTCAAGAAATCTTTTAACTGGAAGAATCCCTTCAGAGATTGGTTTGTTAGAGTCATTAAATTCCCTAGATCTATCAAAGAACCAGTTGTGTAGTGGAATTCCTTCAAGCATTTCTCGAATTAATTCTCTAAGTTTCTTGAACTTGTCGAACAATAACCTGTCAGGCGAAATTCCAACAGGTCCTCGTTTTGCCGGCGAGGGGCGGCACCGGAGGAAGCTGGAGCTGGCCCTTGGTGCCTTGGACCTAGGAGCCGGAGATTGGCCAGACAGGGGACTAGAGGTGGCTGGGTTTTTTGGAGAGAAATCTGAGAGGGTGGCTAGGTTTCTTTGGAGAGAAATATGAGAGGGAGAGTTTAAGCGCGAAAGTAATTGTGGGAGTGATAAGTATCGGGTTGTGAGGGAGTGAGCAAACGTAAAATGTTTTACTAAAATTTTAAGTGTAAAATATTTTACATAAATTTGCTTAGGTTGATTTGGTTGACTGAAAATATTTTACCTTTGACCAAATATTTTACTGCAAAATAAATACTGTAAAATTGAAAAATATTTTTCTGAAAATATTTTACATCGAAACAAACGGAGCGTTAGTACTCAAATCTAGAATTTTTGTTCAAAGATCATTGTTTTATCTTTTTTTTTTAATTTAATTTTGGTAGAATGTATTTAGGACCAAAACTTTATATTTTCATTAGAATGTATTTAGGACCAAAGGGATATAAATCTTCTATCAATTATAAAAAATTTTATGCAATAAAAAATATTCAATGAAATTCAAATTTTAATTTAGTTTTTCTTATTTTTTTGAAATTAAAAAATAAGTGACTACTCCACAAAATAACCCAACCCAAAGAGATTCCATGAATCCTCTTTTGATAGTAATTTCGGTTCAAGTCTCTCACAAGTATTTCACATTTATAGAGTTGGAGTATGTCCCAACTCCACTATATTCTAAGTCCTCAAATGACAAACAAACAAAGTCTATGTAAAACATTTACTTCAATTTCACTACTCTTGAAGAATGGCCAAATATCATTTTCTATACAATAAGCAGTGTACAATATTTTTTATACCTTTGAGTTCTAAAAAAAATCTAAAAATTTATAGTTTGATTATCACTAAATGAATGTTAAAAGAATGAAGTGAATTAATTGTTACAAAAATATCTTCCAAAAAATACATTGATACTTTTACATTCCAAACACTTTATATTTTCTTGGGCATGAGAATCACTTATCAAGTGACTTGGAGACACGTTGCATGGAAAAATTCCAAAATGAATTATTTCAA
This sequence comes from Notholithocarpus densiflorus, assembly GCA_030021035.2. Taxonomy (NCBI): domain Eukaryota; kingdom Viridiplantae; phylum Streptophyta; class Magnoliopsida; order Fagales; family Fagaceae; genus Notholithocarpus; species Notholithocarpus densiflorus. Next base: position 2,943,876 of record JARYZH020000039.1, read on the forward strand.
TCCAAGTAACCCATAATTCCAATCCCATTCCATAAAATAATTCCAAACCTTAATTAATTTCCCTATGAATGAAACGTGATCAAACTGATAAGAATCCATTAACATAAAGAGACCAAACAATCAAAATAGCAATCAGGATACTTTTGATTTGGTAATATATATATATATATTTATATATATATATATATCTAAAAGCTTAAACGTAACATTTATTGTTGTTACGCTCCAGTTGAACTACATCAGCATTCATGCCATTATCCTTTTCTTTCCAATTTTCCTATAATTGTTTTTAACATTTACTCTTTTTATTATTACTTAATATTTACACTTTCTCCTTTCCTTATTTTTTCATCTCCCCACTACCTTCTACATTAATAGCATTCTTTCTCTTTCCCTTTATCTTTCTTTATTTTGTCTCTTCTTATTCATACTCTCTTACTATAAATTTATCACTATCTTTTCCATTATATGCATAGTTTTCCCTCACAAAAAAAAAAATGTTATCTCTCTCTCTCTCTCTCTCTCTCAATTTTTTGGTGGATTTTTTTTTTCTTGCATTTTTACTTTAGGTTGATAAATTTTTGTGTTTTTTAGAACTCTACTTTGGATTAATGCAATTTAGTTTTGTGTTTTGAGTTGTTGTTGTTGTTTTATTTATTTATTTATTTAATTTTGTGTTCTTTTTTATTGTTAAATATTATTCTACTATGTTATAAAAATATAATATTATTCTATTACATAACATGATTTAGAGAATTTGGTATTTATTGTTATATCTTTTATTTTTACTTTTTTTTCTTCTCATTTTATGTTGTTCAACATTGAAATTCAGTTACATTTTTCATATCATTAAATTACTTGTATTTGCTTTCCTTTAAAAAAAAAACATAGAATATTTTATTTAAAGTAAATTAAAATGTCCTAAAAAAATAGTACTCATTTTTTTACATTTACAATTTGTCCAACCTTTCTCCTTCCCATTATCTTTTCATCTCCACACTACCCTCTACCTTAATATCACCCTTTCTTTTTCCCTTTAACTTCCTTTATTTTATCTTCCTTTATTTTGTTTCTTTTTAATCTCATCATCTTAGTATAAATTTGTCATTCTCTATTCAATTCTATATATAATTTTATCTCACAAAAAAAAGTTATTTCTCTCTCAATTTTTTGGTGGATTTTTCATTTTTTTTTTTTCTTGCATCTTTGCTTTAGGGTGATAAATTTTTGTGTTCTTTAGAATTCTACTTTGGGTTGATGCTATTTAGTTTTGTGTTTTTAAATTTTTTTTCTTTGATTGTTAAATGTTATCCTATTGCATTATAAAGAATTAAAGATAGTATATAATAATATAATAATATTCTATTACATAGCATGATTTGGATAAATTTATGTTTATTGTTATATCTTCTATTTTCACCTTTTCTTCTTCTCATCTTATTTTATTCAACATTTAAATTCAGACACATCTTTCATATCATTAAATTATTTATATTTTCTCTACTTTTTATTTAAAAAAATTAAATTTTAATATTTTACTTAAATTCAATAAATATAATTGTCCTCATAAAGTGGAGTAATGCTAGCTAGAGACACATTCATTCTCAAAACCAATACATCAAAGGAAAAATGTAATACAAAACAAATGTCAATTGAGAAACACTAAACTAAGAATAATAATAATAATAATAATAATGAGGATATCAACATTGAAATATAACATAAAGAAACTAATAGTTCTAAATATACCAACTTAAGGGTAGCAAAATTAAATGAAAAAAAAAAAATCTACAACGCATATTTAATGCAATAAAATCATCATCAAATTTTGGAAAATAATAGGTTGCTAATGGAGAGAGAGAGAGAGAGAGAGAGGGGAGGGGGGAAGAAAGGGAAAAATAAAAATCACATCAAAGTCAAACTACTTCTTCCAAATATGTAAAACATTTCAAACGTGATGTGATTAAGCCAAATATCCAATGCATAATCAAATTCAAAATTTTTAATAAGGTTTTGATGTGAAGCAATAGAAATATGTCACTATTCCCAAGAAAAAAAGTGTTGGTTATAACTTTATATATAATGATTGTAACCAAGAGTACAAAGGGGAGAATTTTAGAGAAATTTTTTTGAAAAAAATAAGAAGTATTGTGTTAATACTATCATAATCTAATCTAACACATCTAATCCAACATATGAAAAATGAATAGATAAATTAATAATTTAAACACAAAATTGAATTTGTTTTCTTAATAATATCAAAGAATACACAAATGAAATAAGGAATATGAGTAATACAAAAAATTTGTAAATGCTTAAAACAATTACTCGAGCATCTAAAAATATCATATAATAAAGACATAACAATTAATTGCTAAAACTATATTAAAACTATTAAGGAAATATATAAAAATGAAGACATAACAACAGTATAAAGAAGTTTTCCAATAATGAAATATATAAAAAATGAACTGCGCAATCGAATGAAAGATCAGTGAATAAATGATTGTTTGGCTGTGTAAATTGAAAAAGAAATATAGTTTGCAACGTTGATAATGAGACTATCATATAACAATTTCAAAATATGAAAACTCTGGGGATTCTAGCATTTTGCCCTTATTTTTTAAAAAATTTAGCAATATGTCCTTGTTTTGAAACTCGATTTTCTCAAAATTGAGTTTCAATGTAAAATTCAATTTATAGAAAATCGAGTATGGGGCGATCAAAGTTATAAAAAAAAAAAAAAAAAACTTGCATGGAACTCGAGTTCACGGAGCTCAAGTTCCATTTAAAACGCCACTATAGGACTCCCTGAACGCAACTATGGTATGGAACTCGAGCTCCATGAACTCGAGTTCCACATTTTTTTTTTAAGTTTCATTTGGCATAACTCGATTTTAAACCAATCGAGTTTTAGATTGAAACTTGATTTTATTAAAATTGAGTTTCAAAACAAGGACATGAACCTAAATAGTTTCAAAACAGAGACATATTGCTAAAGTTTTAAAAAAAATAAGGGCAAAATGCTAGAATTCCCTGAAAACTCTTAAAAGAAAACTATAAAACTTTATGTATTTACATTTTTTTTTTGTTAATATATGTCTTTTTATTAGATTTTTTATAATTAAAATTTTTTTAATGACCACCTTGAAAAAAATTCCTGAAACTGTCATTAGTTTCGAGTAACTATAAACAATTAGATCTTAGCTTTTGAGATCATAGTTATAATTAGTGAAAGTTGTACCATTTGATTATATTATTCAGAATTAGTAAATAACAGTCTCCACTAAATAAAACCCTATTCTTTTTTTTCTTTTTGCTTTTTTTGGTTGAGTAATAAAACCCTGCTGGCCTGTTCTAGTTGTATACAAAGTACAAAAGCTTCTTAAATAAGCAAATCCAAATTTTAACAGTTGTTTACATGCAAGCATTGTTTTTTTTTAAGTTGTACACAAGAAAAGCTTCTTCTAAACAATCAATGACATTTCTAAATTTCAATGTTTTTTTTTTTTTTTTTTTTTTCAGTTGGGTCTTGATATATATATATATATATATATATATATATATATATATATATATATAAATTGGGTCTTGATATTTGGAATTGAAAGACAAAAATTATTACTTTTTATTTTTATTTTTATAAACAACGAATATTATTACTTTAACAAAGATAACATAAATTGTTATTGAATACATGTCAAGGAAGGGCACGTCAGAGAAATAAATGTAAAATATAGGGGTAAAATGGGGAAAAAATTATGTAACAGAGAGTCGTTAGTTTTGAATGATATAATAAAAATCCATCTGCTCTATTTTGGTCTCTCCAACTCAAACATAGACAACGCAGCCCCAACTCTCAACTAGCTGTTGCATTTACAATTTGTGATTTAATTTCCTCTCCTCTCCACTCACGAACCCTATACATTACATTACAATGCTTTTTTAATTAAAATAAATACACTCATATTTAGGGTTGGGCTATAGCAGCATTTTATAAACGCCACTATAGGCCATTGTAAGACAAAGGGCCTATAGTGGCATTTATTAAATGTAGCTATAGGTCCCTTAAATTTTTTGGGGTTGGGCTATAGGTCCCTCAATTTTTTTTTTTTTTTTTTTTTGGAGTTGGGCTATAGGAGCATTTTACAAATGCCACTATAGGTCCTTTTTAAATATTTTGTTTTTCTCTGTTGGCTTTTTAAAAAAAAAATTAAAATGGACCTATAGTGGCGTTTTTAAAATGCTGCTATAGGCCTTTTGTAACGCTACTATAGACTCAAAGTTTTAAAACGCCACTATAGAGCCCCCTGAACGCAGCTATAGATATGCCTATAGCAGCATTTTTTGAAAACACCACTATAAGGTACCTATAGTAGCGTTTTTTGTGAGTACCACTAAAAAAAACACTGCTATTGGCAGCTTTTTTTTGTAGTTCTTCCCAAATACAAACTAGCCATTAGTTTTGAGAGTTTGGTTTTTGAATGCTCTGCTCTCTATTTTTGTTATCTCCAACTCAGAGACGGAGAGACTTGACTGACTTAAACCCAACGCAAACCCAACTCTCTCAAATCAACTAGCCGTTACTTTTAGTGTTTGGGTTTTGAATTATGAATCACTCTCAGACTCGGAGACGGAGAGACCGGCTCTCTATAGGTCCCTCAGTTTTTTTTTTTTTTTTTTAAATGTTGGGCTATAGTAGCATTTATTAAATGCTGCTATAGGTCCCTCAAATTTTTTTTTGGAGTTGGGCTATAGCAGCGTTTAATAAACGCCATTGTAGGACCTTGTCATAGTAGGTCCCTTAAATTTTTTTTTTTTTTGTTGGGCTATAGCAGCAAGGGCCTATAGTGGCGTTTATTAAACATTACTTTAGGTCCCTTAATTTTTTTTTTTTTTTTTGGGTTGGGCTATGGCAACGTTTTACAAACGCCACTATAAGCCCTTGTAAGACAAAGGGCCTATAGTGGTGTTTATTAAATGCTACTATAGGTCCTTTTTAAATATTTTGTTTTTCTCGATTTGCTTTTTTCAAAAAAATTTTAAATGGACCTATAGTGGCATTTTTAAAACGCTGTTATAGGCCCTTTGAAACGCTACTATAGGCTTAGTATTTTAAAACGCCACTATAGAGCCCCCTGAACGCAGCTATAGATATGCCTGTAGAAGCATTTTTTCAAACGCCACTATAAGGTACCTATAATGACCTTTTTTTGTGAACGCCACTAAAAAAACACTGCTATAGGCAACTCTTTTTGTAGTGCTTCCCAAATACAAACTAGCCGTTAGTTTTGAGGATTTGGGTTTTGAATGCTCTGCTCTCTGTTTTTGTTATCTCTGACTCAGAGACAGAGAGACTTGATTGACTTAAACTCAATGCAACCCCAACTCTCTTAAATCAACTAGCCATTACTTTTAGTGTTTGGGTTTTGAATTATGAATCACTCTCAGACTTGGAGACGGAGAGACCGACTCACTTTTTGTTCTCAAACTCAGAGACAGAGAAGCTTACTTGAACCCAAAGCAACCCCAACTCTCTCAACAATTTGTGCTTTACTCTAACCCTACTCCACCCCACAATCTTATACATTACATTACAACGTTTTTAATTAAAATAAAATAATTACATAAATTTTTCACTATCACACTCATATTTCCATAACCAACAATAAACCTTCTTTCTCTCTCTGTGTCTAGTTTTATCTCTTAAACTCACAGAGAATTCATCTAACCAAAAACCCACTTTGTAGCCCACAAATTGCTTTCTATTTCTGAGTGTAGAAACATAAATTAAGAAATCTTAGAGGCCAATTCAACTTAATCCAATGGCAAGAATTGAATATTTTGGGTCTCTCTCGTCTCTGCTTTTTGTTTGATGTTTTATCTTTGTAACTCATAGAGAAGTGATCAAGAAAGAAGATCAAAACCACGGTGACTAGTCCCGGTTCACGTCCTCCTACCCTTTGTGAGTGTGAGTCATTCAATGCATTGAAAAAAGAGTGCACCAAAGATTTAGTAGAGAATGGAAAACAAGTGGTGGACTTGGACTTGCTCACTCTATGTGTCTTGAAGGACTTGAATCAATTCCTCGCTAAAAACCTTCTCTGCCACTGCCTTCAGAAGAGAAGAAGCTCCAATATTGTTTCAAACCCCTTGGGGCTCCTCCTACAGAAAAAGATTGAATCTTGGCTCATCTAAGCCTCATTCCCATTCCCAATTGCCAAATTTGAACGTCAAAAGGAAGAGGTTTTCTCAACCCATTGGCACTGTGGATTCAGAATTGAATGCTTCGCCACTACAAGAACCAGAACCAGAGGGCTGTACTGCACCAAAGATCATCCTATGCCTCAAAATAATCCCACCCAAGAAACCCCATTTGGGAATCTCTGCTGCTTCATCCATTGCTATTCCCAACCACTCTGAATCTGCGCTCCTATCTATGGAAAAGTCTCCCAAACCCACACCTAGAGTAATTGATGGCCTCAATTGTCAAGATTTTGTTGGAAAACATAGTTTTGCATCTCATACAAAAACACGCAGTGGAAATAGACAGATCTACTTTGTTCATGTGAGATAACATGGAACATCTATATTTTAGAAACAAGAATAGGAAGACGTACCTTGATGCAGTGAAATTCAAAACAAACAAAGATTGAACTTGGGAAGAATTTCAGTCTTCACCCCAATTCCACATGTGCCCAAGATGTGTGGTTTCTTAATCAGTTCTATACATACTTGTTCAAGAGAATAAAAGAGTATCTTGAGAAATTTGTATGTTTCTCTTTTAATCATACATATATCTCTTTTAACTGCACTTGGCAATTACTTTATTTAATAACTCTTATTAAATAAATAATTGATTATCTAATTGAGTTAGCCTTTTGGGCAAGCCCAATTAGGCTTTAGTGTGTGGCTCGGAGTGGGACCAAAATGGACAAATAAATCTCTAACTCCAATGGGCTTTAGGCTTATTTGTCAACTCTTGACAAGCTCAAAGTTATCATTAATTATATTTAATACCACTATATAATTATAATTTCACTCTTTGCCTTATTAATAAATTATATCCCAAGACTTTATTATCTAAACATTTAACCCGTTCATGAAAATATTTATAGTAATACAAAATCATAATATATAATTGTTACTTTGAAGGTTACTACATCTTGATCCTTGAGTACCTGGTTTAATCATTTAAGTTATTCATATATATTTATGAAAAGCAAGGTCATAAAATATAAACTTTAGTAACTCTTTACTAAAGTTGTTAGACCTAACACTCTGAATAACCAAACTCATTAAACTTATCTCAAGAGAATATTTTATATCTCTATAAAGAGATTATGAATTCTATCTTGGGAATATGTGTTCCTTCAACACTACGTGTGGTTACCTAACATACTGAGGTTTTGACCGTTAGATTAGATCCCACTCCTAATATATCAAAGTAACCTACATTTCATGATCGGGTTCACTATTCTCTCAGGATTGAGAGTTTATGTAAATAAAAGTCGTGAGATTTATTATTCATTTGACAATCGTTAATAGAATAATAAATCTTACAGCGGTCCAGTTCAATATGTCTTATACACTTAAAACATATTAACATATCAACTAGAAGTCTTCACTTCTATGATCAAGACAAATCATCTTAGTTGACATGTTATAGTCTTCGCAAATGATATGCCTAATTTCATCACCGACTACAAACTAAGATTTTGAGTTTACAAAGAACTTGTGATTTACATCTTCTATGACTAAATCACATATTATGCATCTCAAGGACTATATGATAATGTTCAAATATTCATGTTGCCATTGTTTTAGATGATAAAACAACTTTATTACTTATAACATAATGTCATACATAGCATTATACAATAGGATTTTAGGGAACTAATCATAACAGGTTTGAAGCTTGTTAACCAGAAGCAAAAAAAAAAAAAAAAAAAAAAAAGCCACCAAAGAAACCCAAATTGAACCCAACCCATCCATTCTCAAACCCATCAACAAAACTGCATCAAAATCTCCAAAATATCATTGACACAATGGGTGGAACCCAACTGGTTTTGGTCATACAAAAACCTCTCACTAAGATTGACCTAAACCGACATAACAGTCGGTTGTCCATGCCTTTAAGCCAAATTAATGGCAGTTTCTTGAGAGAGGCAGAAAGAGAATATCTGGATCAACAACAAGCAATGGAAGTCCCCTTCATGGAACCCTCCAATAAGGTAAATTAGATTGTTTTGAGGAAATGGGACATGCCCAAGGAGTCAGGAAAGAAAAGCTCGTGCTATATGCTGATAAAATCTTGGAATGAGGTGGTGAAAAAAAATAATCTTGGCAGAAAGCTTAACCAAGTGATCCAAATTTGGTCTTTTAGAGTAGGTAATGAAGATCAACTCTGGCTAGCTCTTGTTGTGGTCAACAAAGAAGGGAATAAATGTAGTGGCAGTGGCAATGATAGAGCAAGTAGCAATAGCCAAGGAGGAGAAGGGATATATAGAATTGTTAGAAGCAAAGTTGGAGATGCTAAAAATATAGAAACGAAATCAACTCCTTAGAGTCCTATCAACATGACACTAATTTTTGCCTTTTCATTTGATCATTTTACTTTAAATTAGATATTTTGTTTAGAATTTATTAGAGAGCATGTCAATATATTATGTCTCATGACCTATTGTTTTTTTTTTTTTTTTTTTAATTTTTGGATGGGGATCTGTTGTCAATTAATGTAAAAGTTTATTCATTGAAATTTTGGTTAATGAAGTTCCTAGAATGAAACTGAACCACATTTTGATACACAATTAATGAGAGTTGAAAGCTGAAGAATATGACTGATTGAAAAAAGACATATGTTAAAAACTATAGTTGTGCCAAACCCAAAATAGTTTTAGCAATTAGGGGATCAGTTTGTCATCATATATTTTACGGGAAATTACACTTTACTACCCTAAACTATGCACCAAATTACACTTTGCACCGTAAACTATTCGAACGCACACTTTGCACCCTAAACTATCACACTCATCACACTTTGTACCCTGGTGTTATTTTTGCTGTTATGATTAATGGAATCTTACTACATGCGACAAACACATGCTTCGAGCTTAGGTGGAACAAACTTAAAAGACCAAAACACCCTTCCTCAAAATCAATTAAAACAAAAGCCAATTTTTTTCACATCTCTCTCCCTATCTCTCGTGCGTGCAACCTCTTCCACAAATCCAGATTTTTATAAACCCTAAATCCCCAATTCGAAAATTGCTTTGGCTCCACCATCCCTCCACCACCGCATGGAAACTGATGAGATATCACTTTATGGGGAAGGTAACATCGTTTACACATCTCCTCTTCCAATCAAAGCTCCTCTATTTCTCTGTTTTACATCTTCACCACTCTCTTTCTCACTCTCTACACCCTTCTCTTTTCTTACCCTTCTTTCTATGGAGAACACAAGTATGCCCTCCCAACCCATCGTTCCACTTGCTCTTCCTCTGTCTTCTTCACAGGTACGTACTACCCTACCCTCCATTTTTTCCTTGAATTTTTGCATTCAATGATTGTAATTTTTGTTTTGGGGTAATGAGTTTTGTTTTGTTTTTTTTTTGGTTTTTCTTTTTTCCTATCAGCTGAATCTTTTTGAATTGTGCTCAATTCATGGAACACAATTCATAGAAAAAATCTATTTTTTCTTGATATAACTAATACAAGTCTGTTTGAATTGTGTTCAAGTTCAAATCAAGTTGAGATGGAAAACTGTAATGGAGTAGTTGTAGTCTCAGCAATCTTCAATCACCAAGACAAAAGAGGGTACTTTTTGAAGAAGGCTGAAAGTGCTACTTGTTTTTGTTTTATTTTATTTGTCCCATATATGGGTGTTATGTGCAAATGAAGGACTTGATGATATTGTTGGAAGTGCATACTATGTTGCACCTGAAGTCCTTATACGTCGTATAGTCTAGAAGCAAGAAAATAGAGATATGGAATCAACTTCTTATTAGAGTCTCATCAACATGACACTAATTTTGGCCTTTTTATTTGACCATTTTTCTTTTAATTAGATATTTTGTTTAGAGTTTATTAGAGAACATGTCAATATGTTATAACTCATGACCTATAGTTTATTATTATTTTTTATTTTTTATTTTTGGATAGGGATCTATTGTCAATTAATGTAAGATTATGTTCATTGAAATTTTGATTAATGAAATTCCTAAAAATTTTGATTAATGAGACTGAGCCACCTTTTTTTTTTTTTTGGATAACTTGAGCCACATTTTGATACACAATGAATGAGTGTTGTATGTTAAAAACTGTAGTTTTAACAATTAGGGATTCAACAATTATCAAGTAAATTGTTGCCTTCGAGTAAATACTAATCTGAGGTATGTGCGTAAGTGGGTTTGCAATTGGACCAATTATTAGATTTGGAATTCTAAAGAAATTTCAACAAATTGGCTTTTAATTTTTGTAAGAGAAAATTTATAGGCCCAGACCAATAATGAGTTGTACTAGCTGACCTTGATTTTTGTTTCTCAAAAAAAAAAAAGGTGTCCTGGTTTGTCAAAAAAAATTTAATTTAAAATTTGAAATTTCAGCTCAACTTGGCCCAACCCAGCCCATTTAATTAAAGAGATCATCAATTTTTACTCCTAGCCCATCAATTTGTCATCATATATTTTAAACAATTACCAAGTCAATTGTTGCCTTGGAGTAAATACTAAACATAGGATTTGGCTAAATTTTTGTAGTACTAATCTGAGGTATATGCGTAAGTGGGTTTGCAATTGAACCAATTACTAGGTTCGAAATGCTAAAGAAATTTCAACAAATTGGGCTTGTAATTTTTGTAAGAGAAAATTTATAGGCCCAAACCAGTAATGAGTTGTACTAGCTAACTTAGTATTTTGTTTCTCAAAAAAAGAAAAGGTGACCTGGTTTGTCAAAAAAATTTTAAAATTTAAAATTTCGGCTCAGCTTGGCCAAGCCCAGCCCATTTAATTAAAGAGAACATCAATTTTTACTCCTAGCCCATCACTACCCAAACTAAGAAGCATGGACCCAAACATGACATGACATGACATTGGATACAAAGACATGTAAATAAAAATTAAAAAAGAAAAAAGAAAAGAAGGGAAATTACACTTTGCCTACATGTGGTTTGGTCGAAAAAAATTTTACCTACCTGTCATTTAAAAATTGGCACTTTACCCACCTGAAGTTAGCTTCGTTTGTCTCCTGTTACCTATCTCTATTAAAAATAGGGGTAAATTTGTATTTTTATTATCTTTTTATGTCTCTCTCCTCTCAAAACATTAAAAAAAAAAAACCAAAAAATAAGAGAAAAGAAGATCTAAAAGTTAGGTTTTGTAAAAATTAAAACATTTTACATCTTCTTTTTATATATCAACTTTTAGATCTTCTATTTTAACACATCAAAAATTGAAATTATATTTTATCAATTTAATATTCTTTTTGGGTTTGACTCATTTTCTCTTTTAACACCTTTCCTTTTAATTTTTTTTTTAATTTATTTATGGCAAATGGACTTCAATTCATAATTCTTCTTAGTTTTATTCTTTGATTTCTTGGTTTCGAATTTGAATTTTTCATTCATTATGTGGTTTATCTGATTTCAATTTACTTTCACTCGGTTTTCTCAAAACTTTACGTCATACTCGATTGACTAGATCTAGAAATTCTAAAAAATCTGATTTTTTTCATTGACTCTGATTAATGGGTTATTGTTTGTTTGTAAAAGTTTTGAGCTTTAGATAGACATTTAACCCAAAATTTTCTTTTATTAATTCACTATTGTGAATAACATTTCTGGGTTTCTTAAAAAAGTTTCAAAATTTGAATAAAATATAAAAAAAAATTTCATTAGTTGTTTGGTGTTAGTTTGTGGGGTTCTCTTAGAATGGTCACAGTTTATGTTGGAACGCTCCATAATGTGCTGGACCTCGTTTATGGTGCATTTATGCATAGAACAAAGATAAGCCCACTATTTTTCTCTAGAGGATGGGGTGGCTCAAAGCTTGAATTGCTGGAGAGAATGATCAAGCAACTTTTCCCAGAAGTAGTTGGTCAAAATTGACGAGGAGGGGTTGTAGAAGAAGAAGGATTGCCTTGTGCTAAGCATCGACAACATTTGTCTCAAATTCTAAACCTTTCTTCTCGGGTTTGTATCATTGGGTTTTACAGCCTCTCTCTCATTAAAGAAATGAAAACAAGAAGTATGGATTGATGTAAAAGTTAAGTTTTAATTTTTAGAAAACCTAGCTTTTAGATCTTCTTTTCATTTGATTTTTTAGCTTTTTATGTTTTGAGAGGAGAGAAATATAAAAGGGTAATAAAAATATAAATTTACCCCTATTTTTAACAAATGTGGGTAATGGGGGACAAACAGAACTAACTTCAAGTGGGTAAAGTGCCAATTTTCAAACCACAAGTAGGTAAAGTGTTTTTCAGGCAAACTACAGGTGAGCAAAATGTAATTTTCCCAAAAAAAAAAATTAAGATTGGAAATACTACAATTAATTAATTAATAATATTTTTAATTTATATTTTATTTATTTATAGGCTTTTTCTACAATATAGGTTTTTCATAATAAATATCTATTGAACATGTGTTGGAGACGAACACTTTGTGGGGTTTTGAAGTGTTTATGCTTTTTTAGTCAAAATCAACCCAGCTAACCAAATCGAGCCCATGAAAGCTAATTTAGGTGCGATCAACTGACTACCCCTAAATAATATGGTTCAATCACTCTTTTGTGAAACCGACCATTGTGGTGCAATGCAATACAAAAAAGTCCTAATTAATTTTCCACAATGTCAATTGTTGTTCCTCTACTATTATTATGCTATAATCTCAAGGTGTTTATGAGTAGAAAACCACAAGTTGCAATACTTATTTGAAAAATCAGTTTATATATTAAATGTACGAGGTACAATTATTGGTTTGCACAAAGACTAATCTAAGTTAAGAAAGTCAACGCCTATATCTTTATTTGGTATTAAAGAATAGGGTGGCGCTTGTGTCCAGTGGCCAATTCCACTGGACACGTTACGATGCGGACACATGTCCAATCTTGGACACGTGTCCGTATCCCAACGTGTCAAGTGAAATTGGCCACTGGACACAAGCCATTCCCTAAAGAATAATTTATATGAAGGAGTTCACAACCGCCTTTGGCCTCCATTTTAAATCATATTGAAGGGGTTCCTTGGTTTATACCGAGCCCAAGTACTCTCTTTTGGACTCATGAAAAGACTCTTAGAGATCTTTTTTTTGCTTTGGAAGATATTATCCAAATCCATTGGGTAACGGGTACCTGGCCCAACTCAAAAATTCTGGGTATTACCTTATTCATCATGGGTGAAAGATAATCGGGTTGGATTTTGCCCGAAACCGAAATTCTTGATTAATATTTGAAAATTAATTTTAATCTTGTCCCCTTAAGTGAAATTTTAGCTCCACCGCTATAACTAGCCAACCAATATTATTAGTATTCATTCGTACGGTGTTGGATTCTAAGCATTTTAGGTTTGGACATGACCAAAAAAGCCAAAATGATAATTTTGTATTTCTTTTTGGGTAAGTTACTCACCCACTGGTTTGGTATTGAACCAATAACTTTACCTTCCACGTTACTCTTACAAGGGGAGGAGGTGCAATATTAAAGCTTGCACTCATTGTTTTTTTTTTTTTTTTTAAAACCACAAAAACAATATCAGCCAACCAAAAGCAATTTCCTAGAGAAATAAATTCCATAGCATTACCTCTACATTCCTATGCAAGATAATTGTCCATATGCAAGATAATTTTCATATTATTATGCTATTTATTTCAATATGTTGAGTAAATTCTAATTGTGGATCCTCCAGTTGTTTATGGTTTTCTATTCTTAAATATCAAGTACAAAATTTCTTCTTGAATTATCAGTCATAAATAATCATATTAGAGTTCTAAATCTTCCTTGCGATTCACTCTTATAGTTCCTATTTTCATATTGATAACATAAGAATACATTTCTTAATAATTTTGAAATTAAGAAAACAACGCTTATATCTCTATTTGGTATAAAAGAATAATGCACGTAAAGAAGTTCACGACACGTAGGCCTTCTACCTCCATTTTGAATCATATCTACAAGATTCCTTAGTTTGGGCTGAGCCCAAGTATCCCCCCCCAAAAAAAAAAAAGGAAGATACTATCCAAACCCATTAGGTAATAGGTACCTGATCTGACCTGGAAGTTTTGGGTATTACCCGATTCATCATGGGTAAAAGATAATCAGGTTGGATTTTGCCTGAACCCAAAATTCTCAATTAATATTTTTAAATTATTTTTAATGTTATCCTTAATCTTGCCCCCTAAAGTGAAATTCTAGTTCCACCACTATAACCAACCAACTAATATTGTTAGTATCCATTCGTTTGATGTTGAAATTTATGCATTTTAGGCTTGGACATGACCAAAAAAGTCAAAATGGTAATTTTAATATATATAAATATATATATATTTATATATTTATATATAAAACACAACACAACATCAGACAATGAAAAGCAAATTCCTAAAGCAAGAAATTTAAAAGCTATACAAGCAATACAAACTAAGTTTCAAGTCTAAACCTTGTGAAAAGGTAGGTTATTGGTTAAACCTCCAAGAATATTACCCAATAAAATTCTCTGCATGATTTCAATCTTGAGAATGTTGCTAAAGCATAAATTTTCATCAATTTTATATGATGCAAATCTTTTAAATGAGTCATTACCTTAACTTTCCACATTGGATTTTTTTTTTCTTCCACAATAATGCTCAAGAACTGGAATAGTAACATGTGATTTACAAGAGGTTTTAGCGAGGTCAGCTCCACATTAAAGGCAGGGTAGTCACAAGACAACCCGTCAAAACACCTCCCTAATATGAAAAAAAAAAAATATATATATATATATATACAAATACATATATACAAATATATATATATACATATATACATATATATATATATACACACACATATATATATATACATATATATATATAAAATATTTTAAAAAATTTTATGATTTGTCTCCCCTTGAAAAAAAATTTGTGACCACCCTAAATTTTTTTAGACCCAACAAAATTAAACTTTGGTACCCTTAGCAATATATCAAGCCCTTTCAAAGAAAAAGAAAATGCTCAACAGACAGAGTTCTATCCATTTGATTTTTCTGAGGCAGATTTCTTGGCACTTGACAGTCAACTTCATAATTATATTTTTAATAAACACAACAATGACCTACTTTTAGAGCTTAAAGGAAATTGGTGACCTTGTTGAAAAATTTGTGGAGACACAGAAGCATGTTATATATTCATTAGTTTATTTGCTTGTGAAGTTAATATTGATTCTTCCTGTCGCAATTGCAATAGTATATAGAAGTTTTCCAATAATGAAATATATAAAAAATGAACTATACAATCGAATAGAAGATCAGTGAATAAATGATTGTTTGGTTGTGTACATTGAAAAAGAAATATAGCTTACAACGTTGATAATGAAACTATCATATAACAATTTCAAAATATGAAACTCTTAAAAGAAAACTATAAAACTTTACGCATTTGCATTTTTTATTTTTTATTTTTGTTAATATATGAATTTGTCTTTTTATTAAAATTTGTATAATTTAAATTTTTAAATGACCACCTTGAAAAAAATTCCTGAAACTGTCACTGGTTATGAACAATTAGATCTTAGCTTTTAAGATCATAGTTATAATTAGTGACAGCTGTACCATTTGATTATATTATTCAGAATTAGTAAATAACAGTCTCCACTAAATAAAACCCTTTTCTTTTTTCTTTTCTTTTTTTTTATTTTCTTTTTTTGGCTAAGTAATAAAACCCTACTGGCCTGTTCTAGTTGTATACAACGTACAAAAGCTTCTTAAATAAGCAAATCCAAATTTTAATAGTGGTTTATTTGTAGGCATTGGTTTTTTTTTTTTTTTGGCAAAACCACACTATTAGTTCTTAAAGTTTACTCTGTGTGTGCAACTGGTCTCTCAAGTTTAAAAATGAGTTGTATTAGTCATTTTGCTAACTGTCGTTAGTGGTGTTAATTATGTGATTAACAAAATAATAACTTGGCATTATTTTTAATGATGTGACATTTTTTTAATTAAAAATTACAATAACTAATTTCCACGTTAGATCAAATTTAAAGCAAACTGAACCAGTTGAAAAATCATGAATGAATCACATGAAACAATTGGGATAGACATGGCAAAAGAAAAATCATCCATCAAAAATCATCTTGACCAAAGTCAACCATATCCCTAGAAATCACATCCCATTATCAGACTCCAACGTTGATGATAAGACAGACATGTGACCCAGTGATTCAAATGCCACCGTTCGATCCAGGGAAACAAGATAATCAAACGATGATGATTGGATGTGAGCAATATCATTATGATCACTAGGAATCTCTTCCTTGTATTCCTGCTTTATGGAGGATTGGAAGGATGTGAAAAAGGGGTTGTATTAGCAAACTGCAAACTTTTATGTTGGCTATGAATCAGTGCTTGTTACGCGGCTTCTCTATTTCCAAAGCAGCCACATTGGCATTGGCATTGATGTGAATGTTGTTGTGATTATTACCATTACTATGCCTCTCCATTGAACCCATAGATAAAATTCGTTGAATCCTCTCTTCTCTGGGGCATTCCAATTGCAACCGCTCAAAAAAACCCTGGACTGAGACAACACCCCCAATAACGTGGAAATTAGTTATTGTAAGTTTTTTAATTAAAAAAATGTCACATCATTAAAAATAATGTCAAGTCATTGTTCCGTTAGCCATGTAATTAACATCACTAAACTCATTTTTTAAACTTGAGGGACCAATTGTGCACACAGGGTAAATTTCAGGGACTAATAATGTAGTTTTTTTTTTTTTTTTTAGTTGGGTCTTGATATTTTATATATATATAAAGAAAAATGCTATGTCTACAATATTTTTACAACATTTTTACAACAAATTCTAAGTGGCAGGTTGTTACTGGTTGTTATTATTTGGGCAAAAATGTAATCTTAGTGTTAGGTTCAAATTTGAACTAATAACAACTAACCACTTATGATTTGTTGTAAAAATGTTGTAAACGTAGCACCTCTCATAAATTGGGTCTTGATATTTGGCATTGAAAGACAAAGATTATTACATTTTATTTTTATTTTTATAAATAATGAAGATTATTACTTTAATGAAGATAACATAAATTGTTATTGAATACATGTCAAGGAAGGGCATGTCTGAGAAATAAATGTAAAATATAGGAGTAAAATGGGGAACCAAAAAAATTATGTAACAGAGAGCCGTTAGTTTTGAATGATACTGATAAAAATTATGTAACAAATTGCATTTACAATTTGTGATTTAATTTCCTGAACCCTATACATTACATTACAATGTTTTTTAATTAAAATAAATACACTCGTATTTCCATACCCAAGTACAAACCCCCTCTGTCTCTCTCTGTCTCTCTCTCTCTCTCTGTCTAGTTTTATCTCTGAAACTCACAGAGAATTCATCTAAGAATACTCCCACTACAAATATTGAATTTTGAGCCCTTCTCTCTCTTTCTCGGGTAGGTGTTTCCAACTCTGTTTTTTTGTGCTTTATCTCTGAAACTCACAGAGAAAACCCACTTTGTAGCCCACAATTGCTTTCCTTAGAATGAGTGTAGAAAAGAAATTAAGAATCTTGGAGTCCAATTCAACTTAATCCCAACAACAAGAATTGAATTTGGAGTCTCTCTCTCATCTCTATTTTTTGCTTGTTGTTTTATCTCTGTAACTCACAGAGAATTGATCAAGAAGGAAGATCAAAACCATGGTGACTCCCAGTTCATGTCCTCCTTCCCTTTGTGAGTGTGAGTCATTCAATGAACTCAAAAGAGAGTGCACCAGAGATTCAGCAAAGAATGGAGAACAAGTGGTGGACTTGGACTTGCTCACTTGGACTTGCTCACTCTAAGGGTTAACAAACCCTTTCTGCCACTGACTTCAGAAGGGAAGAAATTCCAATATCGTTTCAAACCCACTTGGGGCTCCTTCCAAAGAAAAAGATCGAATCTTGGTTATTCTAAGCCTCATACCCATTACCAATTGCCAAATTTGAACGTCAAAAGGAATAAGTTTTCTCAACCCACTAGCATTGCAGATTCGGATTTGGAAGTGTCACTACTACAAGAACCGAAACCAGAGGGTTTTGCTTGTGCAACACCCAAGATCATCACATGCCTCAAAATAATCCCACCCAAGAAACCCCATTTGGGAATCTCTGCTGCTTCATCCATTGCTGTTCCCAACCACTCTGAATCTGTGCTGCTATCTATAGAAAAGTCTCCCAAACCCACACCACCCAGAGTAATTGATTGCCTCAACTGTCAAGGTTTGAAGCTTGTTACCTAGAAGCAAAGAAAAGCCACCAAAGAAGACCAAATTGAACCCAACACTTCCACTCTCAAACCCATCACCAAAACTGCCTCAAAATTTCCAGAATATCATTGACACAATGGGTGGAACCCAACTGGTTTTGGTCATACAGAAACCTCTCACTAAGACTGACCTAAACCGACATAACAGTTGGTTGTCCATGCCTTTAAGCCAAATCAATGGCAGTTTCTTTAGGGAGGCGGAAAAAGAATATCTGGATCAACAACAAGCAATGAAAGTCCCATTCATGGAGCCCTCCAGTAAGGTGAATCAATTTGTTTTGAGGCAATGGGACATGCCCAAGGAGTCAAGGAAGAAAAACTCATGCTATGTGATGATAAAATCTTGGAATGAGGTGGTGGAAAAAAATGATCTTGGCAGAAAGCTTAACCAAGTGATCCAAATTTGGTCTTTTAGAGTTGGTAATGAAGATCAACTCTGCTTGGCTCTTGTTGTGGTCAAAAAAGGAGAGAACAATGAAGGAGCAAGTAGCAGTAACCAAGGAAGAGAAAGGGTACACATTATTGCTAGTAGCAGAGTCGGAGATGACAAAAATAGAGATATGGAATCAACTCCTTATTAGACTCACCAACATGACACTAATTTTGGCTTTTTTATTTGACCATTTTTTTTTAATTAGATATTTTGTTTAGAATTTATTAGAGAGCATGTCAATATGTTATAACTCATGACCTATTGTTTTTTTTTTTTATTATTATTATTTTGGATAGGGATCTATTGTCAATTAATGTAGAGTATGTTCATTGAAATTCCTAGAAATTTTAATTAATGAGACTGAGCCACTTTTTTTGTTGTTGTTGTTGTTGTTTTTTTTTTTTTTTTTTTTTTTTTTGATAACCTGAGCCACATTTTGATACACAATGAATGAATGTTGTGTGTTAAAAACTATAGTTTTAACAATTAGGGATTCAACAATTATGAAGTAAATTGTTGCCTTGGAGTAAATACTAATCTGAGGTATGTGCGTAAGTGGGTTTGCAAGTGGCCAATTACTAGATTTGGAATTCTAAAGAAATTTCAACAAATTGGCTTGTAATTTTTGTAAGAGAAAATTTATTGGCCCAGACCAATAATGAGTTGTACTAGCTGACCTAGTTTTTTGTTTCTCGAAAAAAAGAAAAGGTGACCTGGTTTGTCAAAAAATATTTAAAATTTAAAATTTCGGCTCAGCTTGGCTAAAGACCAGCCCATTTAATTAAAGAGAACATCAATTTTCACTCCCAGCACATCAGTTTGTTATCATATATTTTAAACAATTACCAAATCAATTGTTGCCTTGGAGCAAATACTATACATAGGATTCGGCTAAATTTTTGTAGTACTAATTTGAGGTATATGTGTAAGTGGGTTTGCAATTGAACCAATTACCAGGTTTGGAATGCTAAAGAAATTTCAACAAATTGGGCTTGTAATTTTTGTAAGAGAAAATTTATAGGCCCAGCCCAGACCATTGTGGTGTGGTGCTGTGCAAGAAAAGGCCTAACATATTATTTTTATAAGAAAAACTAAAAAGGCCTACTTTTTTTTTTATAAGAAAAAAAAAAGCCTAATTAATGAGAAATGATATGTTTACAACATTTTTACAATATTTTTACAACAAATCCTAAGTGGTAGGTTATTACTGGTTATTATTGTTGGGTTAAAAAAGTAATCTCAGTGCTAAATTTAAATTTGAACTAATAACAACTAACTATATGTGATTTGTTGTAAAAATGTTGTAAAAATGTTGTGGACGTAGCACTTCTCCTAATTAATTGGCCACAGTATCGATTGTTGTTGAGCCTCTACTTATTTAACATTTTTAATCTTGATATTCTTGTTCGTAAGTTCTAAATGTTAAAAATTCAAAATCACTCAAGTTCGGTTTTGGATACTTGAATTTGGATTTTGAATCAATGAATTTGAAATGTCTTAATTCCAAATCTTTAAATTTGAAAATTCCTTATTTGGATGCAATTTATACTAATGAGGATTTTTTTTTTTTTTTTTTTTTTTGATAATTTGATAATAGTGGTCAGTAGATTTAAACTTTGAATGTCTCCCTTAAAAATACACAAGATGTCAGTTAAAATACATGACTCTTGGCTATACATAGAAGGTTTTGAAGTTATAAAATTTCAAATCTATTGAAGTATAATTTCAAATCCTTTATTAGGCATCTAATTTCCTAAAATCTAAGTCCTTTGATTCTTTAAACTATCCAAACAAAGTATTTAGATTTTAATCACCTAAATCCAAATTTATAAGCTCAAACAAATAAGAAATGACTGGGAATGTGTCCCTTTCTCCACCTTGACACATACCATGTCACTGTCTCACTGACATAACTAAGAGACATATTGGTTAACAATCAACATAGGAAAGAAACAAAGATGAGATGTAGATGATTTCTTTGTAAAAATTTTCTGTGAGCCACAAGCATTTGAGGTCTTGGATAAGATAAGGAACCTGAAAATTAGTTTCCACTCAAAAAACTGAATTTTAAAAAGTTTTGGACATATATGTCAAGTTCTTGCCTCCCACTCCCCCATTTACCATTTTTTCTCATTTATCTCTTTCTTTTCTTTTATACTTAAATTTATTTATACCTTTCACGTATTTTGTCATACTAATACACTTCAACACACACACTCTCAAAAAGAGCATACAGATGGAGGCAAGTGCAGAGGTTAATCAGCGCATTGCTAGGATCACAGCTCATCTCCACCCTTCTAATCTTCAGGTCTGTCTTGGTGGTGTTACACTTAAAGAAGTCTTACTTGTGTAACTAAGCCATGGTGATCATCAATGTTGCATGAGATTATTCTTTTCATCCGCCATGTTATTATGATTTTGGCTAATGCCAAGGTTGCATCAAGTACTTGATAATAAACGAGAAGCCTCTATTGATTAAATTATATCTAAATAGAAATGCTCTCAATCTAATGAGCCCTTCAATTCAAATAATTGCTCTTCCTTACTATTGTGTATACTGATAGCCACCTTGGCTCATAATGAAAATCATCTCTGATAATTTTCTTCTTGTTGACCTCATTTGTTGTGCATTCATTTCTACGTACTTTCTGTATCAAAATCTAGTTATCTATATGATACATAATCTTCAACAAAATTGAAATTGTGGTTCCTTTCATGCCTTCTGATGTTTTGAAATGAAATTGATGTGTTATGTGGATTATATGTAACAAAAGATGGAGGAAAATTCTAGTTTGAGGGCAGCAAATTGCCGAGCAAAAGGTGGGGCACCTGGGTTCAAAGTTGCAATCTTGGGTGCTGCTGGGGGCATTGGCCAACCTCTTGCTATGTTGATGAAGATAAATCCTCTAGTCTCGGTTCTTCATCTCTATGATGTTGTCAACTCGCCTGGTGTCACAGCTGATATTAGTCACATGGACACTGGTGCTGTGGTAATATTTCATTATCATTGCTATTAAATATTCTTCTTCTTTTATGTTGTTTTCCCTCCCTCTTATGCTGCAACTTTTTGTTACAATCAATAGTAAAATTGATTATTTTCTTGAAACTTTGATATTTACCTGATATTAAAACAATGAAATTTAGATTTCAACCATTTTTTTAAACCCTATTTCTAAGTTGGGGTTTTCAATCAAGGATCAATCACATGAAAAATCTGGTGCATATTTAAAACGCAAAACTAGAAAGAGTTGATCTATATGGACTTGGAAAGTAAATGTTATCTCTGGGTTCTAGGTGCGTGGTTTCTTAGGACAGCCACAGCTTGAGAGTGCTCTTACTGGCATGGACCTTGTAATCATACCTGCTGGTGTGCCAAGGAAGCCTGGAATGACAAGGGATGACCTTTTCAACATCAATGCTGGAATTGTCAAGACCCTCTGTGAAGGCATTGCAAAGTGCTGCCCCAATGCTATTGTCAACTTGATCAGCAATCCAGTGAATTCCACTGTTCCAATTGCAGCTGAGGTTTTCAAGAAATCTGGCACTTACGACCCAAAGCGACTTCTGGGAGTTACAATGCTCGATGTTGTGCGAGCCAATACTTTTGTGGTATGTAACAATAGCTAGATATTTTTTATTTGTGCTCTACAAAGTAAGGATTCTGTTAATTCTCATTTGACTTTAATATCTCGATTTGTTGTTCGTTAATAAAAATGACAATTGTCAAACAATAAATATCCTTCAATTGCAAATATTAGGCAAACATCAGGTAGTTTTATGAAGTAATCAAGTAAAAGACTGCTCCAAATGTGCAACACATATGCATGAAGTAATATATAAGTTAAGTATATCATGGATCCAATATGCAATGCTATTGAATATTGATTCTCTCTTCTTCGTCCCCTCTAGTGACAAGATGATCCATAGCATTACCTCTGCATTCCCATGCAAGATAATTGTCCATATTATTGTGGTGCTTGTTTCGAAATGTTGAGTAAATTCTAATTGTGGATCCTCCAATACGTTGCTCATGATTTTCTATTCTTAAATATCAAGTACAGAATCTCTTCTTAAATTATCAGTCATAAATAATCATATCAGAGTTCTCAGTCTTTCTTGTGATTCACTCTCATAGTTTTATTTTCATATTGATAACATGAGAATACATTTCCCCAGTAATCATTTGCAATTGATTGTATGACATAAGAAAATTCCTACATCATTTAATGCACATCTTCAACAATGGATTGCAAGATTTAAAAAAAAAAAAAAAAGGATGAATTCTGCCAGATCATGATAAATAATGGTAGTGCACTAGTGCTTGCAGAGTGCCAAGTAAAAGCATATATGTTTAATTGATTTATGCTTTATTTTTGGATAATAAGCAGTATTTTATGCCATCCAATGATTTTTTACAGGCAGAGGTGCTGGGGCTTGATCCTAGGGAAGTTGATGTTCCAGTTGTTGGAGGTCATTCAGGAGTGACAATTTTGCCTCTTCTGTCACAGGTCTTATAGAAATGAATTTTCAACTTCATCAATTTCAGATTTGTTAATCCAGCCATCTAAGTAATGCATGTTATAATGTAATCAAAATTGTGAAATTAAAAAAATAAACAAAAATTTTCAGGTTAAGCCTCCCTGCACTTTAACCAAAGAAGAATCTGAATACCTTACAAATCGCATTCAAAATGGTGGGACAGAAGTTGTTGAGGTATGTCACTCAGTGCCTTTCATATAATGCGAATCAAATTGGAAAATGAAATATGATCAGATTATCATTGGAGATTCAAATGTTTTCTTGTATTCCTTGCTCACGTATCCACTGGCTAATGTCTTCTTTAATACTTATAACTGGGGCTTTGGAAGGGGGGGGGGGGGGGTGTGAAGAGCAAATGGTGATGAATTCATAGAGCTACCTATTGCAGACTGTCTTTTGTACTTTATTGATGAAATCTTTGACTTTAACCCAGACAGAGTTAGAAGCTTGAAAACTTCTGTATCATAAAATATCTTTATGGGTTATGGTTATAAGATTTTGGACAATTTCCTACAAAATAATTAATATCTCTTCATTTGGCTAGCAATGAGACTGTAATCTTGACGTATGCTTTTATTTAATTCCTTCTCTAGTTAGCTGGTATAGTTGCTTCAGTCATCTGATACACTGATACGCCTATTGACCAGAGGCAAGATGCCTAGACAAATTGCACCATAGGACCAAAAACCAACCTAGTTTGCACTTTTCTTATACCAGATTTTCTCAAGAAAATTGTACTCTCTCTCTAGGTTAAGTATGCTTTAAACTATTTTCACTACTTCTGCATTTGCTAATATCAATTAATTAAATCATAGTTTATATGGTTTTTTCATGTTCCGTAGGCGAAAGCTGGGGCTGGTTCTGCAACGCTGTCAATGGTAATATTTTGTTCATTTTGTGACCTTCTAGACATAGAGCTTCAAATATTTATTCAAGCAAATAAGGAAAACTAATATCAGCAAGTGCATTGTATAGGCATATGCGGCCGTTAAATTTGCAGATGCATGCCTTCGAGGTTTGAGAGGAGATGCAGGTGTCGTGGAATGTGCCTTTGTAGCTTCTCAGGTGCCTTGTTCAAGCTGAATTTTTCTATATTAATGATCTTGGATTTTTATTTGAATTCCAAAACTCATTTATAAAGCATGGCTTTTTTTGCCAAAATGTTGATAATAGGTGACAGAACTTCCTTTCTTTGCATCCAAGGTACGACTTGGTCGTACTGGAGCTGAAGAGATTTACCAACTGGGACCTCTAAATGAGTATGAGAGGTATGATGATATGCATTTATTACCACTACATGATTATTTTCTCTATTGGAAACTAAGTATAAAGCAAGACAAAATATAATCTACTTTTCTCATGATTCTTTTGATAGAGTTGGATTGGAGAAAGCAAAGAAAGAGTTAGCCGGCAGCATCCAAAAGGGTATTTCCTTTATTTGGAAATAACTGCTGAGAAGATGCTAATCACAATCTTATCATCTCCTTAAAGGCTCTGTATAATTTTTGTTTACTATCTCAAATTCCCTCAGTCTTAGTAATCTCCTATTGTATCCTGAACCAGTTGGAAATTTCCCTCAAACTATCTTTCGATCCCCAATCTGTTGGGTTGAGTTGCAGCAATTTAACAAAGGGATGTTCAGGGCATTTAAGGACTCTGCATAGATTTGGTTGCCTTAACATGCAAACAATGCAATTCCATCTGATAATCTTTCTTGCGGAACTAGAGTGTGCTTACTTTAGAAAAGTATAGAAAACATATAATGTGTAGTCATCCAAAAGACATTACGGGTATGGTTCCCAGAACACCCTCAAACAAATAAGGCATCAGAGCAAGAGCAATATCATTTGTCAAAAATATGAAGACATTACAATACAAGGTATTGTTCTGTTAGTGAGGACAACTCTTTATTTTCAATAATATGGAGGGGATTCTATTATAGAGCGTACGTTTTTGGTATATTAAAATGTAATAAGAATTGTTTTTAAAAAAAAATGTAATAAGAATTAGTATTACAAGTGATACAAAGAGCTAGAATGACAACTATTTCTATTCATTCTTTTGGTAATAACTACTAACACAGGAATAGAAAACTGAATCAACGTTAAGATTTCACGTCATATTTTAGTCAAATTTCTTATAATACCATTTTAAAATAAAAAATAGATTTACACTTTTATAGTGAGTTTTGCTTAAAATATTAAGTACAAATTGAAAAAAAAAATTATATAACTAGTATTATTTTTATAACTAAACAACTCCTAAGAAATAACTATTACATAACAAGGTTCATTACTGTCATTATTGCGTATTAAACCTGCATTTTTTTTTTTTTGTCCTCCCTCTACTCCTAAGTCGTGTTGTCAAATGCTACCGTGCGTCTTATTGTTGCATTAATTTCATGAATTGACAGAAGTGTTATTAGGACTATAACAAAATGAAGATTGCAACAATATATAATTCTCAAAAAAAAAGAGCCGATGTTCTGCCATCCTCACTGAAAAGGATATGGAGAAGTCACACAATCATAAGGCAAGTAGATAGTCTTTATTACGCGAATTTGTGCAGTTAATAATAGCACCTCTTTTTAACTCATCAAATATAACCCCCAAAAAAAAAAAAAAAAAACAAAAGAAAAACGAGGATTTCTTCTGTACACTTTGCTCTGGTAACTTTTTTTTTTTGATAGGTACACTTTGCTCTGGTAACTTTAATCAAAATTAAATCCCTTCAACAATTTACAAGGTGAGGGGGTTGGAGGGAGGGTGAATAATAGGGGCCTTAGACATTGTCACATTCCCCGCAGCCACATTTGGTGCCACTGTATCCTCCACAATAACAGGGTTAACTTGCATGACTCTCTCTGGCACAATCTTCTCACCATCGACCTTTGCCAAAACTTCAAAATGCATTCTCACATTCTCTGGCTTTGTCCTCCATGCAGGAAAACCCTCAAAATCAATCCCGTCTCCTTCTTTCAACTTCTTCTCAACCCCAAAACCTATCTTTAGAAATGTCTGAGCTGACACGTCTGCCTTCAACAACTTGAAGGAACCTTTCTTGTTAGCCTTAGGACCTAGCACCGAAGAGAGCAGTGTCTCAAAACCAAGCAAGTTTGAGTTTGAGCCATTGACTGAAGGAAGAGGCCACATTGTGGTGAACTGACTTGGCGTCAAGAGTGTGGTGGCATCTTCTTGAAAATCAATAGTGGAGAGGGCCTTTGATGTTGAGGATAACTCCACAAGCCCTGGTGCAAGGCGCTTAAGCTTCAGCCTGTTGGTGGAAGAGGGTGAAGATGAGGTGGGGGCTGTGAGTGAGGTAGGACCAACAATGCGAAGTGAGAGGAGTGAAGCACCTTGAGTGCGGGAAGCATGGCGGAGCTGTTCAGCCAGGGTTAATAGACCAGATGCAAATCCATTTTGGGATCGGTTTAAGGGGAGTGGGAATTCAAGTGGGTGGCGTAGGCTAACTGATCTGGCACCCTTGACAGTAACAACAGCACCATCTGCTAACATCACTTTCTTCAAGACACCAGCATCCACATCATGCTGCACAATCAAGATAACAACAAAATGAATGACGAAATTTCAAAGATCACAGCAGTGGCCCTCTTATCAGATCCTAAAATGAACACCAGTGGGTTTGTTACCCTATGACCATGGTGTTAAAGGAAAACCACATATAAACAATTGGATGTCAACCTAAAGATACTAACTCAAAACTAGTATGTTTTCCCTTTGATAATCGTTTTTCCATTCTTTTTTTTTCATCTGAAAATTTTAATATCGTGTGTAAACAGGATATACAGTTTCCCAAGTATTAGAAGATTTCAAAGGTTTTGCTCCGTGAAATCATTAATATCCAAAATCTCAAACAATAGACATTACAATCCCCTAGACAATTTACATGCCAGCAACTCAGAAAATCTTGGATGGAAATTAGATTCAAATAGCAAATACTCACAACTGGTATGAATTTCTACACACCAACACACAACAGTCTGTTTCAAATCCATCTACTTGGGTATATCAAACCCACTTGCAAGACTCAAAATATGAACTGAACAAGTTTGAGCAAACGTTCGACTTACATTTGTGGACACAAAATCTCTACATTATCCACAAACTCTAAACAAAGATAAAGCTTATTAGTTACTAGTTACTGCTATCCCATTCCACCCACATGTTTATATAATCCATTGGATTGCCTCAAGGCCATATATATCGAATCCTTTAACACCAAATTTTCATATAGATTCAAAAAATTCACCAAATTCCACGCCCAAAAAACCTACAAACCATCCCAAATATGATTCATCTAATTCTAGCAAACAACAAATGCACAGATTGAGACAAAATATATTAGGGAAAAAAAAATAAACTCACTGGAAGAGAGATGCGCATATCTTTGGCATCCTGAATCCAAAGCTCCATGGGTCCAGCCAACTGAAACGGAGCTAGAACCGGCAAGCTGGGATCCGATTTGCCCTTCTCAACCAACCCATTGTCCACTCGGAAAATAGGCAAATCCACATATTCCCAGCGGTTAACATCCTCCAAAAGCTTGAAGGGAAGGACCTTATTGTCGATTTCCACATCGAATTCATACGCCACTGAATGCCCCACTTGGGCATCCCTCAGATCAAACCCTGATACCTTGAAATCATCCGCTTGAAACCCTAATCCTTTCACTATCGCTTCCTTCAGATCCTACACATTAAAAATTTACAATAATCAATCTTCCCTGTTGGCTAGCTGAGATTTTTTTTTTTGGGTTTTCAATCGGGTTCTTCACAGTTAACAGCGTTTGGTTAACGAGAAAACGAAGAAAAATAAATTTTAAATGTAACAATTGAAACCAGATCATTCCCTAGAAACCCCAAATCATGAACCAGAAAATTTTATTCCCAAAATTTCTTCTGCTAACAAAAATACAATAATCAATATCTTATTTCATTAAAATTGTCAAATTCAGGATTTTGAAGCTTCCCTGATTGCTAGATGAAGGTTTTGAATCGAATGCTTAACAATTGACCGCGTTTAGTTAACGAGAAAATATAAATTCTGAATCTAACAACTGAAACCAGATAAAAAAAAAAAATCGCTAATCATGAATCAGAAAAAAATATAATTTTCCAAATTTTATTTTCCTCTTAATTTTCTGAGCAACCAAACAGGAAAACCAAAACCCTAAGAACAGAAACAAAAACTGAATTTGCAATAGAATAAGTAAGAAACTTACAGAGATGGCTTTGGGGTAGGGAGGATTGAAATCTGAGGAAGAAGAAGAGGAAAACAGAGGCGAAGACGACGACGTTTGGATCGCGATGAGGAAAAATAGTAAGAACACGGATTTGCATTGCAGAGAGACAGGTTTTGGAGCCATTGGGTTGATTTTGATTTTGATTTTGATTTTGGATTATGGATTTTGATTTGAACAATACAAAAGAAAAGAGGTTGTTTTTAATGTGTGGGCTGTTGTAAAAAGAGCGGTTGGGGTTAATTTGGGAAAGTTTGGTAAAAAAAAAAATGAGTGGTGGAGGAAGATTCTGGGGGTGGTGACTTGGAGGGTTTGGACCAATGGGAGAGGAGAAAGTGATCTGGAGAGGAATTTGATTGGTTGGGATTTGTTGGCGTTAACAGATTTGTGACATGGAAGCAAGTCAATGCGGTCTCGGTGCTTGAATATAGGGAAGAAGAAAAAATAGGATATAAATAATAATTTTTAAAAATAAAAATAAAAACGTCGCCGTTTGGAGTTTTGATTTTTGTAAGAGAAATTTTAAAAAGTTTTTGGTTTGGTTTGAAATAAAATCAATGGCGTCGCCCGGGTTCGAACCGGAGACCTTCAGTGTGTTAGACTGACGTGATAACCAACTACACCACGACACCACTTTTGTTGCTTTGGCTGGAATAAAATTATTTCTTGGTGTCATTCCCACACAATTAGAAGTGTATATTATTTACCAAAAAAAAAAAAAAAAAAAAAAAGGAAGTGTATATTATCATTATGTTATCGTCTTTGCTAAAAAAAAAAAAGTTTATATTATGTTATCTCAAAAAGAGATAAGTGGTTTCTCAAAAAAAAAGAAAAAAAGAAAAGAAAAGAGATAAGTGTATATTATGCTCTCTTTTTTTCACCATCAATTATGCATTTCTCTCTTCAATCAATAGAAACTCAATCAGGATTTCCTACAAACGTCAAGTGAAAATATTATTTTTTTTGAAAAAGTAGTAAAAATCATTTGCACTGGACAGTCTGGACCAAATGGACTAGATTGAAAAAATAACTAGCATAATTGCTTCCTTATTGAGTCTCTAGACACCAGGAATTAGTCTTTTTCTCCCAAGTAGGAGTCTTTCTCTCTGGACCGTAGGTTCCAGTTGTCCCTAGAGAGCTCTATCTCCTGTTTCTCTCTGGACGGTAAGGGTTCCAGTTTTCTCCCTCTCGACGCACGTCTTGGCTTTTTGGCTAGGCGGTTGCTTGAGTCTCTTTGGCGGACGCTCGAATCTCTTGGACTTTCTGATCTCGGGCTTTTCGTTCCTAGACTTTCCGATCTGGGTCATTCCGATCTTAGACGTTACAATTTTGTGAGCTCAGACTTCCGATCTCGGGCTTTCCTTCCTCTCTGGGGGTTTCCTTGATGTTGATATGGGTGATTTGGCCAGGGGTGACTACTACAAGACAACAGTGAGTAGTTCTAATTGATTTAGTTTTTCATTATTGCTTGATGCTTTGTTTATTGATTTACCAGGGATCTTATTTCAGGATTTTCCCTTGTTTGGGTTCTGCTTGATGCTCTATTTGTACCCCTGCATCTTTTTATTCTTTTTTGGATATGCTTTGCATGGTGTATGGTATGGTATGAATCCCACAAGCTGGAACTGCCGGGGATTGGGGACCCCCCGGTCAGTTAGGGCGCTGCAAAATCTGGTGCGGCGTTGGAACCCTAAAAATGTCTTCCTTATGGAGACAAAAACAAGGAAGAATCGTATGGAGAGGATAAAGAACAGAATTAGTTTTGCAAATGGTTTGATAGTTCCTAGTGTTGGCAGAAGTGGGGGTATTGCTCTTCTCTAGGCTAGGGAAATTAATTTAGAGGTTAAAAGCTACACAAGATTCCACATTGATGTAGTAATTTCAGAGCCTAACAGTGAATTCAAATGGAGATTAACCAGCTTCTACGGCCATCCAGAGACACATAAAAGATATGAATCTTGGCACCTTCTTGCTTTTCTTAATAATCAATTCCAACTTCCTTGGCTCTGTCTTGGTGATTTTAATGAAATTCTTTCAATGGATGAGAAACTTGGAGGCTCTATCCCACTCAGCATCAGATGGATGGTTTTAGGGGAATAGTAAATTATTGTGGTTTCCATGATTTGGGTTATTGTGGTCCGGACTTCACATGGAGTAACATGCATGGGGGAGAAAATAGAATTTGCCTCTGATTAGATAGAGCTTTGGCTACCTTTGAGTGGTCAGCTCGTTTTGGAGAGATGAAGGTCTACCATTTAGTGGATTCCACCTCAGATCACTGTGCATTACTTATTACTGATCCCAGAACTAGGAATTAATCAAAGACTAGGCGATTCCATTTTGAAGCTCAGTGGACCAAGAGAGAGGATTGTAGAGCCATTGTTGAGGCCACTTGGGGTGTTGGTGTGGATCTTAGCACTCCGAACGACATATCGAAAAATCTCAGAAGTTGTGCTGCTGAACTTTCTAAATGGAGTTCTGTGGTATATGGGAAAATTCCAAAGAAAATTTAGGATAAAAGGAATGCGTTGAATACCCTAGTCCTCCGGGAAAAGGATGAAGATCTGAGTTCGGAAATTAACAGGCTTAGGGGAGAAATCAATGATCTATTGGATGATGAAGAAATTTATTGGGGGCAAAGGGCAAAAGCCCATTGGCTTAAAGAGGGTGACAAAAATACTAAGTTTTTCCACGCGCAAGCTTCGGAAAGGAGATGTCAGAATACTATTCTGGGTATTTGGGACGAACAAGGAAGGTGGTGTGATGACAAAGAAAGTATTGTCCATGCTGCCATATCCTACTTTGAGAACATATACAGCTCTTCTCACCTAAACCATACTGAGATAGTAGTTGATGCAATTCTTCCTAAGGTGACAGTTGAAATGAATGAAAGCCTAACAAGAGAATTCACTAGGGAGGACGTGGTAGCTGTTCTAAAACAAATCCACCCCACCAAATCTCCAGGACTAGACGGTATATCCGCTGTATTTTTCCAGAAATATTGGGGTATCGTTGGCAATAAAGTTACTAATATGGTCCTAAATGTCCTTAACCACAACATTCCCATACCTGAGCTCAACAAGACCAATATCTCCCTAATCCCGAAAATTAATAACCCCAAAAGAATGACCGACTTCCGGCCCATTAGCCTATGTAATGTAGTCTATAAGCTCATCTCAAAAACTCTTGCCAACCGCCTAAAAGCTCTTCTACCTCACATTATTTCAAAAAACCAAAGTGCCTTCACCTCGGACAGACTCATTACTGATAATGTGTTAGTAGCTTTCGAGTTGATGCATTATCTAGATCATAAAACATCAGAGAAGGAGAGTTTTATGGCTATCAAGTTAGATATGAATAAGGCATTTGATAGGGTTGAATGGAGTTTTATCTCCAAGGTAATGGAAAAAATGGGGTTTTGTAACAGGTGGATCAACTTGGTCATGCAATGCATTACCTCGGTAACATACTTTGTCCTCATTAATGGTGTTGCCTACGGAAACATCTTTCCTACGAGAGGTCTCCGTCAAGGCGACCCTCTCTCCCCTAGTTTGTTTCTGATTTGTGCCGAGGGCCTTTCAGCACTCATCCACCAGGTAGCAAGGAACCAACTCATCACTGCCATCTCCATTTGTAGGGACTGTCCAAAGGTGACCCACCTTTTCTTTGCTGACGACAACATCCTTTTTTGTCAAGCAACATTGGATGAATGCCAAAAGTTAAAATCAATCCTGTTGGAGTATGAAGAAGCTTTGGGTCAGAAAGTTAATACAGAGAAATCCTCTATTTTCTTCAGCCCCAATACAGCCTAAGAAACTAGAGAAGGTATTTTTAATATCCTGGGCCCTATGCAAGATTCGAGGTATACTAAATATCTTGGCCTCCCATCTTTTATTGGTAGGTCAAAGAATCAAGTCTTTGTAATCCTAAAGGAGAAGTTTAGGAAAAAATTAGCGAGCTGGAAAGGCAAGCTTTTATCTTCGGGGGGGAAAGAAATTCTCATCAAAGCAGTGGCACAAGCAATTCCAACCTATACTATGAGTTGCTTTCTACTCCCCCAAAGCCTTTGTCATGATTTGAAAAGAATGATGAAAAACTTCTGGTGGGGCCAAAGGCAGCAGGAAACAAAGATCAGTTGGGTTAGCTGGAAGAGATTATGTCTAACTGAATCCCTTAGTGAAGACTTCAGTACTTACAGATATTGCAGTACTTCATTCCAATATAGAAGTCTTGGGATGTTCCCCGTAAGCTGATTCCGGGCAAGATCACTAAACATAAAAATACCAAAAGAAAAGCTAGCTCTTATCAGCAGAAATGAATATGCAATGATGATCTTAATACATGACCAATTAGGAGATTAACATCATAGAAAATTACTGCATTCTAACAACCACTGGGAGCATATAAACTTGAACACATGATAATCAAGAGAAGCTTACAGGGTCTTGAGGTTCGGTATCTGAGATAATGTTGAAGGAATAGGACCAGTGAGCTGATTGTTCTTCAAATTCCTACATGCAGGGAATTGGCTTAGTTTTTACACCAAAAACATGTCTCTGAAATATAACATGCGGAAAGGCATTGTATTAGTGAAAACTTACAGAAACTCAAGCTGCTTAAGCTTAGATATCGAAAAAGGTATGTCCCCATACAGCAAATTATCAGACAGCTCCCTACATTCAGAGTAAATTTATTTATTTTTAAATCTATCAAAAGTACAATGCTTTCAAAGTTTTGTGTAGTCATATCCCTGAAAAGGGATAAAAAAAATCGATGAAAAAAAAGAGACAGAAATTATACAGATGCACAAGAGAACCACAGTTTCCAATTTCATCTGGGATTTGACCAGTTAGCTTATTCCCTTGAAAGTCTCTGCAATTTTTCCAAGTACATAACACAAGTAATAGTCATTTATATGAAGACTGTACAGAAGCATCACAAACTTCAAAAAAAATATTAAAAAACAGAAGTGCCATAAAAGTCAAAAACATACACGGATAGAAGATTTCTCAAATCTCCAATGGCTGGTGAAATCTCTCCACCCAGGTTCAAATTAGACAAATTCCTTCAACAATGCAACAGAAACCTTAGAATTAAACAAACCCATTTGACACTAACATTTTAACAATAAGAATAAAGAAAAAAAAATGCAACAGTATAGCTCATCGGAGTTTTAGTGTCAAAAAAAGAGCGTGGGTATTAGGAAGAGAAGCATACAGAGAAAGCACAGAGAAGCTGGAATTGTCGCAAAAGACACCTCGCCAGGAACAGAAATCTTGGTTGTGCAAGTCATCCCAGTCAAGCAAAACATTTGCTACGTTGCTCAGCGAGGCCTTTATCGACATTAAGGCTTTGCCTACATAAATAACATCCACACCATTTATATATATTAGAATGAGAGTACGTGTGCGTGTTCACTTACCAAAATAAATACGCATAAAGTGATATTATCTGATAATATGGTTCTGGGACAAGCAAAGGAATAAAACTTTGCGTATAAACTATAAAGAAAGGAAGTCTCTTTTCGTAATTCCGTTTTTGGACCCTGTTTGGATGGTGGGAAAATGTGGAAAAGCAAGGACCAAGAACAACAGGGCAAGTGATGGGACTCATGGACTTTTGGTCAATATGAGTTGAAAATGCTCCAAGAGAAGCACAGACACACAGTGAGGTTTCAAAAAACTCATTGGTTTTTTTTGTTTTGTTCCTCGTTTGGAAGCAAGGAATCAGAGAATCACAAAGCATAAGCCATTAATGGTTTTTTAAGGCCAAAAACAACAACTTGGACTTCATAGTTGGAAACTTCTTATTATAGCTTCTTTGGGCTACAAAACAAGCTTCAACCATAGAAAACTTTTGGCAAAAAGAGAAAACAAAACAAAACAATGCTCGAAGTTCAAACACAAAAAAAAAAAAAGAGCTACCTTGGTCATCAAGTGGTGAAACAGTAGGACATTGAAAAAACAGAAGTACCATTATCAAACACAAACACAAAGACAGCTCCTTCTTGCTTCTCCACTCCAACAACACCCATTTCTCCATATTGTATCCAAAGCAATGAGTGAGAGAGAATGAACAAGAAGAAGGTGTTATGAGAGAATAAATTGAAAGATTTTTTTTTTTTGAGAAGTAGAATAAGTTGAAGATGATATAGAGTTCTAGTTTTGTTTGTATGACACAGAGAGAGAGAGAGAGAGAGAGAGAGATAGAGCAGGCGTTTAGCGTGAACTGTAAGGAACACAGTTAATGAGTCTGGCTGGGTAGAGTGTGTGTACTGTAGAGAGAGAGAGAGAGATTGGAGAGATGTAAACGGCGGTGAAGCGACGTTAAATTGAGAAAAGAGAGAGAGAACGAGACACACACAGCGGCCGTCATTCGTACTCTCCGTTTCCCAATGTTGTTGCATTTTTCGACAGGCTAGTAATGCCTAGTATTGTTCACTGCTACTCCCACGCGCAACATGTTTAGGAAAGTAACCGCGTGCATTATTCAGAGCCCTCTGGCCTCTACTGTTGCATTCTGATTTTGTTCTTAATTAATAAAAAACTGTTGGTGAATTAAAAATTTAAAATGAACAAAGTTTCTACTCTACAAACTCTTCATATATTTCTATATTGATAGTGAATTTTGAAATCTTTGGCGGATGCTATTCAATTTTTCAACCATTAGAGACAGTTCCTTCTCAGCATTTGCAACAGCTTCTCCCGACACACTGGCAACTTGAATAGATGTTCCCATTTTGCCACCATGAGGCTTACTTCCTCCACCACTCATTGTACCAGATGTTTCAAAAAGAGCACCATCAAGTGTTACCACACGTCAAAATTCTTTGTTTCCACTGTATGCAATACGTGTTGCCTGAAAATGAAAAATAGAAGCTATTTAAAAATTTGCCAGACCCAAGTCAAAATGAATGTGAAATCTCCAATAAACCATATAAACTTCCAAGATCTACTTGCACCAATATGGCAATATTGGTTATTTTACTCTCAATAAGATGGAAACCACCCACAGACTGAACTTGAGGATTTAACCTCATCAAGAGACCAATGCAAATTAGGCATTAATGATAATTCCTTTTGGTATAAACAGATTTACGTTTCTGATACAATGTATGGCAGGGCTAAGATGCCTAAGGCCCTAAAAAATGATTTCTTATCTCTTAGAATATGTTTGCTTACATTGTGACATATTCCACTTAAGATTCTATCAGCAGTAAAACATCTAAAATTTCCTTCTCACTTGTCTTGGATTCCAGTTGAAAAGGATCTGTCACAAGGTAGATTGGGCAAAATTTTCTTTAGGAAAGTGCGCACGCGCACACAGGCAATAAGAAATTAAAAAGTTATAAGCTGACAAATTTAGTTACTCCAATGCAACTAATCCAGATAAACCAAGCACAAGCAGCTAAAACCAACTTATTAGCCACAATGCCAAATTATCAAAACACCAGCTTGCTTTTAGAAACAAGTGAGCAAACTTAACACTGCATTTTTTTTTACAATTTTGAATCAGAAGAATAATCCAATGATTTAGAAAGAAACTGGAAACTGCCCAGTCAAGATCCTTAACTACAACAGTGTTTCCCAGTGCTGCAAAGAAAGCAAGTTTCATCCTTTCATCCTGAACTTTAATTAAATCAAAAGATGCTGAACTCCCTCTGGAGTGCTTATCTTCTCCTTCAACTTGGGTAAAAATTCAACTAGCTTCTCCTGCAAGGGGAATTTAAAATTATAAAATAAAAGATAAAGTAGTCATAGTTTTATGAGTCCTCTTCAATTAATGGGAGTCTACCATATATGAAGGAAAGAGATTTATACACACACACACACTACTGTATGACATTAAATATCAAGGTGGCCGCCAAATCTGAATTATCGTTTTCTAAATTTATTGACTCCTCCATCCTGTTAAGTAAGTTGTGATATTAAATGCTTAATTCAGATTTTACCTATCATAAAAAAAAAAGTTGTGATATTAACATTTCAAAACCCCTTTGACTTGTGCAAGTTTTGGTTGCACATCACCAAAATGTTGACCAAAAACTTTTGCAACCCAAACCCAAATGAGCAACCCCATAGATCCTTCAATATGAAAAGATTTGCTTTGTTATCTACATTGTCTCTTCTTACTATTTCAAACCAGCTAGTAGATTCAATGGGAACAATCTATACTATCATAATTTTAAACTAGAGGATCTACAAACTGGAGATATCAAACCTGCTCTCATTAAGATATTCTAGCCTTAGACACAAGGAAAAGAACATTAACAGGTGTCAAAAATTTGACAAAATGCTATTTTGGGGAATGAGCAAAAATTATTTATTTCAATAAAGTGAAGCACAAAGTGACAACATATTTGATGGTAGCAGGGAGCATCAAAGATGTAGCAATAGGAAAGCAAGTTTTTTGGCAAGTAACAGGAAAGTAAATTCATATAATAAAAATAAAAATTAAAACCCCAGATTGATAATGACAGCATCAGCTGGAAGGATACATGTTCTCATCTTAATGAAGAACACTGAGCTATTTTAGAGGACGGCTCCCCATAAACAGCCCATTTGCAAGTTATACCTTCCATCCTTAACTTTCAATTTTTCAGCTAACTAACAAGAATTATGCCTCCAATTAGCATTAGCACTAACACAAGTAATAGACAAAGTGCATCATTAAAAATAGGATATTGATGTAGCAAGCAGGAATAAGAGGGTAAACTTTCACTAAGATAAGACGCAAACTGTACTCACTGCTTATATGCTTCATCAAATTTTTTGACATATTTGTTGGTGCCAACTATATCCTCAAGATATTCAAGAAAACCTTCATCATGGGGTCCCAGAGCTTTTGGCTTCATAAGTGAAATCTGCTCAACTTCATGTGTCTTTCCCCTTCACAAGTGTATATTTAGTTCAGTTTTCTGGTTGAGGGCTAAATAGAAGAAATTACTGTATCTGCCCAGTGGAGTTTGCTGGGCTTAATAATTTCTCCCAATATAGGCTATACAAGTCAGGAAGTTTGGATATTATAGCAGTAAATCATATTATTTTGTATATAGTTCAGGTTTTATATATTTGCAAGGATAGAGAGATTCATCTCAATCATGGTGGCTTGAAAATGTGCAAGGTAGTACTTTGAGTCATAACATCATAAGATAAAACTTTTCTTTTGTTTGGGAGCCACTAAAACTTCATCATGAATCATGACCAATGTGTTGATTGGTGACAGTAGTTGTAGATTAATAGGGTGTAAAGATGACTAAAAGTTCTTACAGTATACCACTGTGCAAAGACTCAAGAATCAAGAGGAATATTCTTCAAACTTAGAATGTACACACACATTAACACAAGAAAAAAAAAAAAAAAAAACTATTAAGCAAAATATAAAAAAAGAGTTTCTCCGATAGTTTGGATCATTTCACTAACAAAGTATGAACTAGGAGCATTGTATTGTGCCTAATATTTTTAGTGATTCCAATTCATTCAACACAGAAAGACATAGTTTATTCAGCCAAAGAAGAAGGCAAGGATTAAAAGAAATGGACACCATGAGAGTGCCGAGCTGGAACAAAAAAATATACCACTAGCCTTGAATGTAGAGAACATCAGCTCCTGCCCTAAAGGGCTATTACATGCATTGGTTAAATTAGATACCAGCACCCCTGCAGACTGTCAGATTCACTACATAAAATGAAAGAGAACGACAGTATGCCACTTCATAGCAGCAATAGTTACGAGAAGAAACTTCATATTAAAGAATAATCAATAGCAATTTCAGTTCTCTCT
Source organism: Notholithocarpus densiflorus (assembly GCA_030021035.2). Taxonomy (NCBI): domain Eukaryota; kingdom Viridiplantae; phylum Streptophyta; class Magnoliopsida; order Fagales; family Fagaceae; genus Notholithocarpus; species Notholithocarpus densiflorus. The sequence goes on from JARYZH020000039.1 coordinate 2,982,390, forward strand.
CATGGTTAAAATGATCAGCATGCATGTTCAATAAGGTTTTTTCGCTAAAAGGAAGGAAAAACCAGCTCAATTCAGTACATAAAATGAAAGAGAATGAAAGTATGCCACTTCACAGCAGCAATAGTTACAAGAAAAAACTACATAACAAAGAATAATCAATAGTAATTTCAGTTCTCTCACTGTTAAAATGACCAGCATAAAAACCAGCTGAATTCAGTACATTTAATGAAAGAGAACAGTATGCCACTTCATAGCAGCCGTAGTTACAAGAAAAAACTACATAACAAAGAATAATCAATGGTAATTTCAGTTGTCTCTCATTTACCTATAAAAAAAATTTCCAGTTGTCTCTCATGGTTAAACTGGCCAGCAGGCATGTCCAATAAGGTTTTCTTACTAAAAGGAAAGAAAATCAGCCCTTGATTTTGGCTGGTACTCTTACAAGTATTGCTAGCAACTTCTTCAGCCACATATTATTCAGCCCTTGATTTTGGCTGGCACCACCCATCAACCTTCTCACTCACAATCACCATACTTATTATTCAGCTTTATCACTGGCACCAGCCTACTGCGCCATATTTTCATTTTTCATCTTTCAGCCTGTCCCAACTACAACAGCCATTTCAACAAATTAGCAATATATACAAGTTGTCAGGAGAAGTGGACCAGAAATTTCAAATATAGATGACATACATAGTAACATAGTAAACAAGCAAAGTGAGGGGGGAAAAACCATAGGGATGGTCGGTTCTAGTGAACAACATTGACCACCTAGTTGCTTTCGCAAACATATAGAATGGTACATCAACCTTGCCCTATTCTATAAAAGAAATTGTTATCACAAGAAGGATTTCATCTAACAAAAGAGGATGCAAAATAGTGTTACCTTTCCAAGTGTTGATTCCAAAAATTTGGTTGGAAGAATCCACAATAACTGGTTAAGAAAAAAGAAGTTGCACATTGTTGCTACCGAGAGCTGTCACCTCAAACTACTATACCCAATTTAGGGTTAATTCACTTTAGCACCCTGCTAAGGCCAGAACCTGAATTTGCAACCATGAAGCCATAGACAGGAAGCACTGGGAGCAGAAGTTCCAGTTCTCTGCTGAGTAATTAAGCTTCTGCCTGACAAGCAACTCCAGATATTTCTTGCTTCGAGATATTAACAGATTTCTCAGAGTTTGCAACACTTTGGCCTTCATTGATTAAGCCACTTATATTGGATGCTGGAACCCATCCAAATCTAATCATACTTTCCAGAGCCTTTGTTGCATTGTCCATATTTCCCACCTTGTAAAAACCACAAATTAGAGCTCTACACGTAGGAAGATTTAGTGTAAGTCCTTGCTCTCCAGCTCCATCAAGTAACTTCAACACTTCAGAAAAATTTTCCTTTTTGCATAGGGAATCTATTAGTGCATCATATATTTCACTGTCCAAGATCATACCCTTGACTAATACATCATCTACCAACTTTAAGGTTTTCATCAAATCACCTTCCTTGCAGTAAGCATCACCTATCAAGCCATATGTCATTTCATTGGGCTCAATTCCCCTTGCCACCATCTCCTCAAAAAGAGAAAACATCTTATTTCTTTTTCCCATGCTGTTGTAACCACAGAAAAGTGAAGTGTAAGTCACAATATTTGGCATGATATTCTTTTTCTGCATCTCCAGAAAGTGCTGCTCAGCTTCCTTCACTAATCCTGCCTTGCAGTAAGAATCAATCAGAATTGTGTAGGTCACATGATCTGGGGTCACATCCTTATCAATCATGTATTCAAACAACTGGTTAGCTTCCACCAATTTCCCAGACTTGCAGAAGCTATCAATCAAAGCATTGAAAGAAGACGTGGAAGCAAAGCCCTTCTGCACCATCTCATGAGATAAGGAAAGGGCCTTCTCCATGTCTCCTGCTTTGCAGCACCCATTAACAAGGGCAGAATAGATGAAACAATCAGGTGGAACCCCCTTTGATGGCATTTCATCCAATAATCGAAACGCCTCCATTAAATTTCCAGATTTGCAGTACCCATCTATAATTGTAGCATAGGTCACACCATTAGGAGCCAAACCCTTTCCTGAGATTCCATCAAACAGTTCCCTAGCTCTCTCAATAGCACCCAACTTGCAAAGTCCGTTAATCAAGGTATTATAAGTAACAATGTTTGGAGTAATGCCTTTCTGGCACATCTCTTCATGGACTTGAAAAGCTCTGTCTAAATCACCTTGCTTACAGAAGCTGGAAATGAGAGAGCTGTAAGTAAAAACATCAGGCACCAGAGACTTGTCAAGGAGTTCAGAGAAAACCCCCATTGCTTCCTGAGTTTTTCCGTTCTTACAGAGACCATGGATGAGGACGCTATAACTTTGGACATCAGGAATGACCCCTCGTTCAAGCATACATCTAAATGCTGAAAAGGCTTCTGTTATGTTACCCTCTTTACAGTGCCCATCAATCAGGGCTGTATAGATTACATCATTAGGCACTATTCCACAATCTAGCATTTCCCTGAAATACCTGTCTGCTAATTGCATTTCCCCTGCCTTACAATATCCATTGATGAAAGCCCCATAAGTATATTCATTAGGCTTCAATCCCCTCTCAATCATTTCAACTAAGAAAGTCTTTGCATCTTCCATCCTTTTGGCCTTGCAAAGCCCAATTATAAGAGAATTATAGCAAAAAGCATCAGGCAGAACTCCATTTTCCATCATTCCTTTCAATATCCATATTGCCTCATCAAATCTACTTTCTTGGACGTGACCTTTAATTAGAGTTGAGTACAAAACTGCATTTGGTTTCAAACCCCCAGCAATCATTTGCTCCAGAACACTATTAGCCCGTTGCAGATCACCACAACGGCATAGACCATTTATTATAACACCATAAGTGGATATAGTGGGTTCCAATTTCCTCTTCTTCATCTCAAGAAGTAGGTCATAAACCTTTACCAATTTTTTCTCTTGATAATACCTATCAATTAGAGGGGTAAAAGTATGGGTATCAGGTGTTATCCCAATTGCAATCATCTCCTTCAAGATAGTTCTGGCCTTCTCCACGTCACCAACCTTACAGAACCCACTAACAAGCACATTATATGTCACTAAGTTTAACTTTATTCCATGGGCAACCATCTCGTCCTTGATTCTCAAGGCCTCTTCTACTTTACCTTCTTTCATGAAACCATTAACCAAAGCAGTGTAGGTAAAAAGATCAGGACGTAGACCCACATTGAACATCTCTTCCAATACCAACTTTGCTTCCTCCAACCTTTTCTGTCTGCATAACCCATCAACAAGTGTGGAGTAAGTATACTTATCCGGGACCAACCCCTTTCCTGCCATCGACTTCTTCAGCTCAAAAGCTTCGTCAACAGCCCCACTTCTGCACAACCCTCCAATCACTACATTGTAGGTAACCACATTAGGACGACAACCCTTCTCCTCCATCTCAAAAAGCACCCTTCTAGCCCCCTCCACATTCCTAACTTTAAAAAGCGCATTGATCACATTAGAGTAAGTATAAACATCAGGACTTATCTTAGCTTCTAACATCCCATCATAAACCTTCCAAAACAACTCCATCCCATTACACTTAACTAAATCCTTCAACAAAGAATTACAACACAACAAACGAGGCAGAAAGCCACCATTTTTAGCTTCCAAAAACACAGTAACAGCCTCATTCAAAAAACCCATCTTCCTATAAACATCAACCAAAATCTCAATCACCATAACATCACAATTAGACCCGCCACAGTCTACACGACACCTAAGAATAGAATCAAGAATTTCCAAAACTGGCTTCTGGGTCATCACCATTCGCTCTAAAACGCCACTAGCATGTGCATAAAGCCTCAAATTACACAGAGAAACAGCCAGAATCGAAAAAGAATACAAATTCTGAGGACCACCACCCATTTGAGAAGTGGACCAATCAAAGAAATGAAGGAGGCGTTTGGGGTTAGATACCTTGTTCTGAAGAAGAACGGAGCGAACAACTTCTGGGTTCAGCTTCTTTGGTATGTCCGAGGATTCGATGAGGCACTGCCAGTTCATTTGCTTGAGCATGGCCGAGATTTCGTTGACGGTGTCTTCGTTTTGTTTTGTTGAGGTCTGTGACTCTGAGTGTGAGAAAGTGCAGAAGTTTAAGGATTTTGGATCAAAAACATGATGTTTTCGTTTTGCTTTTGCGAGAACATGTCGATTTCGGAGTGCGAATGTTAAACCCATTGTTTTTCGTTTCCGATCAGAGAGAGACAGAGAGTCAAGAGTGTGAAAAAAACACAGCTATAGCTTGTTGTCCGTTACCAAACGGGGAGCTTCACTTCTAAAGGCGTATTTTCTTTTTCTTTTTTTTGAGAAGAAGGTATCATTTCATTTGGTAAGCCAAATTGTCAAATGCAAAATTATTTCTTGATAGTAGCTAGAAATTTTTTTTTAATGAAATACTTAAATTTGTAGTTGCAAGTTGCAACCATTGTTGTCATGTGTAAATGTTTTTAATTTTTGGGAAATTAAAAAAAAAAAAAAAAAAACACTAATATTATTAGTGTATAAGTGTCAAGCTCCCATACTATCTACCTTTTAAATAACTATATCTTCCATTATTTTATTCTTTTTATAATTGAGATAATATTATTAAGAAGGGTTTTTTTTTTTTTTTTTCTTTTATAATCGAGATAATATTACTAAGAAAGGCCTAAACCCCAAAGAGAGCAAAAACAACAAAAGGAACCAGTCCATCATCTTCATTGCAAAAGACGCACTCGAAAATGGAAGAGATGGAATAAGTTTCACAAGTTAAAGAAAAAATTTCCAACGGGTTACGGGTTAAAAGGTTTGCAAGCTCATTTGTAGATCTGTAACTAAACAAAAATTTCGCAACAGAAAATCAAGGAATTAGGTTGCAAATATCAGCAACAATGTGAGAAATTTCCCGAGGAGGATCAGACTTGAAGCAAACAATAGAAGCAATAACAACCTTAGCATCTTCCTCAAAGATCACAAACATCCAAGGTTGATGGCAGTGGAAATGGCAAGGAGATTTTTTTACAGCTACTTCAACTCTACAAAGAAATTCTCTATGGTTGATAAGTCTATGGTTGGGAGGTGTTAAATTTAGAATATTTTTACAACAAATTATAGGTGGTAAGTTGTTATTGATTCTAATTTGAATCTACAACTTAAATTACTTTTTTACCTACTCATAACAACTAGTAACAACCTATCCCTTAAGATTTGTTCTGGACATAACATTTCTCAATTAATAAAAAATCTAACTTTGTCTCACTCATCGTTGTGAATCAAAAACAAAAACTGATTTTACAACTAATACTAAATGATAATCTCACAACGTCTTATTTTATTTTTTGTTTTGATAAATACAATTATTTGAAATCTTTGTCTTATAGTCTATTGTCTTTTATTATATATACTAGTTGCTAACTCAAGCGACGGACCAAATAGTTAGCAAATGTTAAATATCTTCACTCAATTCAATACTACCTGCAATGAGTTTAAAAAAAAAATGAAAATTAGGGCTCATTTAGTAGAAGAGTTTGAGTAATGTTGTTTGAGTGTTTTTGATATACGTGTGGGTGAAAGAGTGTATGGAAATGTGTGTAATGTTGTTTAAAATGTGAAAATGTGTGTTAGAACACACCTACCAAACAGGGCCTTAATAATTATAGTTCCAATAAATTTTTTTTTTTTTTAAAGTTTTAGTTCCAAAGTTGAATAAGACCAAAGTAGACTGAATAAGACCAAAACAAACATAATGGGCCAAATAGGACCAAATTGGACTGAATAAGACCAAATGGGCCGAATAGAACCGAAGTGGATAGAATGGACCGAAGTAGACATAATGGACTAAATATGACCAATGTGAACCGAATATGACCAATGTGGACCGAATAGGACCAAAGTGGACCAAATTGACCGAATAGGGCTAAAGTGGACTAAAGTACACAACAGAAATATAAGAGAAACACGTTTGTAGTGGTAAAATTTGGTTTAAAAATCAAATAGATAAAATAATGATGTTGTGAAACCTTCAAAGGGAGGCAGCAAATATAGATATAGAGTATATATGATATTAAGTTTATTTATTAATTCTTATTAAACATGCAATTCATGCATCATAAATAAATATAGAATATTCAATGGTTGGCACCTCGTTGTCAATATGGGTTTCGATGTATTTGGCATCATAAAAAAAGGAAGCACACAGTTGTTATTGTAGTTGAATTTTTAGTTTGATTACATGGGCTCTACGCATATTTGGTATGTGAAGAATGAAGATTGGATGATCTTCTTGTACTTGGTCATGGTGTGTTTCTTCTTCTATTTGTCTCATTGATGTGTCTACAGTGGGTTTCCCATAGCTTGAAAGTTGAAAGTTGAAACTACAACTACAATGTTGTTTAATTTTTCTATGAGGGTTCTTGCTTCTTATATAGATGTATGGGTAGAACTTAGCCGAGTTCTTTTAATCATATATGATTTTTAGGTGAATAAGTCAGCTACTCAGCATTTACTGCAAAAATTTGTGTTGCATACAAACATGCTATGGAATCAAGTCAAAGACTTGCACACCACTCTAAGAAACAAAATTCCTAATGGGAGTAAATACAAGCTATGTATTGTGTATTAAAAGGAATGGTTGACATTTGATTAGTTTTTGTCAAATAATTAAGGAATTAAAAAATATTGTGTCAAATAAATAAAGAATTAAAAAAATAAAAATTATGTGAAAAATTGTGAGGCTACTAAAGCTTATGTGGCATAATATGAAAGAGTCTAAAAAAATTTAAACGTCTTCAGCTATTATATATTATATAGATTAGATGAACTAGTAATTAGAGGGAATTTGTAGAGTAGCATGAGATTGCCACAATATATCGTTTGTTAGCAGGAATCAGGAAGAAGTTTGGAGAATAACGTCTCGAGTCTTTGAGGCTCGAGTTTAGTGAAGAAATTGAGCCTCAAAGCCTCGAGATCGATTGCTGACATGGAGATATTTTTGCCACATGGAAATCGAGTCTTAAAGACTCGAGTTTCATAGAAGAAGAAGATGAATCTGAAGAACACGATGAAGATCTGAGATTCTAAAGAAATTGAAGACCACACGATGAAGATCTAAAGAAATTGAAGAAAGAACACGATGAAGAAAGGAACCCACAGAAGAACACGATGCCTAAGGAACCCACGGAAGAACACGATGAAGATTCATCAACCAAAGACCCAAAGAAGAAAAACTTTCGCTTGGAGCTTCACCGTCGCTGCCTCCATCGCTTCTGGGTTAGGGAGATCTGGGTTCGTGTAGGTGTTTCTGATTTGTGTTTTCTGATTTGTTGTTCGTGTATTTGTTTTTGATTTGTTGTTCAGATTTTTGTTCCTTTGTGTTTCTTCTGATTTGTTGGTTATTCCTTCATGTTTCTATTCTGGTGTTCTAATGTGTTTTGAAACTTCTTTATGGAACTTGAGCCTTTAAAACTCGAGTTCCACACAGGAAATCGAGTTTTAAATACTCGATTTCCACGTAGATTTCCCCATTGACTTTTTTCCACATCAGCTTCCCATCACATACAAATCGAGTTTTAGAAACTCGAATTCCACCTTTGAACTCGAGTTTTAAAGTCTCAAGATGCTAATTTGCTACATAGTTTGTAAACATGACAACTAACTAAAATATTTCAAAAATATTGTTAAATGAAAAAAAAATCCTAGTAATCAGACCCTCTTCTTCTACTAATTGTTGTAACCTTCAAATAATAAAAACTAAAGATACGATAGATATTATTAAGTGTAGTGTGTTTTAAGAGCGTTGATTATTACACATTGATGTGTATGGAGTGTGTGCAACACGTTAGTCAAAATTGTGTTTCAAGATTTCAAAATTATAACTAATTCCAAGGTTGTGTTTATCATACCTTAACATTTAAAAAATGATCTTTGTCATCTTGTTTGTATCATATTGCACCCATGCCTCATATGTATGCTCGTGCTTCCTTGTAAGTGATTTTAGGCTTTTGCCTTGAATACTTTGCATTATATTTCATTGTACGAAGTAAATTTTGACCTATTTCCATGCATAAAACAATGTTATTTTTATCATGTAGTATTAGAAGTTGTAACTATATTAAAGGAAGTGCATTTGGCTAACAAGCCAATAAACTATATGTTGTACTCCATTTGCAATAAGTCATATGATTGAATTTAATTAAAAACCCTAAGATATTTTTCTAAGAATTTATACATAATTTTGCACCTAAAAATAAATATTGGCTTTCTTTTCTCTCTCAAATCTTTTCTATAGGGTCCTGATTTGTAGCCCAAACCCAAAATGTATAGGATCTCGGCCTAATAAGCCCAATACAATAAATTTGTAGAGAGTGGGTCAAAGAACTAGGCCCTAATGAGTTTAACAACGGCTAGTATTGAATCAAATGACAATCAAGCACAAATAAGAGATATTGATATCAATAGACCTTTAGTCCGAGGAGGTTAATAGTTAGATGTAGTGATCACAGTTGGATACAGAGACAATTTTTATTACTACAGTATTCTTTCTCTATTTTTCCAATCCCTTTCTCATGGAGGGTCTCTCCCCTTATATAGCTCCATTTGGGTCATCTTGATCCCACACTTGTCAGTCATCTGAATCCCTACTTGAGTACTTGTCCTATCAGACACCCCCTTTGGCTTTCTGTGAGTTGTGGTAGCCAAAGCAGCACTGTTCAGAGGTCTTCTCCACATAAATGCAGCCAGAAAAGTAGCTGCAACGCATTTAATGCGGTGGTAGCAGTTTTTCCTTAGATATTTCTGAGTTCCCATCACCCTTGTACATTTATGATGCGTGTCCTTATTACCGAAGTTTCTTGGATTGCTGGGACACATGTTTGAGTTGTATTTATCGTATCCGAGAATTTATTCCTCCTCGGACTGATTTCTCATTGGTACCTTACTCGTCAAATCCTAAGCCTGAACCATTCATTACCATTTGCTGCTCCTCAGACTGACCATGCCCTCGGACAGGGCCCCAAGGCCCAATGTAGGATTTGGGCCCTTGACCCTACAATAGCTCCTCAAAACTCCAGTTTTTCCCTCTTATCCGAGGAGAAAATGTGGGGTTTTGACTTTTGAGAGATAAGACCATTTATTTCTCTGCCTCGCACGTGTGAAATTACCGTTTTACGCACCCCATGATTACTTCTTACGCTTCGTAGCCCTCGAGGTGTCATTAATTGCTCCGGGCGGCATTATGTTCCCAGCATCCAACGGTGAGGCGCCAATCCAATGGCTGATATTTTTCCTAGGATTTTGAGCGGGAGTATTCCCACTCATTTTCTCCCTCTATATAAAGCCCTGAGGGAAACCGTTCTTTCCTTTCCTTCATGAAACTTCAAGCACTCCAACCTTCAGAGCTTTCTCAATCACTAAACTTTCTTAACTACGTTCCTTAAAAAATCTCCAAAAGGTCTTCCTTAAGGTTCAGAGTTTAGCGCATCTGCTTCCGTAAGTGTTTAACATCTTTAATTTTTCTTCTTCTCCTCAGCCTACCTTCTCGGCCTTCTTCCTTTTTTAGAAGTCTTTCCCTGTGTCACTTGTGTTTGCTTAGATGGGTAGATTCAAGCATTTAGTAGATTCTCCGGCGGGTATTGAGGGTTTTAGAGCCAAATACCATATCCCCCAACGAGTAAACCTCCAATATTGTGCCCCGGATCAAGTGCTTTCAATTAGAGGAGAGGGTAGAGTTGTCATTCCAATGATTGCCTTTATAGAGGGGGGAATGACACTTCCCATGGGTAGGATCACCACAGAATACTTGCGCAACCACAGGCTGTGCCCCCATCAGTGCACTCACAACCTGTTTAGGGTTCTAAGGAGTGTAGATGTTCTGAACGATCAGATGAACTTAAGGCTCACGTGGCACGACGTTGTCCACTTGTACGAGTGCCATTTCCTTGCTAGCGCGGGATATTACCTCAAGTCCCGGTCTGATGTTGTTAGATTGATATCCTGCCTTCCTAAGTCCAACAAAGGCTTGAAGGACGACTACCTGGTTGTCTCCGGAGCGTGGAATAACAGTCTTCACTGCCCAGTTAGGGCAAGAACACTAGGTGGGGTACCCTAGGGTTAGGTCCCTTAGTTTTTCCAAATTTTTCTTCTATTTATTCTGAGCCTTTCGTCTCCTCGGACAATATTTGCCACTGATCTAACCACAATTTCCTTTTCGGATGTTTTGCAGATAAAAGTCACGTCGCTCCAAAACTCAGTCTTGTCAACGTCCCAAGACTCAACTACTTGCTGAGATTGGAAGTATTCGTAAGCGAAGACGGATAACTACGGGCTGCCTACCTGATCTTAGATTACGAGCCCATATCGCGTATATTTCAGGACGCAGGTCAAGTGATTAGAGTAGGTAGCCCTAAGCTTGCCCGAATAGACGTCTCTAAGCTTGGGTTCTTGGCTCGGAAAGACTTTCCCCCTGTTGAGTTGCCACCCCAACGTGTTCCTCAACAAGTAGTTGTTCTAAGAAAGGAGTCAGTCTCGTCTCACCATTCCCTAGACGCCGAGATCGATCAGTTCCACTTCAAAGAAGGGGAAGGGGCAGTAGAAAGGCCAGTAGAGCTCTCGGACTCCAAGACTGAGTCTAAAAGATTTTTCATGGTCCATCATCCCAGGTTAATAGTCGCTCGGCCAGAGACTAGTTTCGAGGAAGGAGAAGGTATGGACCTAAAACAAAGGACTGGTTTAAAAGGCCTGATGGCCAGCAGGAACAAGGGACAAATTTCAAAGGATGCCCCCCTCCTCCCCCGCCCTCTACTGACCTCGGACTGCAGGCCAACCCGAATCTAAAGAAGAAAAGGCCAGTTGAGGACCTCAAGGAGGGCGAGGTCGGTCCTCAAAAGGGGGCCAAATAATAGAAGAAGGCCAAAGACCCTAAGGACAAGCGAGCCAAGTCCGTGGACAGTCGGGACGAGGCTGAAATATGCCGAGGGCAGCGCACCTGGGATCCTCGGCTGGAGTTGGATGGAGCTCCAATCTCCTGGGACACCTCGATTTGGGAGTCTCAGCGTGGGTAGTCCACCTACCTCGCCGAGGCTCTAGAGCAACCTCTCCTTCTCCCCCGAAATATGGAGGGTCTCAAGCGCACTAAGTAACCAGGCCTCTTTATGTCGCCGAAGAGGGACCTTGCAATGGTGAGCCAACCAACATCTCTTTTCATTGAACATTAGGCTGTATGTTCACTCATGCATGAACTTGTTTTCATAACTCCTTTGCCGCTTTTATGCAGGTTACACAGCAAATATATGTAGCCGAGGAGTGGGTTAGGAATGTCCGCGATGAGGTCACTACTGAGGCCCACGCCCGTCATAAAGCTGAGAAGGCTCTTGGGACCTTGAAGCAAGAGCAGGCAGGGTTGTTTGAGAAGCTCAAGGAGGCTATCCAAGCTTGCCATAATGCCGAGGCGGGTCTGAAGACCACGGAAAGGCAAGTCGAGGACATGCGCTAAAAGCTACACATAATAGAGATAAATCTGGCCAACGAAAAGCAATTCGTTTTGGATCTGAAGGCGGAGCTACAAAAAGCCAAGGATGCAGCTCGGGTGGCCAGTGAAGCAGCTGAGGCTGCTGTAAAAGCATCTTATGAGCGCGGGGTCCTTGACATGGAGGCTAGGTTGTCCGAGGAGGTGGTTGTAGTGTGCATGGACTACTGTACCGTGTCTTGAGGAGTGGCAATGGACCGAGCGGGAGTTCCTGTAGACTCCGAGCTGAGGAATGCCGAGAGTATCTTTTTCCCGGAGGATATTCGCGAAATTCCGGATGGGGTCCCCCTTTTCGAGCAACTCACTACCGCTCAAGTTCCTCATCCTGAAGGGAGTGAGAGGACTCAGCCTGAAGGGACTTAGCCTCCGGTGACAGCCAGCCCTTCCGAGGATGCCCTTACGATCAGGGATGTGGTCGCCCAGGCCAAGGATGCAGAGCTTATTTCTCAGGCCGAGGACTCCCAATTCGAAAAGGCTGATCCTAAGAAGGACCTTCCACAGGCGAAGGCATAAGTATTGGACTTTCTTTAGCGGCTTTCTATGTGTATATATTTCTTTTGTAAGGGCTTTCTGCCATCATTTGTAATGTGCTTTCTTTTGATTAATGAAAAGAGAAAAGGCTTTGCTTCTTATTCTGTGTTTCTATATTATACGCCTTTAAGATTATGACTTATTGCCAATAGACCTGAACTGTTACAACTCTTTTGCAATCATACTTAATGATAGCAACCTGTCATCAGTTTAAATGATTTAACTAAATGTCAGTAGGGAAAAAATTCGTCGCATACATGCACTGTGAACTGGTCTCTTTGTAGCGAAGGCTGAACCTAATAATGATAAGTAGAAATGAGGGCTTAGACAGAGGGTAGACATCTTACACTCTGCCAAACACTTAGACAAATAAATGATGGTTTTTGGCCTCTTCGAAATCAACAATCCGGGGAGTTTGGGCGTAGCCCGGGATTTGTTTAATCACTTATAAAGATGCCATGGAGCGTTAATTTCACCCAAGTATGTGGTTCGAGAGATCTGACATGACTTGGGATTTGTTTAGTTACTTATAAAGATGCCATTAAGTGTTAATTTCACCCAAATATGTGGTCCAAGGAGACTTGACATGACTAGGGATCTGTTTAATCACTTATAAAGATGCCATTAAGTGTTAATTTCACTCAAGTATGTGGTTCGAGGAGACCTGACATGACTTGGGATCTGTTTAATCACTTATAAAGATGCCATTGAGTGTTAATTTCACCCAAGTATGTGATCCGAGAGACCTGACATGACTTGGGATCTGTTTAATGACTTATAAAGATGCCATTAAGTGTTAATTTCACTCAAGTATGTGGTCCAATGAGACCTGACATGACTTGGGATCTATTTAATCACTTATAAAGATGCCATTAAGTGTTAATTTCACCCAAGTATGTGGTCTGAGAGACCTGACATGACTTCGGATCTGTTTAATCACTTATAAAGATGCCATTAATTGTTAATTTCACCCAAGTATGTGGTCCGAGAGACCTGACATGACTTGGGATCTATTTAATCACTTATAAAGATGCCATTAAATGTTAATTTCACCCAAGTATGTGGTTCGAGGAGACCTGACATGACTTGGAATCTGTTTAATCATTTATAAAGATGTCATTGAGTGTTAATTTCACCCAAGTATGTGGTCCGAGAGACCTGACATGACTTGAGATCTGTTTAATCACTTATAAAGATGCCATTGAGTGTTAATTTCACTCAAGTATGTGGTCTGAGAGACCTGACATGACTTTGGATCTGTTTAATCACTTATAAAGATGCCATTAAGTGTTAATTTCACCCAAGTATGTAGTCCGAGGAGACTTGACATGACTTGGGATCTGTTTAATTACTTATAAAGATGCCATTAAGTGTTAATTTCACCCAAGAATGTGGTCCGAGGAGACCTGACATGACTTGGGATCTGTTTAGTACTTGAGTATTTTTAGCAATAGGAAGCAAGACGCCGTTATACGACGCAAGAATTTATTGATAAAAGAAATTTTCATTAATAATAGTACATTTCAAGTTGTTCACATTCCAAGGGCACGATATTACATGCTCATCTAAATCTTTTAGGAAATACGCCCATATACCAGCTACTGAGGTGATACAATATGGTCCTTTCCAATTGAGTCCTAACTTTCCCCATGCTGGGTTTTTTGCAGTGCCCAGAACTTTTCTCAACACCAAGTCTCCAGGCACTAGTGGCCTTAGCTTTACTTTAGCATCATAACCTTGCTTGAGTTTGTGTTGGTAGTATGCCAATTGGACCATTGCACTTTCTCTTCTTTCTTCGATAAGATCTAAACTCTTTTCTAGCAGCTCATTGTTGCTGCTCAGACTGAATGAGTTGGTCTTTAGCGTTGGAAAGCCCGTTTCCAAAGGAATAATAGCCTCGGCTCCATAAGTCATCGAAAAGGGGGTCTCCCCTGTTGATCTGCGAGGTGTGGTTCGATACGCCCACAGGACATGTGGCAGTTCTTCCACCCATCTTCCCTTCGCATCATCTAACATCTTCTTGAGTCCGTTCACTATGACTTTATTAACAGCCTCAGCTTGCCCATTCCCTTGGGGATAAGCTGGGGTAGAATATTTATTCGTAATTCCTAACTCACAGCAGTATCTCCTGAAAGCCTTACTAGTAAACCGAAGACCATTGTCCGAGATAAGAGTGTGAGGGACCCCAAACTAGGTAACAATGTTCTTCCAGACAAATTTCTTAGCGTCCACATCTCTGATGTTCGCTAAAGGTTCAGCTTCAACCCATTTAGTAAAATAGTCAGTGCCGACCAGTAGGTACCTCTTGTTCCCTGCTGCCTTGGGAAAGGGTCCGACAATATCCAAGCCCCATTGAGCAAATGGCTAAGGGCTGGACAGTGGATTGAGGATCCCTCCTGGTTGATGTATGTTAGGTGCGAACCTTTGACATTGGTCATACTTCTTCACGTATTCATGTGCTTCTTTCTGCATGTTTGGCCACCAGTAGCCTTGGGTGATGGCCCTATGGGATAAAGATCTGCCACTTGTGTGGCTTCCGCAAATTCCTTCATGTAACTCCTCTAGGATTAGTTCTGAGGCTTCGGGGTGTATGCAAAGCAAGTATGGTCTAGAAAAGGAGCGTTTATACAACTTCTGGTTCTTGGATAACCAGAACCAAGAGGCTTTTCTCCGTATCTTGTTAGCCTCGGACTTTTCTCCGGGCAAGATGTCATCCTTCAAAAACAGTACTAAAGGGTCCATCTAGCTAGGCCCTACTCTAACGTAATGGATTTCGATCACATCTTTCCTTATCACTAAGGGTTTGCACAAGTCTTCTACAAGGATGACCTTGGGTAAACTTTGGGCCGAGGAGGTGGCAAGCGTGGCCAAAAAGTCGGCATGTGTGTTCCCACTTCTAGGGATATGCAATAGGCTAAAGGAATCGAAATGTGACTGTAGGTACTTAACTTGGCTTAGGTATCCTTGCATTCTTTCGTCTCTAGCTTCTAATTCCCCGTTCACCTGGCCAACGACTAGTCTTGAGTCCAAGAACATGTTCACTGCTTTTCCGCCCAGTTTTTGAACCATGGACATCCACTCCAGCAGGGCCTCATACTCAGCTTCATTATTCGTGGCCGAGAAGCCTAATCTGAGTAATTTTTCGATGGTAATCCTTTCAGGGGAAACCAGAACTAGCCCCATTCCGGAGCCCCTTTGGTTCGCTGCACCATCAACATATACTTCCCAGCATGTAGGTCCTTGTAGAGAGATTGTACCGAACGATTTTTCATCAATGTCTTGTGTCTCTACTACTTCTCCTAACGATGGTTTAGCAAATTCAGCCTCCAAATCTGCGAGGACTTGGCCCTTGACGGAGGTACGAGGCATGTACTTGATGTCAAAAGCCCCTAGAATTGTACCCCACTTAGCAATTCTCCCCGTATAATTAGCACTCTGAAGTATGGATCTAAGCGGGAGCTAGGTCAGAATGATAACTGTGTGTGCCTAGAAGTAGTGGGGAAGCTTTCGTGTAGCTTGAACCACCGTTAAGATGACCTTCTCTAGTGGTAAATAACGGACCTCGACTTCATGCAATGATTTGCTTACATAATAAACTGGTCGTTGTATGCCGTTGTCCACTCGTATTAGTACTAGGCTCACCGCATGAGGGGCCACAACGATATAGGCGAACAAGACTTCATCGACCTCAAGACTGGACATGATCGGTGGCCGAGATAGATATTCTTTAAGTTGTTGGAAGGCCAAAGCACACTCCTCGATCCACTCAAATCCCTTTCATTTATTCATCAAGAGGAAGAAGGGTCTGCACCTATCCGCTGACCGGGAGATAAAACGGTTTAAGGCCGCAATCATTCCGGTAAGCCTTTGGACCTCTTTGGGATTCCGAGGTGGTCGTAGGCTGTTGACGGCTCTGATTTGATCAGGGCTGACCTTAATTCCCTTATGGGTTACCATATAGCCCAAGAATTTTCCTGATCCTACCCCAAAGGAACATTTGGAAGCGTTGAGACGTAACCTGTGTTTCCTCAGAGTTTCAAAGGTATCTCCGAGGTCTCTCACGTGCTCGGACACCATTTTACTCTTTACCACCATATCATCTATATAAACCTCAATGCTTTTACCCAACTGCGGTTCGAACATTCTAGTCATCATCCTTTGGTAGGTGGAACCTGCGTTTTTCAGACCAAAGGGCATCACCTTGTAATGGTAGTTTTTGATGGAGTGATGAAAGCTGTCTTTTCCTAATCGTCCAAAGCCAGTGGTATCTGATGATATCCTTGAAAGGCGTCCAAGAAGCTCATCCGAGGATGTCCCACCGTTGTGTCCACCAACTGATCTATTCAAGGCATAGGGAAGGGATCTTTTGGGCAAGCCTTATTCAGATCCGTGAAGTCCATACAAACTCGCCACTTCCCGCTCTTCTTCTTTACTGCCACAGTATTGGCCAGCCATTCTGGGTAGAAAACTTCCTTGATAGCCCTTGCCTGCTTTAGCTTCATCACCTCATCTCTGACCGCATCTGCATGTTCCTTGGACGGGTGCCGAGGAGGCTGCTTTCTGGGAATAACGGATGGATTTACATTAAAGTGATGGCAGATGAAGTTTGGATCCACCCCCGGGGCCTCATAAGCGTTCCATGCGAATACATCAACATTTTTTCTAAGAAACTCCACCAGCTCTTCCTTCTCTGGGGGAGGCAGTTGAGCCCCGATCTGAATCCTTATCAACGATGACCCTTTCCAAGTCCTTGCATTTCGCCTCCTCGGCTGATCTGTTGGCAGGCGACGTCGGAGTTCTTAATTGCTATAACCCCCTTTCAGTGGAGGCCGAGGACTCGGCTTCGGGCCGACGCAAGATAGTGGCCACCAGACACTCCCTAGTCGTGGATTGATTTCCCAAAATCTCTCTAACTTGGCCGTCCGACGGATATTTCACCTTTTGATGCAAAGTGGAAGAGACGGCTCCTAAGGCATGGAGCCAGGGCTTGCCCACAATGGCCGTGTAGGGGGAATAAGAGTCCACCACGATGAAGTTCACCTCCACTATTTCCGGACCAGCCTGCACGGGTAATCTGATCTGGCCCTTTGGAATGACAACCTATCCATTGAAGGTTAACAGAGGTGAATCATAGGCCGTCAGGTCCTCGGGTTTCAAGTTCAACCCCTTGTATAGGTTGGGGTACATGATCTCAGCGCCACTGCCATCGTCTACCATGACCCTTTTCCAAAGCGTCATCATGGGGTTGTATGGTTCCAATCTTATCCTCTTCCGAAAAGTTTAGTGCCGGTTGGACATTCAGTCTGGCCCTCTTTGGTGTCGGACTAGCGCCCTCGGCGGCCGACCAAGCCACAGACATTACTTTGGAGGGATAAGAACCAGCCCTCCCTGGGGTGGCGAAAATGACGTTTATCGTGCCTAAAGGAGGTCTTGAAGGAGCATCTCTCCGGGGTTCTGGATTTGTCTAGCTCCCTTGGCCGCTAGAGTGATGTAAGAGTTGCTTCAACTTCCTTTTTCGGACCAACTGGTCCAAATGGTTCCTCAAGTTTCTACAGTCTTCGGTGGTGTGTCCTTGGTCCTAGTGGTAGTGGCAGTAAAGGCTTTGGTTATGCTTCATGGGATTTCCCGCCATCTTATTGGATCATCTGAAGAGTGGCTCGTTCTTAATCTTTTCTAGTACCTAGCGCACTGGTTCTTGAAACACGGCATTAATCGCTTAGGCGTTGGCAGATTTTGATTGTCCAGCGAAATCTCTTCGAGGTCGGTTGTTATTGAATCGATCCGACTTGAAATCCCTCCTCTCCTGAGGGATAACCTTCGCTTTACCTTTACCCAATTGCTGGTCTTCTTCAACCCTTTTATACTTGTCGATCCGGTCTATGAGTTGGTGTAGGCTGGTGATAGGTTTTCCTGTTAGGGACCTTTTTAAACCATGCTTGGTTGGGAGGCCTCTCTTGAAGGTGCTGATAGCGACATCATCAAAGTCACTCTCTATCTCGTTGTACATCTCCCAGTATCTGTCCGAGTATGCTTTCAGGGTCTCCTCTTCTCGCATGGACAAAGACAGTAGAGAATCCAAGGGCCGAGCGACCCTACTGTACGTGATGAAGCAAGAGCCAAAGGCTTGGGTGAGCTGCTTAAAGGAACCTACGGAGTTTGGCCTCAGGCCATCAAACCATCTCATCGCCACCGGTCCCAAGCTGGACAGAAATACCTTGCACATCAAAGCCTCGTCTTTGGAATGGACGGCCATCCTCTGATTAAACTGGCTTACATGTTCTACGGGGTCCATTCGACCATTATACATGATGAATGTAGGTTGATGGAATCGCCGAGGGAGCTTAGCTCTTTCTATCTTGCATGTGAAGGGTGACTTGGAGATCTAATCCAAGGCTTTACTCATGGCGTCGTTTCTCAGGCCTTTACGAGACGGGCTTTTGTGTCTACGTTTATGACGGCGTTCTTCTTCATAAGAAAAAAGTTTCGCTTGGTGGGGTTCTTGACCTTTGCCTATAATTGTCGTCCTCTTCATCATTGGAGGACGTATCAGAACTGGAAGGGGACCATTTCCGTTGCGCACGACGTAGTTTCTTTTTCAAGTCATCAATCTCCTTCTGCAAGGCTTTATTACCGTCTTGCCTTTGGGACACGTGACTTCCCATCCTAGAATGGCTTTTGCTTGTATGGGTAGTACGCACACTACCCTCTCGATATCTCTCCCGGTCCCTTTCCCATTCAAGGTTAAGAAAATTGTCCAGCTGTTGAGAATCTGCAGGACTTGCTTGTTGTGGACCTGCTTGGTGTGGACCTGCTTGGTGTGGACCTGCTTGGTGTGGACCTGATCTCACCATGTTTAACCATTGCACTCACTAATGCACAAGTTCTCCCCACAGACGGCGCCAATTGTAGGGTCCCGATTTGTAGCCCAAACCCAAAGTGTATAGGATCTCGGCCCAATGAGCCCAATACAATAAATTTGTAGAGAGTGGGTCAAAGAACTAGGCTCTAATGAGTTTAACAACGACTAGTATTGAATCAATTGACAATCAGGCACAAATAAGAGATATTGATATCAATGGACCTTCAGTCCGAGGAGGTTAATAGTTAGATGTAGTGATCACAGTTGGATACAGAGACAATTTTTATTACTACATTATTCTTTCTCTATTTTTCTGATCCTTTTCTCATGGAGGGTCACTCCCCTTATATAGCTTCCTTTAGATCATCTTGATCCCATACTTATCGGTCATCTGAACCCCTACTTGAGTACCTGTCTTATCAGACACCCCCTTTGGCTTTCTGTGAGTTGTGGTAGCCAAGGCAGTACTGTTCAGAGGTCTTCTCCACATAAATGCGGCCAGAAAAGTAGCTGCAACGCATTTAATGCGGTGGTAGCAGCTTTTCCTTAGATATTTCTAAGTTCTCATCACCCTTGTACGTTTATGATGTGTGTCCTTATTACCGGAGTTTCCTGGAAGGTTTCCTAGATTGCTGGGACACATGTTTGAGTTGTATTTATCGTATCCAAGGATTTATTCCTTCTCGGACTGATTTCCCATTGATACCTTCCTCGTCAAATCCTAAGCCTGAACCATTCATTACCATTTGCTCCTCCTCGGACTGACCATGCCTTCGAACAGGGCCCCAAGGCCCAATATAGGATTTGGGCCCTTGACCCTACATTTTCCATTCCTTGTCTCTCCCATTTAAACATAAAATAAAAGTAATTTAATATTAGTCATACCAATTGATCATGTAGAAGTAAGTTGTAAATGAGTTTAGCCAAGCTGACTATTAAAAGTTCATTCGTTATTTAATTTTAATTTCAACACAAGCTCATCACTAAGTAAGACTACATATTTAAATTTAGTTTATTTTCTTTCCAAAGAAACAAGAGTTTGTTCATGAGCTACTTAATTTTTAACTAATTCTTTCCTTGTTATATAGTAAACATAATGACTAATAATTTTTACACATTCATAAATTTATACTAATAATTAATAACTACATCATAGTTCAAACTATATTATTTGAGTTAATTGGATAAAATGATTTTTTTATTATATAAATTTATATGATTTAGATTCACCACCCCTCACGTTGTTAAAATTATATGTAATGTTTACTACAAAATATAATATTTATATTATCAATAAATTATAAATAATAATTTGATATCTATTGAACTTATTTACAAAATTACTCAATCAAATCTTAAGTCTCTATAAATATATTTTTACACACACACAAAAATCTCAAGTTTATATAAATATATATTCAAATTAAGTCTCAGCCAATGGCCTGGAACAACCATGTTCATTTTTTTTTTTAAGAAATATTTTTACAATAAATTTGAGAGGGATACAATGAATATTCACAACATTCTTAAGTGACATGAATGCCTTTAATGATAAAAAATTTGATACATATGAATGTAAACTAATAGTCCAACACTACAGCAATCCTTTATCAATAACAAAAGACTAGAAGCTTTTTTGCTTTTAATCGTCATGAGTTGAATTATAATCAAATTAGCTTAGTTCGTTTACCAATATTTAGGTAAATAAACACGAAAGAGATGATACCCTGCAATAATCTTCTTTCAAAGACAATATTCTTGTTGCTAATTTTTGTTAGAAACTATACATTCTCATGCTATAACCTTGTCGCATTCTCTATTTCTCTTTCAATTTCTTCCCTTGAAGGTCAAATTATAAAAATTTTCTTCTTTCTTTAAGAAAGTGGAAGGCTTATTTGGCCATTAAAATGCTGTTTCATGTCAAACAAGCCATCGCCCTCTCATATGCCTTCTTCATGAGTGAAAAATACAGCTCAAGAAATCAAATGCCTTATTAGTTGAGAAATTTGAGGATGTTTCTTGTAAAACATTTCATTGAGAAACTAACTTGCTTTTATAAATATATATATCTTTTGATTGATAAGTTAGACATGCAACCATTTCATTTATATCTTGTAATTTGCTACTAATTTTACGAACAGTCAAGGAACTAGTTATTATAAGTGATAAATTACCAATTCAAAAATAAAACAAAAAATAACAACTTACCGATTGTTCAAAAAAATTAAGTTATTAAAAAATTGTGAATTTAATCATTTTAAATCTAGAAATAGTGACAGTTCTTTTGAAAGAGGAGAGAGAGGGCATAAAAATTTTGTTACAAAAACTTCTTGATCTCTCTCTCTCTCCCCCCTATAATATATTACTATTGTATGAGGTTCCTCAAACGGTGTTTCACTAATTGATTTAAAGGCTATTTTGTAATCTCTACCCAACATATTGATGATGCTCTAAATTAAAATATATTCTATATTGTAAAAGAAAAGTGAGGATTTAAATATCCTATGCCTATTATAGGACGTATCTTTAGCCTCCACAAAAAAAATTTATTTTGTGTAACAGGGATATTAATGTATCATCTATTTGACATGGGAGAGGTCCCCCCGTTACACCCTTTAGTCTTCATAGGCAAGAGATACCATTAGGCTACAAGACCAGTACAACTTATTTATAGATAGGGTTCACAAAGAGAATCTTGCAACTTATTTATCAAATGACTGGTACAGAAATGTGCACAAATTTAGTTGGTTGGAGAATCAATGAAATTGTTGTCATGAAACTATATAATCATTTAATTACAGAGGTCTCTTTTTTTACCCTCCATTTAAAGAAAAAGATAAAATAATAACACACATACATACAGACACGACGAGAGGACTTTAAGGCCCTTAATCCACATCATGCAACTCATATGCATGGTAGCACAGGGTAGGGATGAAAATTAAAAATCTTATTCCCCCTTACATATGGAGCAAGAATAGAGGATGGTTTTGAGGTACAATATGGGGATCAGATGCAGAAAATTAATGTTGCAGATTAATTGGTCAAATTATGATTTTGGTCAAGTATGAATCAACATTAATGACGAAAAGTCTTGTTTAAATCCCCTTGTTAGTTATTATGCACATCAATTGACTTAAGTCAATTAGGTGATTACAACTTAGATTAATTAATCATAGCCACAATAAATACCAAATTTGAAAATCAATGAAACAAATTCAGAAAACATGCAAATTTATAAAAATATAAAAATAAATGAATAAATAAAATCAAGGGTTCAAATCCCTATCCCCAACTATTAAAAAAAAATGCAAGTTTAGTGACGAAGTGAAAAAAAAAAATCGAGAACCATCCCCAAAGGGAAGAATACTCTAAGGGTTTATCTACCCCAACTAAGGCAATTCATCATAAGAAGAGAAGTTTCACAATCTAATTCAAACCCTTGACCTTGGACGCTACTCAATAGTTTAACTTATTGATATCGCCCCACACCAGCTCCAAAATTGCAGAACTCTTCAACATGAATAACTTTCACAAACCTCATTTGTGATCATGATTAGACCCTCCTTGAAGATTTTTGTGATTTTAGCTTTTGATCACCAATAGGTAGCAAGACCGTTGTTAGGGAAGACAATAGGGCGAGTTTCCTATTTCCTACCCTCGCTCCACTCCTGCTTCAAGGCAGGTTTTCTTTCCCTCACCCCACCGTAGCGGGTATTCGTCCCTAGCCATACTAAAATTTGTGTGTGTTTTTTTTTTAAATTTTTTTTTAAAAATATATAGAATATATCAAAACTTATCATTCATTAAATTAAAACTCATAAAAATATTTAAGAAAAAAACAAGTTCTAACGTTACAAAACATTCTCAAAGCATAGCAATACAAAAATTCAAATATGAAAAAACACAAAAATATATATCCCTTATAAAAAAAAAACAATAGACACCATAAATTTAAAGTTTAGTTTTACATATAAATAGGACGGGTTTGGGGTCGGTGCCGGGGAAAAGTTAACCCTCGTCCCCGTCCCATTTGCTTAGTGGGGTGGATGAAGCAGGTACATGCGGGTGAAGATTTAAGAATATGTGAATATGGGCTTTTGAACTCACAGGTTGATCAAACTTTAGGTTTAGGTTTTTATTTTATTTGTCAAATGTATTGCATAGTAGTGGCATCTCTAAATCTTATGAAGTTGTGTTTATTAGATACTTTTTTTTTTTGATAAGATTATTAGATACCTTTATGTTTGCGTATATGGCACCAAAACCTAGGTATAAATCGACTTTAATTAACCACATTAGATTAAACTTTCATGATTTCAATAGATCAAAATATTGTCCAATTGAACACAATTACACAAACTTTGTCATTACAAGTAGACTTTTGTAAAGATTACAAGAAAATTTGTTATGGAATTAGCCAACACCTAAAAATACCTAATCGTCACTATCGTAATATAACAATCGAAAACATTTTTTAAAATATCTTTTAGTATTTGGGCTTTTCCATATTGAAACATTACAGAAAGTTCGTTTCATTAAGTGGGAATTGGAGAACCAATTAAACGTTGCATCAAAATTGTTGAGGAAAATTTATAATGGCTCAAACAAAAAACGAAGAAAGGCTTTAATTGCATGATCCAGTTGAGTCACTCTCCAATGGTACAGCCTTCTCTTGTACAAGTGCTAGCATATGTCTGAAAAGAAAAATGCTTTGTCAATATGTTGGAAAGGCACCAGCATTGATTTGTTCTCTCTTAAAACACTTGAGGGGCTAACATAATTACTTATACCCTTTACTATTAAAAAATAAGATTACCATTTCGTACCTCTTAAAGACACAAGGTTATATGCACCTTTTTTCTCTCAATTGTTTGAAGAAGGGCAAGTAAGAAATGTAATAGTCACTAAACCAATGATTAATTTCCAAACACCACATAATTGAAGGCTACTTCTTTTATTATAACTATTCCTCAAACTTAAAAGTTCTTTGTGTTGATAAAAAAAAAAAAAAAAAAAAAATTGTCCAAAAGAGAATCTTTGTAATTCTAAAAAAAAAGTGTTCCACACACTCTATATAAAGGCTTCAATGTTGCAATTAAATATGCAACACATCCTCAATCAAATCCTTCTCCAACAACATATTTGAACAGTCTATGTCAAAAATTCCCTCCTCTTTTTACTTGCTAACCTTTATTTTCCTTCTTCAAATTGCTTTTGGGATGGACCACAAATGGTTAGGTGTGCAAAATTATTCCACAATCAATGACCTTTATGGTACCAATTTGAATGAGCTTTCAGCTTATCTTACCTATCAAGTCTCTGCCACTGGTTTGCCACTAGGCACAAAGGGTCAAGGTGTAGATTACCAAAGAAATTCACATACCGTAATGTGAATTTCTTTGGCCAAATTGATCGTGATACTTGGTACTACGAAAAGAACCCACAAAATATGACAGATTACCAAAAAATGACTGAAAAGAAAGGAGTGGTTGACCCAACTCGCTGGCCAAGCTTCTACCACCCCAAAAATGTTTTTAACTGGAGACTTGGATCTTGGAGACAACAACAAACTCTATGGGTTAGTTCAATGCACTAGAGAACTTTCAATCATGGACTGCAATAAGTGCCTTAATGAATCAATTGGGTCTCTTCCAAAAATGTTGTGACTCCTCTAAAGGGGTTCGGATATATAGTGCGACTTGCGACGTGAGGTTTGAGATTTTCAAATATTTCTCTGAGTGAATTTGGAGCATCCATGGAGAATTGTCTTCTAGATAATTTTCATATCAAAATGTGATGGGTAATAGGAACCTACAACTCTAAGATTGTGGGTGATGAACTGATGGAGGCAGTGGGTCAAACTTAGTTTTATTTAGTTTTAAGTGTCAAGAGCATTGTAATTTTCTGTTTTTTTGGGGGATGGGCTGTGCTAATGGTCCATTGGGTTTTATTTTAGTTTTATATGAGTTTAGTTAATTAGTTTGGGCTTAGTAATAAAGCCCAAAGAGTCCAAGTCCAAGTCTTATTATGAGTTTAAAATAAAGTCCTATTTCCACTAAAAATAGGTATTTAAGTCTTCTATTTAAAGGACGGTAAAAAAAAAAAAGTCTTTTATTTAAAGAGTTGTAATACTTTTTATTAAAGAATAATATATTTTTAAATTTTAGAACTATGAAGCTTTCTTGAGGTTCGTCATTTGTGTGATGCAACCTTCTTCTAGGTATTATGCCAAAAACAAACCCTAGGTGTGGTGCCATGTTACCGTTCACAAGTTATTGTTCACATCCTTAGAACATCAACCCAAATCTTGGTTTTTCACCCATTGTTTAATACTTAAAATTTAAACCCTCCATTATTCCTTTTCCCCATTGAGAACCCTATATTATCCTTATTATTTTCTAGCCTACTACCCACTAAAACCAAATCCTAATAATTCATAAAAGCCCCAGCCACCCAAATTTAACTCTGATTTGTCAAATATGATTTTGCTTTGTTCCCCCTTGTCCTACGTCATGAACTTTTGCACTTTAAGATGGTTGGTGATGAACTTCTGTCCTTTGCATGCATGTGTTAAAATTTTTATCCAAACCGGTGCACAATTGAATAAGATATGGTGCACAATTCCTTGGTTTTATTTTGCACTAGCCTTTTTTAATGAGGATTTAGGCAATTTATACACTTAGATTAAAGAATATGTGAAAATTGCCTTTATTGAAGCGGGTGATCATATTCTGACACTACAAAAAACATGACTTGTTTCAACCCACTTTTTACAAGGGTTCACTGAAAATGGTTGAAACAAACGCTAAAAAACTGGCGCGCTAATTAAAATCTAACACAACCCCTAATTGCTGCCTCCAAATTTTTACATTCTTTAACGAAATTCTAACACAACCCCTAATAAAAGATATCCAAATGTCTCAACCCTTGAAATAAAGTCTCTCTCTCTCTCTCTTGTAGGGAATTAAACCAAATTCCCAACCTGTGAGAAACAAAAAAATAGAGAAAACACACACCAAAGAAAACAATCACACGCACAAGACAGTATTTACATGGTTCGGCAATTTGCCTACGTCCACGGAGTTGCAGGGATTTCACTATTATCAGGGAAGAATACAGAGTACAAGTTATGGCTACAATTTTTCTTCTCTAACACAAAACACGACAACCACACCACAATAAAACCCTAATCACCAAAGTCGGTTTCACAAGGGCTAAACGGGCCAAAACAATTTTCCTGGGGGCATTGCCCCCGGACCCCCAAAAGGCTTGTCCATGAGCGCTCCAACTTAAGCCTATCGGCCTAAGCCTCCACTCCATGAACTAAGCCTCAGTAAATCTCCCATTAAAAACCACGCAACATTATTCGGGTCGTCAATCGGATCAAACACAAACTAGGCTCCACAAAGCCCAGCATCTCTCACAAACTTAGAATTCAGAAAACCAATTTTCGAATAAAGTCTTTGCTCACTCTCTTAGAAAACCCATTTTCATTTTATTCAACCATCGTCCAAACTTAATGAGAACTCCTAGAAAATTCTCTCTCTCTTTCTCTCTCAATCAGAGCTCATCTTATCTCCAACGATAGGCTGAGGCGCGGTAGTCGGCGATCCTATTTTTGACGACGACTAGCCGTTGATAGTCAGAGCTTTCTCCTCCGCCCTTTTGTCCGATTACAGGTCTCTCTCTCTCTCTCTGTTTGTTTCCCGAGAAAAAAAATTGAATTTGGAAATTACCTAGTAGAACTTTGCAAAGAATTCTTTGGTATTCTCTCTTGTTTTCTCTCTCTCATTCTCTCCATTGATATTTCTCTTCCTCGCCAATAATATAATTTGGGGCTAGGGTTTGGATACTTTGGAAATGGAATTACATACCAGTCCTTTGGAATCTGAAGTATGGGTTGGATGTATGAGGTTTGAACATATTATAGGGAGGACATGCTTCAAAAGGAGTTGGTAAGTGTTAATGGTTTAGTATTTCAATAATATCAATTTAAGTATGGGTTGGATCTATGAGGTTTTTTTTGTGTTGCTGTGTTTGTTAATTTTAGGTTTCCTGTGGAAACGAGCATTGGTTTATCAATAGTATCAATTTAATTTTAACTTGGTTTAGGTCATTGCAATTCAATGCTCTGTTCAACTTCTTTACATTGCAGATATTTTTTACACTCATTTTGTTTATAAAACTTACTAGAGTTTATGAAGTTTATAAATTCATTTTCAAGTTATGTAGCTTGGAATTGGCAATCAATTTTTCCCTTATATTCGTTATTGTTCTGTTCCAATGAATACAGAGCCTGCATTCTTTTTCCTTTTTGATAAGATGTTTATGTCTGACCTGAAAGTATTAACTCGATGTAGTTATGGCATGGTGTCAATGCATCATATTGATGCATTATAAACTTGTAAAACTTCCTGTAGTGCTAAAAAATTCACCATATGAGTATGTGGGTAACAGGAATAAGACCTTCCATTTGAGTTAAAATTTTGATTGCAGATATGGGCAATTTGACATTTAAATGATGACTACCAAGTTTTCATGAAGCATTCCTTTACCTTAACATTAAAATTAATTATTATGGATTAATGCCACATCTCATTCCTTTGTTGTCTAAACTTGTATTATAAGGAGCTTTGAATTTGCAAGAAGGATCACTGTCACATCAATCTAATGGTAGAATTTGACTGTCTCAAGGCAGAGGATATCTAAATTTATTAAAATTTAAATTAAACATGAGTTTTTGGATCTGGTATCACCTGCTATGAGTCAAGTTGCTATGCATTGTCTGGTTGATTTTGAGGAGTCCAAGAAACAATGATTGTAGTTACCTGCTTCTTAAACTCTGCAATTTTCCCTACATGTGGAAATGACTTTCCTTCAAAAAAAGGTCAGTTGCACTGATATCTTTTGTTTGAAATAAAAATAACAGATAGTACCTTTACTATATTTTAGGGTCCAATTGTAAGCTTGCAATTGAATCATAGTTCCTACTAACCTCTTGAATACTGTGTTGTGTGATATTTTATTAAAGATGACAATTGGTCGGTGTTGCTTCTAAAAGGATTTTATGGTGCCATACATGTTCATGAATATGTATGGCGCATTACTTTTTTCACATTTTCTATTTAAATTTGTGTAAATGTTTACAACCCTTGCCTCTTTCTCTGTTCATATTCTCGTGCTTTCTATATTGCTACAAATGTTACACGTGTGACAAAGGAATTACTATTAGTGCTTTTGTTGAGAAAGTTTCAAAGATAAGGTGTTATTGTGTAAATAGGATCAATGGTGGTAAATGGTAATAGTATCTGATAGAGAAATCTCTATTAAAGAAAGAGCTACTAGCGAAGTTGAAATATATCTTATGAGCAAGGTTGTCAAAATCAGGATCCTACGTAAAATCGTGAAAGGTAGGTGGGATCGTGGATCGTAGGATCAGATCGTGAATCATAAGATCATCCTACATTATTTGAGAAAAAAAAAATTTGGTATGTTAAATAATCACATAAATTATACATTCATAAAAAATAAAAAATTTGCATATTTGATGTAATTACCATACATCATTGCATCCATTTGTAAGCATCATTTAAAGAGGTCAAAAATCTCAAAACGTGACACTCTGTTGGGATGTTATTTTTCATTTGGATTCAACTAACACTCCATCTCTCTACATTAGAATAACAAAACTTGGCCTATTGGGATGTTATTTTTCATTCTTCTGTCAAGTTAAAGAAGCTTACAAGTAACCAAGATTGTTTGGAATCGTTAGAATTGTACGATCCTAAACAATCACTGAGATCCTTGAAAGATCCGGATCGTTTTGGGCAGGTGAGATCGTAAAATCGTAGGATTGTAGGATTCAGATTGGGATTTTGACAACCATGCTTATGAGAGTTTTAAGTCACGGTGGCAAACGTGCAATTTCCACATAAATAAAATGCATTTTTACAAATAGCTAACCCAAATGAACACTTAGTTCAATCAAGTGGTATAAGCAACTCATGGTACTAAAATAAGGACAAAGTAAACTAATTTATAGTCAAACCGCTATAACTCTTACTAAAAAAATTAACGTAATTACATATTTTGAAAATGTAATAATTAGATTGCATGTTATTTATGTCTTAATATGCATATTAAATTTTATGCTAATCGGATGTTATTTATTATTCGATCCAAAAATTTATTTTTTATCTATAATTTTAAACTACAAATATTAACTTGAAATTTAAATATTGAATTAATGAAATAAATATTACATTTTGATCTTCTAGAAAATTTTCAAGCATAAAATTAAGATATAAAAATAAAATAAAAGTGATGATGTCTCATGAGCTGCGCTGTTGAGCCGTACGTGACCCGGTCCATGTAAATTTACTATGCGATTTCCAAAAGCCTAAAGTCTATTTTACTATTCCCTCCGTCCCACTTTGTTTGTTTTGTTTGAAAAGTCAAACTTTTTAAGGGAACATCATTTATTGTCTTGTCTACCTTTTAAAAATGTATAAGTTTCCAAAACTACCCTTAAATAAATTTATCAAAAAATTGAATTATTAATAAAATAGGAGTATAATAGGAACATTAGTAAATTAATGACTTTTATTTTTAGAAACAGGACAATATTTTGGGACATCCCAAAATGGAATAGAAGACAAACAAAGTGGGACGGAGGGAGTACAATTTAATGCTTCGAGAATGCTAGAACATGCAACTGTTGTTTAACAACATAACCGTAATAACAACGGGTTAGATTGTTCGACCTATCATAAACAAATTCCAACAGACTATGTTGAATATTGATAAAAGCTTGGTCTTTTACGTCCTCCAAAGGATACTTTTTGAATGTAGAATGCTTTGAAAGGTCAGTCAACTTTCTATAGGTCTCAGATTTGGAAAATAACTAGATCATGACTCTAATAGTAAATAGAGCATGGTCCAATTCAGATCCATAAAATCTGTCTCATGACTCATGAGTCAACAACACGAAGGTGTACTTTTTGTTGGTATGAATGCTAAATTTAACCATTTTTCATACGTAAATTCAGTGTACTAGAAAATAAAATATTATGTGGGTTCTAGTTAGCTGAACTAGTAAAGTCTCTAATGACTGAATAAGAGATCTAGGATTTAATTCTTGCCTACACCAAAAACGGATTAGTGTCTTGGTCTAATGATAAAAGAACTATTATTGGACGCCATAAGTTGAAATTCTTTAAAAAAAAAATCATACTACCAAATCTTAAAAAAAAAAGAAAAAAAAAAAGATATTGCCATGCCAAGTCTTCATGCCCAAAAGCCATTCTTATATCAAATTGAAAGTCACTCAAATTTCAGAGTTCAATTAGGCCACACCCTACCGGCCACGCACTTTGTCAATTTCTTAACCACACCAATAATTTTGGAAAGTGGTGGCTCCAAGAATTTTTTTCAAAGGTCATTAAAAAACTTAAATTAAATAAATTTTTTTAAAAAAGAACTTGAATATATTGAGTTATCGACAACAAAAAAAAAAAAACGCTAAAATATGAAGTTTTACAATTTCCTTTTATGAGTTTTTATATTTATAAAAGATAAGCCTCAAATACTCTATTTCAATCTCTTTCTAATTGTAAATATTATGAATAATTATTTTACTTGTTTCGTAAGAGTAAATTGTCATTTTTATGACACTTAAACACTTATAATGGTATTTTATTGCTTAGGAGAAATCGCATTTTGCCTTGAGGAGCTTTATGTGACTTATGCACAATTTGGTTCGTAATTAGCCCCCATTTAGCTGCGGTGAACCAAGTTCAGTCCACCAAACAATAAGTAAAGGGCTTAGGTTCCTTATTAAAGGGCTCAGAATCCTTATTTCTACTTGGGCTGGATACTGTCCAAAAAGGACCCTCACAATCTACAACAACATTAAGTTGAGGATAAAATCTTGTACCCATATAACAATGTTGAGCCACCAAGGGCTTTGTAATTCATCCAATACCTTCCAGTGTTTTCATCGGAAACAATCTAAGGTTTACCCAAAAATAAAAGTGTTGGGCCTAGGATACTAGGATTCACCAGACCAACAAACACTGCATTTTGGCCCCAATTCCTAGTTTCACAGGAATACTAGATTACTGTTGTTACTTGTTAGAACTTTCCTAGCTCACAACATAGGAGAAAGGAACTCATTCAACACAAACACATACACAAAACAAGCGTCACAGACTCACTGTTGAACTTGAACCAAATCAAAAACCATGTATACTGGGGTTAGCCGAAGGCTATGTCAGATACGAAGACAGTTACATACGGTTTCGTCGTCCCATGAGGGGCCAAGTGAGACCTTGAAGAGAAAGATTGCTGGGTTGCAGAGGACGAGGAAAAGCAAGAAGAACCTTAAGATAAAGAAGGACCAGTTCATTGTCGAAGTTCCCGAGTCCAAATCCTACCTCGACACCGCTTCTTTGCCCATGATTCTCACTGTTGTCGGTGTTGGCCTCTTCGCTAAGCTCCTCATGATGGTCTTCTTTTCTCTTCACTTCTATTCTATTCTCCATTTCTTTTCATTTTCCACAACACCCATTTCTCATTTTTTTTCTTCTTTCTATATCAAGCTAATTAAAGATTGCTTCTTGTCGATATTCATATTGATTTTGATGATGGACATCTTTGTTGAAACTTTTTTGAATGTGGGTACTTTTTTTTTATCGTATATAAGAAAGGTGCATTGCATCGATTAGAAAAATTGGAATTTTGTTGTGAAGACTTTATTTTACAGTTGGAGGTTTACACTGTTCTATTTTATTTTACAACTGAAATGTTTTACTGTTGTTATATTTCTTTGTTGAAGTGGACTTTTTCATTTGTTTTATAGGAAACATTTTGGGCCATCTCGTAATCCTTGCTTTTTTTTTTTTCCTCATAAAAAAGTCATTTTTGAATGTGGGTACTGATTATTTATTATTTATTATTGTATATAAGAAGGGTGCATCAATTTAAAAAAAAAAAAAAATTGAAACTTTGTTTTGAAGGTTTCATTTTTTTATATTTTTTTATGAATCAGAGAATTGATAATAATGAAACACATAATTTTACAAAGACGCAGTGGCAAGCTGCATACACAGAAATAGACACACTCAACTAGTCATGATTTAGCCTAAACATTACAAAGATAAAAGTTAAACACTCAGATCATGACAGAACAGATAAGGGGATACCCGATACCCCATGAACAATTTCTTTCTTAGTTCTGATATGTCTTCCATAAAGCCGATATTCCTATGTTTCCAAATGTTATATTATACAAGGCAACCTCAGATGCAAGATTGCTCAACACTTCCATGAAGCTGTTAAGTGTTGCCTCTAAGGTTTTGAACGCCCCATTCAACTACATATTTTCAGCAGCATTCAGTCTTGTAACAAGACACCATCCCATGATTTATTTCCAAATTCTGTTAGTAAATGATCACTCAAAGAATAATGGCTTCTGCTTTCCATGTAACTTATACAAAATATACAACATGCCCCTCCCTTTATAGCCCCACTTGAGGAGTCTATCTCTAGTTGTCAACCTGTTTCTAAACACAAGCCAACTGATTAAGGCATGCTTTGGTATGGCTAATTTGAACCATACTAGCTTTCACCAGTTGACATCTGGCTGCTTGGACTTGATTGTATCCCATGTTTGAGCACAATTAAAATTACCTGATTTATATATATTCCAAAAAGCTTGATCTTTATCCCCAAACTTCACAAGACATAGCTTACTCTAGATGGACACAAGAGCATCTAATCAAGCAGATTTCTAGCAACAATCCTGCCTATCAGCATAGCAAAAACTTTAGCTTCCATAGTACTAGCAGAATTATATATGACTCTAAAATCATATTTGGCAATCAGAACTCCATCTGACTGCTACCAGTCATGCCAACCTGATATAAGTCTACCAGCTCCTATTACAACTTTCAGATAACTTCTAGCAAGGTTTCATAATTTTAATAATTTTCTCCAAACCCAAGTGCTTTCCTGAGGAACCTTAACAATCTAGAAACTCAAGATATTAGTATGCACCCATGCCACCCACAAGGAACCTGCTTTTGCAAACAGATTTCAAATATGTTTTATAACGGTTGCCTTATTCCACTCAAACCTCTTTGGACCCAAGCCCTATTTGCATTTTGGAACACAAAAAATCCCAATAAGTGTGGGTTTGGGAGTGGATAAAAAATGAAAATTATTTCACTATTCAGCTTATTTTTGCTACTATTCATGGACCCCACTGCACTTTTTGGCATTATTCATGGGTCCCATTGTACTATTTCAACTAACTTTTACTTTTATCTACAGTACTTTCAGGAATAATTTTTCAGTTTTAGCAAAATAAGCGGTATCCAAACATACCCTAAATGTTAATACCCTATAGCACCATAATCTTGGCCGTTCCACAGAAACTTATTAAATTTCTGTTTTATACTCTTAATGACTTTCTAAGAAATATAAACACACTAGCCTAGAAAAATGGGATACTATAGAGTACTAATTGCAGTAGTTTTAGTCTACCTGCAAATGGGAGCTTTTTACAATTCCAAGCATTTATCTTGGCAGTGATTTTCTCATTTAATGGCTTACAATCCTGAACCTGAGTACTCAACTTGCCTGATACTAGAGAAGCACCCTAATACCTCACTTCCTAACTTACCCTCCTTGAAAATTTAACCATCAACAATCTGTTTTCTGGTAAAGGGAGAAGTGCCTGAACCAAAAACTTCACTTTTCCTCACTTATCCAAAAAACAAAAAAAAATCCTTTCGCTTTTCCTCACATCAGCATTCAAACCTGACATACTTTTGAATTCCACCAACACTCATTTTATTACTTGAATGGATGGAAGATCAGTGAAAACTATCAAATCATCTGTAAAACAAAGTTGGGTCAATTGTAAGCGTGTTGGCATATATGTTTGATAAAATAGCAGATGCTTTGTTTTTGGTTTGATGCTTCCATTGTAGCTTGGCCTAGGAAATTTTAGTTTAAGGAGTAGTTAATGTGACCATTTTTTTTAATAAAATGGTGCACCAATTGAAAGGTTGGATTTTTGTTGTGGAGGTTTCATGTTGGCATCTTATGTTTGATAAAATACAAGATGTTGTTGTAGTTTTGCATAGGCAGTTTTAGTCTATAGACTTGTTAACGTGATTTGAATCTTATATGGTGTGGTGGCAGTACGACGATTCAAAGTCGCAGGAACTGATAGAGCGAAAAATAAAGAATGCACCTGATGGGCAAGGCACGGTTAGAATGCTGAGTCGTGAGGAGTGGGAAGAAATTCGAGAAGTGAGGCCTAGAACTCCCTTTGAATCCAAGCTTGCTCGTCCTAATGCACAAATTAGAACTGGTGAACGACTGCGCAAGGTCAGGCTCTTCATTCTTTTATATCTACTCTACTCTTCTTTCTTGCTTGGTTATTTTGTGGAGAGCATTGCTTGTGGACATAGGCTATGACTCTAGAGTGTTTTCCTGTTCAATGTAATGCTTTATGAGGTTCTTTAATCCTCTAATCTATACAGGTCAAAACTGCTCCCACTAAGTTCCAACTATGCTATATATTTATCTGCTTATGCACTTGGTTTTTTTTTTTTTTTTTTTGTGGACTTAATAGACTGAGAGTTTCATATATGCTTTTATATTCGTTTGTTTAAGACACTCATTGCTGTTCCTTTGATAAAATTTAAATACTATTTTTATTTTTTTTGGTTTGGGAGGGAGGAGGGCTGAAAGACCAAATATCTTCATTCATCCTGTTTTTGCTGAAGTTGAATTATTTCTTTGCTATCGAGTGCATGCTTAAATGATGTTGATCTTCAATGTTAATGTTTTCCTAAAAATTGGATTTCAATGGTTATATATAAACAACAATGTATTTTCAATTTCATGTTAATTATACAGTCCTTATTGGTCATTAAGTAGCTTGATGGATGAAGAAATTGGTTTGGTAATTTTAATCTCTGGTTTATTTTAAAGAAATGGGAATGTTTTAAATGATTATCAAAATGTTCTTCTCTTATGTCTTCTCTCATTCATTCTCTTGGGTTTATTACATATACCCAGTTTTTCACTCCTATCCTATAAAATCCCTAGCTTAATTGTTCAGAATGCTCTATGGTCATCATTTTGAATTTTATCATTGTTATTACACGACTGCCAAATTGTTTTAACACTCATATCGCAATGTTGTTATATTGCTTTGGAGTGTTGATTGGAAAATTTTGTAGTTCATGGTAGACATTGCAAATGACCCAGTAATGTGTTTGGATGAGCTTATTATTTATTTGCAATAATCAAGTAAAATTTTCTTAACAACAAGCTGGGAAAACCAGCAACAGCATCCAACAGGGGCCTGAAATACAACACACTCAGGTCAAAAGACCAGCAACCAGAATTACAACAGTTAAACCCCTCACCCTCACCAAAGTCAAAGACCAACAAATACACAATTACAAATGCTCAGGAAAAGCACAACTCCTAACACCCTGAACACAACAATCAGGGAAAGCACTCAACACAGCCTTTAAGACCTACGTTGATAATTTACAGTGTTGACTGCATCATGTTATTTCGCTTGGGAGCTTCTAGTTTCAACAGAGTCAATGCCATACAAGGAAGCCTCTAACATAAAGCAAGAAATGATTATGTCAATTCACGAAACTTTATCTGCATACTGTTTGTGGGGTCTCATGGCACATGAACTGTTGTGGTTTGGCTTCCCCATGAGAGATTTTTTTTTTTATTGAAGGATTCTGCGTGATCAAGCAAACTTTAGACCATTTAATGTGAGGTTTTTTTTTTTTTTTTGAAATGATACATAACAAAGTAATTCTCCATTGGCTTGAATGAAATTTCAATGTGCTTATGCATGTCACTGGGTCATCTCATTTGTTTACTTCTCATGAAGAAAATATGCTGCCCCCTTATGATGGTGACACGTATATGATAATGCCCATGTGTGATGTTGTTTGCTTGTTTTGTGCAGGAGGATTTGAAGGATTGGACCATTGATGTGCTCACGGATGCACTCACCCGAGTTGAAGAAACTACTAGACAGAGTTCCAAGTGACTCCAGACTTTGAAGGCTGGTGTACATGATGATACACATTGTTGGAGAGTGTAATACTGGAAATGTGCTGCCATTTCATTAAATTAGATAGCCCTCTACAAATGGAGAAATTATAGAGTCCTCTGGTGGACCACGTCACTTGTCCACCATTCCACTAAAAAACTTCTACTTGTTTAAAATTGTTGAGTCAGTAGTTAATTTCTGTTTAAAATTTTTTTCTAACTAACAATTTTAAATAAGTGGAAGTTTTTTAATGGAATGATGGACTACATCACTTGTCTACCATGTGAATCTTATAATTCCTCCTACAAATGGCATCCGTAACTAACTCTTAAAAATAAGTCAGTCTATAAGGCTTTTTCGTTTGTTTCCCAATTATAAACCACATTTTTTGGTTGATTGGGTTGAGAAAGGAAGCAGACAACTGCTGTTCATAGAATAGGCTCCACATAAATTATCAAAATTAAAATTAAAATAAAAAAAAGGTACTACTAGAGTACTCTACTAGTACCCAAAAAAAAAAAAAAAAATAGTAAACCATGTTTAATAGCATGACAGAGCCAATTTCCCATTAAACAGAACAACCTTTTCTTTTCTTTTTCTTTTTTTAATGAGCTTCAAAATATAGACATAATCGTAAGAGTTCTAATTATACAGAGTTCTAATTATACAGTTTACGTAGATCTCACAATTTGATCGAGTGAGCATGACTCATTAATCTGGTAGTAATTTTTATTTATTTATTTATTTATATATGATTTCTATAATATATCTAGTAGCATTTCACCAAACTTATTATATTGAAAAGTTTGACGAAACTATGTATTAGTGCACGTTTATTCATACGAAGCACAACAGAGGCATTATGCATTTAGTGCACTCGCATCCATTATTATCATTGTCACACACAAAATGGAGTTACGCATCTTTGATGGACACTCACGTTGGATCACGTTCAACAATTTTTTCCTTTTGTTTTTTTTTTTTGTTCTAGCCCAAAATATCTTGTACACTCTCACTCGTATAGCATATTGTAATCTTGGCTAATGCCATTTTCATGTCTTAATAAGCATTGCATTTTGTTCATTCATTCATCATGATTTCATGGCGTGTGCTCAAGATTCATGCTTTGCCTACCCATTTAACCCAAACCAATTGCAATTCACATCTCACTTTTGGTCTATCCTCTCACTATCTGCATATTTACTTTTTCATGGCGTTTACTCAGTGACAGTGATCCACATATATATCTCAAGCTCAATGGTTTCATAGGTCATTTTTTTTAATAAAAAAAATGGGGTTGGAATTGAACTGAACTGGGTCAACATGGACCAAGGGCCTTTGAAAGAACACACCTCATTCGCTTGGTCTCATCATGATTTCATTTTGTTTTCTAAGATCACAATCATAAGCTCAACATATGAAAAATACAATGGGCTTCGCTTCGTTTTCATTGCCTCATTAATTTTTCAATCTTCATTCAATAAAATATAATATGGGTTGGGCTTAAAACTATAATGGGCCACTGTTTCCATTTCTTAGCTTTTGGATTCATGCCTTATTTTCAGTTTAAGCCTTAGTTTCTTTTATAAAAAAAATGTGGGGTAAAAAAAAAAGCTACCTCCTAAAAACAAAATGAAACTCCCTTCAAAAATAAAATGAACCATGAATTTGATAGCCCTACCTCTTGCATTGCTCTCACGTAGGGGTATTCTTTTGTTTATACAAAGTTACACACCAATGTTGCCAAGGCATTATACCAATCAATTTACGCTTATAATTATCATTAACCATAAACGAATTAGGCACAAAAGCAAAAGCTGTTATAACTTATATACGACACATCAACACATTCAAAAATAGATAACTATTCGATATATGCAAACTCATACAGAACTGAATAAAGAATTGATTCCATGACAACCAGGTAAATAATTACTCATGACATGGAACCATTAGCTAAGGAACGCCACCAAAACCAAATGCATCTTAAGGCAGCTTTTTCACAGATTGCAAAACTACCTGGGTTAATTGTAATGCTCTTAGTGCAATTATCAGTTTTGTAGATCCCAACAAGTCAATCGGCCAATTCAAACACGTTGTTTCGAAGACTGCAGGTGGCATAAAAGATAAGAACACCAAGATCAGTATAAGTAAATATATCAGTAACTAGCAATAAACCCCAGGGAGCATTCAACCTACCTTATGATTATAAACTGGGCATCCTTTGTTCGGTCCTTCACATAATGCCCCACAATAGAAACATTTTTGAAGTCTGCACACCATATGGACTAATGCAAGTGAATGAAGATCAAAAGAAAAAGAAGACGAAACAATTTAAGAGGGGTGGGGATTATAATCGAGGATTCAGGAAAGTACCCAGTGCAGCATCAATTTCATCCATTACATAAAGGGAGGTTGGCTTGTAGTGATGAAGTGCGAAAACAAGAGCTAAAGAACACAAGGTCTGAAAGCAGTAAAAGGAACAACATTATAGGTTACTCAACTGTCAACATAATTCAGGGATTCTATAGACAGGCATGCTTATTGTTCAGATAATGGATTCTATAGAAGCGTTAAAGTCAGCAATGTTCAAAGATAACCTTTTCACCACCAGATAAATTTGCAATATTCTTCCAGCTCTTCTTTGGTGGTCGGACACTGAAAACAACACCTTCAGAGAAAGGATCCAAAGAGTCCACTAGCTCAAGTTCTGCATCACCTCCAAGTGTGATAAACTATGGCAAGTCCATTAGAAGGGCAAAAGTACAATCATTACTTGTAAATGCATATAATACAAGAAAAAAAGGAAAGAAGCATGAAAGATAAAACAAGAAGCATCAAATATGAAAAGCCCCAACTGATTGCAAATGAAGGAGCATAGAAAAGAATTTTGCTAATCGAAAGTGGAGTTCTTCAATGGCAGAAGATCTAGCACCAGGGTACGAATGGTACTAGTTATATTTCTTGCAATTCAAACTGTTTAATGTACATTAAAGACACCAAAGAGTCAGAATGGACAATAGAATTTATAATCCAGCTAAAACTTGTGGGGAGTGATCCATTCACAAACCTGATACATCTCCTTCAGCTTCAAAGATATTGCATTGAATCCTGCCATTAACTCATCCAACCTGTTATTGTATCATATCCAGTTGAGTGAAAACTAAAAAATTGTGTAGAAGGATAAAAAGAACATAAATCAGACAAAAAAATAAAGATAGATATGCATGCCTCTTCTTCCTCCATTCATCAACTGTCTCTTTACGTCATCGCGCTGTTGAGTGACCTTGTTTAGTTCCCCAACTCGCTCATTATATAATGATACCTTTGTCCGATATCTATTAATCATAGTATGAAAAATTTAGCATAGGGCCCTGAAGAATTCAACTCAAGTTGATAAACATTTTTAAAAAACAACAGAGAAAGTCAAACTCTGAGATAGAATCAAGATTTGGATTCATCTCCTTCAGTTGGGCTTCCAGCATTGCTACCATTTCAAGAGCCCTCTTTAGGTCACGAGCCTCGTTAAGAGTTTCATCAGTCAAGGTCGCCTGAAGCTTTTCAGGGTCCACTAAGTCTTTCTGAATTCTGCAACCAGTACACAATGTTAAGCATGCTTCAAGATCATAAAGATCCCCTGCTTCTTAAGAGTTCCACAAAAAGGACATACTGTTCCATATACTTTATAAGAGCAGTTTGCAAGTCGTCAAGCCTTTTTTTGTAACCCTTCGCCTTCAATTCCAATTCCTTGTATGCCTTTTTCATGTCTTGTAATTTGTATTCAGCGTCAACCTGTGCCATCACAGAGATTGTAAACAAGATGTCAGGAAATATGAGCAAAAAAAAAAAAAAAAAAAAAACAGGAAACGAGAAAGATGCAAGAATTAGCATAGTACCTCTGATGCCCATAACTCATCCACAGTCTTTTTCACTTTATCGTAATTGGATTTTGCATTGTCTAATGCATCTTTATGTTCATCGATCAGCTATACAATGAGAAGAAAGAAATTAGATCACATAGCAGTATGAAAAAATCTTTTTTCTTGTGGATTTTTATTAATAATAAATAATGGAAAAAAAAAAAAAAAACCTACTGTGTCTTTTTATAATTCTCTTGAATGGTAAAAGAGCTTTCTGCTTAATTTCTTTGAAAATGTCTCGTAATTTTTCCTTTTCCTCAACAGGTCTTTCTTTCTCCTTCTTTGACTCCTCAATCCCTTTAGTCAACTTCTTCATCATTTTTTGGCCAGTCTCTATTTGGCACAACATCTGAATGAATTTAACACTATCACAAATCAATTGTCGTCTGTAGAAATTGATTTTGATGATGAGATTCGTGCTCTGATCGTCTTGGCTTCTTTGCCAAACAGTTGGGAGGCAATGAGGATGGCAGTAAGTAATTCTACAGGAAAGGAAAAGCTCAAGTACAATGATATATGAGATTTAATTCTAGCTGAGGAGATTTGCAGAAGAGATGCAGGTGAAACCTCAGAATCTGGTTCTGCCCTAAACCTTGAGACAAGAGGCAGAGGTAATGACAGAAATTCAAATCGGGGCAGATCAAAATTTAGAAATTCTAATCAGAACAGAAGTAAATCTAGATCAGGCCAACAAGTACAATGCTGGAACTGTGGGAAAACAGATCACTTTAGGAGGCAATGCAAAAGTCCTAAGAAAAAGAATGAAGATGATTCTGCTAATGCTGTAACAGAAGAGGTACAAGATGCATTACTTCTTGCAGTAGACAGTCCACTTGATGATTGGGTTTTGGACTCAGGAGCTTCGTTTCATACCACTCCACACCGAGAAATCATACAGAATTATGTTGCAGGTGATTTTGGTAAGGTGTATTTGGTTGATGGTTCAGCCTTGGATGTTGTAGGTATGGGAGACGTCTGGATATTGCTGCCCAATGGATCTGTTTGGTTACTGAAGAAGGTTCGACATATTCCTGACCTGATGAGGAATCTGATTTCTGTTGGACAACTTGATGATGAAGGACATGCAATACTATTTGTTGGTGGTACTTGGAAGGTTACAAAGGGAGCTAGGGTATTGGCTCGTGGAAAGAAGACTAGTACTCTAT
This sequence comes from Notholithocarpus densiflorus, assembly GCA_030021035.2. Taxonomy (NCBI): domain Eukaryota; kingdom Viridiplantae; phylum Streptophyta; class Magnoliopsida; order Fagales; family Fagaceae; genus Notholithocarpus; species Notholithocarpus densiflorus. The sequence goes on from JARYZH020000039.1 coordinate 3,023,527, forward strand.
ATATGACCTCAAGTCCAAGAGACACAATTGCAGTTGCTGATGCAAGTACTAATACAAGCCTATGGCACCATAGACTTGGTCACACGAGTGAGAAAGGGATGAAGATGCTACTGTCAAAAGGAAAACTACCATAATTGAAGTCCATTGATTTTGACATATGTGAAAGTTGCATCTTAGGAAAGCAGAAAAAGATGAGCTTCTTGAAAACTAGCAAGACACCAAATGCTAAAAAATTAGAATTAGTACACACTGATTTGTGGGGGCCTTCTCCGATTGCATCCCTTGGAGGTTCAAGTTACTACATCACTTTTATTGATGACTCAAGCAGAAAGGTATGGGTTTATTTTCTGAAAAATAAATCTGATGTATTTGAAACTTTTAAGAAGTGGAAGGCCATGGTTGAGACAGAAACAAGTTTGAAAGTAAAATGTTTGAGGTCAGATAATGGAGGAGAGTACATAGATGGAGGATTCAGTGAGTATTGTGCTGCACAGGGAATTAGGATGGAGAAGACCATTCCTAGGACACCACAACAGAATGGTGTGGCTGAACGCATGAACAGAACTCTCAATGAGTGTGCTAGGAGTATGAGGTTGCATGCTGGACTACCAAAAACTTTCTGGGTTGATGCTGTTAACACTGCAGCTTACCTGATAAACCGAGAACCATCAGTTCCCATGGAGTTCATGAAGGAAATATGCATGTGCGTAGCGGAAAAAATTAACAGATCTACTTCATTCGCAATTGATAACATGCACTATGTAAATTTTAGAATACAAGAACAAGAGAGTGTACCTTGGTGTGGTGAATTTCAAAACAAAGATTGTAAACACTTGGGAATACTTCTAATTTTCACTCCAATTCCACTAACGCCTAAGATGTATGATCTCTCAATCAGTTATATAAAATGTTCAAAAGAGAATTCAAGAGTGTCCAACACTCACATACTCCATTTCATGTAAAAGGTTCTCTCTCTCTAAAAATTCTATATGTTTCTTTCCTTATAACTGATTATCTAATTGGGCTAGCCTTTTGGGCATTTCCAATTGGGCTCTAGAATGTGGCTTGGAGTAGGACCAAAAGGGACCAATAAGACACTAGCTCCAATGGGCCTTGGACTTTTCTGTAAACTTTTGACAAGTACAAAGTTACCATTAACTATATTTAATACCACTATATAAATATAGTTGCACTCTAGGCCTTATCTATAAATTATATCCCAAGACTTTATTGTACATGTAACCCCTTCATAAAATATTCATAGTAATATAAAGTCATAAACGTAGACTGCCACTTTGTAAATTACTACATCTTAATCCTTGAGTACCCGGTTTAATCCTTTTAAGTTATTCACTATATATTTATGAAATTCAATTTCATAAATATATACTTTAGTCTTACTAAAGTGGTTAGGCCTAATTCTCTGAATAACAAACTCATTAAACTTATCTCAAGAGAATATTTTGTATCTCCTCTAAGAGACTATGAATTCCATCTTGAGAATATATGTTCCATCAACACTAAATGTGGCTGTCCAATATACTGAGATTTTGACCGTTATTTTAGATCTCACTCCTGATATATCAAAGCAACCTACACTTCATGATCAGATCCATTATTCTCTCAGGATTAAGAGTTCATGCAAATATAAGTCGTGAGATTTATTATTCATTTGACAGTTGTTAGGAGAATAATAAATCTCACAGCGGTCTAGTTCAATATGTTTTAACTCTTAAAACATATCAACATATCAACTAGAAGTCTCCACTTCCATGATCAAGACAAATCATCGTAATTGATATATTATAGTTTTCGCAAATGAAATGCTCAATTTCATCACTAACTACGAACTACAATTTTGAGTTTATAAAAAACTTGTGACTTATATCTTCTATGACTAAATCACATAAATCACATACTATGCATCTCATGGACTATATGATAATGTCCGAATATTCATGTTACTATTATTTCAGATAATAATAAAACAACTTTATTAAACACAATATTAAATCATATATAATGTCATACTTAATATTATACATAGCATCATACAATAGGATTTAAGGGCACTTATCCTAACAGTTCAGACTTCCTGAGGAGGTTTGGAGCGGTAAAGAGGTAAAGTTTTCACATTTAAAAGTTTAGTGTTGTGTTTCTTATGTTCATATTGATTCTGATGCTCGTAGTAAACTTGATGCAAAGTCTAAAATATGTTTTTTCATTGGCTATGGTGATGAGAAATTTGGCTATAAGTTTTGGGATGAACAAAACAGGAAAATCATCAGAAGTAGAAATGTGATATTTAATGAACAGGTTATGTACAAGGACAGGTCAACTGTAGTGTCAGATGTTACAGAGATAGATCAAAAGAAATCTGAGTTTGTCAACTTAGATGAATTTACTGAAAGTACTGTCCAAAAAAGGGGTGAAGAAGATAAGGAGAATGTAAATTCACAGGTAGATCTGAGTACACCTGTAGCTGAAGTTCGCAGATCTTCCAGGAACATTAGACCTCCACAGCGTTATTCACCTATTTTAAATTATCTCTTGTTGACTGATGGTGGTGAGCCAGAGTGTTTTTATGAAGCCTTGCAAGATGAGAATTCAAGCAAGTGGGAGTTAGCCATGAAGGATGAGATGAATTCCTTGTTGGGGAATCAGACATGGGAACTGACTGAATTGCCAGTAGGAAAGAAGGCTTTGCACAACAAGTGGGTATACAGAATAAAGAATGAGCATGATAGTAGTAAACGTTACAAGGTTAGATTAGTTGTTAAAGGTTTCCAGCAGAAGGAAGGCGTTGACTACACAGAGATATTTTCTCCAATTGTGAAGATATCAACAATTAGACTGGTACTGGGAATGGTGGCTGCAGAAAATTTACATCTTGAGTAGTTGAATGTGAAGACAGCATTCCTTCATGGTGATTTGGAGGAAGACCTTTACATGATTCAGCCAGAATGGTTCATTGTTCAAGGACAAGAGAATCTAGTTTGCAAACTGAGAAAAAGCTTGTATGGCCTAAAACAAGCTCCTAGACAGTGGTACAAAAAATTCGACAGTTTTATGCATAGAATTGGGTTCAAGAGATGTGAAGCTGATCATTGTTGCTATGTTAAGTTTTTTGACAATTCTTACATCATATTACTGTTGTATGTGGATGATATGCTTATTGCAGGGTCTAGCATTGAAAAGATTAATAATCTGAAGAATCAATTGTCCATACAGTTTGCAATGAAGGATTTGGGAGCTGCAAAGCAAATCCTTGGTATGAAAATCATTAGAGACAAGGCTAATGGTACATTGAAGCTTTCACAGTCAGAGTATGTGAAGAAAGTTCTCAGCAGATTCAACATGAATGAAGCTAAACCCGTGAGCACACCTTTGGGTAGTCATTTCAAACTAAGCAAAGAACAGTCACTAAAGACAAAAGAAGAAAGGGACTATATGAGCAAGGTGCCCTATGCCTCAGCTATTGGCAGCTTGATGTATGCTATGGTGTGTACAAGGCTAGACATTGCACATGCAATGGGAGTTGTGAGCAGATTCATGAGTAGGCCTGGAAAGCAGCATTGGGAGGCAGTCCAGTGGATTCTGAGATATCTAAAAGGTTCATTAAATATATGTCTTTGCTTCACAGGTGCAAGTTTGAAACTGCAGGGTTATGTAGATGTCGATTTTGCTGGTGATATAAATAATAGAAAGAGTACTACTAGGTTTGTTTTTACTTTGGGTGGTACAACTATATCATGGGCTTCAAATCTACAAAAGATTGTCACTTTGTCTACTACAGAAGCTGAGTATGTTGCAGCAACTGAAGCTGGAAAGGAGATGATTTGGCTACATGGTTTCTTAGATGAATTGGGTAAGAAGCAGGAGATGGGCATTCTACACAGTGACAGTCAGAGTGCAATCTTTCTTGCCAAAAATTTGACTTTTCATTCAAAGTCGAAGCATATATAGATAAAATACCACTTTATCCGTTACCTTGTTAAAGATAAGCTGGTAATACTTGAGAAGATTTGTGGATCTAAGAACCTGGCAGACATGTTGACTAAGGGTGTCACTATTGAGAAACTGAAGCTGTGTGCAGCTTCAGTTGGCCTTCTAGCTTAAGGACAGGAGGATGAGTTGCAGGGATGAGGGATTGTTTTTAGAGGATTGCGGTTTGATGTTGGTGATTGAACTAGTCTCCAAGTGGGAGATTTGTTGGGTTTTGTGGAGTCTAGTTGTGTTTGATCCGGTTGACGACCCGACCCGACTCGAATAATGTTGCGTGATTTTTTTAATGGGAGATTTATTGAGGCTTAGTCCATGGAGCGGAGGCTTGGGCCGATAGGCCCATTGTGAATCCTATGCGCAGGATATAAAACCTTTTTTTTGGTGATTAGGGTTTATGTTGATGTTGTCGTTTTTGAGAGACTGAAACACTGTAGTCACACTTTGTATTTTCCCTGATAATAGTGAAATTCCTGCAACTCCATGGACGTAGGCAAATTGCCGAACCACGTAAATATTGTCTTGTGTGTGTGATTGTTTTTCTTTGACGTGTTTTTTTTTTTTTTTTTTTTTTTTTTTTTTTTTTTTTTTTTTTTTTTTCTCACAGGTTGGGATTTCGGTTAAATTCCCTACAAGCTTAACGCACTACAGATAGATAACGCAAGCAGCAGCCAAAAAGAATATAAAGCTGCGAGAGAAAAGATTTTTGCCGGAGTAGCACAAAAAACTGTATGTTTCTTTATTACTCTCGTGTTTTTTTTTTTCTCAAAAAAAAAAAAAAAAAACTCCCTCCTTTTTAAACTTTGGTCATTGCTACATAAAAGACATAATTTAATGTAAAAATGAATATAATTAGTGGATTTTAACCATTTAATAAATAAATGTTTGAATTTTTCATAGTTTGTAACACAAAAATTTGTAATATCTTTAAGATTATTCTACTATTTTGGTTTTTTTTTTTTTTTAAGATTTTGTTAACGAATACCCTAAGGGCAGTAGGTAAGATGCGTTTAATGCTTTATTCTATAATGTTTCTATACATTTTTTAAAAAATAAAGTTAAACTGTACATATATATCCAAAAAAACGCATACAACCACAATGAATTTGTGTTTGTAAGCCAATGAATCATTAACATGTGTATTTTATTTTTTGAAAAGTGTGCATTACAACTCATAATTGAACATTTATTAATCTTTAACTTGACGTGACATTAAAGTTTATGGTTTATTTTATTTTTTCTAAAATTACTATAATCTAAAATTATAAAATATATCACATCATATTAATCTCATTACCTTCCTAAACAATGTAATGTTGTATTCTTGTATTAAGATTATACTAGCTTGTAACCCCATGCATATGCATGGATACACTAAAAGATATACGATAAGATACATAATATAATTCTTATATATATAATTTAAATATTATTGATAGTCATTTTTATATTTTGTTAACTCTTTAAAAAAATTTGTAAGGATAGTATTAGATATAAAATGTAAATTGTCCATTTTTTTTAAATTATTGTGAAACACTTTTTTTTTACGATTCATTTATTTTAGACTATTTGGGTTTTGTACTTAATAACTCACTTGAATGAATATTTATGATGTGGTCTCACATTTAATTCTAAAATTAAGAAATAAAATTCTTTAAGAATAAATAATTTAGGACACATGTTGCAAAATTAGAAATCTAATTTGGAATTATAGTTTGAGTTTCTCTCAGCTTCACCTATTATTATATATATAGATTAATGTAAGATTACAATAATATAATATTACGGTGTAATGTAACAACACGGCAAACCAAACGCCCCCTTAAACTGGTGAAGGTATCTTATGCGTTAGGCATATGAGACATATCTCTCACTGATAAGTGGATCCTACATTTTAATAAAAAAGATGTCTCATACGCTTGACCCATATGAAAATTTCTCCTTAGCTTGAAGTCTTTCCAAGAATAATCCTAAATTGATTCCACCTACATAAATAAATAAATAAAAGAATAATCCTGAAGGGAACACAGCATGTGCGTGGGTTACAATTAGCTTAATTATTAAAATTTTAATCATCAAATAAGAATTTTAGAAGTAAAGTCAAATACTCCTTAGGCAAAATTATAAAATACATCTTTAACTTTGACCAAAATTCAATTCAAATATCTAACTTCATTTTCATTTAATTAAATCCTTTTACGTATCAAGTTTTTATTTAATTAAAGCCTTCGTGTTATACTTCATTAAATGTTACGGTCAAGTGTCCCAATTTTGTTTTTGGTTTTGGGTTTCAAATTTTTTGAATTAAAAAAGGTTCAGTTAATTATCAAAAAATAGTTTTCAATAAAAAAAAAACACACACACACAAACACATAGAGAAGGGAAGCGAATCATATAGTGGTGATGTTTGTAGGGTCGCTGTCAAGAGAAGAAAAGCGTCGAAGTTTTGGAATCAAGAGAGAAGCGAATCATACAAGCTGCAACCAGTCGAAGTTTTAATTTTTTCGGCGATAATGGCTCACCGATTCACCAGTGGTAGGGTCGGCACTACTTCAGATGGTGATGGTGGTGATGTTTGTAGACCCAGTGCACCATTTCAGAAGATGGGTTATTTAAAAAAAAAAATGGTATAAAGAACAATCACCCAACAAGACATGCATCACATGCCAACAGACGAGGCAATGCGTTGCTTAACTCTCAGATAAGAACGTAAGGCAATTAACAAGAATTGTCAAATGAAATATATATTACTAGCATATTAGTTTTATTTTGAGTATGAAATAATGGGTTTCTTTGAGGTAATTGTTAATAAACTATATTAGGCAAGTTTTAACATAACTTTTATGAAAAATATAATAAGCTATCAAAAAAATTAATTGTTTATCACTTTCTCATAAAATGTTTCTAAAAATTGTTCCTAAACCAATGTTTCCTTAATATTTCCGTTTTTTTTTTTTTTTTTTTAATAATGAGATAGGCCTTTTAATAAAGGGTAAATTTTAAAAAAAATGGGGGCCTTGGGCCTAGGCCTAAATTGCCTAGGACTTGGGCCACCCCTGGTTGTACCCAACACAATTTAATTATACCTGTGCATAATTTGATAATTTAGTGTATATTTGGCAAAAATTTAAAAAATCAACTTATTTTACTATACAACTTATTTTTGCTATTCATAGATTTCACTTTACTATTTCAATTAACTTTTACCTTTATTTACAGTATTTTTAGCAAAAAATTTTCAGTTTCAACAAAATAATCGGATCCCAAACAGACCCTAAGGGTAATAAATTAAAATTAACTTGGGGTCAATCTTTCAACCCAACACCTATATAAACACAAAATAAAAATGAAGGTTTTAAAATAATCCAACCTCCTATGGGATAAAATAATAATAATAAAAAATTTCAAAATAATTTTGGTTGTAGTCCGACATCATTCAATCTTTCTTTCTTTTTTTATGGGGGGGGGGGGGGGTGTTGAGGTCTGAATATACCATTCAAAAAAGGCACTGTGCACAAAGGCCTACCACTATTATATGTCTTAAACAGAAAATGTAACTAAACAACTTTTATTCTACCAAAATTCAGCAGTATAAAAGGAAAAGCAAACAAAAATGAAAATTTACAACTTTTTACATTTCACATTGCTATGAGGGAAGGCAGCCCAAATGCAGGCATACCTTGTGTGGCTACAAATTTCAGGAGGCTTCTTTAGAATGAATCTCAGGTGTTGCGCTAGCCATAAACTTACAACTATGTTGTAGAATCTGATCTCTGATCAGAATCAGCAGTGGCTTGGATTTGAGCTGCATATTGTAAGTTCCAAAGGACATCTTCAAAAGAGGGACGAGATAACAATTCAGGAGCTATACATTTGTTTGTGATGGATACCACTATTGATAACGACTCTTGCGAGCAAGTGGTCAACACTATTGGATCCACAATTCGTCTTCGACCATCTTGACTGCCAAAGGATGCCTGTGGTTCATGACTCCAGGTCTTAGAAACATACCATCTCAAACAAAATCAATAAAGATGGTATCTAAAACAAATATTGAGGAAAAGAAAAGGAAAATATTCAGAATGTTTAGGCAATTCATTTTGATCTTATGACATTTTAAAAACATGACCAGTTTCAATCGTCATGTTTTCTAGACCAAAATTTATAGCAGCTCAACTAAAGCTTTGTTAACAAAGAATTTGAGATCTCATTTCATTATCAATGAAGACAAAATTGATGTTGAGACCAATATATATAACCTAAATATAAATTTATATGGAAAAATAAAGTACTCATCTAGAAAATTATAGATTTTATGTTTATTTATTTTTCAGACTGAAACAAATGTACAAATCAAAAGATTTGGAAATTTTATATAGTTGTTTCAAAATTATCATTCATCTGAATTTGTGGAATTCACCTCCACTAAAGCTTTGGCATACCATTTCATTTAGGAGAAATACTTCTCCTTTTCCAGTCACTATAGGCCCAACGAGTGATTCGAGCAATATGAATCCAAAGTTGTAAACATCATCCTCTAAGTTTGTTCGATGGCTGCAAAAAAGGAAGTAATAGAGTCAGCTATTTCTAAATAACTATTAAAGTGCATTAAAGAGGATATTAGTGGGCACTAGGTAGCTGCAGTAACAGTATGACAGTGGTGGTCAATGCATAAGTGAAGCAATAATTGTAGCAATAGTGGCAGTATTACTGCTGCTGAGGCAGACAGCATGTTAATTATGGCAGTGTTCATGGTGGTAGCAGCTTTGACAATAGTAGAGGTGAGAAGACCAAATAACAGCAAGGGGGATGATAAGGAAACTAATGGTACAGAAGAAAAGGTGTTTCTGATAGTGGCATGCACTGTAAATGGCACCAATGATGGTGATGTTGCATGTGGCAGAGTAATACCAGCATGAAGGTAGTGCTGAGATCAGGATGGAAGTACTGCTGTATATACCAAGAATTGGATACTCAACCTCAGTGTCATTTAAGCAGTGAAAAGGGGGCTCATCATTAATGATTCATTCTCTTTTTGGATCCAAAATAATACATATATAATGCATATACCAAGATTGCATCCTCATGCTCTTTAATTGAAGAAAATCTTCATCAGAAATGCACCATCAGTTATAATGCAATTATTATTTTTTAAATCCAACATAACAATATTTAAGATGCGACTCCAGTAGATAAAATCAAGCATCAAATTGAAAGGTATTCTATTTTAATAAATCAGGCAATTGGTTGTATCATACCATGATTTCGGGTCTTCTCTCTTCCCCTACAGAACAAACAGAATGAGTTAGAAAAGACTGCTTGGTGAACCAAGATAACATTGCACACTCAACCAGAAAAAGCCAGGCATTATACCTCAAACTTTTCAATTTCCTCTGTGATGATTGACATCCCATAGTCACTTAGCTTTGCAATCCGATGCTCATCAAGCAATATGTTGTTTGTTTTTAGTCGGTTATTCAAGCAACCAGGAATTACACCAGTATGTAGAAAATGCACAGCCTTGGCAACTCCAATTAAAATTGCCAGTCTATCTGACCATTTAAAAACCTTTTCTGGACAACTTTCTGCAAATTGTATATGTAGCTAGATTACATGTTGACAGCCTCCAATACGTAAAGCTATGATACATAAAATATATAGAAAAGCACCAACCCCCCCACCCCGGTGCAGACAAGGAGGGGCCCATCTTAATTCAAGAAAAAGAGTATGGTACACACACTAAACCATCAAAGACAGATGCGCAGGTGCACACATATTTTCATATATGAAGACAGATTAAAGTTAACTGTGATGCTATACTAACCTGACAGATGGCTGCGATAATTCCCATTAGGTACATATTCATATACAAGAAAAACTTTGCTGCTACTGGAATCATCTTGTCCACTACCATCAATGCCATGACCCAAGAAGCCTACCAAATGTGGATGGTGAAGCTTTGAAAGCAGATCAAGCCGAGCTTTAAGGTTTGGAATCGAACATTTCTTCACCAAAGATAGAGAGCGTATGGCTACGTAGGTCCCATTCTCCAATCGACCTTTATAAATCTAAAAATTTATAAATAAATAAAACAGAAGTTAAAAGAGCTAGCTGGAAATGGACATATATAATGTGCTCCACCAATTGAATGCCACATATACATTTTTCTCATTGATTTCACAACAGTTTCAAGATTTTTTTTTTTTTTTTTGAGAAACACAATTTCAAGATTTTGATAATAATTGTAATAATAATAATAACCAAAATACTAGGTAGAAGTTAGAATAGCTTAGGTGCTTTGACAAATTTCTAGCTCCCCCTTCATCTTACAAATAAAATTCCTACTTTGTATAATATGCCCCTAAAAAATATGTATGTTATGCTCAAAATTAGTAGGTTGATCCAAATGAATCCCCCTTTTTTGAAGAATCCGTGAATCATCTATATTTTCGTTGCATATTCGACTTTTGACAGATACCTTCCCCATAGAGCCTTCACCAAGAAACCTTGATGAATCAAAGTTGTTTGTGGCGTCCTTCAACTCCTCAAAAGAAAACAATCGAGAGACGGGTGCTCTTTGTGTCCCTAGCTTTGCTGCTTGAGAAATGAACCCTAAAAAAAATAGAGGCAAGGTTATCACTTTAGGCTCTCATGTGCACCACAGACTATGGTTTACACAATCATGATTTAGTCTCTATTCATATATTCTAAACTACAAAATTGACAGAGTGAGTTGGACAAGCATGTCTTGGATTTTGAACAAATGATAAGAAAATAAACTGATCAATGTGGAACTTACTGGCATTTGCAAGGAGCTCAGAGGAAATCCCAGTTGGTGTGTTATCTTGCACATTCTTTAACAATACATGCTGCTCCTGTGTCCTTCTCGAACGGCATCTTTTACACAAGAGTAGAACTCCCAACCCCAAAAGCACCATAACAAGAACAGCTCCACTAATGACAGCAACTACTACTGCTATATCTCTTCCTCTGGATTGTTTACTGCTTATAAGACAGTGCGATCCTTCATGCTGATCTTGGGAATCATGGGATAAACAATTTCCACCAAATTTAACATATCTATTATCTGAAGTACTGTTCAAGCAAGAAGGAAGTTGGCCTATCAACTTGTTACTAGATAAATCAACATACCCTAGTTTGTCACCACAACTTAACTCATCTGGAAGTGACCCACTGAGCATATTAGACCCTAAATTCAAATAACTGATGTTTGGTAAAGAGAACAAGGCAGAGGGAGGAGTTCCACTCAGATGGTTGAAAGATAGATCAAGGTGTTGAAGTTTATGCAACTCACCAAATTGCTCAGGAATCTCTCCTGAGAGCGAGTTATTGCTCAGTAGCACTGTAACCAACTCTTTGGGCATGACTGGTAGTTCAGAATCCAAATGATTTTCTATTATATCCAATAAACGTAGATTGGTTAAAGTACTCAAATCAGGTAATTTGCCAGAAAGCTCATTGTGGGACAGGACAAGATCAGTGAGTGTCTTGATTTTGCTTGCAGAAAAAGGAATCTGACCCTTGAATCCATTACTCTTCAAACTCAAAATGGTGAGGTTTGAAAATGAGTCCAACCAATCAGGGACAGTGTCATTGAAATAATTGGAATCCAGTGTCAAAGTATGAAGCTTAACTAGTCTAGATATCTTAGGTGGAATTGAACCATACATAAAATTTGAGCTCAAATCCAAAAGTTCAAGCGAATATAGCCTATGAATCTTATCAGGAAGTGGTCCCCAAATCCCCAAAGACACTAAGCTAAGAACTTTTAAACTGGTTAACCTCGTCAATGTAGTAACAAAGGAATCAATAGAGAAACTTTCAGATAGTGTCATATTGGGAATTGCAAATCCATGGAACTCACTGACCTTGACAAGCTTATCCCCCATAATTTTGAGCTCAGTGACAAAACTGTCCTGGCATGTGATACTCACATGTGCTGATTTAGGCAAGTTGCAGAGGTCTCCATAGTAATTTTCCCAAGTTTGCAATGAGGAAGGGTACTCCAAAAGCTTCCTTATCTGCAATAAAACTTGGGTCTGGGAGGGATGTAACTCATAAGAGCTTGGAATGAAGAAAACCCATAAAAGAACCACTAGAAGCAGCAAATTCAAATATCCCATTCCACAAGTGTTTGAAGCTGTAGACACTGAAATCAGAGTTTTTAAGGCAAACAGAATCAGACCCACCAAAGATTGTTAAGAAGAATCATGAAAAAGAGAGCTCCACTAGAGAATTCACCTGAAAAAGAACGTACTTTACAGTGACTTGGAAGGAAAATCAAGAAACTAAAACCCCAAATTTAGCCTCAGATGCTCTCCAACGATTCTTGGTTAACCAAATTCGAGAAAACCCACGAAGCAGAAGGAGCTGAAATCCAAGACACTGACAGAAAAACAGAGAAAGAAAATATCTTCCTGAGGAAAAATCAAAAGGGCAAGTTTGCTTTCACGGAAAATAGTAATACTCAAACTAGTTGGTCAAAAACCCATGTAGCAGCAAAACAAGGAAGCATGGAGAACAAAGCAAAGTTCATGAAAGAATATCTCTTTTATGTAAGTAATAAGTTCCAGATAGTTAACAGGAAAAACTTAAAAGATAAACATTGGGAAGATGAATGCAATAAGAAAAGTCGTAGCAATAATGGGTTTTCTTGTTCACCAATGAATGTTTGCGGCAATGAAAGAAAATTGAGGCTATAAATGGAAAGGTAGTTGGAGAAAAGCCGTACAAGACAGTGTCAAGGCATTTATTATTAGTGTCTCTCAGAGGGAAAATAATACCCGTTGCATGATATAACTTCTCCTCTCAGAGAGGTCTCTGTGTGTGTGAGTGACAATTAATGGGGTCGGTTTTTGCCTTGGAGATGACCATTCAGAATTCAAGACTCAAGTGGAAGAGTGAGGAATGATACAAGAATGGAAGGGAAGGCACTTTGTCTTTGTCTCTGTGTGTGTGTGTGTGTGTGTGAGAGAGAGAGAGAGTGTGAGTGGACTTCAGAATTCAAGACTCAAGTGGAAGAGTGAGGAATGATACAAGAATGGAAGGGAAGGCACTTTGTCTTTGTCTCTGTGTGTGTGCGTGTGTGTGTGTGTGAGAGTGTGAGTGGACAGCGTGTGTAACTAAGATACTGGCAATTTTTTTTTGTTCTTGTTTCTTTTTGGCATTGTTTGTTTATCATTGGCTTATTCTCGTGGATGACCCTAGGATTCTTCTCTATTAGCAGGGGTGCCATCACATGTTTTGACCTTTTCAGTTTTTTTTTTTTTTTTTTTCCTCTCCGTTAGATTATTTGATTAGTTTGATATGACTAAAATGACCCTGCTTCTATCATCTTACAGTTAATACCATTTTCCATTATTTTTTTAATCTATCTATCTACCTTACTAATTACAGGATTCCTGTTTGAATTTCATCATTTTACGTACTAAAATATCGTTACACAAAATTTTATTCTCTCTAAAATATTTCTATCTTTTAGTTAAATAATTTTAAATTTAAAAACACAAACAGTTTATAAAAGTAATTTACTATTTTTTAAAAAGTTCTTAAATTTTAGACTTTTCCTTTTCTTTTCCAATCTCACAATATCTATCTCACTTTATATATTTTATAAGACAGATGAGAGTTGAAAAAAAAAATCAAAAGCCAAAATAAAGAATTAGGACACAATCTCTATTTAAACATCATGCACACTAAACCCAAGATAAAAAAATAAAAAAGATATAGAAAAACTTGACTTCATGACTCTCCAAAAGCTACTACTTTTTTATATAACAGGTTTGGGGGATTCAAAATTAGGTTCTTAAAAAAATCTAGAGGTTTTGGAGAATAGAACTAGTTACAAAGCTTGAAATTATCAAATTATGTGTGGGCTCAAATTACTCTTATACGATAAGAAATTATCAATTGTTTCAAAAAATTTCAAGTAGTTAAAAAATGATAAATTTAGTCATTTAACCATTGTTTTAACAATAACGAAACATAACTTATTGTAAAATAAATATTAGTAGTATAATTAAAAATACATAATTTATAGTTTAAGAAAAAAGAGAACAACATTCTTTTAGGTCAATAATGGTAAGAGTAATCTTACATCCATATGGTACGTGTTTTTTTTAATGAAACCATATAGTATGTTTATGAATGTGATTGCAAGCTGCCTAGATAAATGAAGAATGTCGATAAGCATGCAAAGATGTTTGATGTTTTTCAGAAGCAATAAAGACAAGCAGTAGTTTTCGCAATTAATGGAGCTTGAGTACAAAAATGTGGAAGTAGCATCATTTTAGTTTCAACGTTGTATTTTGCAAAACTTTAAAGAGAGAATGAGGAATATGTAACGGGTCCAATTAGAGCATACATTAATTATTCATTTTGGGAAAATTTTTATAGAGAATTGAAAAATCTGTCAAAACAATTAATATTTTTTCATTTTTTCATAAAAAGTTTTCAAAAATAGTTTATTAATGTATGCCTTAAGGGCACATATTAGTAAAACTCATATTTAATTCGCTATAGTAGGTTGTCCAACAATAGCACTCTCATCGTTTAGTTTTTATTTATTTATTTATAAATATGATAGTGTATTGTTGAACATAAGGTCAAGACACTAATTGAATTTTGTTATAGGTGGGTTCGAATTCTAGATTTTTTATTTAACAACAAAAATTTTTACCAATTAAACTAATTGTTCTTATCAAAAAAAATTAAACTAATTGTAACCACTCATCGAATTACATATAAACTTGCAACTTTGATATAAAATATATTAGTCTCTTCATAACTACTATGAGTAAGAAACTCTCATTCTTAGATCTTGACTATTTTATGGATTAAATATTTATTGAATTCCTTTAAATTAGGCAGTAGGGTTATTTTTTAAAATTAAAAGTGGACAAAAAAGATCCTATCTTTGAGGTGATTTTAAAATTATTCATTTATTCAATATACTTTTATATCCTCCATATTTTGACTTTTTATTGAATCACAATTTTTTTTTTTTTTTTAATAATTTGATAGTAAAGAGAGAGGGGATTTGAACCATAAAATTTTCCATGTTAGACACCAAGAAGTACCTACCAACATAGTTATAAGGCTCTTGGCGAATCAATTTCAAATATTTTAAGAAAATTGTTACAAAAAAAAAAATTCATTTTTTTTACTACTTTTTATTATTTCACATAAAAACTATATAAAGACTTTTCTAAAATGATTGATTAACAAAAATTCTATAGGCACCTGTTAACTAGACTTATATAATAATAATTGGTGGGTTCCTCAACTGATTGAATAAAAGATTTAGGGTTCAATCCTTGCTTACATCAAAAATTGATAGTATCTTAGTGTGATGATAAATAGAAAAATCACTAAAAGTAGAAGCCATAAATTAAAACTCTCTCTCTCTCTCTCTCTCTCTATATATATATATAATATAATTGTGTCTTTTCCATTTGATTAATAAAAGGAAAAAAAAATGTTTTTTTTTTTTTGAGAAACAAACATACACACACAAGAGAGAGGAAAATTAGTTCTTACACAAAGGCACATCACAACTCCACTCAAAAGCCTTGGTAACTTTTAAGCGAGGATAGGGCAAGTTATACTACACACAACATACTCTCTTCAGCATATATATAAATATATATATATTTATATATATCATTGGAAGCAGGGGATTTACTGAATGAGGGCTTTAAAGTCCAAAATTCTAATTAATTGGGGGGCCCAGCTGCTCGTTACCGTTAGCCAGCCTGTGTTTGAATGTGAAACCACGTTGTACGAAAGCACCTAGAGTCTAACTTTAGAATCCCATGAAAGTCTGAAAAACTACCATAAAAATTAGAAAAAGTTTAAAACCAAAGGATTAAAAAATAAAGCATCCCATTCCCATGGTGAAATAAGAGAAAAACCATAACCACGCGCACCATTCACAAAGCCAGCAATATGCATCAGATCAGAACAGCCCTTTGTTGCTTGCCTCCAAGTTCAAGTTGTGTATGCATTATTGTGAGTGAGGTGGGTTTTTTACTTCACGCTAAGGCACATATATAATAGAAGTGGGGAAGATCATGACTCATGAGGCTGTTTCCCAGAAAAAGAGGCATGTTGGTTTTGGGAGAGAGGGGGGGGGGGGGGGTACCCTACTATAGCTGGGTGACCTTCGAATTTTCCTTTTCTTTCTGAGTAGATTTGGCATATCTGACTCAGTCAATCCAATCTTTATAATGAAACATTACCAAATATCTTCCATGCACCTTTTGATTTTATATGATTTGCCAGGGTCCACAATGTTTCTAATGTGCCTAGTCTTTTTGGGTGATCATTTTGTTTCATTAAAGCAAGATTGGGTAAGAATTAGGAAGGGAAAAAATAGTTTAGTTATTTTTCATTTAGTGAGTGCAGATTTTTTTTTCCTTTAATTTCTTTATATAATATTCTAACTCCACTCAACACTACTTACAGAGAAATACTATGTCCGTATAAAATAGTTTAGTTATTTTTCATTTCGTGAGTGCAGATTTTTTTTTTCCTTTAATTTCTTTATACAATATTCTAACTCCACTCATCGCTACTTACAAAGAAATAGTATGTCCATAACATTTTTTTTTTATCAACAAACACACAAATATTTGGTTTTGCTCGCACATACGCACCTTATTATATCTGAATCACCCGATAAATTACTATAAGCATTTCTCTTATAATAAAAGAGTTTTATTAACGTAAGTTAATACGTTAGTAAACCATTTGAGTAAACTTTTTATGGAAAAATATAATAGTAGCTAACTTTTTTGATAATTTTTTTAATTTTTCATAAAAAGTTTTTTAAAATCGGATCCTAAAATACTGACTGCATGCACAAATTTTTTTATAATATTTTTTCATTTGTTGTAAATTGCAATGATTTACTGTGAGTAAACCAGTTAATATTTAAAAAAATATATATGGTTAAAAAAAAAAAAAAAATCGTGTATGTAACATTATTTCTCTTGTATGGCCTCTGTTAGTCTTAAAGGGCAAACCAATATAACCCAGTAACGGCTCCTCCTAGAAAATAGAATATAAATTCATAAATATTTGACATGATTTATATTCCTTTTTATTTGTTTGTTTATGAGCATAATTGCCATGTTGATTAACACCCCTTTTGACAAATGATTAACATTAATCTGAATGGCTAATCATATGCTAGTCAAGTAACCGAGATCTGTCCTATCATGTGCACAGCACAAACAAGGACAGACATAATGATGAAAGTAAAGTAGTAAACTCTTATTTTCAGGCAAGATATTGCTGCTTTCACTGAAAATTCAACACCTAATACGTATATAAGAAAACAATAACTTTATAGGGAAAAGCAAAAACGAAAACTAATGAGGAGATGAAGAATAGCTAAAAGTACAAAAGAAAAAGACAATGGATGTTGTTTTGAGCAGCACGGACCACGGTTTGAGTGCCATTAATGAACAATCACTATAGGCCAATATACTTGCATTTATCAAACCCAGGCATCAACTGGAGACCCATTTTACATCAACTTATATGACAAATTAGTCTGTAAAATCATCTAAATCCCAATTGTTACCAAATTAAACTGCTATGTTATTCTTCCTGAGGCTATGAACTTTGATGGGCACCAAGTGAATTCACTGGAGGGATCCAGGTTATAGCCAATAGCTCATTGATCATTCCTTCAATTAAAGAATACATGCTCAAGTGAATTGGGCCAGTGAGTGCATCCCCTTCCACTATGTCTTATGCACTCCTGCTCAAACCGAAGCAGCTGCAATTTTGTGGGCTTTAAACTTGGCTAGGTCTAAAAATTAGTGCAATTTCATAATAGAAGGGAATGAACCATTTGACTGGTCTATTTCTATTGTCATTAGTAATGTTTTTGATTTAAATTTGTGTTTTGCTAGTTGTGAGTTTTGCTAAGTTAGAAGATCTCTTTAGCAACTTGTTCTGCTGCTAAATTTTTTGTTGTTTTTAAAGCTAGTTTCTCTTGTAATAATTGCAATCTGCCTCTTGCGGTTCTAAAAACTTGCAGGTGCAATTGTCGTACTACTTTTTACTTATTAATGAAATTGTAGTTTATCAAAAAAAAAAAAAAAATTGCTTGGTGCTAGGGTCATCGGTTAGAATGGTGCCAATTTGTGATTAGCATTCATTTAAATGAAGAACCTATTAAGTTTAAAGTAATTTCGACACATTAATTTGATAAATGACATATAACGCAGTGGAATAACCATAAGTAAAATACATCTATCTCAAAAATAGCATAAGCATGCCTAAGTAAACCCTCAATCCAAAGGCAAAGAAAGAGAAAAACTCTTTGAAGTTTTTATTGATAATAACAAACTTAATACTCGACGTTGTTACAACCTCCAACTTATAAGAAAAATATACACAAACCCTAAACACAAAATTACGCTAGAAAAGGGGAAATTTCCAAAATATAAAAACTTTAAAAAATTACAAAAATTGATGCACTAATAACCCTAGGAAACATCCTTCTCATTTTTTAAAATAGAAAATATCACAAAAAGAAGGGTGAAGCTTGTGTCCAATGCTATTTTGCACTTAACACGATACAATTTGGACAAATGTCAAGTTTTGAATACATGTCAACATCGCAGTTTGTCCAATGCAAAAAAGCACTGGACACAAGCCATATCCCAAAAGAAAATATTACATAAATAACAAAATCACTTAAACATAGACCTAAACAAAGAAATTTGGATGAAAATTGACATAGTCACAAACGGAGGTGATGTGTTTTACTTCCTAAATCGTTTACCTTGCATACCAAATTTCATGCAACTTTGATTTACCTTGCATACCAAACTTCATGCAATTTCGCACTAGTGCTTGGAAATTTCTACTTCTACCATTTTACTATTTGCTCATTTTACATTGGGACTTAGGGCCAGTTTGGGAGTAGAGTAGAGGGTAGTCTCTTGGTTCAAGGAAGGGTATTCCTTCTATATTAGTTCCCTCCGCCTGAATGGAATTCAACCTTTCTTTTTTCTTAGGACCATCAGATGCCGCAAACTTTAGTTTGCATAATCACAAATTTGGGGGTGGGGGTTTCTTTGGACCATTAGATGCTGCAAGATTTAGTTCTATATATATATATATATATATATATGTTTGTGTGCGAGCGCGTTTCTCAATGTACTAGTTTACAAGTACAAGAGGACAAGGTTTCCAATGAAGACGACAGAGACAGCATATAATCTTTGCAGTTTAAGTTCCCTAGCAATCTCACTTAACGGAGACAAGCTGAAATTAAGATATACAAGAATGAGATGTTTAACTAGTGGAGAAAGAAAACAGGGTAATGTGCAAAAAAAAAAATTCATTACAGATCCCTCATGGAGCAAATAATCAATGTGTTTGAGAATACACCATATATACATTTTTAGGCTATTACTCAGTGTTGGTTCCCCATCAAACAATTTTTGCATGAAGTACTTGTACATAAATAACTATATACATATTATACTGCAGCACAGTCCACCATTTATAAACAAATGATACATAAATAAGCCACACAATCATCTAAACACTATCCTGGAGCTGGGGGGAAAAAGCTGATGCCTGAAAGAAAAAATAGTACAAAGGAAACTATATATACAATATAACGGATAAATCATCAGCTCCTTCAAAAGCAATCAAGAAAGTCATACTCCTCAACTATGAAAAGCCTAACATGTATTGTCATTCTCCTCCTCTAACCATACACACTAATATTAGCTTTCTTCAAAATGTATCACCATCACTTCAGTCACCAAGTCACAAATCTCATTTCATGGCAACCTAAACCACTCTGGTCTCCCCATATTGTTCAGATCCAAAATAGAAAACACAAGGAGACTGTGATTCCACTCCAACTTGCTTAACCACTATATTGTGAGCTCACACCAGTTGCCAGCATATTTACAAAGTTCAAGTCTTCTTCCCTCAGATTCAAGCCTCACAATCAATCACTGAATCCCTGAAATCCTATCTTACCCTGGTATGCCTCAATCACTGCAGGGACTTCTTCCATAAATGGAGTCAGAAACTTCTTCTCAAAGTCCTCCTTCCTGTGATTCAATTGCCAAACTAAATCTATATCTTTGCTAACCAGACCTTTAGACATCAAAACTTGCAGAACAGCACATCTGGGAATCATTCTCTTCTCCACACTTATCAGAAATAAATTTGGGCATCTAGCAACATCCAATGACATCAGACCCCCCTTAGTTGTCAAGAAATCAAGCACATCCCGAATCTTCTTCTCTGAACAAATCATTAGCATTGGCTGTACTGTAAATGCCGTAAGAAAGTCATTTTCAGACCAACCAAAGCTCCTAAGAACCTCCTTTTTCTTTTCCCAATTCACTTTGCTTATTAGTGACATTGAACGGACACCCAAAATAAACGAGCGCCTCATTGGGTCAAACCCCATTTCTTTAATTGCACATACAACCTCTTTGAACAAATCGATCCTCAACATAAGCGACTTAGGTTGCATCATCAAGAGCCCTGCAACATGTTTTTCTGGTACTCCATGAGCCCTCAGAGTGGATATATTTGGCACCAAAACCTTCTTAATGTTGCATCGAATCACATGGGACGATTGCTTCAATGCATAGATAAGATTCTCATTGGTATGAATAATCCCCCTAAGAAAATTAATGGTGGGTATTATCTGTTTCTTCAAACTAGACAATAAAATGAATTTGTTTGAACAGATAGTCCTAGGTAAGTCAGGTCCTCTAAGACCCAAGGACTCAAAATAGTCAATCTTCTGATAGGGACCTGATCCTACCATAGTTAACTGTTGCACTCACTATCACACAATCTCTCCCCACAGACGGCGCCATTTGTAAGAGCGCGTTTTGAATCCTTGGCCCAAGGTATGATTAGATCCAAGCCCAATAAGCCCAATACAATGAATTTGTAGAGAGTGAGTTGGAGAACTAGACTCTAATGAATGACTTAACAGTTAGAATGGATTTTAAAAGATAATCAAACAAAAATGGACTAGATTTATCTAAGTAAATTTGTCCTCAGTACAATCCGAGGAGGTATATTCTAGTATATATTGATTGAAAATGGTTACAGATATGGTTCAAGCTGCTACAATGCTTTCTCTTACAAATTTTTGATCCCCCTCTCTCAGGGTTCTTCCTCTAATTTATATCATCTTCCCTTCTCATCCTTCCCCTACACGTGGACAGTAGATTGCTCAAGTGGATCCTTGTCCCATCCACCCCCTCCTGAAGTCTTTAGGAGTAGTTGTAAGGCTGAAAAAACACTGTTCAAAGATCACTTTCTCATTAATGCGGCCAGTGAGTTAGATGCAGAGCATTCAATGTGGTGGTAGCAGTTTTCCCTTAAATATTTCTGAGCTCACATCCCTCTTGTACGTTCATGATGAACATTCCTATCACTGAAACTTCCTAGAAGGTCACCTGAAACATTATGATATACATTTGACCTGTACTTGGCTTATTCGAGGAGATATTCCTCCTCGGCCTACCTTTCCATTTGTAACCTATTCATGGAACTCTGAGCTTAACCCACCCACTACTATTTATTCGTCCTCGGATCACCCCACGTTCTCGGCCAAGGCCCAAGGCCTAATATATAATTTGGGCCCTTATCCCTACATGACTAATTACATTTAATTTTTTAAAATTTAAAATTTGATTAATTATTTATATTTTTATGATAAAAAATATGTTTAATTTTAAATGCATCTATGCATATGCATGAGTTACACGCTAGTATAATATGTATAATTGTGATCAATATTGGATTGGCCTAGTATCTGCCCTCGTCCCTCTACTATAAAAAATTGTTTAGTACTTTCAAAGTATAATAACGTGTTATGTAATCCTCTCATGTGAATGGTAGATTAAACTAAGAATTTAATAAATAGAACCCCAATTATATGAAAGAGATTAAGAATGTACCACGTCGCTGTAATTCACTCCTCAATTATGTGAAAGAGATTAAGAGTGTAGGTACGGACTAATTAGCAATACGATTTCACATCTATGATTGCAAAGCTTTATACGGTACAGCCACATTTTATTGAATGCTTGTTTGAATTTTTTGGCCTTGTGGACGGAGACCCTAAAGAGCATAATTTAAATGAGAGGATCCAAACTTTTTGTCCCAGCTTCTAGATGGCCGCCCTGCAATATTACAGTCGGTGCTAGCATCCATGCCAATGTTTCTCTCTTTCTTCTTTGTTAGTTGAATGTATTATCCAGTATTATTATTGTATTTCTACTTTACTTGAGCCTCTCTAATTGTCCTCTACATGCTTGTTAATAATTTTCAAATAATTTGGCACCTATTTCTTTTGTTTTGAAAATAACAGTTTTTTTGGGGCCACTTGAAAGGGATGCCTCCATGTAATAATTTGGTGCATGTGAGATGGAAGGACTACACACATTCGAGAGAATAGTCAGATACTCGAAAAAGTTTGGACATCCTCATTTGTTAAAAAAATAAAATAACCGTTTTGTAAATTTTTAGTCCTCTTGAGTCTTGACACCACTTGCGAAGCTAAATATTTTAATTCCCCTCTATAAGTGGAGGAATTTGGAGAGAAATGAAATATGAAGGTTGGAGAATCTTTCCAATTTCCAGCTTTGTATTTAAAGAGATTGTGTAGTATTACTTTATTCTTATAAGATTTGGCAGCTATAGAATACATAAAATAATAATAATAAGTGTGTACCATAAAATGACCCCTAGTATTTTTTTTTTTTTTTTTGATACGAGACCCCTAGTATTATAAGTACCAAAACCCAATTTCTTACCTGTTATTTCCCACCCAAAAGTAAAAGAAGATATAAGAAAGTTTTAATCACTTGAACAGACAGATATTTTATACTATATTATCTCTTAAATACTTCTATTTTTGTCACTCATCTAAATGGTTTTGTCCTCATGTTATGACAGCTTTTGCTGCTTACCCTATACAGACTATTAGTCAAACAAAGAAAATGATCTCGAGAACCAATGACTTGTAATTTAGGTGTAACATCGAATTTCATATTTTCAATACTGAAGTCTCTTACTTGGATATCAATTTAGAAAGCACCAATGCACTTCCAAAATTGAATTAATTCCTAAAACAATCCAGTCCACTTGAGTTTTAATATTTGATAGAAATTAAAATGACCATTATATCCTTAGTATTTTAATAAAGAAGATATCTGTTAGTGCAACAAGCCGGCCAAGATTGTAGAATTAAAAAGAAAAGAGTATCCTAGGAAGATGATAAATATAAAAATGAACACAGTAAAAACATAGCGGCTTACTGCTTATGTGCATTATTAAGAAGCTAGCAAATCCCCATTGGTCAAAGTTTTATTTTATTTTATTTATTGAAGAAGTTAACAAATGACATTGGTTTATGATATATTTTTATAAAAAATTTTATAAAAAAAAAAAAAAAAAATTAATTTTTTTGACAATATTTTATATTTCTTATGAAAATGGTATTAAAACTTTTTAAAAATAATTTATTAACAAATGCCCTAAAATTTCACGTTAACTTTCTAGGTAACAAACGAGCACCATCACATCAAATCAACTAGTTAAGGAATCTATATTATTGTTTCCCTATATGTCCAAAAACAAATTCTCACTCATATATAGGGAACAAGCCAGCAACATCAAGTTTTTCCAACTTGATTATCTGTAATGTTTTGTTTTATGTTTTATGTTTTTGTATTTATTTTCAAGAGAATCTCAATGTTGTCCAACTAAGGAGGAGAATTCCACTTATATCAAAGTCATAGCAAAGATTGTTATCTTTAGGTGGGGACTCTAAGATGATATGAAATGCCTTTCTTAATGCAATTGATACTGCTTAAACATTGTATATTAAATAAGACCTCTAATGACACCAAATACTCTCATTTTCATACCCTTATGATATTACATCTTGTCAAGACTATCAATTCTTTTAGTCATTATCAAATACCAACTCAATTATATTTTTGCTCAACACGGTTGTGACCCTAGTTCTCAATTTAATGTAGTTGATTATTAGTGGTATTAGCCTTGGTCTATAAGGTAGGGTGCAACTGTTGCCTCTGTGAGTATTAGAATATCAATAATTTGTTTAGAGTTAGCCAGAGTAACTTACACACTACGACAGCCATATTAGAAAAACAAGTGAAAAAATTAAATAATTGCATAGACATTTTGGCACAAAGGCATCTTTTAGCATATCGGACAAGAATGTCAATTACTTGATTTCAAGGGCTAACTTATTTTAATTCTTAAATGTCCTTGATTATGTTGTAGGCACTTTGACTAAACCAAAATTGTTCTAAATTTTTTATTTTGTCCTTATGCTATAGTGGAGCAAAAAAAACCTTACTCTCATTTCATTACTTCCCAAATATACAATATGGTGTGGCTGATACCAAATTAATTGAATTAATTGCTTTTTATTTTTTCAAGTTTTTTAGTAACCAATGCTCTAGTACCTCTCAATTGTGAAATGGGCTTTCTCCTAATTACTTCACATTATTTTCCTTAGTTACTCCTAATCTAAAAGTAATTAGAAGTCAGAAATTCCCTTGTCACAATTTGTCACTGGTCACACATATCAGCTTCATGAACCATCATCATCAATGAGTGCTGAGATTTAAATGCTCCCCAAAACTATACAACAATTTGAAGGAGGAGGAGGTGGAGAATGCAGTTGCCTGTGAATTATAGTTCAGATTTGACCATTAAAAACCTAGGTAGCAGTAAAATCTTGAAACCAGATTCAGGTACATTTTGATTCCATAATGGCTATTGCATACTTAATGCAAGTTTGTGTGTGACATGAGTGAGTGCATATTTCAAAAATACATGTAGAATATGGAAAAGTTACAATTATTGTCAAGCAAACTGTTACAAAGTTTAATAGTAATACATTGGGAAAGAGGCACCAGAATTTTCAAGATGCCTCTAAAACAGGACAAAGAAACTACTAAAACAAGGTCTGTTGTCTACACACCTAAAAAAGCATATTCCCTCTTCAAACACTTCAGGAAAGAAAGGGACATAACACTGGTTCAGTTAAATGCTTCAACATCCATCACTCAAAAAAAGCTCAAACAAGCTGTCAGATCACTATTTTGAAACAGGTTGGGAATCAAACATGGTCAAGAAGTTAACCATGCAAAAATTGGACTAAAAAAACCCACCTGTAAAATGGACCTCACAGCAAACAAGCTTAATAGGATGGTCTAAGATGGTAGAGCATAACAGGCCTTGTAAGCAGTAACTTTTGAAAAAAGATAGACTTGGACTGATTGTATATTGAAGGTTTATTCCTAGTATTCTGAAGCTTCCAGCAGCAGCATAGAACTTGGAAAGATATTCTTCTATATATAGAGAGAGCTGAAATTGCAACTTCTTTTCACATGAACAATTTGAAAGCTGAGCGTAGATTCCTCACAAGATCCTTCACTGTCATGCAAAATTCTTCATCCATCTGACAATATGAAGAAGGCTTTAATAGGAAGAACTTCAAATATACATTCCCCAAGAAGAAAATATTGTGCATGTGTGTCAGTTGGGCTTCTTTTATTAAAATTATTTCATAGAAAAGACATAAGGAGACAAGTCACACACATAAAAATAGTATTGAATTTACATTTTAGAGAAGCTGATATACTTTCTAGATTCTCAATCAAGGTTCAAAAGTCCTAGATTTATTTCATAAAGGAAATAAAGAAACAACCTGAGCGATAATAGTGATATCAAGAGCAGAACTCCCAAATGTCATGACACTGCTATTGATGACTGTTAGGTGGAGCTTTTCAATTTCAGTGACTGATTTCTCTAGCAGTCCTTTCCTTTTCTCACAATGAATTCTTATAAGGACATTTTTGTCACAGAATCTTGCTTCAATTTCTGGCAGTGGCTCATCAAGGGGGTCACTGGAGGAGTTTTTATCTGAAGTAGAGTTGTCACCATCAGTGAAGAGTTGGGATTTCTTTACAAAGACCACTGATTCCATGTTTTTCTTTTTAGTCTGTTCCTCGAGTGTCTTCACTCTCTCTTGCAGTTGTTTCAAGTACTTAATAGCATCTCCAAGAACAGAAGCCTTGTCCATCTGTCAATGGCATAAAGTATGATTGCAGATTGAAAATTATTTAACAGAAAACACTTATGCTTGGATAATGTACCAGTCTTTCACCTTTCTTGATACTCTATAAACTATGAATTGCTTGAAAACAAATACAATTGAAACTGAGACCAGCGAAAAATAGGACTAGTAAGATTTAATAAAAATATAAGAATGTGTGAGAGAGGTTAGTATAAATAAATATTAAAGATAATACAAGTGTTTCAAAGAGGACCACAAATAATTTAGTGAATAAAGATAATGAGGAGGGTGCAATTTAAGAGATAGTATACTAGTATAGTTCATTTTCAGCTTAGTAAAGTACTCATATATTTTTTATAGAAAGCTAAGGCAAAAACAAAATAATGGATCATAAACAAAAAGCCTTATGATCCAAGAACTAAGAAAATGTGATTGCAATATAATTTGATACCTTCTTAAGGCCAGGAACTATAGCAGACAAAGCTATGAACCGCTGGCTGAGCTTCTCTCGCCTCTTCCTTTCTGCTATAATGTGATCTTGTGTTTGAGAAAGTCTAGTGCTTGTGCTTAACCTCTTAGCTCCCTGGCAGGCCTTATAGACATAATTTTGGTTCCCAAAGGGACCTTGAGCAGTCAAAATTTCAGTAGGAATCGTATCCATGCTTTGGGGACATGCTGCCTCCTCTTTAGGCCTTAAAATATTCATTTGATTCATGTAGTTTGCATTGGCAAAGGATAGAATGTTTGGAGAAGAAGCAACTTGCAGAGTTGAAACATGATCAAGTTTGGATGGTGAACTCCAGCTGTTGGCTTTGTGCTGTTTCATGGGTCTATCAATTTCACTATGTGAAGTTTCCATGGCATTTTTATAGTTGAAGTTTGGGTGTGCGAAAGAGCGTTGTAAATTCTCTCCAAATGTGGCTGCTATTGGCAGTATGCCGAGCTCATCAAGAGAGTTCATTTGCCATTGATTGATGAACCTAGGATCCTCCATACTCTGCAATTTTGATAGTTTCATCTGTCAATGTCTTATGTAAGCAAATGCTCAAATCACAAACCATAAATTTCATAAACCAAGAAGAACAATGATATTGTTCCAAACAAAATCTAGTAACAACATCCTTCTTCACAGCATAAAGCTCTCATCAGTTTCAGTTGTCCTAATATTTCATCATGCTCTTATCAATTATCACCATGTGTGAAATTCAAAAATTATGTGCTAGTGATTTTATACAGTTTTAGATTATCACTATCCAAAGCCAGTGAACTCTATCTCAATTTGCATCTCTCCTCTCTTGTTAAGTGTTTGGTGGAGGGTGAGGTTGTGTGTTCAAGGCCCACTGGGTGCATGTGTAACTTACCAAGAAAAATAAATCACTATCTGAGATAATACCACAAAATATATATACTAATCTTTTTCTTGAGGACAATCATGGTTGCTGAAGTATATTAAATACCACCTACCAGTTCAGATAACCCTCTTACGGATGAAATCTCCATCAGAACTCCTTTATTGATCAAAAGAGCTCAAGGGAGGAGGATCCTGCAAGAAAGGTCAACAAAACAGATTACTTGGGTGTTCAATTTAGACAAAGATGATATAGTTTTCATAAAATTTTTCATGCAAAAGTGCGGCAAAGTACATAGCAAATAAGAAAGCTCACCCTTTAGTAATGACCAAAAGTTTCCTTTTTCCAAGTTCTCACTAGAGGATAGAGATTGTCTACTTCCTCAACATTTATAGCTCTCACTTGTTACAGTTGCACTTTCTCTCTCACGGGTTGTTAATGTGAATTGGCCCCCATCTTTAATAATAAAACTAATAATGAATGGTTGAATGTAAAACGGCTATAGAGTATTAGACATTCTAAATTTCTAATACTACATTACTTATTGTTAATTGAGATTATAGAAAGGAAAAAAATCACTTATTGTATCCTAGTGGGTCACTTGAAGCTGACAAAATTAGTACTCGTAAGCAAGTCACTTTTGTTGTTTTGTGGACTTTTTGGAGGGAGCTTCACCAACTAGCCGTTGAAATTTCATTCAAGGTTTTTGCTTATGATTCACAATAATCTTAAACATGTGGCCCCTCAAAAAGTCTCAATCACCAACCCAACTCCAACCCTTTAAAAAAAAAAAAAAAATTTATCCTCTTACTTTTATAATCAAAGCCAAAAGATTACAATAATCCAACACAGAATTGTGACTAATGACCAAAACAGTTTAAGCCCATGTGAATTTAAGACATGTCATTGAAGTATTGATTAATATATGTGGACTTATAAAAGAAGCTTAAGTCACATTCATAATTGGTTTTACTCCAAACTTTTCTTTGACTTTCCAATTGTTTTGAGCCAATATACTAGTGACACGTGCCCAATTTAAGAACCGCCAAACCGACCCATTAAGTGGTCGGCTCATGATTAAACCGGATGATCCGTGATACAATAGAGTCATGAAAAGTTGGACATAGTTACTACCATATGATAAAAAATAAAAGTTTAAAAGGGAACAGTGACATATATTCTTTTGAAACCAATCCTAGAAACTTGGAATCAATGGTCAATGAAAAAAATAGTTACTACTATATGCTAAAAGTTGTTGAGGTTGCTGATTCCAGAATATCAATGGTCGAGGCCAGGTTTGAAAATGCTGGTTACAAATAGTTGCTATGTTATAGGTGTGTGTCGGTGCCAATACCAATTGTACATTACCCACTTGACTAGAGAAGGGTTGGCAATAGACACAGTCGGCAGTGTGAAATGGCTTACATTTTCATTTCCAATTTCTAAGATAGATGAGTATCGAATTTTTTTTAGACATCAAACAACAGAGCATGTATTATAGAACCAGAAATACTTGGATTTATTAATTTGGACACCATTGGTGAAGAATACTAGTAAAAAAAAGTCAGTTTAATTTGTCTATAATCTACAAGTCTACAATTGAAACTATTTGCATACCTGCATAGCTAGATTATTGATTATTGAGAGTTAAAGAGGTCTGGCTAGCAAGCTTGGAAGTCATTCTTTCATGCAAAATAGGTACCAGACCAGACAGCCCAGGTCAACAGTATTAGTTTTGTGGAGCAGTGTACATCTTGTAAATTGTATAATGATCAGTACGTTTAGGCCTTGGATTAATTGCTGGCATCAAGTTGTAATAACTCATTATTGGTTAGCTACTAGGAAAATACTTGTCCTGCTTTTGAGGACATAAATATGGCATTTGTTTATAAACATAAGACTGGGAAAGTACTCTCAAACTGCATACTAAGTGATGGGTAACTAGACCCCCTCTCAGCAATCGTGTGTGTTGTTTTTTAGACGTGTATGAAAGTATTGAAAATGTAGTTGACTGGACTCATTTGTATAAGGAAAAAACCTGTTGGAAACAGTTTGCGCAAATACACACTGCTCAAAACAACTGAAAACATGAATCGTGACTTAAAAGTAAGTCACGTTTTTAGTTGTTTTTTGGTCAATAGTTTGCACACAATGTGTTTAATAAACAGTGCCTTTTTTATAATCACTTTTAATAACCAACCATTTAGAACTAGAATATTGTTTGGGACAATGATATGTTTAAAGCTTATATACACTATTTATGTAAAGTGTACACATTTGCATGAATAGTGAAGAGGATAAAATTAAGAAAGACGGACTCGTTCAATAAAGCCTGCTATAGGCGATGGTACTGAGATAATGGATGATCGAAACATAAGGAGAAGACGACGGATTAATGTACCGGACGGAGAATATATATGACGGATGGGTCCTCAATTATGGACGGATTCTAGATAAACGGACATAAGGGGGATGGATATCAAGGCCACGTGGCATCTACGTGGCTTAAGTGGTCTCCAAGGAACCCTAAACGAAAATGTCTTGAACCCTATGATTAACCCTAGTCAATGGAATCCTGATATGGGAAGAATCCCGCAAAATATGTACATTTATGAGGATCTTCCCCATAAGGAAACATCTTCCTAGCCAAGAAACGAAGGTCGGTTCTACACTACTATAAAAACCCAAAACCCTCAAAAAATAAGGTACGCATAATTTACTCCAGCTTTGACACTCTAGAGTTGTGAAAGTTTTCTAACTTAACCTTCGAAGGGTATTTGGCTAGTACCACACCGGTATTCTCTGTAAGATTTTCTTCTTCTTCTTTGTTGTGCAGGTCTTGTCTAGAGCGCGTGAGGACCGCGTAGCTTACTGATCGATTTTCACCATCATCAGTTGGCGCCGTCTATGGGGAGAGAGTAAGCCATCTTACCGCTTCCCAGAAAAAAAGTTGCATGGTACTTACTCGCTCGATGACAACCACCGACAACAATCAGGGAGACGAACCACGTACCATCGCCCTCGAGAGACAGGTTCAGACCCTCGCCGCTGCAGTAGAACGCCTCACCAAGTAAAACCATGACCTAGAGGAACAATTGTGCCAAAAGAACACAGGGCTTAACACTCAGGAGGAGGACCAAGAAGGTACCAGCGCTGAGAAAAGGGCCGGAGGGCAGCAACACCCCTAGCAGACAAGAGCGACAAGATACAAGCCATCCATCCGCTGCAGATACGGCTCTATCATACATGGTTGCGGAGATGCAAATGATGAAGGAACGGATGGACTTCATGATGAACGCCCTCAAAGGACGGGTGTCAAGCGACCTTGACAAATTGGTCTATCGGATGGATTCACCCTTCACTGCATTTGGCACTTCATTTCCCGTTCCGCCGAAGTTCTGCATGCCGCAAGTAGAGGCCTTTGACGGATCTAAGGATCCCTTAGATCACCTGGAGTCTACTATAAAAACCCTGATGCACTTGCAAGGTGTAGCAGATGAGATCATGTGCAGGGCCTTTCCCACTACGCTAAAGGGCCCCGCAAGGGTATGGTTCAGCAGGTTGACGCCAAACTCCATTAGTACCTTCAAGGAGTTGAGCGCTCAATTTGCCTCACACTTTATCGGGGGGC
This sequence comes from Notholithocarpus densiflorus, assembly GCA_030021035.2. NCBI lineage: Eukaryota > Viridiplantae > Streptophyta > Magnoliopsida > Fagales > Fagaceae > Notholithocarpus > Notholithocarpus densiflorus. Next base: position 3,054,659 of record JARYZH020000039.1, read on the forward strand.
ACAGATATAAAAAGTCCACTGCATGCTTAATGAACATTAAGTAATGGGAGGATGAGACGCTGAGGTCTTACATAACTAGCTTTAACAATAAGGCCCTTTCGATTGATGAAGCTGATGACAAGATACTTGTGGCTGCATTCACCAATGGATTATGGAATGGGAATTTTTTGTTTTCCTTATACAAAAATAACCTGAAGATCATGTCGGATGTACTTTACAGGGCTACTAAGTACATGAACATGGAAGACGCGCTGCTGGCCCGAGAAGAGAAGCCCAAGAAAAGGGAAAGACAAGAAAAAACACGGCAGGAGAGGGGACGGAAGATAACAAGGACTGGAGACAGACGGGAGGATAGGTGCTCTAAACCCCCCACTGGAAGGTTTGTAAGCTTCATCTCATTAAATGCCCCAATCGATCAAGTTCTGATGTAGATCAAGGGCGAAGGAGCCTTGATATTTCCTGGCAAGCTGAAGGGAGACTCCAATAAGAGGTCTAGAGACAAGTACTACCGTTTTCACCGTAATCACGGTCATGATACATTTGACTGCTATGACTTGAAGCAGCAGATAAAAGCTCTTATCAAGTAAGGGAAGTTGCAAAGATTCGTCAGCAAGGAAAGGACAGACCCACCACAAGAGTAGGTTGCTCGAAGGGAAAACGAGCGTCCTAGGCCACCCCTAGGAGACATAAGGATGATTGTATGGGGCACCACAGCTTCCAGCTCATCCAGGAAGGCACGCAAAACCTACCTGCGGATGGTTCAAAACATCCAGCTGATGGGATTCGTCCCAAAGATGGCACGGATCGACAACCATGTAATTGGGTTTACAAAGGAGGATGCACGACGTCTCCACCACCCACACGGCGATGCGCTCGTTGTTAGCATATGGATGGGGGACTATAACACTCACCGGGTCCTTGTTAACAATGGGAGCTTTAATGATATCCTCTACTACCTGGCGTTCCAGCAGATGAGGATTGAGAGAGAACGGCTAGTTCCAACCAATGCACCACTCGTTGGATTCGAGGGAACAAGAGTGTACCCCCTTGGTACGATCACTTTACCCATAACGGTTGGTGATTACCCCCAACAGATCACCAAGGATGTCACCTTCCTAGTCGTTGACTGTTCGTCCGCTTACAATGTCATCCTAGGCCGTCTGACCCTAAATTCATGGAAGGCCGTGACATCAACTTACCACTTGATAATCAAGTTCCCTACTAAGTACAGAGTAGAAGAGGTACGAGGAGACCAAGTAGCAGTACACGAGTGCTACATCGACATGTTGGAGATGGACAACAAGCCATGTGTGTGGAAGAATAGCGGATGGTGGCAGAGCACGTGGAAAGGTTGGAAGAGATGCCTTTCAATGACTCTAGGCCTGAGCAAACGACCATGATCGGCACTCTTGCAAGCTCACCCATCCGTCAAGCACTCACAGCATTTTTAAAGGAGAACCAGGACATCTTTGCTTGGGGCCACGAGGACATGCCCAGAATTGATCCTTCAGTCATAGTCCACAGGTTAAATGTGTCACCCTCTTTTGCTCCTATCCGTCAGAAGAAACGAGTGTTCACACAGGAACGAGACAAGGCCATAGTAGAGGAGGTTAACAAGTTGAACAAAGCACAGTTCATACGAGAAGTATACTACCTTGACTGGCTGGCCAATGTAGTAATGGTCAAGAAGGCCAACGGAAAGTGAAGGATGTGTGTGGATTTCACGGATTTGAACAAGGCATGCCCTAAGGACAGCTACCCACTTCCATGGATCGACGCCCTTGTAATCTCGACAGCAAGACACCAGTTATTGAGCTTCATGAATGCGTTTTCTGGATACAACCAGATCAAGCTGGACAAAGCCGATCAGGAAAAACTTCGTTTGTCATCAATTAAGGCCTCTTCTACTACAACGTAATGTCGTTCAGACTCAAGAACGCGGGTGCCACATATCAAAGACTAATGAACAAGATGTCCGCACACCAAATTGGAAGGAATGTGCAAGTCTACGTGGATGACATGTTGGTTAAAAGCGTACATAAGGACGACCTGAAGGAGACCTTCAATACCCTTCGTTCTTATAACATGAAGCTGAATCTAAACAAGTGTGCATTCGGAGTGATGGTAGGAAAATTCCTAAGGTTCATGGTGTTCCAGAGAGGTATTGAGGTCAACCCAGATAAGATACGGGCCATAATGGAATTAACTCCGCCAAAGAACGTCAAGAAAGTACAGAGACTCAATGGCAAGGTAGCTGCACTAAACAGGTTCGTCTCAAGAGCAACGGATAAATGCCTACCTTTCTTTCGCTCACTAAAGAAGTCCTTTGAGTGGACGGCCAAGTGTCAACAAGCATTCGAAGACTTAAAAGCATATCTTTCTTCCCTACCATTGTTGAGCCCATCCAAACCAAGAGAAGAATTGTTTCTGTACCTAGCCGTCTCCCTAGTGGCTGTTAACGCAGCCTTAGTCAAACAGGAAGATGGGGTACAGAGACCCGTATACTTCACAAGCCGAGCTCTTCGGGGCGTAGAAGAGAGGTACCCTCCAATGGAAAAGCTGGCCTTTGCCCTAGTGACCACGGTCCGCAAACTCAAACCATACTTTCAGGCGCACACGATGATTGTTCTGGCAGACAAGTCTTTCCGAAGAGCAATAAGTAGCCTTGAAGCCACCGGACGGATGGCACTGTGGGCAATCGAGTTGAGCGAGTTCGACATACAATATCGCCCTCATACGACCTTAAAGGGACAGGTAATCGCTAATTTCATCGTAGAGTTCACAAACATAGAAAGCCAGGGGGTAGGAGAGTGTCCCTAATGAAGTATCCACACAGACGGGTCGTCCAACAGACAGGTAGGCAAAGCTGATATAGTACTCCATTCCCCAGAAGGGGATAATATCGAATGCATGGTTCGACTTGACTTCCCTACGACTAATAACGAGGCAGAATACAAAGCTTTGATAGCAAGACTGGATCTCGCCAAAGCAGCAAGAGCAGCAAAAATGGTTGTATATTGCGACTCTCAAGTAGTCACAAGTCAAGTAAACGGCGATTACAAGTGCAAGGGCCAACGGATGAAGAAATACCTATAGCAAGTGAAGAGACAAATGAACAACCTCTAAGCGAAGTTTGTTCAAATCTCAAGGAAGGAGAACGAGCAAGCCGACCGTCTTGCCAAAACTACATCAGCAGAGCATATGCTCATCCCTAGTCAAGTACTATCATTTGTTCAAATCTCATTGTTGATAGACAACGTCAGTGTGCAGGAGATAGGTTCCGAGAATAATTGGACAACACCAATAATGTCCTACCTAAAGGACGGTGTGCTACTTGATGGCAAGGAGGCTACAAGGAAGTTAAAAGTTCAAGCAGCACAATTCGTGCTAATCAAAGACATCTTATACCAAAGAGGCTTCTCCCGCCCATACTTGAGGTGTCTTAACTTCGAGAGGCAGACTATGTCATGAGAGAAATACACGAAAGAGTCTGTGGAAACCACTCTGGATCACAGTCTTTAGTACACAAACTGATTCGGGTGGGATACTATTGGCCTACCATGCAGAAGGATGCCCATGCGTATGTCAAAACTTGCGACAAGTGTTAGAGGTTTAGCAACCTTATCTGACAACTAACAGAAGAACTCACTCTAATGACGGCCCCATGGCTTTTTACCCAATGGGGATTGGACATCATGGATCCATTCCCAACAACAATTAGACAGCTGAAATTCCTGGTAGTCGGTATAGACTACTTCACAAAGTGGGTAGAAGCTGAAACCCTAGCCACCATCACGGAGAAGAATGTGCAAAGCTTTGTATGGAGGAACATCATTTACAATTACGGTATACCTAGAGTACTGATCTCAAACAACGGGAAGCAGTTCGACAATGACTCGTTCAGAGATTTTTGCTCATAGCTAGGGATTAAGATTCACTATTCATCACCCGCCCACCCTTAGGTCAATGGACAAGTTGAGGTCACGAACCGATCCTTGCTCAAAATCATCAAGACTTGGCTTGAGGGGGCAAAGGGTATATGGCTGGAAGAATTGCCAAGCGTTTTATGGGCATACAAGACGACGGCAAGGACGCCTACAGGAGAGATACCATTCCTACTAGCATATGGAAGCGAGGCAGTCATCCTAGCTGAAGTAGGACTCACAAGCTACAGAGTGAGAAACTATGACGAGAGTAGGAATGATGAAGCTATGCGCCTGCAGCTTGATCTGGTGGACGAGGTCAGAGCAACGGCTGAGCAAAGGTTAACACGGTACCAGGACCTCATGGCCAAGCAATACAACTCCAAAGTCAGACACAAGGACTTCCAAGTTGGAGATCTTGTCTTGAGGAAGGTGATGGGTGCCACGAGAGACACCTCCCAGGGTAAGCTAGGACCTAATTGGGAAGGACTCTACAGGATTGCGTCATGGCATAGGAAAGACACCTATCACCTGGAGATGCTAGACGGGCAAAAGTTGCACCACCCATGGAACATGGAGCACCTAAAGAAGTACTATCAATAGACAACAACACTCCTTATTTCCAATTTATTTCCTTTTAAATTAACTTTTATTATCTATAGTACTTTTTAAGCCCAAAAGGTAGTTTTTCATTTTTGCAAGAATAGTTTTTTATATGCAGATATTTATCACAATAAGAGGAGTTATTCAGATATGTCATGTGTGTGTTGTCTACACTACAAAAAATTATTAAGTCCATAAATGGACGGGTTCATCCCAAGGGGTGATCTAAAATCATTAAGTCCATAAGTGGACGGGTTCATCCAAGGGGTGATCTAAAATTAGTAAATCCATAAGTGGACGGGTTCATCCCAAAGGGTGATCTAAAGTTATTAAGTCCATAAGTGGACGGGTTCATCCCAAGGAGTGATTTAAAAATTATTAAGTCCATAAGTGGATGGATTCATCCCAAGGGGTGATTTAAAAATTATAGTCCATAAGTAGATGGGTTCACCCTAAAGGGTGATCTAAAATTATTGAGTACGTAAATGGACGGGCTCACCCCAAAGGGTAACCTAAAATTATTAAGTCCATAAGTGGACATTATTAAGTCCATAAATGGACGGGCTTATCACAATAAGAGGAGTTACTCAAAGATACCACATGTGTGCTGTCTACATTTCTACTTCAAAATTATTAAGTCCATAAGTGGACAGATTCATCCCAGAAGGTGACTAAAATTATTAAGTTCATAAGAAGACGGGTTCACCCTAAGGGGTGATTTGTGGTTATTAAGTCCATAAGAGGACGGGTTCACCACAAAGGGTTACCTAAAATTATTAAGTCCATAAAATGGACGGGTTCATCCTGGGTGGTGATTAAAAGTTACCAAGACCTTAAAGTGGATGGGTATATTAAGTTCTCGAATATATAGGTACTTAAGTGGACGAACAAAAATATGTTTCAGATATTGGAGATAGAAAACAACAGATAAACAAGCAAACATAAGCAATGGATAAATAAAGATGGTAAATAAAAGCCCACGAAAGGGCAAGCGTTTACATCTAAAAAAACCCAAAAATGGGCAACGGAAGGGATCAATATTGTTCTCCCAATAATTTAAAAAAATAATATACAAATAAAATAAAAAAGGGGGTAGCAGAACATTTGATAAACTATTGCTAATCAGTGGGGTTCTCTTCATCCTTCTCCTCTACTGTACAGTTCCCCTCGAGTGGACGGGCCTCATCCTCAAAAGATTTGCCTTGGTCTTCATGAGCAGTCTCCCCGTCGCCTTGAGAGTCATGGGTGGAGTCATCCGCGAATAACTCATCGGTGCCCTCGGAGTAGAAGGGATGGGCTGGAGTTTAGGCCTGGGCATCAATGGAAATGTGGGAAAGGTCCAAGTCAGGGAAAGAGGCCTTGACTTGACGGAAGCAATCATCAAAGCCGTTGGTGAAGGAGCCACCAAGCTCCTTTAGGAGGGCGTCGGAGTCATGATATTCCCTTATTGCATCCTCCTTAGCCTGACGGAGCTAACTCTTTACCTTCGAGATCTCTCCTTCCTTGTCTTTCAGTATTTTCTAAAACGCCTCGGTTTGCACCTCCGACTCCTCTAAGAGCTTTCTGGTCAAGTCAAGCTTGTTAACCTGGACCTCCTTCCAGGCTGTCAGCTCCCGTAGCTCTGTTTCCCTGGCTTCCACCTTTTCTCTTAGATGGCCCATCACCGTTTCATGGGATGCACAACAGTTTATCAGACCCTTCATCATAAGCACCCCTTACAAGAATAAAAAACAAAGGTTAAGGCGAGACAACAATAGCACGGAACGGAAAAAAGAGACGAATAAACATACATGTGCCAAACTAAAGAGGCCTATCTCCCTCAAGGCCTCAGTAGTATGATTGCCCAAGTCCTCATAGTTGTCGTCCTTGATGATGGATAAAAGCTGTTTAAAGGCATACTGAGGGTCCTCGCAGAGGAGGACAGGGCGTTTCTCGGTGACAGGGCCTTGACTCATCATCAGGCCCTTCCCCTTCCCAAGACCAAACGGAAGGGGGCAGCTTGCTTCTATCAGTAGTCTCCCCGATAGATAACCTTGCCGCCACCTTGGGAGACGGTCAGCCCTGTCCAATAGCTTCCTTTTTGTGGACAGGCCCGACCCCTTCAAAGGAATGCCCGTTCCTTTCGGGGGAATACCCCTGTCCTGTTTCTTCCACGCAGCAGCCTACTACTTAATGTAAGCCCTCCTTCTACTGTCTTCTATTTCTGCATAAAGATTGACCGAAAGAAGGAGTTAAATAAACTACTAAAAATTAGAAAGGAAAGCAAGTAATGAGCAATGGACTTACGTTTGTGCACTTGACTATCGTAGCAATGGGCAGCAGCAGTAGGCTTGGGACCTTCACAATACCAATGGAGGGTGTCCAAAGTAACCAACCTCACCCATGTTCTCTCTGACAACTTTATCTTGAAGATTTGCTCCAAGAAACTCCACTGCTCAAGAGTAACCTCTGGACGGTTCCGAGCTGCAATGAGAGATGGTTAGAGCATCATGTGAAACAAGTAATAACAAATGAGATATCAGACAAACGGACACCTACCAGAAGGGGGCATTATACCCCAAGTCTTGTCCACTGGCATGTACTCTTGGTCGTCGGGGTGACACATCCAGTCGTCCCCATGAAGGAAGAAGTATCGACTCTTCTAGTTTCTATTTGAGTCAGGGGTCTCGCACACTAACCTAAGAGTCGGTTTCCTTGGCAGGAAACTATACATGCTCTTAGACTGGACAATCTCGGATGGACAGTAGCAGTGGAAGAACTCCTCCACCGTCATCCTACGTGCCCCATTAGATAACACTCTATACAAGACTTCTGCACCAAAGAAGACTCTCCAGGCATTCGGAGAGATTTGGGTGACGGCCAGTCCTAGGTACTAGAGGAGACGACGGTAAAGAGCACTTAAAGGGAATCTAAGTCTCGCTTTCAACATTTGCTCATACACTCCAACGTCATCAACATCTTGGTAGTAGAACTTTTCAAATTTGAAGGGCAGACGGATTGGGATGCTAACAAGAATCTGGTATTTTTCCCTAAGGGTATCAAAATGTTTTTTCTTTATGGTAGAGTTAAAATCGTTTACTGTCCACAACGGAAGGAGTATGAACTGCCTAAAACCATTAGGGCCTATGACGGACTGGATGGGGGGCTCAACACTGCCTATGTCTTCTTCATCATTTGAGTCACCCTCTGACCTATCTACATCCAAGTCACCATCCTCCTCCGTGGACGGTGAATTAGCGAATGGGACCTTTTGATCATAAGAGGTGCTGGGGTCGTCCTGACCTGACGGATACACCTCATCATAGCCCGCTCCTTCACAGACACACGATTGTTCACTCGACATCTCACTAGACATCTGCCACCTACATATGACGGATAAACCCCTAAGACTCTACAAGTGTACATAAGTGACAGACATGCAATATTTAAATAGATGGCAAAAAAGAGTTCAGCATAAGGTGAAGGATACTTACCGTTGAATGATGCGAAGAAGGCAATGGAGAAGGCGTGGTGGACGATCGCACCAAGTAGACAGTATGTCGATTTGATGAAGAGGATGGTAGTGCTTTGACTAGAAATTCATTGCGAAAAGTAAAAATGAAAGGGAAAAGCAACATATATATATATATAGAGAGAGAGGGAATGGCATGGAAGACGAAGGGACGCTTCGATCCGAGTAATTAACCACTAAAAATGTGCCACGTGCCCCTACTACATTAATGGCTCTAGGCTAGCCTGTCAATCAGAGTGCATTTCTCAAGGGTTGAGTTAGACCGTCACTCCACAGATCAGTCCGAAAAATAAGGTGACGAACCCATAGAGTGAAGGGGTAACTGAAGAGGATAAAATTAAGGAAGACGGATTCATTCAATAAAGCCTACCATAGGCGACGGTACTGAGGTAATGGATGATCGAAACATAAGGACAAGATGACGGATTAATGTATCGGATGGAGAATATATATGACGGATGGGTCCTCAATTGTGGACGGATTCTAGATAAACGGACACAAAGGGGACGGATATCAAGGCCACGTGGCATCTACTTGGCTTAAGTGGTCTCCAAGGAATCCTAAACGGAAATGTCTTGCACTCTACGATTAACCCTAGTCAATGGAATCCCAATATGGGAAGAATCCCGCAAAATACGTACATTTATGAGGATCTTCCCCACAAGGAAACATCTTCCTAGCCAAGAAACGAAGATCGGTTCTACATTACTATAAAAACCTAAAACCCTTAGAAAATAAGGTACGCATAATTTACCCCAGCTCTGACACTCTAAAGTTGTGAAAGTTTTCTAACTTAACCTTCGAAGGATATTTGGCCGATACCACACCGGTATTCTCTGTAAGGTTTTATTCTTCTTCTTTGTTGTGCAGGTCTTGTCTAGAGCGCGTGAGGACCGCGTAGCTTACTGATCGATTTTCACCATCATCAAATAGTATAATGTGTACAATGTTGTATACATTTGTTTAGTCTACAATGTAAAGTGTACACTTGTACACATTTGTTTAGTCTACAATGTAAAGTGTACATGTGAACATAAAAACATAAAAACATAATTTTCCTATTGTTTTAACTTTTAAATCCATTAAGGCCTTATCTGTTTAGACAATCTCCCTTCGGTCCGGGAATATGTGAAGTGTTTAGACAATTTCCCCTCCGTCCTGGAATATGTGAAGCCCAAAGGAGTTGTTTGTACTTTTTAGTAGTGCTCAGCCCTTCAAGTACATAATTATTTTTGGCAAGCTTTTTTTAGGATAGTAAATGAACCAAACTGTTTATAAACAACTCGAGTTCGGCTAAAAAAAAAAAAAAAACTTATTTATGTTCAATTGTTTAACAAAGAATTCAAGCTCAAACCCAAGTTTAGGCTTATTTATTAAGCGAGCCCAGATCAAACCTAATCCACCAAGGCTATCTTAGAATTCTTCTAATAGAAAATTCATTTTTAGGGTTAATACTTAACTCAAATAGAATTTTTTTCATTTTTAGGATTAATACTTAACTCAAATAGAATTTTAGTTGGAAAATAAAAGTTAATATCAACAATAAAGTTTCTGTGCTTATCTAAAAAATTGATAAGAAGTGATAAAGTAATAGAGAATAAGTCAATAAGAACAAACAAATTGTTGTTTTTATCTAAAAACTTACTGAAATTTAGTGAAACCACTTGGCACAGCAAAGCTTATTGAAATTTGGTAGAGCCACTTTGCATAACCACAACTTCTAGCCCAACTTTTATTATATAGTCAATATATGATATGATTTAGCAATTCTTTTTACATACAATGTTCTTATCGTGTATAGTAATATAAATGAGAACTATAAAACAATTATTTTAATGTAAAATAAGTACTTATAACTCTAATATGTGTACTATCAAAAAATATATTTATAGTTTTTTTTTTATGGGATATTTATAGTTTTTTAAAAATGTATATTTATAGTATTTGATATATTTCAAATCCTTGTTGATGTATTCCATCTTTCTTTTCTTCAATAAATCTTTTTAGTTTGAACCTTTTGACCTATTAGTTTAAAATATACATAAGTCGTAAAACCAAGGTCAAACTTTCAAAATTAAATGAATAGGCTTGATATTTTAATACTTGACTCATTTATAACCCTCGATTCTTTAAGATTAATCAGTTATTCCTGGCTAGAACATTCACAATAAACTATTCAAACCTCACTTTTTTCAAAATTAGTGAGTAATACTCATTTTTAGGATTCCATGTGCTCGCCACCCAATCATAAAAAAATTTCTAATTATATTTCATTAACCGGAACTCTATTTGTTGGATTCAAGCCAATTGTGGTCGATTGACCAAGCAAGTGGCCATTTGTGGCAGCGAGTGACGTCAGATTCATTGGATTTACGTTGGAATTGTGGCCATTATGGCAGTGAAGGGTGTTGGGTTTGAGGATTTATGCCGATTTTTCTGCGGGTTTGGATAATTTGCTGGATTGGATAATAAAAAATATAGAAATAGTTAAATAATACATACATACATATATATATATATATAATGTATACCCTAAGAGCACACGTTAGTAAATCCCATATATGTATATAAAAACAGAAACGGAGAGAAAGTTGATTCATACAAGACTATTTTGCCATGTAGATGAAAAAGCTCAATTACACTTTTAACACATATAAAGTTTAATGATTCAAAAGCTCGCATGTTACACTATTTGAGGATTATTAAAAAACAGGTACGCGTCAAAAAACCAAATCCGAAACACCGCAACCCAAAGAAACTATTAATGTCTTCCGCTATATCCCATTCAGTCAAAGTTCAATAAATTCAATCAAAATTGTCGATGCCCATATATATATAAAAGTAGAAACCTATGCGGAAAAACATGGGATTCTACCATGTGGCGCATTCTTTGAAAATAGAATTGAACTACTCTTAAGGTACAAGGTAAGAACAAAAAAATAGGAACTTTCTGTTTCTTTGGATCAATGTTTCAAAACTTTTCCTATTAAAGAATAAGTATTGTTTGTAAGACTCTTTCTTTCTTTGGTTTAATGTTTCAAGATAAACCAGCCTCTTGCACTTCTACTCCTTTTTATATAGCTCGCAACCCTTCATGCTATCTTCTCTTGAATTCATTCTGACTAAGAATGATGTCATTTATCTTCAACCTTTCAATGACATCTACCTAGCTCCAACTTTGTCATCATTTCTAATCCTAACCCATATGAGTTAGCTATAACTAAGGAAGAAGAATTGCTTTTTTTTTGTTTTTTTTTGTTTTGAGCAATGCCAGATTATGGTTTTGAGGTTGAGGTCAGATGTGGACTATGTGATTGCTTTGGGTATTTGGGTGTTTGGTGTGGGTGGAGCTAAAGGGGGGCTGGGGCTGGGGGCAGCGCCCCTGAGTTTTCAAGTTTTCTATTAAGAGCACTGAAAAAATCATATAATATCTGTAAATATGTTGTAAATATACCCACCAGGCCCCCTAGGATTTTGAGGAAAAAAAACAAAAGTTTACAACTAGTTTTGTTAATCTCTCTTTTGAAATTTATTTGGGTCTCCCTCAAATTTTAGTACTGCTTCAAAAAAAGCCCGAACAAAATTCTTACCAAAAAAAAATTGGCCCATTCATTAGCCCAAAACTCCTCCAAATTCTATAGCAGAACCATCTAAACAAGTTCCCAAATTAACAATATCCCAATTTTTTACCAAACAAAAAACCCCAATTGATTAGGGAAACAAAAGCAAAAACACCCTCCTCCATTCTCCAAGGACTCCCTTGACAACTCTCCACAGCTCTCCCATGCTCCACTCCATCATTGGTGTCACCTTATCAGAATGAAGTGGTACTGCTATCTCCTTTCAGCTCTATGCCTCTATCTATTCATGTTTGAGATTACTAATTTCTTTTGCAAGTTGTCTCCAGGTATGGCCGAATGTGTATGTCAATGACAAACCAAAGCAAAAGAAAGACTAAAAATACTATGTAATATTTTGATAATCATATATGTACAGTGCTGTACAACTTGCATATTAAGTCTTTTGACAACTTTTTTTATTTTTATTTTTTTCATTATCAGAATTTCTTTTTCTATTATTTTATATGTGTCAGGAGAGTGTGTTGTTACTGTTATCTTTTTTGTTTTTGTTTTATTTTTTTATGAGCTATTCCATAACCGTGTAATAAAATAAAAATTGTCATAAAATTACAGCCAAATCTTTACTAAATAAAATCCTATCACATGTCTTAAAAATAAAACTATTTAATTTCTAAATCCACATATGAATATCTTCTCGAAAGAATTTAGCCTTTTGGACTTCGGAGACTACATATTAGTACATTGGGACCTGTGAGTAATTGCAATGAAATAGAAGCATATAGTCCCATAGATGCAAAAATAGCTAGATAGGGACACAACACTACAATGCAAGTCACCTTTTTTCTTTTTTTTTTCATCAAAAAACAGTACAATGCAAGACACTTTTTTCCCCTTCTTTCAGGTCTTAAACTCTAGAAAATTACCAAAATTGTCTCATTTCAGACCAGTTTAGGTACTACTACTTTGTTGGGTTATTAGTCAAACTGGTCGAGCCAGCCCATATTTTCTCTAAAGCATAACCAAGTATAAATGTGTTTTTTTTTTTTTTTTTTTTTTTTCTCAAAAAAAAAAAAAGGTATAAATGTTTTTGATAATCTTTAATTTCTATTTAGAAAAATATTAAACATACTATAAATTTTACTATAAAAGGTTTATAAACTAGTGTGGGGTAATGTAAGTGATTCGTGAACTTCAATAACATAATAAATTAATATTAGAATTCATTTTTTTAATTCGTGACACATTAATTTGTAAGAGTTATGTAATACAATTTATAATATCTCTAGCATCACTCTTTTACTTATGTGTGCATCAAAAAATCCAGTCTCATTCAAGTAACCAACCATATCCTTTAGTCTCATATCAACCAGAATCCACCTATTTTGTACTAATTTTTCCTTTCATAGGTAACAAATATCAGCGACAAAAGAATGCTTGAGTACAAATCTTTTTTTTTTTTTTTGGGATAAAATTCAATTTAGTCCATTTATTTTTATATTAATGATCAAATCATATACTATATAATAAAATTTTGGCTTGCCGTGGTTGCATCAAGTAGCTACTCTCACTAATTAGTAAATTATTTTTTTTTTAAACCCCACATTTTGACTAAGGGATAAGATTTAACAATAATTTATAAAAAAATTAAGTTCTAATCAAACTAAAAAGTCTATCATTAAAAATTTCTAAACTTAAATCCACACAACTCATGTTTTTGTTTTTGTTCTTTTTCCTGAAATATAATAAAATTTGAGCCTAAATGCCATGGTTGGGCCAAGTGGCTACTCTCACTAATTAGTAAATTAATTTTATTAAAAAATCCCACGTTTTAACTAAAGGATAAGATTTAACAATAATTTAAAACAAATTTAAATTCTATTCAAACTAAAAGTCTATTAGTAAAAATTTCTAAACTTAAATCCTACAAAACCCATGTTTTTTGTTTTTGTTTTTTTTCCTCAAGTATAATCAAAGTTGGGCTTAGAAGCCGTAGTTGGGTCAAGTGGCTACTCTCACTAATTAGTAAATTAATTTTATTAAAAAAAAAAAATGTCCACGTTTTGACTAAGGGATAAGATTTAACAATAATTTAAAAAAAATTAAATTCTATTCAAACTAAAAGTCTATTATCAAAATTTTCTAAACTTAAATCCTACACAACCCATGTTTTTTTTCCCCTCAAGTTGCATGATTTAATAATAATTTAAAACAAATTTATATTCTATTCAAACTAAAGATCTATTATAAAAAAATAAAAAATAAAAATTCTAAACTTAAATCCCACACAACTCACACTTTTTTTTCCTCGAGTTGCATCTTATTAAATTAATATTTTATTAGTATATTAAGCTACAAAGTTCTTGACTAAGGATAAGACTTAACAATAATTTAATATAGATAAATATTTATCATCTAAGTTTTAGAAATTTAAATTCTACTCCAATTAAAAGTCTATTATCAAAATTTTCAGAACTTATATATTTTTAGCAATAGCTTTTCATGGTTGCGCCAAGTGGTTACTTTCACTAATTATTAAATTAATTATATATTTTTTGTTATGATATATTTCCTCAATTAAGGGATAATATTTAACAACTATTTAAATTAGGTAAAATTTTATTATTTAAATTTCAACAAATTTAAATTTTATTCAAGCTAAAAGTCATTTATAAATAATTTATAAACTTAAATCACACACAAAACCCCATGTTTTCTTTCTTAAAAAAAAAAAAAAAAAAAAAAAAAAAAAAAAAAAAAAAAAAAACTCACGTTTTGACTAAGGGATAAAATTTAACAATAATCATGTTTTTTATTATTTCTATTTTTCCCTCAAGTTGCATGATTTAACAATAATTTAAAACAAAGTTAAGTTCTATTCAAACTAAAAGTCTATTATAAAAAATTTCTAAACTTAAATACCCATGCTTTTGTTTGTTTTTTTTTTTCCCCCCCTCAAATTGTATCTTATTAAATTAATATTTTATTAGGATATTAAGCTACAAAACTCTTGACTAAGGGATAAGATTTAACAATAATTTAATTGAAAAAGTTTAACTACAAAATTGGCTGTAGCCTAAGGCTAAAACTTTTTTAAAAATTACTACATATTTTGAAAATTAAACCGTTAGATTGCATGTTCTTTATGCTCTTGATACAAATGTCAAATTTTGTGTCAATCAGATATAATTTATTATATGATTTATAAGCTTATATTTTATGTATAATTTCAAACTAAAAAAACTTGAAATTTAAACAATTTATTGATGGTAGCGCTATTGATTTTTAATTTTCTAGAAATTTTGTAAGTATGGAAGATATAAGAAGAAAATGTAATTCAATTAATGGTGAATTTATCAAAATTCACCTCTAATAAAAAGATATTCATTTTTTTTTTTTAGGTATAATTTTGTAGCTAAACTTTGTCCAAATTTAATTTAGATAAAACTTTATCATCTAAGTTTTAGAAATTTAAATTCTTCTCCAACTAAAATTCTATTATTAAAATTTCCAGAACTTTTATATATATATATATATATATATTTATATATTCAGCCATGGTTTTTTTGATACAATCACTCCACGTTGTTGTATTTTTTTTTTTTCAAAATGCAACTTACTCTTATTGTTTAATCTAATAAATTCATCTTACATATTGTTCTCTGCTTCTGAATTTGTGGGTAGGATATAAAGATAAAGAAAGTTTACTATAAAGTAGCAAAATAATAGACACCCATTTAAGTTCTTGGTTCTCTTAGGTAAGTTTTTATTTTTTATTTTTTTATATTCTCAAATTTTGAACTCTTTTGTGTATATTTTAATTTTTGGTTGTGGTTATTGTATTTAATTTGTGTGTGTTGATTTTTTCAATTAGACTATCACTAGAAAAAAATCAGTATTAAGGAACTATTTTATATATTATTGTTTGTACTGACTAGCGCATAAATTAAACATAACTCAAATAGAAATGATCAAACTCATTCCATATCTCATATTAAAATAACACAAAGCACAAAGAGAATTTTAATATATAAAAACAGATAAACACTTAGAAGGACTAAACTCTAAACAATTAGAACTTAAAGTAATTTTTTTATTAAAATTATTTACTTATTTTATAATTTATTATTACTATTTATTTAATAATTCAGTTTTAATTATTTCAAATTTTTTTGCTTAAAAATATGAATCTTCATCCAGTTGTGCATCACACGGAATAACACTAGTTAGTCTTTAAGGTTTAATTTCAGTCAATTTAATCCTTCACTTTGTTAAGATGAGTCAGTTTAGTCTTTCTATCCAAAACTGTTAACAGATGAAGCCATTTAAACTATTTTAAGAAAAATTAATAATATCTATTTTAAAAAATGATTTATTAAATTACACATCAGAATGGTTTTAAAAAAAAATAAAAATTCATATTATTTTTTACATAAAAGAAAAAAGAATGTTCAAACAATATTGTTTGCTAACAAATTTGGATAAAAGGACTATATTGACTAATATTTATAAAGTGAGAGACTAAAATTGAGAAAAATTAAATATTAATGAATAATTGGACAATTGAAATAAAAGTGAAGAGGAATATTAACTTTGATTTTTAATGGAAGAATGAGAGAAGTAGATAAAATTTAGTTAAGCATAAATGAGCACGTCTCATGCATGTCCACAATTGCTTTAGGTCACCACTGCTTAAAAGTTAAATCGCAAATGCTCGGTCACTACCGGTGGAAACCCATGCATAGATCGTTCGTAAGAAGGGATTGAAAATCACTTATTTGCAATCGTTACTAGTATTTTGTAGAATCCTATCTCCTACGCTACTAAATAACTTCATACCTACACTTTTTCCAACTATATCAAATGCTCACAACTGCTGAATTCACAAACGCTCGGTCACTATTGGTAAAAACAAAACATCCGGAGCATTAGCATTGAGCGTGTAAAACTACCAAATTGCTATTTTACATCTAAACATGCCTATATTGCCCGTTAATCGGATTATTATTGCTAATACTTTTTAACAACTGTGAACAGTAAATTGTATATTTAAGAACTATTGTAGCTGAGTTTGAAAAATAATATATATTATTTTATTGCCTCCCTCTTTCTCTCTTTCTTTATTTAATGACTTTTTTTTTTCACCCTTTTTTTTTAATATTATTTTATTGTGTAGTTATATTATTTTAATGTGTTGGATGTTAAAAAATAAACTTGGATGTTAGATGTATTATAAAGTGAGATGGTATAATAGATAAAATAACTTTTTAGATGATAAAATAACAATTTTTATGCAAACCTGGATGTGTATTTGCAAAGGTTAATATTTTGTAGGATCTATCTTGAATATGCTTGCCTCCAACAACCTCTGTTTGGTTGTATAAGAAATATATGATATAAATTTTGATAAACACGACTGATCCCCAATGAAGAATCTTCCCCTAATAGTAATGGTAAGATACCGATTCAATTAAAAGACACTGTCACATATATTTTTTTGATGATTGATTAGAGGGTGTGCCTTGGAGGTCTTGGCTTTTTCATTAAAATAGATACCGATTCAATTAATATATATATATATATATATATATATATATATGTGTGTGTGTGTGTGTATGTGCGCCAAAAATGAGGTTGGTGGGCCGACCCTCACTTGGGCTCACAATCTATTTGTAATGTAGGCTTTGGATTTCCTACTCTGAGTAGTCCCTAATGCAGAGACCCAACAAAGCAACCTCTCTTATGAATTCCTCTACTCTCACTGCTACTATTCTTATGTTGCTCTCTCGCTCCCTCTGCTCTTAGTCTCCTCCCTAACCATCCCCCTTTCCCTCTTTAGCTCTTAGTTATAGCCTAATAATTAGTGGGGGGTTATGATTACTTTCATGGTTAGTGGTAAGGGAGGTCCAATGTCATTAACCCTAAGTGGGCGTTTAGGTGGGAGTGGGGTGTGGCACGAGTGGCCTTGGAACTGGTTCCCACCTCAGTAGAGTTGCTTGGCAACGGTATGCCCTAAGGCACTGCCGTGCATCCGAGAAATGTTACCCCCGGGCAGTTGTCTCTTTACTCGGGGAGTGGTTCACCGAGCGTGATCTAGGTGACGTATCATGGTATGTACTGATGAAGATCATTTGCCCAATGGGCTTTGAGGTGGCCTGAGGCTCGGGCCTAAGGGCGATATGGGCCATACTGTCGGGTTCGAGCTCAAGGCTCAAATGGGCCTGGATATCCCAGTGCCGTACAATATATATATATATATATATATAGGATAATTATAAGTATATATTATTTTATTTGATATCAATAAAACTTATATGTGTGATAATACTCACGATAGGTGATAATACTTACGACAGCACAACAGAGCGTTGCATCATGCATGTGCTGCTAGAGGAAGCATTCAAAATTAAGACATTATTATTTAAGACATGCACTACTGATTACTGTCCATATCAACCTTGCATTAGCATAGCGCAAAAAAAAAAAAAAAAAAATTCTTATATATAAAAAAAAAAAAAAAAGCATGGCAAAATTTGCTATTGTCTATATCTGGATTTCAATTAGCTTAACTGATAAAATCTCTGATAGTTAAATAAGATATTTGAGGTTCTATTCCCGCCCACATAAAAAACTGATTGGAGTCTTGGTCCGATGATAAAGAGTTATTATCAGGAGCGGATGCTATAAGTTGAAACTCTCTTTAAAATAAATAAATAAATAAACTTGCTATAAATATCATTATCAACCTCCAAAGATTGCTGCCTTCAACTTTCACGCGTGCTTCATCGTAGAGTTTCTATTGCAAAACTTCAACTTCATCTCTCATACAAACATGTGATATATATGCCTGAAAATAAGATATGTCAAAAGGTTAAGTAGGTTTTGTGGTCTGCATTAATTGTCACACATGTATCGGGTATGTTTATAATTTCTCTCGTTGTGACTTGTGGGAGGAATATTGAGTATATCTAATACATGAGATATTCATTTCTCTCAACAATAAATATCTCATATATTCGCTCTATCAAGCCCCTCACATGTTATATGTCACACACTAATGCTGTGAGACCCACAACTTGTGAGTCTCATTCTATGTAGTGGGGACGGATAATACCATCTCCTCGTAAGACTACCTTGGCTTTTGAAAATACTCTGTGTGCGTTTGGATTGGAATTATAAATTAAAATTATTTTATTATTCAACTTATTTTTACTACTATTCATGGGCCCCATTTCACTTTTTGGCACTATTCTTGGGCCCCACTGTATTATTTTAACTAACTTTTACCTTTATCTATAGTAATTTCAACAATAATTTTTTAGTTTCAGCAAAATAAGCGGTATATATCATTAATGTAAAAATATATCATTTTTCAGTTTCATAAGAACATAAGAAATTGTATATAAAAATTTAATTATTAGGCCTCTTAGATTTTTAAAAAGTGTACCACATTAATGTAAACCAAATATATCAATTTTTTTTTTCCATTTATTATTCTTACATCATAAAAGGTTAATCTATAGGCCTCCTAAGGTATATATTCTTTATAAAAAAAAAAAAAAAACGAAGATATTATGTAAACGAGCAATGAATACTTTCTGCATAAAGATCAAAACTAACTACAAATTGAATTACTCTTTATAAAGTAAGTTATATATACAAACCTCAATTCCAATTTCTAAAAAATGAAAATGCAAGTCGGATAAAAATCCCCCATTAATTGGAGGTCATTAATTTAAGAGAAATGCTATGTTCACAATATTTTCGCAAAAATTTTTTAAGTGACATGCTGTTATTGGTGGGACAAAAAAGTAATTTTATTGATAAATTTAAATTATGACCAATAATAACTAACCACCTATGATATGTTTTGAAAATGTTATGGACGTAAAACTTCTCTTAAGTTAAATCTTCCTGCTCCTCTTTTTATGTGGCAAAAAACTTATTTACAAAATAAAAAAGAAAATGAAGATATAGAATATGAAAAGAAAAGACAATGAAATGAAAGGAATAAAGATCGAATTCTATTTGTTTAGTATCGAAGATGAATTATGGAGTCGAGGAACTTATAGTTAAATTAGCACCTCCACATACACAAAGTGTTTAGGGGTATAAGGGGAAAAGAGTTCGAATTTTGAAGTTAACAGCATATTGTAATTTTCTCTCAAAAAATGAATTGATTAAATTCACAATTTTCTAATATAATAAACTTTTGAGATAATCAATAATTTATCATTTATCTCTTTCTTATCGATATTGAAATCACCCCATTATAGATGACAAAATAGAATTGTCACCCCTGCTCCCCAAGACAAGACGAGATGAGATGGACACCCTTAATCCAACCCCCACCTCGCAGTCTAGTTAACGCTTAAGAGTATTCATAGTGGTGGTGCTAAAAAATTTAGTAGCTCAAAAAACTATTTTAACACTTCACTTTACAATACATCTAACATCAAAGATTCCAAATTTTTTATCACTTCATTTAAATATTCATTCTTTATTCTTTTTTCAATCTTTCTTTATTCTTGTGACTTGCAAGAGCAAGAGCAACCACCACCAACCATCATCCAATGCCAGCCACCCAGCAAACCCACACCCAATGCCAACCACCACCATTGGTAAAAAAACAAAAATAAAAAAGCATAAAACAAGAAGATAACAGTTTGCTAGCACCCACAACCCACCACCACCAACACTACAACCTGTGCTAGAACCCATAACCCACCTCCACCACCCCTACAACTAGTGCCAGCACCCCAACCCACAACCCACCGTCACATTCACAACCTGATTTCAACCTAAAATCAAATTCTAACCCACAACCAAATCTCAACCCAAACCCACGGACCAATGAATCCACCCTAACGCCCACCACTGCCTGCAACAAACGACCCACCAGCAATAGTCGACCCACAAAAACTACAAAACCTAACAACCTAAAATACCAACACCTGCCCACATCGTTGCCAATCTAAACCTCCATAGCACGCCCATATCGTCACCGATCTCAATTGTCCTGATTTTGAGTTAGAGGAGGTGGGTAAAAGAGGAGGAGAAGAAGAGAGAGAAGAGAAGGAAAAAAAAAGGGAAGAGAAGGAGAAAGAGAATAAAATAAAAAATATTTTTTTTTATATAATAATAATTTTTTTTTTTTGAGAGAGATGAAAACTGTAGCTTGGTTGCTAATATATTAAACTTTGGCACCATCAATGTTGCTTCCTTTTTTGTGTTTTAGTGGCTAAAATAGCGTTTAAGCAATTTGAGCATCGTCATTCAGCAAAAAAAAAAAAAAGAAAAAAAAAAAGAGGCAATTTGAGCATCATCAACATCGTAAAGTCCACCAGTTAAAAAAAAAAAAAAAAAACCAAAAAAAGAAAAAAAAAATGTCTTTTACCATTAAATCTCTATTGGTAGGACCTCAGTGCAGTTTCCACGAAAGAACATTGAGATCAACAAAACCCATATTGATGTAAGTTGAGAGTCCAGTCCAGTCCAATCTAAGCCTCCAGTACACTCCAATCCAGTTTCCATCACCTGAACGTTAAAATCTCTTTCTTTCTTTCTTTCTTCATTTTCATCTTCAACAATTTTCTCACATCCCAAACACCCTAATAACTCAGAATCAAATGGCCAAGGTCGAGCTCCGGGAGCTAGGGAACACGGGGCTGAAGCTCAGCTGCGTGGGCTTCGGGGCATCGCCTCTCGGCAACGTTTTCGGCACAGTCTCTGAGGAAGAAGCAAATGCGTCCGTTCGTGAAGCCTTTCGTCTCGGTATCAACTTCTTCGACACCTCTCCGTACGTATCCATCTATCTTTTTTTCCCCATTCCTGAAACTACACTCAATTTCTTTCTTTTTTGTGTGTGTAAGGCTGTGTTTGGTTTTGCCTAGAAAAATGTAGGAAAGTTGAAACATTGAATTGAATTGTGTGTTTCTCAATTGATGTCTATCTGTTTGGTTGCTGAAAAAGGAAGAAACTATCGTATTTCTCGTAATGCTAGATGAAAAGACAAAAGCTTAGGCTTAATTAGTCTAACTTTTGCCCAAAAATTGAAGTTGAGTTGTGTTCATAGTGGGACTAGAAAACAAATTAATTGTGGTTTTTGGATCTTATACTTTGGTTGTTAGAAATTATATGAGAGTTTTGTTTCTCGGAGAATACTACTTTATGAGAGTTTTGGAACTCGTTAATGCTTCCTTTGGTTTCCCATAAATGTAAAAATGGGAGAGAAATTTTTTTTTTGTGTGGAAAGAAAATTGTAAGGGAATGAAGGAATTGAAGTTTTGAAGTCTTAAACGGTTGAAGAAAATGATATCTTGACGCAGTGGTGAAGCCAGGAATTTTTTTAAGGGGCCAAGTTAAATATAATAAAGTTAGTAAAAAAAAATAAAAGCTAAATTTTTTAATACGTTCCAATTTATGTCTTTTTGTCAATTACTTCTTTTTGTTTTTGGTCTCCAAATAGAGTGATTTATTTTTAATTTTTATATTAGACCAACAATATTTTTTTTTTTTGGAGAAGAATAGATCAATTTATTAAAAAAAAAAAAAAAAAAACACATGATACCAAATTGAGATAAAAACATCCAATTCTAGCTTTAGCTTAAAGAATTGATATAAAATCACTCTATAATTACCTTTATTTATCAATAACAAGAATTAATATCAAATCACTATATAATTTATTCTTTATTTATCAATAACACTTTCACTTTTTTTTTTTTTGGTCAATTGAAATGGAACTAACAAAAAGGTAAACAATAAAATCTTTATTACATTAAAAGAAAAATAAATTTTAAAAGCCCAAGTGTGAGCAAGTTGTAAATTACTAGCCTAAAAGATATAATTTTTTAACCTTTTAATAGCTTCTGTAAACAAGTACAGAACCAAATCATATAGCTTAGGTAAAAGACTGAACAGTAAGTAGTAGATACTAATACTATCATCAATAAACACAATCGCATAGAGAGAGTTTGAGAGAAAAATACCACTGCTCACAGTCGCATAAGGATTTGCTTTTGGAGGGATTTTTTTTTTTAATATGGAAATTAAAAAAAAAAAAATTGATTTGCTGTATGTATTTGGATGGACTATGGGCATATGCTTTTTATTTTTTAATGAATTCTTTGTATCAAAATTTTCTTTTGGGTTTATTTATTTATTTATTTTTTTATTTTTTTAATCAATTTTCAAATTTGAGGAAGCCCAAAATGAATTTAGAGGAGTTATTTTTTCCCAAAATATTGGGGAAGGGGAGGGGGGGTGTAAGTAAATTTAAAGGGTCATTCATGATTTAATTTCCTCTGTTAATGGAAATTTCAAAAGCTCAGGGGAGGCCTTCGCCACTGTGACTTGACGGGTAGACTTTAAATTATTAGGGACCCTGACAATCCCCATTTGGTAACCAAGAAAATGTAAGGAGCATTGAACTAAAGTTCTGAAATATAAATATGTGGTTATATGAATCTAACAAATGAAAAACCGATTAACTTGTGTTTGCTCTATATCATGCACTTTTTTATTATTCTTTTTAAACAAAAACAAAATGTATTTGATTAGATTTCAAATTTAACATCCATTTCTTCTTTGTACCTCAAATAGAGTTAGTGACTGTCGTAAATTTGAATGCTTTCACCCTTGTCATGCACTTCTTGCTAATTTTATTGTTCACAGATCATTAGTTGCTTCGTACTTGCCTTGTTTCAACATACTTATCATTTGCTTTATTTCTGATTATTCATCCATTTGGAATTTTGAATATGTATTTTCTATCATTTTTAGATATTATGGAGGGATTTTGTCAGAAAAGGTACTTGGTAAGGCATTAAAAGCTCTAGGAGTTCCAAGAGACAATTACATTGTATCCACAAAATGTGGACGGTACGCTGAGGGTTTCGACTTCAGTGCTGATAGAGTGACTAAGAGCATTGACGAGAGCTTGGCAAGATTGCAGCTGGACTATGTTGATATACTGCAATGCCATGACATTGAATTTGGATCTCTAGATCAGGTGCTAAATTAATTGATCCTCGTTCACCTTCTTTATATATGGATCCTCTTAGTTCTGCATATTTCTAAGTGTATTCACATGTTGTTTATTTATTTGATTCTTAATAAAATGCCTTGTGATAATGACATTTGGAGTCTTTAATTTTTGTTAACAGGTTGTGAATGAGACAATTCCTGCCCTTCAGAAACTGAAGGAAGCAGGGAAAATCCGTTTTATTGGGATTACTGGACTTCCATTGGGAGTTTTTACTTATGTACTCGATAGGGTGCCACCTGGCGCAGTGGATGTAATTTTGTCATATTGCCACCACAGTATTAATGATTCAACATTGGAGGATTTACTACCTTACTTAAAGAGCAAAGGTGTTGGTGTAATTAGTGCTTCTCCACTTGCAATGGGTCTTCTTACTGAGAGTGGTCCTCCACACTGGCACCCAGCTTCACCTGAACTCAAGGTGTGCTTTTTCTCTATGAAATAATCAACATTGTAGATTTTTATGCTTCTCTTGCATCAGGAGATAACTCAAACTTCATTCCATTTACCCAACATCACATCTGTATTTGTATATGTGTGCCTGGGTGTCAGGCCAATAAAAAAAATCACCATGCAAGAATGTTTATTACAAAATATTTTATGGATCCTTCCAGTTATGCATATTTTATGCCTTGCGATTGCGATAGTGACAAAATAGTAGAATGAAAATATCTGTTCTGATTATGAATATAAAATTATACAAAAAATAGAAAATTTCTCCTACCTAGGTTATTTCTTGGACACCTGCAAGGCAGCAACTAGCTTTACATTTTTGTAAAGGCATTAATAATGTTTATTACACTGTTAAGATCTGAAAGGATGTTGTTCAAAATAAATTCTTTGTGAGCACACTGAATTTAGTAGGACTCCTTTTATCTAACCAGATTAAGGTAAGAACAGACAACATGTTTCCTTACTAAAATGAAAGGTAAACAAAGATCTATATGTGAAATAAACCTAATTGGTTAACTTTTTAAGTTTTGATTTCCTACCACATACATAAAGGAGTCACCTCTGTCAATTTTCTTAGCTATTGTGCCTTCGCCATCGAACATCTTAAATGTTCTCAAAGTTTTTTTTACTGTTTACTCATGGGTAGATAGATTACATGGTTTCTTAAATCTGGTTGTAGCTTGAAGGATATAATATAAAATATTTTTAACTGCTACATCTATTGTATACTTCCAACAGTCTGCATGTCAAGCTGCTGCTGCCTACTGTAAAGAAAAGGGGAAGAATATTTCTAAGTTAGCCATGCAATATAGTCTGTCAAATAAGGACGTTTCGTCTGTGCTGGTTGGAATGAACTCCATTAGACAGGTAAACATTTATTATTTCCTTAATTTACACATTTCTAAAATATACCAGAACTTTCTAATTTACAAAAAGATCTATCTCACCATGTTATATGAATTTCCTGGGTCATGTCTGTTGCAATGAAGTTGAATAATTGATGACGTTTTCTTTTATAAAAGATTTAATTTAGACGCATATAAAGGCATTGTTTTATCCTTGTGCTTTACATGATCACTGACATACATTCAGTACAAATAATTTACCATCATATAATAATTAATACTCATCAAGAAGATTTCTAGGTTCAAATTCTTTGTACTTGCGGCAAATGAGAAACTGGTGTATGTTCTTTCATTTGTTTTATCATTTAGTTTTAGACGTGTTTCATTTGATTCCACTCCATGTAAAGTCAGGTTGCAAATGTGTGGTGCACTTATGAATAGTTGTTCAGTGTCGTCGTTTTTTATGAGTTATGTCTGGCTTAATGTAAGTAAATGTGATGCTATATTGTGCAACATTGTGATCCTTAGCTTACAAAATGTCAAAAGTAGGATAACATTAAAAATGGAAGTTCCCAAAGGGACACTGCAAAAAAATTGGATGCAGTTAAAAGAATGAATAAGTATAAGGTGGAGCTGTTGTTTTAGAAAGTGGACAATTCCCGACCCATCAAAAAAAAAAAAAAGGACAATTCTTGATGTTCTAAGAACTTAAATTGTGGAGGTATGACCTACTGTTCAGATGATGACTTGCAATGCTTAACCTACTTGGCCTCATATCAAATTTACTACAAACATATTTCCCTTTTATATCTTTCGCTGTTAAAGTACATGGACATATTGATGCAGGACATGGTCTGAATCTTGCAAACTCTAGCACTAGAGGGAAAATAGGATTATAATTAAATGTTAAAGAAGGATGGGTCAATTAGTTTGATAGCAGGAAATATAGGGGAATAGAATTTAGGGTTCAATAGGCTTAAAGGGATGTTTGAGGATCTGATTTGATCTTAGTCTTTAGAACAGTAACAGAGAAGTGGAGAAAAAAAGGGCAAGTAGATGTTGATGGAGAAAGAAACAGAGCAATAGAGAAAGATGCTTAGGAACTCTCAGTTCTCAATAATCTGCCATACTGTCAAAAAGTGAGAATTACAACCCTTTTGTAACGCAATACAAAACCCAAGAGAAATACAAACCCCAGCCCTGTGATTAGATAAATCCTGGCCCTACATTACAAAACTAATTAAAAGTACCTAAAGAACTTAATTAGCCAAAAATGTAATCTGATAAATATTAGCTGACTATTGACTACCATTGACACTTGTAGAACCAAAAGGTAGGAACAAAAGGACTTCTAAATTGATTAGGAGTGTAGGACCTGTAAGACCATAATTATAGTTTTGGGCTTCCACAATGTATAGTTCTTCTCCAACCAGCTTATTGATACAGCATCATGTGCAGATGGCATGTGGATTGCTAATTTGTTAAAACATGGAGTTATAGCAATGCTATAGGAGAGAGTTCCTGCACTACAGCCAAAAACTCTCAAGAATTGACACTCAACGATCAGATGTTTCACATTTCATTCCTCTTGTAACGAAAAGCAAACAAAGTAGTTGAGCATTCCCTTTTTTATGAAGAAGAAATTTTGAAATTCCGCACTATTTGTTTTCTTGCTAGACATATGTTAAAACTGTACCTTGGAATGATCTAACTACCCTAAACTGTAGCATCTTAAGAACCTGGAGTAAAACTTGCTTTAAAATTGCTCCAAGCACTTTTGTTAATACCACCATATTCGCTATGAGTTACCTATGTGATTTTATCCTTTAAATCAGACCATATCTTAATGTCATTTTGTATCCATTGCCACAATTCCCCACAGTATCTGCACAATCAGTATCAGGCTAACTCCGTCTCAAGTTCCTACTTTCAGCTGCCACTAACTTTTCCTGGATATCAAATCTTCAAATATACTTTCCCCATATGTCTCTACTGTCTGCACCTGCCTGTCTCTTACTTCCATTCTTTTTTTGTCACTTAATTAGAGTTAAGTTTCACCGGAGTCTGGATAGCAGACCCAAAGGTATGGAAATTGGGTGGGTCTTTTGTTGGATTGTAATGGCCTTAATATTATGTACGAGGCTAATAATATTTGAACCTAGTAGTTTTGAACCACCAGGTGTAGTCAATAACTGCTGAAGCCCTCTTTCAAGGTTGGTCAACTGGGTTTAGATTCTTGCCTTAATTATTTCCCTATCTGGAATTTTTACGAAACATTTTGCTCAAAAAAAAGAAAAAAAAGAAAAAAGAAAAAAGAAATTTGGTAATCTATTTAAGGGCCTGGTTTTGGTAATAATTATATGATGAAACCACTGGCTACAAGGTTAAATCAGGATTCCATTCGCATGCTCTTTTTCATGTCCCCATAGTTTTGGTCAATGCCATGGCTTCCATGATTCGAGTCAAATTCTCCGTTATCTTTAACTAGTGTGCTTCTTGAACTTTTGGTTTAACTTGTGGCATTTTGATGATCAGGTTGAGGAGAATGTTGCTGCTGCTATGGAGCTAGCAACTGCTGGGAAAGATAAGGAAACTCTATTGGAGGTTGAAGCTATCGTGAAACCTGTGAAGAATCAAACTTGGCCAAGTGGAATCCAACAGAGCTGACTGCTACTTTTCATGTGGCTGAATAACCAGCATTGGCCTATCAATAACAGATAAATCCAATTAGAGGCTAATTCTATTCTTATGAGGGCTCTATCCAAATGGCAGGGGGAAAATTTATCTACATGGGGATAGATCCAAATACTGTGTGTTATAGGCATGTCATCTTAGGATGCATGCATGTATGCGTGATATCTCTACTTTTTCTCCAAGTAAGAATGTATACATTATTATATATATGATTTTGGAGTCATGTGATGGGTTTCACTTTTGTTAGTAAAAAAAAAAAAAAAAAACAATGCATTGATGTGTCTCTCATCTAAATGGTTTAAATTTCCTGAGGCATTTTCTTTGTGGATTAGCTGAAATCTCACTAAAAAAAAAAAAAAAAAAAAAAAATACCCTGGTTTATTACATACATTTTAAAGACCTACCTTTTTCTTTTACAGCTAATAAACTCATGAAATAGGATTATATGAATTAAAAGCTTAATTTTCATGGTTTTTAAAAATGAGCTGCACGTTCAAAGAACGGGAGATAAGAGAGGTTCAAGGTTTTGAGATCAAACTAAGGTTTAACCAAACAACATTAATAGTTAAATAATTAAAATAAATACAATGGAACAAATTTGTATAAATGGGTGATCTTGATTAAAAAATTTAGAGAATCAAATAATTTTTGGTATATTTTCACAACTTTTATATAAGAAATATATAAAATAATAATGCATAAACAAAAAAATATAATTTCAATTATAATTAATCCTTAAAGTATAAAATATAGTTGCATAAACATCCAAATATTAATTTGGCATAAATGTTAAGAACATAGAGAATTTGTAATTCAATGGTAGGTTTTTTGAAATATTAATCTAATAAGAATAAATATTAGTTGGTGTAATATTATTTAAAGTTACACCCGGTGTAACATTATTTAAATTGATATATATGTGTGTGTGTATAGATAAAAAAAAATCTAAATTGTTAAGATTCATTTTAGTGAATTTCACATTATTTCATTTTTGATGGCTTTCTTATTAAATGTTGTTAAAGCAACTAAATATGAGGAAGAATGTTATATTCTAAATCTACATTATTGCAAATTAAGATAGTTTCTTATATAAAATTTATAAAAAATAATAAAAATTCCTTTAAAGTAGATAATTAATATACAATTACCCATAATTAATATATCCATTGAAAGTCTAATATCATAACTGAAATCTACTTGTATATATACTGATTATCAATAGGAGTTTGACCACATACACATGCACAAATATCCATAACTGAAATCTAGACACTAAAAAATTTGAACAAAAATTAAAAAAAGAATAATAAAAAACTATCACAATTCACAACTTCATGAATTTGTTTCATGTGCTCTAAGGCAACACAAGGGCAAAACAGAGCTGTCCTTTGTTTGTAGCAGAAGAAGAAGAGGCATCTTCACAAGCTTGTTGGCCAACCCGTAATGACCAAAGTTGCACTAAATCACCTTCCTTGAGATCATTCGACTTCCGAACATTGTTCCAACCGGTCCTCAATGCATATGTTGAACTTGTATTTCCCGTAATCTTAGGCATGTCCCACTGAATCAAAACTATATTATTAAAAATCTGAAGCTTGGGATCGATGAGTCTCGCTGGGATTTCTTGCCGTGCTCTAAGTTCCTCTTTCTCTTGCTCAGACAAGAAATCATCCCTCACTATTTGTCTCAAAGGTATTGAAAAGCGGTTGTTACCCCTTGTTATGTCAGTCTTGAACAGCTTTTTCTGTATCACCAGCAATTCATCACGCCCATTCAATGTATTGATCACATCCTTGAACTCTGGAGGCAGCTTTTTCTTGGTTTCCAATTCCAAACCCCAATCTTGATCATCCTCATGTCCAAATCTTGGTCTCTTTTGAACAGCAGCGCTCTTGACCTTTTCTTGGATAAAGATTGGCTTCTTGAGAGCCTTCTCTTGTATCAATCTTGCAAACTTGTCAAATTTTTCTATTTCTAGAGATACAACCTCAACCAAGGCGTCAAAAGAGAACTAAATGGGAGTAACAGAGCACGAGTTAGGTGGCTTTTTGGGTGGGATTATTTTCAGCCGTTTGATCTTGTGGGGCTTTGGATTTTCATCAAGATCAGAACCCACGTCCAAATGGGGTTTAACGTTAGCAGGAAGTTCTGGCAGAAACCCATAATCCCTCTTCCTCTTGAGATTCAAAATTGGAATTTGGGGATGGGATTGGGGTTTAGAATTAGCAAATTTTGATCTTCTTCTGTGGTCACCCCAAATGGGTTTGAAACGATACCCAGATCTGAAATGGCATTGTGAGTGGAGGAATGGAATTCGGAGCAAAATTTCAGAGACCAAAATTTCTTTCTGCTCCATCTCCAGAGAGAGTGAGAAAGGAATTTGATTGACAAAGCAATGAGACAGAAAGCAGAGAGAGAGAGAGGGTTTGTTGAATGAAATATGAGTGTTAAAATGAGATAGGCACAATTAGGTTTTGGTTATGTAAAGCAAAGCAGTAGGAGCGGAGTGAGTGAGTGAGTGCGTGCGTGAGAAGAAAGAAAAGTAAATCAGTGTGGATCAACGTATATATATATATATATTATGATCATGATTATGATTATGGGGGCTGGGGGCAGTGGCTCTCGGTCACATTGCCTAAACGTAAGTCTAAATTTAGATTCTTTCCCATAAACCCAAATAAATAAATAACTAGAAGTAACGGCTAGTTGAGAGAGTGGGATGGGGGGTTGCGTGTATCTCTGTCTCTGAGTTCATCAAGTTTGTAACGGTAACTTTTTTTTTTCAACTTCCGCATTTTATCCCGAGTCTTTACCATTTATTTCTCAGACCTGCCCTCCTCCTCCGCTTCCTTTATTTATTTATTTATTTATTTTTATTTTTTTTATTTATTTATTTTTTTTTCGAATCAAATATAAATTTTAAATATTGACACCTCTGTCTGTATATTCTAGTCCAAATGGTATTTTTCGTTTTATTATTACATGTAGTAAATTAAGTGGTGTATATAAATAAATATATTCCAAAATAAATATCAATATTTCAAGGACTACCAAAAGAAATAAACAAATACGAGTGTACAATTTTCTCATCTCAACAATGATAGATAGAAGGAAGAAGACACTGTCAGAACCAACATAATTCAGCTTTTCTGTTTATTACATCCTCATCAAGAAACAGAAACAAATCCAAAAAAACATATATAAGCCAAAGGAGAACCACAAAAACAAAACAAAGGTTCTGAGTATTTCACTACCAAGTCCTGCTTTCTATGCTTTTATAATAAGAATGTAAACTACTGTAGTTGGCTAGCACAAACTACAAACTACTGAAGAGATAGACATTGGATACAAAAAAAGTACTTTTATCAGAAGGTTGTAAAATTGACAGCATTAAGTGCCCTATTGACTTCTACAACTATGGAATGAGTACTTCCTTTTTCTTTTTCTTTTTTTATGTGAAGACAAAATTTGCAATCAAACTTCAATGGGAAATGCATGTTCTGTTATTTATGGATTTCATTTATGATTGTTTTGCTCCATGAATGGATTATAAATTTAATGGTGATGCATTAAAGCTTGATTATTGGATTTGGATTATTATTTAGGTTACAAAAAGTTATTCTAGAAGACCTAATGTCGTAAAGCACACGATTGTATTATTTTTCTTCATTGATGAATAGATTCTTTTTTTTTTTATAAGAGAGAAACTTTCATTAGACCAGAAATTGAATTACAACAAGGAACAGAGAGCAGCCAAGTTACAAACAGTCCAAGTGTATCAGATTTCTCACAACAGGAGGAGACACTTCTCCACACCTGGTTAATATCATTACATTTAGCAAAATGGGCCAACTCATGCGCAACCCTGTTGAAATCCCTTTTCAGGTGCCGGACTTGCCAACTGCTAAACCCTTCAAGGAAACCCAGAATACCGTGGACAATATGGCCTATGCTTCCTCTGAAATCCTTCGACAATATTCTTTGAACTACTGAGAGCGAATCCGATTCAACAACAATTTGATGCAGGTCCATTTCCTTTGCAAGCAGGATCCCTGCCTTGACTGCTAGAGCTTCAGTCTCATCCACAGAGAAGCTACCTGGGAGAACTCTACAAAGTGCAGCAATAGCCTCTCCTCTAGAGTCCCTTATAATCACACCTATGCTTGACCGCCTTCCATCATTAGCAGTTGCCCCATCAGTATTTATCTTGAAAAATCCAACTTGAGGCTTTTTCTAGCTAACCTCACAAGACGAAGGACCCAACAGACAAAACTTCACAGCTTCTTTATAATCAGAGAGCATACTAACTGCATGATTCCAGACTTGCTCAGCCCCCTGACTGACCGCCTCAAAAACTCTCAAGTTTCTACTATGCCAAATTGCCTAAGCTACCACGACCAACAGCTCCATGTCTCTAGGAGTTCCTGCATCTAACAGTTTTAACGCTAAATCAGAAAAATCCAGATTTTCAGCCCCAATAACAATTGGACACTCCTTCCACTGGTCTCATATTTCCTTTACACCACCACATTTGAAGAGAGCATGGAAAATAGATTCAGCCTCCAGACCACACACGGGGCACATTCCATTCATATTCACCCCTCTCTTCCTTAAATTTAACAGTGTTGGCAAGGCATTAACACAAGCTTTCCATGTGAAAATTCTTATTTTTGGGGGGATTTTTAACTGCCAAATTCGCTTCCAAAGAGGAGTTCTAGGATCACCACGAGAGCTCTCACCACTGTCTGATGAGTTTATCATAGTAAGGGCCATGAAGTACACACTTTTCACTGAAAATTCACCCCTTTTGTTTCCCACCCAAATTGTTTTATCCTCTGTAAGACTATAGCTCAGCAGAATATTCAAAATCATTTCAACCTCAAAAGGGAGGAATAAAGACTTCAAAGTATCAACCTTCCATCTTCTAGTATCCTCATTAATTAAGGCTGAAACCATAGGGTAATCATCAAAAAGCCTAGGAGGAGATATTACCTTATAAGTTGTTGGGGTGGGGAGCCACTTGTCCTCCCAAATATGAATGAGCCTTCCATTGCCTACTCTCCAATGGGTACCCTTCCGGATCACTTCTAGGCCCTTAAAAATACTCCTCCAAGTATATGAAGGACTGCACCCCAACTTTGAATTTAAAACGTCTCCATTTGGGTAGTATCTAGCTTTAAAGACTTTGGCGCAAAGGGAATTCGGATTTGACAAGAGTCTCCATCCTTGCTTAGCAAGCATTGCTAGATTAAAAGCTTGGAAGTTACGAAAGCCCATACCACCATTTGACTTCGCTTTACACATTTTCTCCCAACTCACCCAAGCAATCTTTGACTCTTCTTGTCTTTGCCCCCACCAGAATTTTCTTATCGTTCCTTCAATCTCCTCACACAACCCTTTCGGGATTAAGAAATAACTCATAGTAGGTAGGAACCGCTTGCGCCACGGCCTTTATCAGGATCTCCTTTCCTCCAATGGACAATATCTTTCACTTCCACCCCGCCAATTTCCTCCCAACTTTTTCCTTCACTTCTGCAAACACCTCAGTTTTAGATCTTCCAATAATGGACGGGAGCCCCAAATATTTACCATGCCTAGTATCTTGCATTGGACCAAGGATGTTCAACACCTCACACCTTTTTTCATAGGGAGTGTTATGACTGAAGAAAACAGAAGACTTCTCAGCATTTACTTTCTGACCAGATGCAGCTTCGTAAAGCTCAAGGATCTCAATAAGTTTATGGCATTCTTGATCATTAGCTTTGCAAAACAGTAAACTGTCGTCCGCAAAAAATAAATGAGTAACCATAGGACATCCCCTGCAAATGGAGATTCCACTCAACATCTGATTCCTAGCTGCACCCTTAATTAATGATGAGAAACCATCTGCACATAACAGGAACAAGTAAGGAGATAGTGGATCTCCTTGTTGGAGACCCCTTGTAGGGAAAATACATCTGTGGGCTGCTCCATTGATAATCACAGAATAAGAAACAGTAGTAATGCACTTCATAACAAGTTGAATCCATTTTTCATGGAAGCCCATTTTTTCCATTACTTTCTCAATAAAACCCCACTCCACACGATCATAGGCCTTACTCATATCAAGCTTGACCACCATAAAATTTTCTTTCCCCTCCTTTTTATGTCCTAGATAGTGCATCAACTCAAAAGCAACTAATATATTATCGGTAATGAGCCTCTCCGAGAGAAAAGCACTTTGGTTTTCAAATATAATCTGAGGAAGGATGTTTTTTAGACGATTTGCAATCACTTTAGATACCAGCTTATATACTACATTGCTTAAGCTTATCGGCCTAAAATCAGACATCTTGGATGGACTATTGATTTTTGGGATCAAAGTAATGTTGGTTCTATTTATATCAGAAATTGACATATTGGAATTTAACACATTCAGAAACATACACATAATATCATTCCCTACCACATCCCAATATTTTTGAAAAAAGATAGCAGACATACCATCAGGTCCCAGGGCTTTTGTGGGGTGCATTTGTTTCAAAGCAGCGTCCACTTCATCCCTTATAAATGTTGAAATCAGTCTCTGATTCATCTCATCAGTTACTTTGGTGGGGATCGTATCAGTGACTTCCGAAATTCGGTTATGGTGGGAAGTAGTGAACAACGTCTCAAAGTAAGAAATAGTCGTTGCAGCAATGCTCTCATTTGTATTACACCAATTCCCATTCTCATCCCATATGCCATTAATAGTATTTTTCTTTCTCCTCTGCAAAGCCTTTGAATGAAAAAACTTTGTATTGCGATCCCCTTGACCATACCAAAGAACTCTTGACCTCTGATGCCATAAAGTCTCATCACAATCAAACAGATCATTAATCTCCCTTTGTAAGCTGTTTATCTCCTTCCCCATGGTTCCGTTTCTATCTTGGAGAGTCAAATCATTGAGAGCTTTCCTTTTGCTCTGAATTTGCTTGGGCACATGACCAAAAACTGACTTATTCCATCTCTCCAAGTCTGCTACACAGTTTTGAAGACATGTAGCTATGCCTCTAGGTGTGCCTTGGTGCAAACTTCCCAAGCATTTTTGATGATTTCCTTACACTCCTCTTTTTTTGTCCACATTTCCTCGAAATGGAACCTACGCTTTTGAGAGGGCTGCACCGCAATGGAATCAGCAATCAACAGAGCACAATGGTCAGAAGTTGAATCTACCAAATGGAGGACTCTTGTTCCATTAAAATAGTTAATCCAATCATTGGTGGCGAGAGCTCTATCTAATCTCAGATATACGTGGTTTTCCCCTTCTTGCATATTACATCACGTGAAATCAGGACCGCTATACCCCAAATCTTTAAAACCACAAGCATTAACCACCTCCCTAAAGCCATCCATTTGCCTTTGGGGTCTTAGAGCAGCCCCCCCCCCCCCATCTTTTCCCCCCCAAACAGAATCTCATTGAAGTCACCATAGCACAACCAAGGGAGTTTAAATTTTCTGTTCAAAGCCCCAAGTTCTTCCCACGACTCCTTCCTTCTATGTGCCTCTGGATTCCCAAAAAAACCTGTAATTCTCCACCTGAAGCCTGAATCTTGTTCTGTAATAATCGCATCAATAAAACTTCTAGAATATCCCATAATCTCCAAATCAACTTCTCTTTTCCACAACATTGCTAATCCTCCTCCCCTGTCCTTTCGAGGAACAATAAGCCCATTAACAAAGTTTATTTTTTCCATTACTTTTTCCATAGTTTTCTTCTAAATTTTTGTTTCTAAAAGGAAAAAAATTTTAGGATCCCACCATTGGACTAATTCGCCCAACACTCGAACTGTCCGGAGGTTCCTAAGCCCCCGGCAGTTTCGTCCTAAGGTAATCATTGCTCTTAGTGGTGTTGCCTAGCAGCCACCGCCATTTCCTCACAGATTTTCTCTTTTTCCTTACCTTCACCATCACAGCACTTCTTTTGGAGCTGGCCTTCACTTTCTGCCAGCATCTCTGTGTTCTCACGTCTCTTTGTACCCACTAATATCTCCTGAGTCTTTATACCAGCACCTTGGGCCCTTCCAACCTCCCTAGCAAACTTTTTTAAATTCACTTTACCCGCCCCTCCTTTTCCTTTACTTGGGCCGACTTGCACATCTCCACTTTCATTATTTTCCTTATTCAGCTTGGGCTTAAGTGGACTTGTTACTTCTTGCTCCTCCTTATTAGGCTTTATGGGCTGGCCCACAATTGATAACTCTTCCTCATTAGATTTGAACAACTCCTTGACTAGACACCTTTTAGTTACCTTTTGTGAAGTACGTGGCCCCTTTTCCTTGCTAACTTCCTGCTTCTCAGACCTAAAGTTGTCCCATCCGCTTTGAATACTTGTTGCACACAAGTCTAACCTTGCATCATGTCTCCTTTTTTCAAAATTTTTCCTTCCTTCGAGGTTGTCTTGTCCGTCTAGGCTGCCGCTCCCTCCATTATCACCTTGAACGGAAACCACCAACACCCCCACCGTGGCTTGAGAATTTTTCCCGGACTCACCTCCGCTTTTTTGGTCGTGACCGCTACTGCCAGAGGCTTTGGATCCTTCATTTGTTCCTTTCGTAGAATCCCCTGCCCTCATCCATTCTCCATATTGCCGCTCCAATGGTTGCTTCTCAATCACCATACCACAATGCTTTTCATCATGTCCAATTTTTCCACATGTGAAACAGAAAGTGGGAATCTCTCATATTTAAAAGATACCCAACATCTTTCTCCATCCATATTTGTAACATATCCACCCCTTCTTAGTGGTTTCTCAATAGGTAAATCTACCCTCACTCGCATAAACTTAGCTTGGTCTGCATGCCATGACTGTTTGTCCACCTCAATGACTCTTCCTATCTTGCCTCCAATATCACGTCCAGCTTCTTCAGTCATATGCTCAAATGGTAAGCCCCAAACTTGGACCCAAAATGGTGCATGAGTGAAGACCAAATTGGCTGATGATAAACCTCTCCTCCACCAGCATAAGAGCAAAAGATTATTTTCGAAATTCCAAGGCCCACTTCTCTACACCCACTCTAGCTGGTACATTGAACTAAATTTGAATTGCAAGATATTATTTCCAACCTCAACTATTCTAAGATCAGAACCCATCTTCCATGCCGATCTCAAGGTATTCTTAAGAGCTCTCTGATTTTGATGGCGATCTGCCAGCAATCTTCCAAACAAACTTAGTGCGCATTCTTCTAGCAGGTCTAGTGTGCTGTTGGATGAAATGAAAATATCTTCCTCTTCTTCTTTAGTAAGCTGTAGGTTTTTTAGGCTATCAACGATGGTATGCTCCATATCATGTAGAGAAACAGAGGTGATGTAGAGAGAAAAGAAACTAGAAAAAGAGAAGGAAGAACCCTTAGGCTTTGACACTTAAGGGAGAAAAGACTCGCTCCATGACGAGAGAGAAAGAGCTCCTACAGGGGAGAGAGAAAATTTGAATGAATAGATTCTTTACTTGTATGACTTAGATGTCTCGTAATTCTTAAAAAAACAATTCAATTAATGAGCTTCTCTTACTAAGACAAAAACGAATTGACCCCTTGTGATAAATTAATTGATTAATTAGTCAAGTTTATTAATTAATCAAATTAACATGCGATTGTATATGGCAGTACAAACAAATCACCAATTAACTAAAGTATGCAGCGAAAAATAAATTGACACGGTGATTTGTTTACGAATGGGGAAAACCAACATGGCAAAAACCCCACCTGGTGATTTTAAAGTCACCACTCCTAAGAATCCACAATTATCAAAACAAGCAGTTACAAGTAAAGGAATCTCAATACCTTATACCAACCTACAGTTGAACGCTTACCCCAATACCCAATTGGACTTGTTCTGTAGTGACAATCTCTCCTTGTAATGCACGGCTCCCAGTATGTGACTAACCAACTACGCGGATCCCAGTTCTCAACTTCAATCACCAACTAGAGAAGGTTGTTGGCTGCAAAGTTCTTCAGTTCATCCAGACGATGAAGATCTAGAAGATGCTTGGTCACAAAACCTTACGGTGCACAAACACAGCAACTTCTACACAAGAATGATGAACTAGGGCAAATTCTGTCTCCGGTCACAATTTGCTTGAACAAACTTTGCTCAACACTTGTGCAACTTGTGTCCACATTGACGACCCTTAAATTAATCCTTTTATATGTCTAGGGTTGTGAGAAAAGAAAGTCCAAGCACATAATCACAGATTGAAAGAAAAAAGAACAGAAAATCTGTTTTTTTTAACCTCGACAGATAGCGATCTGTCGAGCAGCTGTCGAGCCACGGGGCTAGAACAGCTCTTCAAGCTCGATAGATACTAGCTGTCGAGCTTTAATGAACTTGCACTTTTCAGCTTGAATCTTGGACAGACTTGCATGGCTTCAACACTTAATCTTGAAACAATGTTTCTTGAAGTATTAAACACATCCTAGATTTACCCAAATACAAGTAAAGTATTTTGTCAAAGGATTAGCCAATTACATAAAATAGTGACATATGTTCCTAACAAGTGAATCACATATGTCCTAACAATCTCCCCCTTTGGCAATCCGTGACAAAACCACAACAAACAAATGAACATATGAGAGAAGTCATAAATCACTCAACTCATATTCACTTGTTGAATATAATAAAATCTATCCTAGCACAAACTCTTGAAAAACTTTGCAAGAAGAGAGTTTATGGCAAGTAGACTTTGACAACCTGTATTTTTGAAACACTTTAAACAAAACTCATCAAGACATCTTTGTGCGAAACAGAAATAATAGATTGCATACACGTAATAAGAAGCATGTGCATAAAGAGAGAAAAGAAACAGCACATGTAAGGGTAGGTGAAAGAAACATACATCAATGTGAAAGAAACGTACATCAACGTGAAAGAAACGTACATCAACATATAAAGAAGATAAGTACAATGTATGTCAATAATGGTCACAAGGCCCATGTACAAGAATAAATGTATCTAAAGTAGAGAAAAGAAAAAGATACAATATAATCCTAACTACATCCCTCAGATATCAACACCCTCCCTAACAAATGGTCCTATACTAACTCTCCCCCTAAGTATGACTACTTTTATATACAAAACTACTTCCCCTTTTTGTACCGAGTGACAAAGGGTAAGAGTGTCAAGTAGACATCTCATCAGTACTGGAAGAGCTAGCATCTCCATCATCATCATCCTTGAAAGTATCATCATCATCATCCTCAGAAGCCGCTAGAGGAGGTGAAGGAGAAGCCTCAAGAGCAAAGCCACCCATGACCGCCTGCAGTCGAGCAATACGGCCAACACGAATGTTCACCTGATACAGCTCAGTGGAGAGTGTATCAAGGCGAGCATCCATGCGCTGAAGTTGCATCATGATATCCCTGAGAGACACATCCCCCGTAGAAGAGGAGGGAGCGGATGTGGATGGAGCAGATCGGGATGGAACCGAACGGGAGGGAGGAGCTGCTTACACAAACTGCCTTGACCTAAACTGTGCCTCGCTACGTTTAACGGTAGCGGCGTCTATGGCACACATATAAGAAAAGTGGTGGACGCTAGAAAGGGAACATAAAAGTGGCGTAAGATCCTCGTGATAGTGGAAGGAAAGATGAGCTTATCACGGGACGCCGAATCCCTATGGACATCTATGATAGAAAGAATAAAGTGAGAAAGAAAATCTATAGTAAGATGCTCAAGAAGGGACAACAAAAATCGAGCACGAGGCTCTATGATAGAGTTATAGTGAGAAAGAGGGTGAAGAACAAATGTCATGACTATGTTCAAAAACTGAGGGCCTTTTGCAAAGCCCGAACAGTAAGTGAATTGACGCTCACCCCACTCAGAAGGGCGCTCACTGAAAGCATATTTGAGCTCATCTTTGGACACAGTTCTCAGATGCTCACAACTAGGGTAGTCAGGAAACTCTACCTTAGGGACACGTAGCACATCCGCAACAATCTATGGTGTGACAGCAATGCGCGTATCTCGAATGCGAGTGATAAAATGAGGAACTGAAAGATCAAATCAATGCATGTTAGAGTAAAAGGATTAGCATAGATGGACATGTGATCGGGACGTCACACAGTGACTCCCAATCCCGACTGTGAATGACATCGGGTAGGTCAATGTCGGCGAAGTCCGCCAGGATGACTTGGCATTTAGAATGAATGCCTCGTCGAGAAAAGTTCTTAGAGAAAGCCTTTCGAGCATCCTCATCACGGAACCGAATATGTGATGGAGTAGGATCAGAGGAAGTGGATGCCCCAGAACGAAGAGGGTTCTGGGACGAAGTAGACTTGTGTTTAGGTGCCATAGACACAGACTAACGCAAACATAAGAGAGAGGGAGAGAGAGAAAGACAATCAGAAAAGTCCCAACACAGTTCAAATATAGCAAGTATATTGAAAAGAGAGTACGTATGCATGGGAAATGCATGAACATGTGACATACAATATAAAAAGCATCATGGGCTCAATCTAATCCAAACCTACCAGCACACAATCAATTTGCACACATCTAAATGCATGATAATACTATTATAATGCTTATGTGATGCAATGCATGAGATTTTAAACTCATTTAAGCAACAACCTATCCCAAAATTTCAACAAAAACTCATCAATTTTGGAAAATCCCAAAATTTTTCAAAAACCCCAAAACCTAGGTTTCAAAACATGAAATGCATGAAAATGAGAGATTAGAAACTCACCAAGTGAAGAAAAACTTGGAAAAACCTTGAAGAAACCTTGAGGAAGAAGTTTGGAGTGAGTGAGAGAGGTTTGGGAGGTGAAAAGACGAGTCTGTCGAGAGAGATATCGAGAAAAGTGAGAAACGGGTCGCGTTGAACCTTTATATAGAAGGTCAGTAAATCTCGACAGATAGAGGTGTCGAGAGGTGTCGATACAGGTGTCGAGAAAGGTGTCGAACAAAAAGGCTTCGACAGATTCAACTGTCGAGAAGGTGTCGAGGAACAATTCAACAGACACGATTAAAGAATCTCGATCGATCCACCAGCTGTCGAGAAGCTATCAAGAGGTTAAGAGCTTTCTCGATCGATCCACCTAGCTGTCGAGAGGTGTCAAGATTGTGATAAGAAACAGCTTAAGAGCTCGACAGATAAGCTAGGTGTCGAGGAGTTGTCGAGAAGATGTCGAAATTGCTTAAAAACAGTTTTTCAAGAAGAGAAAAACACAGATATGAATGCAATCAAGCATGCAACTCAACCAATGATCCAATCAACATTTTAGACTCTCAAAATCATCTCTCAACAACAATTTTAAGCACATGGATCCCAAAAACACACACACACACACACACACTAAACAAGTCGAACCAATTTTATATTTAAAAAACAAGTCAAGACAGTTTAGTGAGCATACATTAACACATGTAAACCTTGTGATGGCCAAATCACATTGTACCTGCACACGTATCAAGAGTAGCAAAGAATATTGCGTGTTGTGTGTGAAAAACATCGCAAGATTGCATAAGTGTATACATGTTATGACGATTTGAGATATGAGAAAATCACTTTAACTCACACACAATCATAACTGTTTGATGGGGACTATTACCTTCGAGGTACATCCTATAACTCTCACATCTCCTAGTATACACACTTGCAATTTTTCTTTGCATATTTTTCTTTTAAGCAAATCATGCATGGGCATATAAGAGATAGAAAAGAAATGTCCAATTATGTTAAGCAATTGACATTTCAATTTTGCTATGTCAAAGCACGCAAATGTCATTCATGATTGGTGGGCAACAGTGATGAGATGGTTATTTATGCATTTCTCTTAGGATTTTCTAGTCCTTCCCTTCAAAAAGAGTGATACGAGTGTTAAGTATAAGAGATTACTTAATCTTACTCATCACAAACATGAGCCACAAAGCTCACTTGCTTAGTTGTGCATATCCAAATTTCCTCTCCAATAACCTTTTCAACCCCTCCATTATCAACACCACAACAAGCACAACGCCTAAAATCTTTTCACCGATTCAGATTTGTTTCTCATTTGGGTTTTGTTTTTGTTTTGGGTTTGTGGGTATGGATATGTGATTTCGGTGGTTGTTGATGTTGGTGATGGATGGTGATAGTGAGTTGCGGTGGTGGTGGTGGGGGTAGTTAGCGGTTCCAATTTGGGTTTGGGTTTAGGCTTTGTTTTTTTTTTTTTTTTTTTTTTTTTGGGGGGGGAGGGGGAGGGGGGTTTGTGGGTATGGATATGTGATTTTGGTGGTTCTTGATGGTGGTGATGGATTCCAGGTGGTGGTGGCGGGCTATGGAGGTGGTGGCTGTTGTGGAGAGAGGAAGAGAACAAGTGAGAAAGAAAGAAAAAAAGAGAGAGAAGAGAGAGACCTGTGAAACGGAGAAGACAAGAGAGAGTAAGAGAGAAAGATAAAAGCTATTTCAATTGATGACGTGGCAGCTTTCTATTGACTAGCATAAAACATTGGTTTTACGCCACAGCCTGACCCAATGTTTACTCTTTTTTTAAAGCCTTTTCATATGTTCATACGTATTTATGCCTCTATCTTGTATGCTTGTTGTCTTTAATATGCTTAGATTAGGGATTTTATGTTTGTTTCCTGCTTCAATGCTATGTCATTCATTCACATGTCCATGCATCAATGTCATAGGTGTTGTGTTGCTGAAAGGTAAGTAAATGGTAAGTCATGCATTAGAAATGTCCATGCATTTGTGTTATGGTCTTATTTTGAGAATATGATGAAGCATGCTTAGATGTATGATTAGGGTTTCTAATGTGCTATATGCCTTGATGCCATGGTTAGATGAATGCTAGGGTTTCTTATGTGTTTTTGGCTCTCTTTTGCTTTGTGGATAGATAAGTATGCTGATTTAGGGATAAAGATGTCATGTTGTATGTTAGATGCATGATTAGTGTGTGTGTGAATTTAAAATACAAGTATTTACATAGTTTTTAATGGGGTTAAGACATAAGACACGATGATGGAAGGCCAACCTTAGGGTTGGACGATCTTGGGTGCCTAACACCTTTCTAAAAGCGTACCTAAACTCCGAACCCATACTTTGATAGTAAAATCAAAGATTCTTCCTCGAGAGGACGCTATATATAAATATATATATATATATATGGTTCATAGACCATTGCAAAAACTAAGTGGCGACTCCCCCCTTGTGTGCTCCACTGGGGATTGTGAGTTTAATTCCTATGTGTCTTGTTTCTTAACCTTAATAAAAACTATTTCAATACTTGTTTGCACACACATCACTTGTTCTCTTTTGTCCCTTAACCTTGGTTGGTGATGAGTGGGAAGAT
Source organism: Notholithocarpus densiflorus (assembly GCA_030021035.2). Classification (NCBI taxonomy): domain Eukaryota; kingdom Viridiplantae; phylum Streptophyta; class Magnoliopsida; order Fagales; family Fagaceae; genus Notholithocarpus; species Notholithocarpus densiflorus. The sequence continues at coordinate 3,097,608 of JARYZH020000039.1, forward strand.
GAAAGGCTCCATTTAGGCCTAAATTTTTTGAAGTTCATCCCACCAACTCACAATCGGTGCCATCGCCTATAATGGACTTTGAGTACATTAAGGGCATGTTTGGTAGACTGTAATAGGCGTTGTAATGTAATAGTTATTCCTATGATTTAGTTATCCTTTAGTTTGGTTATGTTTTTATTACAAGGAATAATCATTCCTTATGAATAGCTATTCTTCAAAATGAGGAATAACTATTCCTTTTTAAAAGGTTGTATTAGTTATTCCTTAGTAAATGCAATCATTTCAAAACTTAATATATTTTCAAATAAACAAACTTTCCATATACATCTAACAATTATAAAAATAAAAAATCATAAAAAATAACACATATCTTTCTTAAATTTAAAAATAACAATTTTTAAGGAGATATAATTGTATAAGTAAGAAATTTCCTAAAATAAATGTTAAGTTTCATTCCAATGTTATAACTCACAACCAAACCAATGAATATGTTTAGTTATTACATTACAACACATTTTATTCGTAGTAATAAAGATTATAATTCCTTTCGTAATCTTCATTCAGTGTACCAAACGTACTCTAAAGGTTTGTTACCAATCCACTATGGGGTCCACTTAAGCCCTCAGTTGGAATCATAACCCACCTAGTTATGAGTGACTTACTTATTTATCACTTTAGCCTTAGGGAGCCTACCCACACTAGAAAGATCCTAGACCCTATCACAAAGAATACCCTTTATATATCTCTTATTTGTTCAACAATATACCACGTGTTCACCTAATTCTAAAGGATAAATAAAAGATATTAAAAATGGAAGGGATGGCCCTAAAGTTACGATATACCCTAAGATATTATGGGATAAAAGAAAAGAAGTTCTTACATATAAGAGGCTTGTCCCTAAATCCAAAGGCATATCTTAACTTGAAAGGTTTATAAGACCATAGCTTAATTGCTATCATAGGCCCAAGTGGAAAAAGCCCTTTTGAAAAAGAGGACTTTGGGCCTAAGGTAATAAATACGCTATGGACTTAGCATCCAACATCCTTCAAAGCCAAAAATGAATCTCCCTAATCTTGGGTCTCTTTGTTGCATGCCTAGGCCCAAAATGATGAGAATTTTATAGACTTTGAGAGGAATGCTACAATGTATTCTAGCTAGAGGGCTATTTCAAGAAAAAAAAAATGATGAAATGATGAATAAAAATGAAAAGCCCAAAGGTGATGAATGCATTGTAAGCCCATGATTGAGACAAAGGGTTGAAAATTTCTAAGTGCATTCTAATGAAAGCCCATGACAGTAAGATGCGAGTTTTATTATTAATGGACCAAAGTCCAATGAAACAAGGAGCAAAAATCCATGAGAGGAAAGGGAGCAACATTGTAATTGGGCCTTCATTAAAATGAACTTAAGAATTTTCTAAAGACATCTAAAGTTTAAAAGGAACCTTTAATTGGGACATGAATTAGCCACTTAAATTCTTCAATTTCTTGGTGGATTATAAAGATTTCCAGTCTATTGTTCAAAAGGGTTGGAGTAATCAGGTTTTGGGTAATCCATTGTTCAGAGCGTATAAAAAGCTGAAGATGCTTAAGACTAATTTCAGGAGGACAATTTTGCAGTTTGGAGAATAAGTTATTGATGCCAGATTGGACATGGAGGAGCCTCAAAGGGCTGTTCTAGCTAACCCTGGTTAGCAGGATTGTATTGACAGAGAGAAGTTGACGTTGCATGAATTTATGTCCTTGAGAAGAGCCGAGGAGTCTTTGTTAAAAAAATAAATCCTAAGTTGCTTGGTTGAACCTGGGAGACCAAAACACTGCATTCTTATGGTGAAAGTGAAATATGCAAGAAATTAGTTCAAGTGATTAGTAGATGAAGAAGGTAATAAGGTTGAACATATTGGGGGAAAAAAACTGTGTAGACATGCACAAAGGGGAAGCACAACATGCTGACCACAACAGGTCACCTTGCTCAGCGCATGACATGCCTCCCTCATGCACATAGGTTTGTGTGACTGATGTGAGTAGTTGAGTACAAGATGCCATCATATATAACTTATAACTGGACCGTCCTTAAATATTCTTGGGAGCACTGTAACCATGATATTGCTATTTGCTAATGAGCAGTCTGGTCATAGTCATATTCCCAGGTTAGTTGGACAAGGAACATAAGTCCAAACCAATAAAACAAATATCTATGTTTGTCAAGTCCTGGAAAATAATCGCTGGCATAGGTCATAACCACTATATCTGAATGCCTGCAACTTCAGAGTTCCAACCACACTAAAGAGAGTGAGATAGTAAAGGAGAAAAATGAATAATTCCTGTAGGTTTCTGCTTGTCATATTGGTTCTGGTCGGCTCACTAGAGATGTTCAATTTTTGTGGTGCTGACCCTACTAATGGCTTCACCCTTGTTCCATTAACACTGTCAAATTTTGAGCTACAGAAGCCATATGACATACCTCTAGACCAACGCTACAGTTTTGTTAATGGGGTTCACCATTTATGGGTCTATGCTGATGACAAGCCGCACGACCCCAGTAGTCATACTCAGCCGCGCACTGAAATTCGAATAAAGGTAATATGTAGTGCATGAATTCAGGTGTTTATTTATGCTCATAAATGCAAAAAGCATTAAGCAACTTCTTCCTTTTGTAGGGGCTTGACTATTCAAGTGGAGTCTGTCAATTTGAAGGCTATGGCTTTGTTCCAAATGGAACATCTGGTGCTACAGTTGCACAGATTCATGGTGCAGCTCATGGTGCCACCACTTTGATACTAAGAATCCATGATGGGGACATGAGGTATTAAGTAGAGATCTGGTGGCTACTGATCTCTATGATAAGTGGTTCAGACTTAATATAATTCATGATGTCGATATGGGGATGGTAACTGTTTTCATTGATGGAGTCCAAAATTTTCAAGCGAAAGATAAAGGACCAGGAGACTTGTACTTCAAATGTGGGGTTTAAAATTAGACCTTGATCAGTTGACCTCTTTAATGATCCAAAGATGTCTATAGCATCTGTATCTTTCTTCATAATATGATCAATTATCTCATTTTTTTATCTGTTTCATGTCAGTACTAATGTTCAAAATTTCTAGGAAACCACTGATAACAGTGTTAAGAAATTTGTGGATTTTGGGTTGAATTGATTTAAGGCTTTATGAGAATTTGGGGTAAGGATCGAGAGGGATGTGTTGGTCACAGTTTGCTGACCCATCCTGCATCAAAGCTACGTTCAAGGAGAGAGTAATGTCAGGCACAAATTTTCACAACATTTTTCATGACTTAAAAAAATAAAAATCATGTCATGTAAGCAACAATTATAACAAGGTTACAAATTGACCAACTTGTTACATTTCAAAATTTAGACAAAAAACTAATGTAAATTTTTACTCCATAATAATAATAGTGATAATAATAATAAGAATTTTTTTTTGAGAAACAGTTACATACACAAGGGAGAGGAAATGGGGTTCTAATACAGAGACATACCACAAACTCCACTCAAATGCCATGTAATCATAATAATTAGTTTTGAAACTTGATTCTTCGATAGAAAACCAACATCAGTTAGTGCAGACCAGGTGAGAAAGATGCTTCAGACATTAATTAATTTTACTATTGGTGTCAATATTCAATACTTGAATCTTAAAGAAAAGACCAAAAAGTTAATCTATTCATACCAAACCAAGTTCAAGATAAACAAGAAAAATAATACAAAAATAAAGAACTGGGACAACTTTTGTTGTCAATATGACTAATGAGTGATGGTTAATGGTTAATGGCTAATGAGCAATGGTTTCCGTTGTTTCCCTAGGCCAAGGAATACAGTTCCTAGCACCTGGCATTTCATATCATTCGTCTATGTTGATCTCTTTGATTCCTGTTGATATTTCTGGCTCCAAGCCACCTGAATTCTTCAATTTCTGGCTGGAGTATAAGAATTTCCAGTCCATTGTTCAAAAGGGTTGGAGCAATCAGGTTTTGAGTAATCCCTTGTTCAGAGCATATAAAAAGCTTGAGATGCTTAAGGCTGATTTCTGGAGGACAATTTGGCAGTTTGTAGAATAAAGTTATTGAAGCCAAATTGAAAATGGAGGAGAACACGATGTCATCCTATGTAGCCACGACTCTTGTATCTCACGGGGCCTTAACACTATATAACTGGGCTGCCCTTATTCCTTGGCAGCACCGAAAACATAACGTTGTTTGCTAATGATCAGATTTCAGATTCCCATGTTAGTTGAACAAGGATAAGTCCAAGCAAATAAAACAATATCTATGTTTCCAAATGCTTAGAAAATAATGGCCAGCATAAACCATAACCCGTATCCCTGTATATAATATATGGATGCCTACAGCTTCTAAAGCTCCAACCATACTAAAGAGAGCGAGAGAGTTAATAAGAAAAATGAATGATTCCCGTATGTATCTGCTTGTCTTATTGGTTCTGGTTGGCTCACTAGAGATGTTCAATTTATGTGGTGCTGATCCTACTGAAGGCTTCACCCTTGTGCCATTAACAGAGTCAAATTTTGAGATACAGAAACCATATGACATACCACTCAAGCAACGGTACAGTTTTGTTAATGGGGTTCACTGATCATGGGTCTATGCTGATGACAAGCCACACAATCCTAATAGTCATACCAAGCCACGCACTGAAATTCGAATAAAGGTAAAATGTATGTATGAATTCATGTGTTTATTAATGCTCACAAAATGCAAAAGGATTAAGCAGCTGTTTCCTTTTGTAGGGGCTTAACTATTCAAGTGGAGTCTGGCAATTCGAAGGCTATGGCTTTGTTCCAAATGGAACATCTGGTGCTATATATCACAAATTCATGGTGCAGCTCATGGTGCCACCACTTTGATACTAAGAATCTATGATGGGGACTTGAGGTATTACACTAGAGATCTGGTGGCTACTGATCTCTATGATAAATGTTCAGACTTAATATAATTCATGATGTGGATACGGGGATGGTAACTGTTTCCATTGGAGTCCAAAAATTTCAAGTGAAAGATAAAGGACCAGGCAACTTGTACTTCAAATGTGGGGTTTATGCTGCGCCACCTAATATATGTAAGCTACTACATGGAATCAAGGTGGAGAGACATCAAAATATATAAACATTAATTGAGATTAATATATTAAATGAAATATTTATGTTCCTAATTTTAGTCCTTGACCAGTTGACCTCTCCAGTGATCCATAGATGTCTATAGCATCTGTATCTTTCTTCCTAATATGATCAATTATCTCATTTTTTATCTGTTTCATGTCAGCACTAATGTTCAAATTTTCTAGGAAACCAATGGTAACCTAGGAAGCAAGGACATGGACACGAGTATGGATACTAACACGGGTACAACACGGTGACACGAGTAATTTTTGAAAAATTATAACATGAATTCTTGAGAAATTTTTTTTCTGAAAATTATATTTTGTGTATCATTAAACAAACTTTCTCAAACTAGAAATTTTCTACCATACAATCAAAAACACCGAGAAACTTATCTAAAAAGTTAATAAAACTCAACAAAACTACAATTCAAAATAAAATAAAAGATTACAACTATTTTTCCTTAAAAAAAACCTAGAGTACAATTCCAAAGGGGAAAAAGCAGAGAAGTTTTTTTGAAAAAAGAAGTATTGTGATGTTGTCATAATCTAATATAACATCTAATCCAACATATGAAAAATGAATAGATAAATAAATAATTTTAAACACAAAATAGAATTTGTTTTCTTAAAAATCTCAAAGAACACACTAATGAAATAAAGAAGACAAAAAACAATATAAAATATTCATAAACGCTTAAAACAATTACTTAAACATCTAAGAACATCATATAATAAAGATATAACAATTTGCCGCTAATATATTAAACACAATATTTACAAACAGTAAAAAGAAACTGCACAAAGATCATTGTCTTTAACTACGCTAACTGTTCTTCATCAGCTTGTTTAGATTATCCTGTTATTTTCCAAATAAACTAAAATCTGATAACAGTATAAAATATGACATATTATAATATGATTTTTCCCCAATTCAGATCAACATCAAACACCATTTATTAAAAGTATTTAGTGTTGTAAATAAAATGATAAAAAAATACTTGCATCAAGGAACACATATGAATTAGTTAATAGGACAATAAGAGAACGAACCTCTAGTAGGAGATTCTCCTATGGGCAGTGAATATTTTTTTTATAGAAATTTTTTAAAAAGTAGAAATCTAAAAAACAAATATTCATCAATCTAAGGTAGAGATACGGGGAAAATAAAAATAAAAAAATCAACAAAAATTGAAAAAAAAAATGAGAGAAAGAGAGAGAAAGAGAAATAACCTTTTTTGTATGAGAAAAATATGCATAGAATGAGAGAGAATGACAAATTTATAGTAAGATGATGAGAATAAGAAGAGCCAAAATAAAGAAATATGAAGGGGCAAAATAATATGTAAAGTTAGAATTGCCAAAGATGAATATATATAGACAATACTGATAGGCCAAAAACGTATTGACCCTTTGTGATAAATTAATTGATTAATTAGTCAAGTTTGTTAATTAATCAAATTAGCATGCAAACACGTGGTAGAATAAACAAATTACTAATTAAACTAAGTATGCAGTGGAAAATAAATTGACACAGTGATTTGTTTACGAATGGTGAAAACCTACACGGCAAAAACCTCACAGGGTGATTTTAAGGTCATACTCCCGAGAATTCACTATTATCACAACAAGCGGTTACAAGTAAAGGAATCTCAGTACCTTCTACCAACCTACAGTTGAACCCTTACCCCAATACCCAATTGGATTTGTTCTGTTGTGACAATCTTTCCTTTTCAATGCACGGCTTCTAGTACGTGACTAACCAATTGCGCAGATCCCAGTACGCGACTTCAATCACCAATTTGAGAAAGTTGTTGATTGCAAAGTTCTTCTGTTCATCACACGATGAAGATCAAAAAGTTTCTTGATCACAAAACTTTACGGTGTACAAACACAGCAGCTTCTTCAGGAGAAAGATGAACTAGGGCAAATTTTGTCTCTGGTCACAATTTGCTTGAACAAAACTTTGCTCAACACTTATGCAACTTGTGTCACCCTTGACGGCCCTTAAAATAGTTCTTATATATGTCTAGGGTTGTGAGAAAAGAAAGCTCAAACATATAATCATAGATTGGATGAAAAACTGAACTTCATAAACCTCGACAGATACCCTATCTGTCGAGCTACTATCGAGCCATGGGATTTAGACAGCTTTAAGTCTCGATAGATGCTAGCTGTCAAGCTTTAATGAACAACACTTTTCACACTTGATTCTTGGACACACTTTAACACTTGAACTTGAAATCTTGTTTCTTGAAGCATTAAACACATCCTAGATCTACCCAATTACAAGTAAAGTGCGTTTTGTCAAAGGATTAGCCAATTACATAAAATATTGACATATGTTCCTAACATTGAATCACATATGTCCTAACAATCTCCCCCTTTGGCAATCCATGACAAAACCACAACAAACAAATGAACATATGAGAGAAGTCATAAATCACTCAACTCATACTCACTTGTTGAATACAATAAAATCTATCCTAACACAAACTCTTGAAAAACTTTGCAAGAAGAGAGTTTATGGCAAGTAGACTTTGACAGCCTGTATTTCTGAAACACTTTAAACAAAACTCATCAAGGCATCTTAATGTGAAACATAAATAATAGATTGAATACATTATATAAGAGACATGTGTATAAAGCTAGAAAAGAAACAACACATGAAGATATAGGTGAAAGAACATACATCAATATATAAAAAATATAAGTACAATGTATGTCAAAATGGTCACTAGACCTATGTACAAGAACAATGTATCTAAAAAGGAGAGAAAAGAAAAAGCTACATAAAATCCTCACTACATCCCTCAAAATCAACACTTCCCCTAACAAAAATCTCCTATACTAACTCTCCCCCTAACTATGACTATTCTCATAACCAAAACTACTCCCCCTTTTTGTCACGTGTGACAAAGGGTAAGAGTGTCAAGTAGACATCTCGTCAGCATTGGAAGAGCTAGCTCTCCATCATCCTCATCATCGGAAGCAGTAGCATCATCATCATCATCATCATCCTTATCCTCAGAAGCCTCTAGAGTAAGTGGAGGAGAAGTAACGAAGCCACCCATGACCACCTGGCGTCGTGCAATACGACCAACACGGGTGTTCACCTGACACAACTCATTACTGAGAGTGTCGAGGCGAGCATCCATGCGCTGAAGCTGCGCCATGATGTCCTTGAGAGTCACACCGCTCGTAGAAGAAAAGGGAGCGGATGTGGATGGAGCTGAAGGAGTGGGAGGAGCTGCGGACTTGGACTGCCTCGACTGAAATTGTGCCTCACTCTGTTTAACGGTAGTGGCATATATAACACCCATAACAGAGAAGTGGTCGGACAAGAGAAAGGGAACAGAAAAATGGTGTAAAATCCTAGTGATAGTCAAAGGGAAGATAAGCTTATCACGGGTCGTCGAATCCCTATACACATCTATGATAGAAAGAATGAAATGAGAGGGAAAATCTATACTAAGATGCTCTAAAAGTGAAAGCAAAAACCGAGCATGGGGCTTTATAATAGAGTTATAATGAGATAAGGGATGAAGAACAAAGGTCATGACCATGTTAAGAAAACGAGGGCCTTTGGCAAAGCTCGAATAGGAAGTGAACTGACGCTTACCCTAATCAGAAGGACGCTCACAAAAAGAAGAAATAAGCTTGTCTTTAGACACGATCTTAAGACAATCATAACCAGGGTAGTCAGGATGCTCTACCCTAGGGACACGGAGCACATCGGATACAATATTCGGTGTGACAACAATGTACGTACCTCGAACGCGAGTAACAAAAAGAGGTACTAAAAAATCAAATCCATGTATGTTGGAGTAAAACTCCTAGATCAACACGAATGGACAAGTGACTGGGATGTCACACAGTGACTCCCATTCTCTACTGTGGATGACAGTGGGAAGGTCAGTCTGACTTGGCGTTCAGAATGAATGCCTCATCGGGAAAAGTTCTAAAGAAGTCCGATTTGGCCTTCTCATCATGGAATCGGACATGAGATGGTGTAGGATCGGAAGAAGTGGATGCTCCGGAACAAAGAGGGTTCCAGGACGGAGTAGATTTGCGTTTGGGTGCCATAGAAGCAGACTAACGCAAACAAAAAAGAGAGAGGGAGAAAGAGACAATCAGAAAAGTCCCAAGCAGGAAAATATATCTAAAAATATATTGAATAGAAAGTACGTATGCATGGGAATGCATGAACATGTGACATGCAAAGGAAATTGCATCATGGGCCCAGCCCAATCCAATCCTACCAGCACACAATTAGTTGCACATATATAACACACATCTAAATGCATGAAAATATAGTTGTAATGCAAATGAGATGCAATGCATGGAGTTTTTAAGATCAAATATTTAAAACCCATCCCAAAACATTTGCAAAAACCTTATCAATTTGAAAATTCCAAACATTTTCCAAAAACCCTAATTTTTAGGTCAAAAGATATGAAAATGCATGAAAAAGAAGGATTAGGACACTTACCAAGTGAAGAAAACTTGATTAAGGCCGAAAAATCCTTGAGGAAAAGGTTGGGAATGAAAGAGACAGGTTTTGGGAGGTGAGAAGTCAAGAGAGATCAAGAGAGATCGAGCGAAATGAGAGCTAAATCGTGCTGACCCTATTTATAGAACCTCACTAATTCTCGACAGATCGAGAGGTGTCAAAAGGTGTTGAGCTCTAATAAGGTCGACAGATGCATCTATCAAGCAGGTGTCCAAGGCACAAACGAAGCTCGATGGATCGAGGATCTGTCAAGGAGCTATCGAGGGGATAGAAAGTTTCTCGATCGATCCACCTAGCTATCGAGAGGTGTCAAGATTGCGATAAAAAGCAATTGAAGAGCTCGATAGATAAGCTAGGGCTACGTTTGGATTGGGCGTTTCTGTGCCCGTTTACGTTTGCGTTTTTGATGGGCGTGGGACCCGGCTACAGTGGCAGCAACAAGTAACGCGCAAAACGTCCACGCTGAAACGCAAAATTAAACTCAATACGCACCGTTTCATTAAAACGTCTGTGCGTGTAAGGTACTCCACTTTCTTGGTGAGCATAAACACAAAATGCGTTGCTTGTACTGTACTGTTCACAGAACTCTGACCCACGAAGCAGTAGCACAAAACGATGCGTTCCCTCCAACGGCTACAATTTTCGCATTCTACCCTTTCTTCCTCTCAACTACTGTGCAGAGATGTCTTCAATTTTCATCAATGCCCCGTCCTCTTCGTCTTCAATGAACCAAACCTACCCACCATCCTGCAATAAACCATCAAAACAAGAGCTGAAACACGGTAATTGCAATCCCACACGGAACAAACGAACCCATCCCTTCGTGCTTCGCTCGAGCTCACATTCTCTCCGCGTGGGACGTCGTTGCCGTCAAACTCTGCATTCACGGGTACTGTTCTATCTACCTTTTCATACTCTTTTGCCTATTGGTGTGTGGTTATGGTTATATTGTTTTCTATTGGTGTGTGGTCATACTCTCTGTGGTTTTGTCTTTGGCTGTTTGTGTGTGGTTTTTGTGTTTTTCATGACATTAGTATATATGTGAGTTTATTTTGGGTGTGGTCATAATTTTGGGTGTTTCTCTTCCTGCATATATATATATATATATGTGAGTTTATTTTGCATGTTTCATTTAAGCTTGCCTAACTGATTATGATATGCATACAATCTGTTCGTTGAAATGCCTCAATGAGTATAGAAGGAAGTTGTAGCAAAAATGGTTAAGGGGAAATCGAAGGTTGATGGGAATGATGTGAGAACTCAGTGGAAAGATCCTAAAGAACTAAAAGCTTATTGTGATTTGTCTGCTGCTCAAGTCCTAGACGGCAAGAAGCATCAAGGATTTTTAAGAAAGGAAGGGGTTGATGCAGTGATTGAGCAGTTGGGTGAAATGGGAAAAGTGGTGACTCACATGCAGTATAAAAACAAATGGGATGATCTGAAAAAACTGTGGAAGAATTGGAAGGAGTGTTTTGGTGAGACTGGGTTGGGTTATGATCCTGTAACTGGGGTTCTGAAGGCCACTGATGAGTGGTGGACCCGAAAGATTCAGGTTAGTTCACTTTACATAATTGTGAAAAAATCAGCTGTCTACAACTATATTGTGTTCTAACTACCGGTTGTCCACTTGTAGGCATGTCCCAAGGCGTTAACCTTTAAAAACAAACCTTTGCCAAATGTTAAGTCCATGGAAATTATGTTTGAAGGCACGGTTGCAACGGGAAAAAATGCATTTTGCACGAGTGGTGAAATACCAAAGGAATGCAGCGAAGGGTCTGGGGACTCCACTGATGGAGAAGGATTTCTTGACCCCCAATGTGAACCCTCTGCGAACTCAGTTGACCCAATGGAGGTTGAAGGCCCAGCATCGTCCAGAGCAAGACCGGCAGTGGATAAGGGGAAAGGCTTGGCAAGTGGTGTCCCACTTTACAGGGGAATTTGCAAGAAACCAAGAAAGAAGCGTTCAACCATTCAAGAGATGTCCGACTCTTTAAAGACCATGTCAGATGTTATTGTTGAAAGTAGAAGTGTAAGTACTCATAATACACCATTTCGCACCACAGCAGCTAATGAGATGCAATCAATTATGGACATGGTGTTGAGTCTTCCTGGGGTGCAAGCGGGTGATCGCCTTCATATGTTCAGCACCTTCTTCTTCGTGAATAACGTAGACGGTAGGAACATGTTTGCAGCTAATGTTCAGAGGAAGGAGGTCCAGCTAAGGTGGCTAGAGAAACAGTACGAAATGAACCCTCAGTTTCATGTTCTCTGAAGGAAAGGGGCTTGTCTACAGCCCGGGTTGCTTATCTTTATGTACCTCTTGGTGTTGTAGTGATCGGATTATCTTTATGTACCTCTTGCACTCTTTTTTTTTATTACTTTTTTTTTGTATTGGCACAAACTTTATGCTTGCCATGGGTGTGTATGTAAAACAATGGTTACTAATTAATTGTCATTTGAATGTATGCTTACCTGTTCCTTTCTCTTATGCTACTGTTTATATATGTAAAACATTTATTTGTATACTAATTGTGTAGGATATATGTAAAACATCTATTTGTATATAGTTTCCCTGTTTTTTTTTTTTTTTTTTCTTTTTCTTTATGGGTACAAAAGCACCCTAGACTTACACTGATACTGTTCACGGGTACTGTTCACACAGCCCGTGAACAGTAAATTTTCCCTAGTAATATTTGTCTATTGGTTTTATGTATACATGCAAAAAAAAAAAAAATTTGTTACAATGTTACTAATGTAATTTACTAAATTAATACTCGTTATGTGGTTGTATATGTTTTTGTGTGGTGGTTGAAGGTGTTTCTACTTCGGGGGTGGATTGATGGTGGTCTATGATGAAGGTGTGGTGGTTTTATTGTTGATGGTTCTCGACAATGAGCTTGAAAACCTTCTTAATTTGACATGTCTCCACTTGGGAAAAATATACCTTGTTATGGGTATATGAGTCATCTCCCTCATAGTTGGTGGGTCCCACTCAACTGTGAGGGTGAGGACTCATATACCAGTACGAGGGTATACTTCCTCCTCAACTTGACTTTGGTTTTCCAAGAGAGGGTATAAAATCAAAACCTTTTACCCTTTGAATTGAAGAAAATTATAATCAAATGCTAGCCAACTATTTTAAAAGAGGAAAATGCACAGCGACTATTATTATTATTTTTTATAATCAACAAGGTAATTATTAATGTAAACTTTAACTACTCAGTCACTTTTTTTTTTTTTTCCTTTTTCTTTATGGGTACAAAAGCACCCTAGAATTACAATGGTACTGTTCACGGGTACTGTTCACACAGCCCGTGAACAGTGAATTTTGCCTAGTAATGTCTGTCTAATGGTTTTATGTATACATGCAAACAATAAAAAAATTTGTTACAATGTTTACAATATTCTCTACGTGATTGCTGAATATGTGTGTATTGGCTTTCCACAGACATAAAAAGAAAGAAGTCTCAAGGTATTCAAAATGATGGATTTGCTAAACGACGAATCTGATTCCCAGCACCAGTAAGTTTCTATACTAATAAGTTGTTTTTAGGCAACATATTATAGTATCACTCTAGATGAGTACATGCAATTAAAGTTGGTAACATATGCAGGGACACAGACTTTGAGATTAGCGACGACATTGTACTCGCAGCATATATAGGTGGGTGTGCAAGTGTCGTAGCTTACATAGAGACCTATATGACCAAAATACCAATGCATACGAATATACAAACAGGGTATGAATGGGTACAGTATACATTAAATGGAAATGAGCAAAAATGTCACAATTCGTTTAGAATGTCAAGCCATGTGTTTCGACAATTGTGTAATACATTGCGCACTCGGTATGGATATGACGGTACCAAAAGAGTTTGCTTGGAGGAGTCAGTGGCAATGACATTGGTGTTACTTGGTAATGCCATGGGTAACAGAATGATGCAAGATAGATTTCAACATTCCGGTGAGACAGTGCATCGACATGTAGCCACAGTAGTTACCTTGTTAGCCACGGTTATGGCACCAGACATTATCAAGCCTGCTGATCCTACATTTCATACCGTGCCATCACATATTCAGGGGTCATATCGATATTGGCCACATTTCAAGGTACTTTGTGAATTTGGTATCTTGACTTGATTGTATTCCTGTTATCTTTATGGTCATACAACGTATTTTATTTTCACATGGCATTTTTGTGGCAATGGTTAGGGTTGCATTGGTTCGATTGATGGGGTTCACATTCCTGTGGTCTTACCAGAAGAGGAGCAACACCCATATAGAGGAAGGAAAGGGACCACAACAGTAAACTGCATGTGCGCATGTGATTTTGACATGAAATTCACATTCGCGTGTGTGGGATGGGAAGGGTCAGCGCACGACACCAGGATCTTTTTAAATTGCATCAATAATGAGAGTGACAACTTCCCACGACCTCCACCTGGTTTGTTAATATGCACTTTCATTATAGTATTAAAGTATGTATTATGTAGTGAAAATGCTAATATAATAAATGTATTCGTTTGCAGGAAAATATTATCTTGTTGATTCAGGGTACCCGATGAAGACAGGGTTCCTTGCACCATATAAGGGGGAGCGGTACCACATCCCCGATTTTCAAAGAGGTTCACAGCTGCATCGTCCAGAAGAGAGATTTAATTATCTCCATTCCTCACTTCGTTCGGTCATAGAACGAACTTTTGGAGTTTGGAAAAATAGATGGAAAATTTTGAGATGTATGCCAGCTTTTCACATACGCACTCAAAATTTCATCATAGTTGCTACAATGGTTCTTCACAACTTTATTAGAGCACATGACCACAATGACATTCCACATTCACGTGTTGCACAGGGCACATATGGAGGTAGTGAGGGAGGTAATTACGATGGAGTGGCAGATGTGGTCTCTTACTTGGATTCAGATGAGATGAAACAGGTTCGGAACAATATCACAGCTTCGATATGTATGGACCATAACTGATGGTTCACAAACTTCAATGTAATACAATTATGTATTATGGTTCTTTTTTTTTTGTCAAGCAGAACTAATAGCTCACAAAACTTGATTGTAATTGCTTCGATACTATTACTTTTATATATCGTTACATGTGAAACTCATTAGTATTGCAACAGTAAATTTCTTGGTTACAAGGGACTTCTAAATAGAGTCCAATCTAATCTGAATATTATAGTAAACTCAATGGATTTTAAGATTGCAACAGTAAACTATGAGGAATTTATACAAACAAAAAAAAAAACACAAAATCTGCTCTCAATTTTGCCAATAAAAACACCATGAACCCAATCTATCAATGGCTGGGAAATTGTATATATAGAGAGAGAGACACACACACACACATATACAACAACAGAATTTACAATCTCCATCAACTTAGCAATAACATTATCTTCATCAAACGTCTCCACATTGTTTTAAAAAGTACAACTACATACATATCATAAACTGAGTTGCAATAGTACGATTAACATACAAATACGTTTGTAATAATACAACTTGCAATTATTACATACATACACATCCCATTATGGCAGACACATTTGCCTGATTTTGACTTCCCCAATCCTAGTAGACAAGATAAGCAATACTAAATACATGACCCCCAAGACTACTAGAGCTATTGTCAACTTCTTTGCTTTCTCTTCAGAGATCATGCGTGCAGCCTTGGCTCTTTCAAACTTTCGTTTTACAACTCGCTCCCTTTCCAATGCTGCGGCTGTCAGGGCGTGTGCTTGCTTCGATTCTTCTTTGGCAACTTCCACTGCATGCTCCAATCGGTTGAATTTGGCAATAACTATAGGTGCTGTTGCTGCACCACGTGTACAACAAATGCTGGTGTCTAACCACTTGAAGAACTGACATGCACGGTCATCATCCTACACAATACAATACAACACATAAATAGGAATACAACGAATTGGTTCTTTAATGCACAAGACAAATATTTTGTCAATACTTGGATATAGTACTTACTGGTGACCAATAGCGACAACTATAAAACCTCCTACCAAATGAATGAAGTTTCAGGGACGTCCTAATTCTGCAGTTCTCAACATCACAGAAATGACCATCAGAACTGGAGAGATAGTTACTTGTTTCTGACATTCGTAGTTCTTGGGAGTAGATAATACGTTGGCTTGGAATAGTGAAGGGTACACCAAACTCACTCTACACCATCATGTGAACAAGTCTACATGACTGCCAAGAATTACACATTAGATAATTATCATAAGTTGAGCATGTTTACATGATTTTATACAGTTTTAGATTATCACTATCCAAAGCCAGTGAACTCTATCTCAATTTGCATCTCTCCTCTCTTGTTAAGTGTTTGGTGGAGGGTGAGGTTGTGTGTTCAAGGCCCACTGGGTGCATGTGTAACTTACCAAGAAAAATAAATCACTATCTGAGATAATACCACAAAATATATATACTAATCTTTTTCTTGAGGACAATCATGGTTGCTGAAGTATATTAAATACCACCTACCAGTTCAGATAACCCTCTTACGGATGAAATCTCCATCAGAACTCCTTTATTGATCAAAAGAGCTCAAGGGAGGAGGATCCTGCAAGAAAGGTCAACAAAACAGATTACTTGGGTGTTCAATTTAGACAAAGATGATATAGTTTTCATAAAATTTTTCATGCAAAAGTGCGGCAAAGTACATAGCAAATAATCTACTGCACCAGGTGATGCAGCATCAGCTGCCACACTGGTGCAGCACAACATGCCACTCAGTGCAGTAGCTCATGCATCAGAGCTGCCCAAACATGCATTGGACCAAGCCAGGTATCAGAAAATCAATTGCCTTTCATGGCAAGCTATTATCATTGAGAATGCATTGACATACACAAAACATTATGGTACTTGTACTCTTGCAGTGCCAAATATACATTTATTAATCATTTAGTTGCTATTCCATACCACATTGGTGTAATTTATCAAATGTTTATCTGCATTATTTATGGTTGAGTAGCAGAGACAGATGGAAGTATTTCACAACATTCCAACTAGAAGATTCCAACTACAAGATTAATTAATCAGTATTTCCCAAACCACACACACTAGAGATACACAAGCAGAGAAGAATTCCTAAAATAACCAAAATAAGATTAGTGAGTACCTGCAATTGTTCAGCATAAGATAGGTAATTGAATGGTAGAATGGAATCTGAATAGGAATGAAGATTCATTACTTCACCAAACTGTTTAGCATCAAAATTCAATTTGCAAATCTGATTCCCACAGAGAACACAGACACAACCTCTGTAATGGCTTCAGTATATAACGGAGCAAGAATCTTTTTTAAGAAAGAAACCCATTAACCCATTAACAAGATCAAAACTCTGTAAAAAGAAATCAAATGAACCCATTAACAAGAACTGAAATTCCAGCAAATTAATAGAGAGGACTAAACTTGCACTCTACCAAATCAAATGAAGTAAATTCCAGCAAATGAAAAGAAACCCATTAACAAGAACTGAAATTCGAACAAGACAGGATAGAAAATAGTGAAAAAACAAATTTGAGAACACTCACCTTAGGGAAGCAGGATTCGTTTGTGTTTGACACTGGTTTTTGAGCTCAGGCTTCAGCTTCAAGTTTCAAGGAGCACTGTCATGGGTGGGAGAGGAGTGAAATTGGGGAAGAGGGCGAAATGGGTTTAGGAAAGGACTAGGTTGTCTTTGCCGGCGTCGGACTGGGTGAGGTTCCTCGTCGATTTCTCTTCGGAGCTCTTCGCCGGCGGCAGACCTCGTCGATTTCTCTGGTGGGCGCGGAACTCTCTTCTCTGGTGGGTGAGGAGTGAATAGCAGAGAGAGGAAAAAAAAGAAAAATGAGTTTTCAGCTAGGCTACAGTAAAACGCAAGCCTTATATATTTTCAGCTGCGCTACAGTACTCACGTTTTGCTACAGTGTACTCACGTTTTGCTACAGTATTTTTCAGTTTTCAGTTTCAGTTTTCAGTTTTCAGCTGTATCCAAACGGACCCTAGGTATCGAGAGGTGTCGAGGAGCTGTCGAGATTGCTTGAAAAACAATTTTTCAGAGAAGAGAAAAACACAGACTTGAATGCAATCAAACATGCAACTCAACCAAGGATCCAAACAACATTTTGAACTCTCAAAATCATCTCTCAACAATAAAAATGTTAAGCACATAGATCTCAAAACACACACACACACACTAAACACGTCTAACCAATTTTATTTTTAAAAAACAAGTCAAGACAGTTTAGAGAGCATACATTAACACATGTAAACCTTGTGATGACCAAATCACATTGTACCTGCACATGTATCAAAAGTAGCAAAGAATATTGCGTGTTGTGTGTGAAAAATATCGCAAGATTGCATAAGTGTCTACATGTTATGACAATTTGAGATATGAGAAAATCACTTCAACTCACACCCAATCATAACTATTTGATAGGGACTATCACCTTCGAGGTACATCTTATAACTCTCACATCTCCTAGAATACACGCTTGCAATCATATATAAAGCATTTTTATTCTTTTTGCTTTTTATTTTCTTTGCATATTTTTCTTTTGGAGCAAATCATGCATGGACATATAAGAGAGAGAAAAGAAATACCCAATTATGTTAAGCATTTTGACATTCCACTTTTGCTATGCTGAAGCATACAAATATCATTTCATGATTGGTGGGCAACAGTGGTGAGATGGTTATTTATGCATTTTTCTTAGAATTTTCTAGTCCTTCCCATCAAAAAGAGTGATACGAGTGTTAAGTACAAGAGATTACTTAATCTTACTCATCACAAACACGAGCCACAGAGTTCACTTGCTTAGATGAGCATCTCTAAGCTACAAAAACTAAAAAAGTTTAGAAAATATAGTTTCAATGGCCATCCAAGGTACACAAGTACCAATGTACACATACATACACTGTTTTTGTATTTTTCAATTTTTCAATTTTTTTTTAAAATTTTATATGAAAAACAAAATAAACAAAACTGAAAAGAAAACAAACAAAATCAAATTAACCAAAGCAATGCATAAAACTAGTTGCAAATGCATGGGGAAGAATCAGGAGAAGAAGAGATCAATCCATGGAGATAACACCAATGTTTTGGCAAAGAAATTCAAACCGTTTGCTGTCAAGAGGTTTGGTAAACAAATCAGCCTTCTGATCATCAATGTGAATAAACTCAAGAGTAAAAGTACCATCTTCGACAAGCTCCCTAATGAAGTGATGTCGAATCTCTATGTGTTTAGTTCAAGAATGTTAAACCGGATTCTTAGAGATGTTGATGGCACTGGTATTGTCACAATAGATGGTAAGATATTCTTGACAAATACCATAATCGTGGAGGAGTTTTTGCATCCATAGAAGTTGGGTGCAATAGCTACCAGCAGCGATGTACTCAGCTTCTGTAGTGGATAACGAGATGAAATTCTGCTTTTTGCTCATCCAGGAAACAAGATTATTACCCACATAGAAACAACCCCCCGATGTACTCTTTCTATCATCAGTATTCCTAGCCCAATCAGCGTCAGAGTACCCAGTTAAGACATCATTTGTGTCCTTGTTGTACCATACACCAAAGTCGGCAGTGGTTTTGACATACTTTATGATTCTTTTTAAGGAAATCATATGATACTCTTTGGGATTAGACTAATATCTAGCACACACCCCCACACTGTAACTAATGTCAGGTCTACTAGCAGTGAGGTAAAGAAGACTATCTATCATGCTTCTATAAAGAGATGAATATACACTTTTACCTAATAAGTCAACAATGAGTTTAATATTTGGACTCATAAGGGTTTTGACAGAACTAGCAGATTCCAAACCAAACATTTTCACAAGATTCTTAGCATATTTAGATTGTGATAGGAATATACCTAAATCTTGTTAACGAATCTGTAATCCAAGGAAGTGAGTCAGCTCTTCAATCATGCTTGTCTCGAACTCGGACTGCATGAGTTTTGAGAAGCTATGAGCAAGTTCATCCTTAGTCGACCCAAAGATGATATCATCAACATAGACTTGAGCAACTATCAACTCACCATCTTCCCTTTTAATGAAGACAGTCTGATCAGCTTTTCCTCTTGTGAACCCATGTGACACCAAGTATTGTGTGAGCCGATCATACCAAGCTCTAGGGGCTTGCTTTAAACCATAAAGTGCCTTCTTGAGGTACAACACATAATCCGAAAAGTGTGGATCAATGAATCATATTGGTTGAGTCATATAGACATCTTCTTTAAGGAGCCCATTCAAGAATGCAGTCTTTATGTCCATTTGATAAAGCTTGAACCTCAAATGACATGCTAGGGCTAGGAGAATTCTGATGGATTCCATACGGGCTACTAGGGAAAATGTCTCATCATAGTCTACTCCTTCCATTTGTGAGTATCCTTGAGCTACAAGACGAGCCTTGTTGCGGATCACATTACCCTCCTTATCAGTCTTATTGTGGAATATCCACTTTGTGCCAATAATGTGCTCACCCTTCGGTCTAGGTACTAGAGTCCAGACATCATTCCTATGAAACTGAAGCAGTTCATCATGCATTGCTTCAACCCAGCTTTCATCCTGAAGAGCTTCCTCAACTTTAGTGGGTTCAACCTGTAACAAATAACAAGAATAAGACACAAAGTTAGCAACACATTTATCAACTATACGCTTCCTTAATGTGAGTTCATTCATGTTTCCCACAATAACTTCAGGAGGATGATTTAATTTAATCCTGGAAGAAGGTCCTTTCTCTTCATGGGATTCAGAATCAGGTGAGGTAGATAAGTCTGCTGAATCTTCTACAACACTTGGAGTATCTGGAGTACTAGGTGATACGGGCTCTTGTTCAACAATTTCTTGAACTTTTCTGGGCTCGAGAGGAAGAATCTCTTTGGGAAGTTCTTCACCAAATTTTTCAGAACCAACATCTGAAGATTCATCAATAACAACATTTACTTTCTCCATCACCTTCATGGTTCTTTTGTTGTATACCCAATAAGCCTTGCTTGTAGAGGAGTATCCCAAAAATATTCCTTCATCACTTCGGGAGTCAAATTTGCCCACATTCTCTCTATCCTTGAGCATGAAACAAGTACTTCCAAAGATTTTGAAATACTTAACATTAGGCTTCCTTCCCTTCCATAACTCATATGGAGTCTTCTTGGTACTGGGTCTAAAGTACACCCTATTAACCGTATGACAAGCAATGTTGACGACTTCTCCCCACAAGTTTCTAGCCACATCCTTGTTGTGCAACATTGCTCTAGCCATCTCTTGAATAACCCTATTCTTCCTTTCCACTACACCATTCTGCTAAGGAGTAATAGGAGCAAAGAATTCTTGAGATATGCTTGATCTTGTACAAAAGGACTCCATGTATGAGTTCTCGAATTCTTTACCATGATCACTTCGAATTCGATCAATCTTCAGGCCCTTTTCATTCTACAATCTTGTGCACAAAGCTTCAATATGCTCAGGAGCATCAGACTTGGATCGTAGTAGAATGACCCAAGTGTACCTAGTGAAGTCGTCTACCACAACCATGATGTATCTTTTTCCACCAAGAGACTCGGTTCTGGTTAGACCCATAAGATCCAGATGTAGTAGCTCCAATGGTCTGGATGTAGCGAATGTCTGAGTGCCCAGATGTTTAGCCTTAGTCTGTTTCCTAAGTTGACATGGTCCACACATTACATTGCTCACTCTACTAAGCTTGGCTATCCCCAAAACTGACTCATGCTTAGATACAATTAAAAGATGTTTGTAACTAGCATGTCCCATCCTTTGGTGCCATAGATCTTCATTTGGTAAACGAATACTATTGCACACAATATCAGCATCTGGAACCAAGCCATAACAATTGTCTAGAGTGTGGACACCACTTATGAGTTTCTTTCTAGACTCATCCATGACAAGACATTTTCCCTTTGAGAATAGTACCATAAAGTCTTGATCACATATCTAACTTATGCTCAACAGGTTCACTTTCAGACCTTCTATATATAGAACATTTGCAATGTCTAGCAATCCTGGTAGAGAGATGATTCCCTTTTCCTTTAATCTGTGATTTGGTCCCATCACCAAAAGTGGCACTACCACCTTTCTTAGACTCGAAAACCTTGAAGAGGGATCGGTCTCCAGTCATGTGTCTCGAGCAGCTGCTGTCAAGGTACCACAAACACGTGTCCATAACCTTAAATGCAAACTTCATCATAAAGCACACTTCGTGCTTAGATGACAGATCAATGGGAATGATATTTTCTCTCATTTGCCTTTTATGAGCTAAACCTTTAATTTTCACTCTTCTCAGATGAACTCCTTTGCATATTTTCATTCTGAGACAGTCTAGTTTCCTCTTTGCCAAACTGAGATCTTTTCCAATAGTCATCATAATAGAATTCAAATAACTTTTAGACTTGCATTTTCTGATACACTCAAACAAGTAGAGATTAGAAAAACAAGATGTATTTGAAAACAAAGATCTTTTCAAGCTGGTTGCAGCCATGACAACAGGGGTCAATGGATCACACAGCAAAGTTTAAAACCTAATCAGAGTGTGCCTGTTCTGATACCACTTAATAGGCCAAAAACGTATTGACTTCTTGTGATAAATTAATTAATTGATTGATCAAGTTTGTTAATTAATCAATTAACATGCAAACATGTGGTAGCATAAACAAATAACCAATTAAACTAAGTATACAGTGAAAAATAAATTGACACAGTGATTTGTTTACGAATGGGGAAAACCTACACGGCAAAAACACCCACCGGGTGATTTTAAGGTCACCACTCCCGAGAATTCACTATTATCACAACAAGCAGTTACAAGTAAAGGAATCCCAGTACCTTATACCAAACTACAATTGAACCCTTACCCCAATACTCAATTGGACTTGTTCTGTAGTGACAATCTATCCTTTTCAATGCACGGCTTCCAATACGTGACTAACCAATTGCGCAGATCCCAGTACGTGACTTCAATCACCAACTTGAGAAAGTTGTTAGTTGCAAAGTTCTTCTGTTCATCACACGATGAAGATTAAGAAGCTGCTTGGTCACAAAACCCTACGATGTACAAACATAGTAGCTTCTTTAGGAGAAAGATGAACTAGGGCAAATTCTGTCTCCGGTCACAATTTGCTTGAACAAAATTTTGCTCAACACTTGTGCAACTTTTGTCACCCTTGACAGCCCTTAAAATAATCCTTATATATGTCTAGGGTTGTGAGAAAAGAAAAGCCCAAACATATAATCATGGATTGGATGAAAAACAGTCCTGAAAAATTGAACCTCATAAACCTCGACAGATACCCTATCTGTCGAGCTGCTGTCGAGCCACGGGATTCAGACAACTCTAAGTCTCGATAGATGCTAGCTGTCGAGCTAGCTATCGAGCTTTAATGAACAACACTTTTCACGCTTGATTCTTGGACAGACTTACATGACTTTAACACTTGAACTTGAAATCTTATTTCTTGAAGCATTAAACACATCTTAGATCTACCCAATTACAAGTAAAGTGCGTTTTGTTAAAGGATTAGCCAATTACATAAAATATTGACATATGTTCCTAACATTAAATCACATATGTCCTAACAAATACTTTTGTTTGATTTTCCATTGATTTATTTAGATTATGACATCAAAATTAAAGTAGATGAATATGTAAAGTTAAAACTGTCTAAGATGAATTTGTAAAGCCAATATATTTATATATTTAATATTGTAAAAAAATTCATGGTAAAAAAATAAATATGAAAAAGACTAATTATGTGGCCAATGACGTGGTGATGGAGTGGCTCAACAGAAGCGTAGCAACAATAAATACTACGTTTTAGCTTTTAGGTATATATATATATATAAATATATATATATCAATTTTTTTTTTTTTTTGGTTGAGAAATAACAAATATATCAAGGTTAACAAAGACTATCGATTTGTTACATTTCAAAAAAAGATAATTAGACTAAAAACCAAAGGTACAATAACAATAATGATGATAATAGTCATATAAAAAAAATGATGATAATAATAAAAAATAATAATTTTTATGATAATAATAATCATAAGTTGAAGAATAAATCATCAGTATTATATTTAATCTGTTACCAAGTTTGCTTCATTTTTTAGCGAAGGAGAAGATGCAAGTTTAACTTAATTCCATTGATAAAGTTCTTTGTCATCAAATAATAGACTTAAATGGGCTCTTTTTGATATATACCATTGTCAGTTTCTTTAAGATCTTCTCTCCTTTTCTCGTGTGTGTGTTAAATACTTAGTATTCTAAAATAATAATAATAATAATAATAATAATAGACTTAAATTCAAATTCTTCTTGTACTAAAATCAATTAATATTTTGACCTAAATAATAAAGAATAATAATTTTGAAGTCAATACTATAAATTCAAATGCAATTGTATTTTAAACTAATTATAAATAAATAGATGGTTGAATCCCCATAATTCCAACTGTTTGTTATTGAAAACATCATTCTAAACTTTTATCATGTTGGACCAGGACTTGTGACTATGGCCCCCAAGATATATTTTTCAAATGGGGAAGTCTTCAAAAATCAAATATTCACAAAATTTGGGAAAATTAAAAAATATCTTAAGAGAGTACTGCAATAATATTGTACTACATCCTCTTACATGAATAGAGTATTGCTGTAAATAGTTTAAGTTTGATTTTTATTTTGGTGGGATCATGCGTTAGGGGGAAACCATTGGAAATATAAAGGAATTGAAGTGCGGCTTTTAGTAGGCACAAATAATTCATGTTACAAAGATTGGATGGCTGATAAAGATGAGATTGTCCCAACCCATAGAATCATTTCTAACAAAGTGAGTCATAACTACTTTGTTCCAACGTAGGTTAGCCAAAGAAAATTGGCTAATACTATATTATTCTAGACAAGTTTTTATTATTTTATTGGGAAAAAAAGGTACCATTTATAATAATAATAATAAAAAAAAGTGGATTGTAGTTTGCCATAACTGTGTTGTGACAATGGTAAGAGCTTGACAACAGATGTTTAACAGAAGGTACCTCAGGTTGGTTAAGTGACAATTTTCAAATCAAGAGTAGGCTTTGTTAAAATCGGCCAAACCTTAACTACAATTAACCCTTATTTTTAATATAAAAAAATGTTTTCACTAGTTTTTTTTTTTTAAATTTAAAAATTTTAAAAACTCAAAAATATCAAAACATCATCGTTTTTAAGGCACCTAATGGCACAACATGATGAAATTAGACGAAAAGACTAAATTGACAACAAGTGAAAGTCAAAAAGACTAGAAAAAAAAAGGATTGAATTGAATTTTAGACAAAATTAGAAGATGCAAATTATAATTTTGTCTTATTCTAATTTGTTGCCACTTTATTATTGGTTCAATTGATCATATTACAAAAATTGCATATTAACACTCTATTTGTTTTGCTGTAAAATTATATATCTAATCTTTTTCTAAAAAAAAAAAAAAAAAAAAACACACACACACACACACACAAAATTATTCATACTAGTCGCAAACCCGTGCGTTGCACGTGATAATTTTTTTATAGTGGTCTCATTAAATTTATTTATATTATTTTGCAATTTAGTCTAATTTAATAAAGAGTAATGTATTTCATAATCATGTTTTCATTTATAATAGGAACAATAAAAAATGTAACATATATAATTTTGTTGTATCAAAATGAGAACAATACAATTTTTTATAGGAATTCAAAAGGCAAGTTAGTGAACATATTCATTTTTTAATAAAATTTATTTATAACATTTTTTCTATCACTAAAAAGTATATAAAATTTGGAAATTATTCTTTTAGTTTTAAACAAACTTTCTAAAACCCTATTTTTTTCTACCCTTCAATCTAAAACTCCGAAAAATGTATCTAAAAAATTAATAAAACTTAACAATGATTACTTGGACCAATTAGGAAAACAATTTGTTGTTGATAATCTATTGAGGTTATTTTCTTTGTAGAAATTACAAATTCATCCACCAATCTATATATGCATAGTTGTAAAATAATAATAATAATAATAATAATAATAATAATAATAATGAAAATATAATTGCAAAATCTAAAATATGTCATTCATCAGATTATTTTCGTTTGACTAACCTTTGCTTTTCGTTGAATAAGTGGCATTATAAAGTACTTCTAATACAACTATTAAGAATACTTTCTCTACAAAACTACAATTTTTTCACCCAAAAATATTTTAAAATAAGCAAAATTTCGTAAAGTCTCATAGTTTAACATTTAAATGGATCACTAAAAAAAATCAAATTCTAACTTGCAAAACAACTAATTATTAACCCAAATCAAATCAACCAATGGGATAAAGAAAAAAAAACTTATGATCAAGAATTGGAATACCAAAATACGTAAATATGCATAAAAGTCTATACAAATTATCAAACAGAGAAACAAATGTAATGTGACAATTAAATCAACAATAACAAAAAGAACCATTAGTGGAAAATATACAAAAAGAAACCCCAGATATTTGATATCTTTTTCTTTGAATGAGATCTCAATTCTAGCGACGATTTCATTATTAGATATCTTACAACTGGAATCCTAAAATAAGTGGTTGAAACAAACAAAAAAAATTCATTGATAGAGAAACAAATTTGGAGAGAGAGATAAAGAGAGACTATTGACCTATTTTCTTTTGTCGTGGACAACTTGGAAGGAATAGAGGAGAGGGGTGGAAATGAAATAATAAGAAATTTATATAAAAATTAAGATGGAAGAGAAATGGTGGAAATAGATGAAAAGTTAAACAAAGTGAAACTATGAGTTTAAGAAGATATAAATGAGAAAATTTAAAAATCTATAGAGGGAATCAAATGAATTTATTTATTTTTTTAAATAATGTGTTAGGACATATGTGATTCACTTGTTAGGAACATATGTCACTATTTTATGTAATTGGCTAATCATTCGACAAAACGCACTTTACTTGTATTTGAGTAGATCTAGGATGTGTTTAATACTTCAAGAAACAAGGTTTCAAGTTCAAGTGTTAAAGCCATGCAAGTCTATCCAAGATTCAAGTGTGAAAAGTGTTGTTCATTAAATCTCGACAGCTAGCAATCTATCGAGCCTTGAAGAGTTGTTCCAGCCCGTGGCTCGACAACAACTCGACAGATAAGTATATGTCGAGGTTTATGAAGTTCAGTTTTTCAGGACTGTTTTTCATTCAATCCGTGATTGTATGTTTGGGTTTTCTTTTCTCACAACCCTAGACATATAAAATGATTATTTTAAGGGACGTCAAAGGTGACACAAGTTGCATAAGTGTTGAGCAAATTTTGTTCAAACAAATTGTGACCGGAGACAGAATTTTCTCTAGTTCATCTTTCTTGTGAAGAAGCTGTTGTGTTTGTGCACCGTAGGGTTTTGTAACCAAGGAGTTTCTCGATCTTCATCGTGTGATAAACTGAAGAACTTTGCAGCCAACAACCTTCTCTAGTTGGTGATTGAAGTCGCGTACTGGGACCCGCACAATTGGTTAGTCACGTACTGGGTTCCGTGCATTACAAGGAGAGATTGTTACTACAAAACAAGTCCAATTGGGTATTAAGGTAAGGGTTCAACTGTAGGTTGGTATAAGGTACTGGGATTCCTTTACTTGTAACCGCTTGTTTTGATAATAGTGGATTCTCGGGAGTAGTGACCTTAAAATCACTCGGTGGGGTTTTTGCCGTGTTGGTTTTCCCCATTCGTAAATAAATCACCGTGTCAATTTAATTTCCGCTGCATACTTAGTTTAATTGGTGATTTGTTTGTGCTACCACTCATTTTTCATGTTAATTTGATTAATTAACAAACTTAGCTAATTAATCAATTAATTTATCACAAGGGGTCGATTCATTTTTGGCCTATCAAGTGGTATCAGAGCAGGCACACTTTGATTAGGGTTAATCTTTGCTGTGTGATCCATTAACCCCTGTTGTCATGGCTGCAACCGGCTTGAAGAGATCTTTGTTTTCAAATACATCTTGTTTTTCTAATCTTTGCTTGTTTGAGTGTATCAGAAAATACAAGTCTAAAAGTTATTTGAATTCTATTATGATGACTATTGGAAAAGATCTCAGGTTGATCAAGAAGAAACTAGACTGTCTCAGAATGAAAATGTGCAAAGGAGTTCATTTGAGAAGAACGAAAATTAAAGGTTTAGCTTGTAAAAGGCAGATGAGAGAAAGCACCATTCCCATTGATCTGTCATCTAAGCATGAAGTGTGTTTTATGATGAAGTCCGCATTTAAGGTTATGGACACATGTTTGTGGTACTTTGACAGCGGTTGCTCAAGACACATTACTAGAGACCAATCTCTCTTCAAGGTTTTCAAGTCTAAGAAAGGTGGCAATGTCACTTTTGGTGATGGGAGCAAATCACAGATTAAAGGAAAGGGAATCATCTCTCTACCTGGACTGCCGGACATTGCAAATGTTTTATATGTAAAAGGTCTGAGAGTGAACCTATTGAGCATAAGTCAAATATGTGATCAAGACTTTATGGTGCTATTCTCAAAGGGAAAGTGTCTTGTCATGGATGAGTCAGGAAAGAAACTCATAAGTGGTGTTCGCACTCTAGACAATTGTTATAAATTGGTTCCTGATGCTGATATTGCATGCAATAGCATTCGTTTACCAAATGAAGATCTATGGCACCAACGGATGGGACATGCTAGTTATAAACATCTCTCTATTGTATCTAAGCATGAATCAGTCTTGGAGATACCAAAGCTTAGTAGAGTGAGCAATGTGGTGTGTGGACCATGTCAGCTTGGGAAACAGACGAAAGCTAAGCATCCGGGCACTCAGACATCTGCTACATCTAGACCATTGGAGCTTCTACATCTGGATCTTATGGGTCCAACTATAACCAAGTCTCTTGGTGGTAAGAGATACATCATGGTTGTGGTAGACAACTTCACTAGGTACACTTGGGTTATCCTCCTACGATCCAAGTCAGATGCTCTTGAGCACATTAAAACCTTGTGCACAAGATTGTAGAATGAAAAGAGCCTGAAGATTGATCGAATTCGAAGTGATCATGGTAAAGAATTCGAGAACTTATATATGGAGTCCTTTTGCACAAGATCAGGTATATATCAAGAATTCTCTGCTCCTATTACTCCTCAGCAGAATGGTGTAGTAGAAAGAAAGAACAGGGTTATTCAAGAGATGGCTAGAGCCATGTTGCACAATAAGGATGTGGCTAGAAACTTGTGGGGAGAAGCTGTTAACACTGCATGTCAAACGGTTAATAGGGTGTACTTTAGACTTGGTACCAAGAAGACTCCATTTGAGTTATGGAAAGGAAGAAAGCCAAATGTGAAGTATTTCAGAATCTTTGGAAGTACTTGTTTCATTCTCGAGGATAGAGAGAATGTGGGAAAATTTTACTCTCGAAGCGATGAAGGAATATTTCTAGGATACTTCTCTACAAGTAAGGCTTATCGGGTATATAACAAAAGAACCATGAAGGTAATGGAAACAGTGAATGTTGTTATTGATGAGTCTTCATATTTTGGTTCTGAGAAAGTTTGTGAGGAATTCCCCAAAGAAATTCTTCCTCCTGAGCCAAAGGAAGTTCTAGAAATTGTTGAACAAGAGCCCGCATCTCCAAGTACTCCTGGTACTCCTAGTGTTCTAGAAGATTCTGCAAATATATCCACTTCACCAGATTCTGAATCTCATGAAGAGAAAGGACCTTCTTCCAGGATTAAATTAAATCATCCTCTTGACGTTATTATGAGAAACATAAATCAACTCACATTAAGGAAGCATACAGTTGATAAATGTGTTGCTAACTTTGTGTCTTATTTTTGTTATTTGTCACAGGTTGAACCCACTAAAGTTGAGGAAGATCTTCTGGATGAAAGATGGGTTGAAGCAATGCATGATGAACTGCTTCAGTTTCAGAGGAATGATGTTTGGACTCTAGTACCTAGACCAAAGGGTGAGCACATCATCAGCACAAAATGGATATTCTGCAATAAGACTGATAAGGAGGGCAATGTGATCCACAACAAGGCTCGACTTGTAGCTCAAGAATACTCACAAATGGAAGGAGTAGACTATGATGAAACATTTGCCCCAGTTTCCCATATGGTGTCCATCAGAATTCTCCTAGCCCTAACATGTCACTTAAAGTTCAAGCTTTACCAGATGGATGTAAAGACTGCTTTCTTGAATGGGCTACTTAAAGAAGATGTCTTTGTGGCTCAACCAAAAGGATTCATTGATCCACACTTTTCGGATCATGTGTTGTACCTCAAGAAGGCACTTTATGGGTTGAAGCCAGCCCCTAGAGCTTGGTATGATCGGCTCACACAATACTTGGTGTCACATGGGTTCACAAGAGGAAAGGCTGATCAGACTCTCTTCATCAAAAGGGAAGTTGGCGAGTTGATCGTTGCTCAAGTCTATGTTGATGATATCATCTTTGGATCGATGAAGGATGAACTTGCACATAGCTTCTCAAAACTCATGCAGGCCGAGTTCGAGATGAGCATCATTGGAGAGCTGACTCACTTCCTTGGATTGCGAATTCGTCAACAAGATTCAGGTATATTCCTATCTCAGTCTAAATATGTTAAGAATCTTGTGAAAAAGTTTGGTTTGGAATCTGCTAGTTCTGTTAAAACCCCTATGAGCCCAAATGTTAAACTCACTGTTGACTTGTTAGGAAAAAGTGTTGATCCATCTATCTATAGAAGCATGATAGGTAGTCTCTTTACCTTACTGCTAGTAGACTTGACATTAATTACAATGTGGGAGTGTGTGCTAGATATCAGGTTAATCCCAAAGAATCTCATATGACTACTTTAAAAAGAATCATAAAGTATGTCAAAACCACTGTCGACTTTGGTGTGTGGTACAACAAGGATACAAATGATGTTTTAGCTGGGTATTCTAATGCTGATTAGGCTGAGAATGCTGATGATAGAAAAAGTACATCAAGTGGTTGTTTTTATGTGGGTAATAATCTTGTCTCCTGGATGAGCAAAAAGCAGAATTCCATCTTATTATCCAATGCAGAAGCTGAGTATATCGCTGCCGGTAACTGTTGCACCCAACTCTTATGGATACAAAAACTCCTCAATGATTATGGTATTTGTCAAGAGTATCTTACTATTTACTGTGACAATACCAGTGCCATCAACATCTCTAAGAATCTGGTTCAACATTCTCGAACTAAACACATAGAGATTCGACATCACTTCATTAGGGAGCTTGTCGAAGATGGTACTCTTACTCTTGAGTTTATTCACACTGATGATCAGAAGACTGATTTGTTTACCAAACCTCTTGACAGCAAACGGTTTGAATTCCTTCATCAAAACATTGGTGTCATCTCCCCGGATTGATCTCTTGCTCTCCTCTTTTCTCCTCATGCATTTGCATCTAATATTATGCATTGCTTTGTTTAATTTGTTTTTGTTTGTTTTCTTTTCAGTTTTGGTTTATTTTGTTTTTCATATAAAAATAAAAAATAAAAATTGAAAAATACAAAAACAGTGTGTGTTTTATGTACATTGGTACTTGTGTACCTTGGATGGCCATTGAAACAAAGTTTTCTAAACTTTGTATCTTTTGTAGCTTAGATAAGCATCTCTATGCACAACTAAGCAGGTGAGCTTCGTGGCTCGTGTTTGTGATGAGTAAGGTTAAGTGATCTCTTGTACTTAACACTCGTATCACTCTTTTTGACTGAAAGGACTAGAAAATTCTAAGAGAAAGACATAAATAACAATCTCACCACTGTTGCCCGCCAATCATGAAATGACATTTGTATGCTTCGGCATAGCAACAGTGGAATGTTAAAATGCTTAACATAATTGAGTATTTTTTTTCTCTCTCTTATATGCCCATGCATGATTTACTCAAAAAAAAAAATGCTTTATACATGATTGCAAGCGTGTATTCTAGGAGATGTGGGAGTTATAGGATGTACCTCGATGGTGATAGTCCCCATCAAACAGTTATGATTGTATGTGAGTTAAAGTGATTTTCTCATATCTCAAATCGCCATAACATGTAAACACTTATGCAATCTTGCGATATTTTTCACACACAACGCGCAATATTCTTTGCTACTCTTGATACATGTGCAGGTACAATGTGATTTGGCCATCACAAGGTTTACATGTGTTAATGTATGCTCATTAAACTGTTTTGACTTGTTTTTGAAATATAAAATTGGTTAGACTTGTTTATTGTGTGGGTGTGTTTTGGGATCTATGTGCTTAACTTTTTATTTTTGAGAGATGATTTTGAGAGTTCAAAATGTTGTTTGGATCCTTGGTTGAGTTGCATGTTTGATTGCATTCGTATCTGTGTTTTTCTCTTCTTGAAAAGTTATTTTTAAGCAATCTCGACACCTCCTCGACACCTGGCTTATCTATCGAGCTCTTTAGTTGCTTTTTATTGCAATCTCGACACCTCTCAATAGCTAGGTGGATCGATCGAGAAAGTTTCTGTCCCCTCGATAACTCCTCGACAAATTCTCGATCCATCGAGCTTCCTTTTGCCTTGGACACCTGCTCGATAGCTGCATCTGTCGACCCTCTTTAAAGCTCGACACCTCTTGACACCTCTCGATCTGTCGAGAGTTACTGAGCTTGTATAAATAGGGTCAGCCCAATTCGAATCTCACTTTCCTCGACCTCTCTTGATTGCTCTCAACCGTTTCACCTCCCAAACACATTTTTCTTTCTCTAAACTTCATTCCCAAGAGATTTTCGGCCTTTATCAAGTTTCTCTTCACTTGGTAAGTGTCTAAATCACTCATTTTCATGCATTTCATGATTTCTAACCTAAGTTTTTGGGATTTTTGAAAATTTTGGGGTTTTTCAAAATCAAAGAGGTTTTTGCAAAATTTTTGGGATGGATTTTGAAGATTTGATCTTAAAAACTTCATACATTGCATCTCATGTGCATTATAACTATATTTTCATGCATTTAGATGTGTGTTATATATGTTATCTGATTGTGTGTTGGTAGGATTGGATTGGGCTGAGCCCATGATGCAATTTTCTTTTGCATGTCACATATTCATGCATTCCCATGCATACGTACTCTCTTTTCAATATATTTTGATATATTTGAATTGTTTTGGGAGTTTTCTAAGTGCTTCTTTCTTCCCCCCTCACTCTCTAGTTTACGTTAGTGCATCATGGCACCAAAGCATAAATCTACTCCGTCCTAGAACCCTTTGCGTTCTAGGGCATCTTCTTCTTCTGATCCCACCCCCTATTCTGTTCGGTTCTGTGATGAGTAAGCCTGAAAGGACTTATCAGAGAACTTCTCTAGACAAGGCGTTCATTCGGAACGCCAAGTCATTTTGTCAGACTTCTCTGACACTAACCTACCCACTGTCATTCACAGTTGGGGTTGGGAGTCATTGTGTGACGTCCAGGTCACCTGTCCATCCGTGCTGATCCAAGAGTTTTACTCCAACATGCATGGATTTGATTATTTAGTACCTCATTTCATTACTCGCGTTTAAGGTACGCGCATTATTGTCACACCGGAGACTGTCTCCGATGTGCTCTGTGTCCCGAGGGTAAAGCATCCTGACTACCCCGGTTGTGAGCGTCTGAGGATTGTGTCCAAAGACAAGCTTATTTCTGCTTTCTGTGAGCACCCTTCTGGTTGGGGTGAGCGTCAGTTCACCTACTGTTCGGCCTTTTCTAAAGGCTTTCGGTTTTTTAACATGGTTATGACTTTTGTTCTTCATCCCCTTTCTCAATATAACTCTATTACCAAGCCCCGTGCTTGATTTTTGCTTTCTTTGATAGAGCATCTCACTAGAGATTTTCCCTTTCATTTCATTCTTTCTATTATAGATGTATATAGAGATACGGCGTCCCGTGATAAGCTCATCTTCCCTTCGGCTATCACGAGGATCTTACGCCATTTTTTTGTTCCCTTTCCTACTTCAGACCATTTTCATGTGATGTGTGCCATTGACGCCGCTACCATTAAACAGAACGAGGCGTAGTTCCATTCGAGGCGGTTCGATACGGCAGCTCTTCCCATTCCTTCTGCTCCATCCTCATCTGCTCCTTCCTCTTCTACGAGCAATATGGCACTCGAGGACATCATGACGTAGCTTCAGCACATGGATGCTTGCCTCGACACTCTCAGTGATGAGTTGTGTTAGGTGAACACCCGTGTTGGCCATATTGCTCGACGCCAGGCTGAGATGGGCGATTACACCGTGGCTTCCTATTCTGTGGCCTCTGCGGATGAGAGTGATGGCTCCAATAGTGCTGATGATGCTGAGGATGATGATGATGATGGAGATGCTAGCTCTTCCAGTGCTGACGAAATGTTTACTTTATACTCTTACCCTTTGTCACTCGTGACAAAAAGGGGGAGTAGTTTTGGTTATGAGAGTAGTCATAGTTAGGGGGAGAGTTAGTTTAAGAGATTTTTGTTAGGGGGAGAGTGCACTTTGAGGGATGTAGTGAGGACTTGATGTATTTTTTTCTTTTCTTTCTATTTGAGATACATTATACTTGTACATGGGTCTTGTGACCATTATTGACATACATTGTTATTATATTCATTATATAGTGATGTATGTTTTTCTTTTCACCTATCTCTCCATGTGTTGTTTCTTTTCTTTCTTTATACACATGTTTCTTATATTATGTATGCAATCTTTTATTTCTGTCTCACACTAAGATGCCATGATGAGTTTTGTTTAAAGTGTTTCAGAAATACAAGTTGTCAAAGTCTTTCTTGCCAAAGACTCTCTTCTTGCAAAGTTTTTCAAGAGTTTGTGTTAGGATAGATTGTACTCAACAAGTGAATATGAGTTGAGTGATTTATGACTTCTCTCATATCTCATTTGTTAGTTGTGGTTTTGTCACGGATTGCCAAAGGGGGAGATTGTTAGGACATATGTGATTCACTTATTAGGAACATATGTCACTATTTTATGTAATTGGCTAATCCTTTGACAAAACGCAATTTACTTGTATTTGGGTAGATCTAGGATGTGTTTAATACTTCAAGAAACAAAGTTTCAAGTTCAAGTGTTAAAACCATGCACGTCTGTCCAAGATTCAAGTGTGAAAAGTGTTGTTCATTAAAACTCGACAGCTAGCAATCTATCGAGCCTTGAAGAGCTGTTCCAGCCCGTGGCTCGACAGTAGCTCGACAGATAGGTATCTATCGAGGTTTATGAAGTTCAGTTTTTCAGGACTGTTTTTCATTCAATCCGTGATTGTATGTTTAGGCTTTCTTTTCTTACAACCCTAGACATATAAAAGGATTATTTTAAGGACCGTCAAAGGTGACACAAGTTGCACAAGTGTTGAGCAAAGTTTGTTCAAACAAATTGTGACCGGAGACAAAATTTGCCCTAGTTCATCTTTCTTGTGAAGAAGCTGCTGTGTTTGTGCACCGTAGAGTTTTGTAACCAAGGAGCTTCTCGATCTTCATCGTGTGATGAACTGAAAAACTTTATAGCCAATAACCTTCTCTAGTTAGTGATTGAAGTCTTGTATTGGGATCCGCGCAATTGGTTAGTCACGTACTAGGAGCCGTGCATTACAAGGAGAGATTGTCACTACAGAACAAGTCCAATTGGGTATTGGGGTAAGGGTTCAACTGTAGGTTGGTATAAGGTACTAGGATTCCTTTACTTGTAACCACTTGTTTTGATAATAGTGGATTCTCAGGAGTGGTGACCTTAAAATCACCTAGTGGGGTTTTTGCCGTGTTGGTTTTCTCCATTCGTAAACAAATCACCGTATCAATTTAATTTCCGTTGCATACTTAGTTTAATTGGTGATTTTTTTGTTCTACCACACATCTTGCATGTTAATTTGATTAATTAACAAATTTAGCTAATTAATCAATTAATTTATCACAACGGGTCAATTCGTTTTTGGCCTATCATAATAATAGGAGGAAATGAAAGATTGAATTAAGAAGACAATAGTTGAAGAAAATGAAAAGTTGAACAAAGTAAAAATTGCAAATAAAAACAATAATAATGGTGCTAAAGATAGTAAATAAAATACTAATTGTAAAAACCATGACTCAAAATAAGGAGATTACATACATGAGTTTAGTTGTATATTGCATATATAGCTTAGGCCTTGGACCTTGAGGTCAACTTTAATTCTCTTCCCACATACCCTCGACTTTGTATATTCATTTATGACTCCCATGTTCATGTATAACCCTTTCAGTGCTAAGTTTTATGAATTAAGTTAACCATGCAACACAACACTCCCTTATTTTAAAATGAACAATTGCCAAATGTGTTTTCCGTATTAGATTCAAATTTGTTACTCTCTCTCATTCTACACATTACAAATATTGTCTATTTAATAAAAAAGAATTCTACAAGTATTTATTATCTTATCTCTATAAATATATCATTCTTTTTTTTAATAATATTTTTTTAAGGTGAACCATATTCCTCTAATTTCTATTGTAGTGTGTTATATTTGCCTAATATACAACTAAACTTTATAAATTAAAAATTTATTATTCAAATTTCTCATCTCTTAAGGAATAATGAAATTATAATAATAATCAAAACTCATCACAAAATTACAATGTTATCTTAACCAAAACTAAAATGAAACCAAAGGAATAAAAAACAGACTTTATAATAATTTATTACTCAAACAATTGGTAGGAATATTCAAATTCATAGCCATGTAGATTGTGTTTTGATATTGAAAGTTCAAATAGTGTGTAAAACACCCATGAACGACTAGACCCCCAATTTACAAATTACCAACACAAGCTTATTATCAAACAATGTATGTGCAAAATATGAAAATAAGCTCAAACAGAATAGGTAAAACAATCTAAACCAAAATTATTCACAACCACAGCAATAATTAAAAGGCAAAGATTAAGGGAAGAAAGATGCAAATACAAAGACAATACAGCGATGTGTTATCGAAGAGGAAACCGAAGTCCTCGGCGTAAAACCTCTCCGCCGCCCTCCAAGCGGTTAATAATCCACTAGAGAATAAGGTTTGGATACATGAATAGCAGAAGACCCTCCAAGCCTAATCTACCCAGTGCACCTAAGCCCTCCAAGCTTCTTGCTCCAACAGGGTTACGCCGAACCTTGTCTTTTCTAGCTTACCGGATCCCACGATCGCCCATTACATCAACCAAAATGAATTGGTCCCTTTTGAACTGCTTCCCAAGTACTAAATAACCTCCTCACGGATATAGGTATGGTGAGATAAGGATTTGGCTAATGTACCTCTTAAGGATGTATCAATGGAGAGGGTGAGAGTAGAGGACTTTGGAGAATCAAAGGATGAAGATTGTGGATGAGTCAATCTTGTTTTTCTCTAGGGTTTCTCTCTCAAAATTCTCTCTGGAAACTCTCTACATTTCGTGGGTATAAGGGTATTTATAGTAGGGTGTGTATGGAATGCGAAGAGTCAGTTACAACCAAATAGGGTGTTCTGGCGACTTGAGCTCGCGACTTGAACGAGTCGCGAGTTTGAGTCACGAGCTAACTGTCTGGCCAGACTCAAAGTTTTGTCCTGTAGTGCAACAACTGGCATGACCCTTTAGCTCCCCTACATGCTTCACACATGTGCCACTTCTGGCGACTCGCCAGTCGCGAGGCCCTTCTTGAGTGCACACTTTTGAGTTTTTCTTCACACTCTCTCACACACTACCCATACATGATTCCCACCTAAATACAGGGTTTTTAAATGTTGAATTACAAGCAAATTTGGCACGAAATAAAGCCAACTAATGATTGAATAAATTCAACCTTACAATCTCCCCCTTTGGCTATTCCGTGACAAAACCCTAAAACAAACTCTAGACTTAACATGTGAGTTGTGAATAGTTGAACAAAACTCACTCACACCTAACTCTGGAATCTGTGAAGTTCTTGAACCATACAGACAAGTATTTCCTGAAAACAACAACACAATACGATCATTGTAAGCAGAAAACTTGAAATGCATATGAAGCAAGCACAATGCGATCAAGCAAAAAGGAATGAAGCAATAAAGCATGGCTTGACCAAAAACGAACAATCACTATAAATAGTGACTATAATGATCATTCACACAAGGAATGAACATCTGAACATGCAAGCTAATAAGCTCAATGCAAAATATCATTTGCATATCCAACACTCAACCGATACAACAACACAAGGTAATTGCATCAAGGTTATAAAATCCAACAATGGCACAAGAGTGATGTACTTAAAGAAATGCATAATATTAACAACAAGTACTAAGCTACAAAGCATGGGTACAAAAACAAAGTACTGAATAACAACTGAAATATATAAACCAAAGTACCAAAAGCTTTAAACTAAAGCACAGTAAAAACATCCATGAGTTTAAAACAATATAAAAACTATAAATAAATAACTGTAAAACAGACAAGCCAATCATAGGTTAGTCTATCCAAAAGTATGTATGTGTATATGTATCAGCTTCCTCCTCTTGAGCAAACAACTCCCCTTATCACTATGCATACTTCCCTTCTTGTGTAGCTCTCCCCCTTACGAAATGCTCTCCTCCTTTTTAGCACGAATAGCTAAAGGCTCTTCTCTAGTTTTTGCTGAATAGCATCTAGCTATGTCTCAATGGTCGTGAGACGCATTTGGACTTGATTGTTGGTGGAGTAGAGAACCTTTTCAAATCCGGCAATACGCAGATGCAGACTCTCAAACAAGATGCCCAACCTGTCATCTTGGTGGCTAGATTGTTCATGCTGAATGCTAGTCATCTGTAGCTCAGGAGTAATGGGAGAAGCAGTCTTGATATGCACAGGTGTAGCTGAGCCATAACTGGATGAAGTGGCATGAAGGAAAGGTTCACTCTTAGGTGTTTTGGAAGAATGACTTTTGCTGGCTTGAAGGGAAATCATGCATAGTGGACGAAGACGAATCATTTTCTTTCCATCATTTGGCGGACGAACCCCTTTAAGTACCATGATTTTCATGATCAGACTACAAAAAGGAAGGCATGTTCTTGTTGCTGTTCGTGCTGCCGTTTTCCCTATTAACTGGAAGATGTGAGCAGAAATGTCAATTTGAACTCCGGTGATAAGATCACATAGAAATTGTGCTCTTCCAAGGTTGATGAATCTAGTGTTTGACAGTGGATAAAGGTTGAAGAACATGATCAAAGTGAGAGTTTTCAGTTCAGGTGCAAACTTTGCAGTTCCAATGGATGTGCCTTTGGATGAAATCTCATGATCTGGCCTAAGGATTTGAAGAATATCTTGCACTTGAGGAAGCTTATCATCATATGGAGTGAGGTCGACATTTGTCGATCGAGTGATCCGAAGAACCTCTACAATGTAATCTGGAGTAATGATGAATTCCTTTCCTCGGACCCAACACTTTAGTTCAACTCCGGTAAATCTGGCGTTTGAGTAGAACTCCTTGACTAGTTCATCAATTGGATCCTCGAAGTTCCCAAATAGATTAGCCCAATCTTTCTCCTCAAATATCCTAGGAATAAAAGTCGTTCCCAGGGTATCAAATCTCACAATCCGTTCCACCACAGTAGGAGCTTTCTCAAAGATGCTGGAGTATGTCTGAGAATTGAAGGGAGTCCTGAATCTCTCACTGTTTGAATCTTAAGACAAATGTCGAGTCCATTTTGAAACATGGGATGATGGAACATCACTCACAGGCTCTTTTCCTCGAGAGGAACGGTGAGACATCTGCAAAAGAACATACACACAGTAGAGAACCAAGTGCAAAACCACAAGACATAAACAAAAACTTGATTAAATCCAAGTTAGTCCTTGAAAATAAACACATTGTTATTTAGAAAGACATATCACTCAATCATGGTAAATGAACCAAGTATGCAGTATTTAAGCATGAGCAACATTGGTGCATGTGGTGTGCACATTTGATGAATGTGCAGGCACTACTAAGCACAATGTAATCTATGAAATCCATAGAATCACAAGTAACTGTCTTTGAGACTTTTTACCATGGGCATGATATGCACAACACAGTACAAGCGTGATATTTCTACTCACAAATGAGAAGCAAACATGAAATCATGTAAAACAATCATCATAGAAACAATATCAACCAAACCCATTCAATAAACTCAACAAAATAAACCCAACCCGTATTCGAACATCACATTTTCAAATCTCAACAA
Organism: Notholithocarpus densiflorus; assembly: GCA_030021035.2. Lineage (NCBI taxonomy): Eukaryota > Viridiplantae > Streptophyta > Magnoliopsida > Fagales > Fagaceae > Notholithocarpus > Notholithocarpus densiflorus. The sequence continues at coordinate 3,137,445 of JARYZH020000039.1, forward strand.
AAACTCAAAAAATCAAGAAAACAAAGGCTATAAGCATGAAATATTTTGAGAAAAATGGAAAACCCATACCTTTTCTTGAAGTTTGAAGAAGAGATGATGATGAAAATGGTGGGTTTTTTATAGAGAACATGGTGAGTTTGTGAGAGAGATGAACAGACAAGACAATGAACAGTCAAAATGAACGAGGAAAAACTGAAAAGTTTTTAAAAACTGTCCTTAAAGCGCAAAACATGCGTTTTTCACAACTATATTGAGTCGTGAACAAGTCGCCAAAGCAAGCCGCCAAAAACCCTTCTAACAAAATTTTGCAAAATTGTCTAAGTGTTTTTCGCAACTTGAAGGTCCACCCGCAAGGAAGTCGCGAAGGGAGCCGCGAAACTTTCTGAGTATACCTCGCGATTGGAACTTCCACTCGCGAACAAGTTGCCAAACAAAGTCGCGAGAAATCTAAAAACCCAGATTTTTAAAAATTTTCTAAGTCTTTTTCGCGACTGGGACTTTGACCCGCCAGAGAGTCGCGAAAACTTTCTGTGTAAGCTCGCGACTAGGGCATGTGACTGGCTTGACCCGCGAGGCAAGTCGCCAAAACAAACACTTTCCAAAAACAATTAAAACACTCAAAAATCTTTTTGTGTTTGATCAACATACAATTGAGCATATGCGACACATTTAATCAAGTACAATCACACAAATGAATAAGGCATTCATTGAACATAGACATGTGTGATTTGTGTGAGTACCAATGAGGATATAGTCCTTAGTCTAATGTGAAGCTTCAATGATCAATTCAACCAAGTCATACACAATTAGCACGAGGATAAGTGATCAATCTCAATTATAGAAATATGCATATATGACCTCCCACATAAACTTGATTACATAATTTTGAAGCTTTTCATTTGGCTCCATTCACATCATAACATTTGATTTTTTTGAATCAATACATCTCATTTTGAGATCGATGCCTGAAATTTTTAATATTTCAATTTGATGAGTATGCCTTTGGCTTTTTGGGCATCATACATTTTCATAAAGGTCGCTTTCCCTTTTCCCTAGTCAAATACTAGTATGTGCGACAGCTTTTGCAGCACATTATCTCTTTTAATTTTGAGATTTACATTTGTTGAGCTCTTTAAGCGAAAAAAAATAAAAGAGTGGGAAGATATATAGGCACAAGTCTATGCATGTTTCAAGATCAACAAAACCATTGACTAACCATTCATGACAAGTTTGAAGATCTATTTACAACAGTCACAAAGATGTCAAGATTTTTCCCACAATGATATGAGTGCATGAAGAACAAGCCACGCTCGTAAATGCACAAAGCCATTAGTACAAAGGTACAAGGCAAAACATGCTTGTGACAATACACAATAATGCCGATCAAACTTTTTGATTTTCTACTTTTTATGTGTTTTTGGATTTTTGACACAAAAACAAATAAAGATTGATAAAAAAAAATGTAAAAACATTTAAAGTAAATAACAAACAAACAAGCAAAAGTTTTCAACACTTGCTGGAACGATAACAAAAAGCACACAGCCAATCAAAGTCACAAAGCATAGGAAGTATTAATGCATGGACATGTTGTAATGCTTATGCATGTGTACCCTTCTTCACCCACACGACACTTGCGTTTGGGGTGATATCCCTAGAGGATTGGGTACGATCGTTGTGACTTTCAAACCTTCTGGTGAAGCTTTCCAAACAGGTGATGAATGCGTCAATCATCCTCATCACATCCCTCACTCTGGGATTGCCTTCTTGGTCTTTTGATTTCTCAGTAGTCCTGTTCCTTTTGTCATTTCTTGGTCCTCCTGACCTTGGAGCACTTGCATTCTTCAATGCTCTAAGCTTATGACAATTTGGTTTGGTATGTCCTTGAAGTCCACAATGATGGCAAAAATGTTTTTTTCTCAGACCTCTTTGTGATTTTGGAAGTGATTTCCCTTTAGCTTCAGGTTTGACCACTGATTGGTTACGAGGCTTTTCAAACACTCGTTGGTCAGTCACATTCCTCTTCCTCTCCACCTTCACTTTCTCAGCAGTCGTGGTAGCTACCATTGGTTCCTTGGCTTTCACAAACTTCATTTCCCTGGATATATTGGCAACCGAACTGCTCTCTCCGATGTATCCCAATTCACTTCTATCGGAGAATGGTTTTTGATGAGCAAGTACATCATCAAGCTTCTTGGAGGAAACCCACTCTACTTTAGCATTCGCTTGAATCACTTCAAGCTCAAGGAATTTGATCTTTGAATAAGCTTCGGTTAACTCTCCGTTCAGTGTCTCCATTTCACATTTGTTCTCCTTGTATCGCACTAGAAGACTTTTATAATCTTGTTCTGCTCTCTTCATCTTTTTAATGGCTGCCTTAACCACTTTTGCATATTCACCGGTCTTCTCAAGGAGGGAATTGTAGGTCTCTTGCAGTCCCATGGTTCCTTCATCTTCCTCATCATCAGATTCCTCTACTATCCCTATTGACTCCAATTCAGTGTGCTCACCAAGCTCTTCCACTAGTGCACCCAAATCATCCGAAGATTCCACAGGAGCAATGGTCATGAATGTAGAGAAGTTTCCCTCTCCATTACAGCTTTCATCTGAATCTGAATTAAAGGAGTCGGTGTCATTAAGAGTAGTGGCATACACTTTGCCCTTCGCTCTTAAATAATTAGGATACTCTTTCTTGAGATGTCCTTGTCCGTTGCACTCGAAGCACGTGATTCCTTGAGAGGATTGAGAGTCCTTCCCATCTTTCCTCTTGAAATCCTTTTTCTCCTTTTCAAAATTTGGGAATTTTTCCTTCTTAGCAAACTTTCCATTCTTCTTTTCAAGAACTTTCGGAAATTCTTCACAAGATATGCCACATCTTTATCGACCTCATCCAATGAGTCGTAAGCTTCCACCCTCTCATTGATCGTCTTTAGAGCAAGGGATTTGCTATTCCTTTGTGAAGGTAGAGACAACTCATTTGTTTGAAGTGAGCCAATTAGTTCTTGAACTTTGATATCATCAAGGTCCTTGCTCTCTTCAATTGCTGTATGGACAAGTATGCTATTAATATTTTGGATTCTTTTATTCATTTTTTTTTTTAAATCTCTTCTATCATTTATGTTCACTAGTTGGGCATTACTTAAATTTGATCTCTCTTGTGTGACATTGGGCCAGGGGTGTGCAGCCAATCCACCAACCTGCCAAAACTAACCCAATCCAACCCAACCTGTTGGGTTCGGTCGATATTTAGGGGTTGGTGGATTGGGTTGGGTTGTAAATTTTTTTTTACAATGGGTCGAGTTGGGTTCGGATCATAATATTAATTAATCTACCTAACCCAACCCAACCTACTTATATTTAATATATATTTAAAATTTTAAAAATATATTTAATATATATTTTAAAATATAATATACAATTTTGTCCCTCTTCCTAAATGAAACTCAAACCCTAAGTTCTACTCATTTCAATATCCTTCTTATCTTATGTTACTCTCTCTTTATCGCCACTCCAACTCCTATTTTGAGTCCTAAATAAAATCCAAATCTTAAGTTCTCTTCATATAGTTTGTGTTAGTTTGGTGTTATGCTCAATATTATTTGATTATAAATTTGCTCTTATTTGTGGTGGTGTTATTCTAATGCTCAATTTAATAATAATAATTTTAATAATAATAATTTAAAAAAAAAAAATTGTCCAACCCATAGGTCCAACCTGATCCAACCCGAGAATTTTTTTTTTAACCCACCATGGTGTGTTAAAAAGAATTCAACCCAACCCTATCCGACCCATAGAATGAGTTGAATGACTCGTCTTCACTCATTTTCAACTCTTCAAATCGAATGGTTAGCATCTGCAACTTAGTATCTTTCACCTTATTTGTGCCTTCATAGGTGGTCTCCAATATCTGCCATGCCTCCTTGGCAACTGTTACGTGAGAAATCCTGTGGAACTCATTTGGAGAAACACCACAAAAAATAGCGTTTAGTGTTTTGCTATTTGCATTTACTGCCGCAAGAGCCGCCTTATCCCACGTGGATTTAGCGGCCTTCGGCCTAGTCCATCCTACATCTACTATATCCTAAACACTTTCATCAATTGAACACAAGAATGCCCTCATTCGGACTTTCCAAAAGGCATAATTGCTGCCATCAAAATATGGTGGAGCATTTAACGATTGAGATCGATCCATCTCAAACGGGGTCAAGGATCGCACTTAGGTAATTAAACCACAACAAGTGCACCCGCTCTGATACCAATTAAAAGTTCAAATAGTGTGTAAAACACCTATGAACGTTTAGACCCCCAATTTACAAATTACCAACACAAGCTTATTATCACACAATGTATGTGCAGAATATGAAAATAAGCTCAAACAGAACAGGTAAAACAATCTAAACTGAAATTAATCACAACCACAGCAGTAATTAAAAGGCAAAGATTAAGGGAAGAAAGATGCAAACACAAAGACAACACAGCGATGTGTTATCAAAGAGGAAACCGAAATCCTCGGTGTAAACCCTCTCCGCCGCCCTCCAAGCCTAATCTACCCAGTGCACCTAAGCCCTTCAAGCTTCTTGCTCCAACAGGGTTACGTCGAACCTTGCCTTCTCTAGCTTACCAGATCCCACGATCGCCCATTGTATCAACCAAAATGAATTGGTCCCTTCTGAACTGCTTCCCAAGTACCAAATAACCTCCTCACAGATATGGGTATGGTGAGATAAGGTTTTGGCTAATGTACCTCTTAAGGATGTATCAATGGAAAGGGTGAGAGTAGAGGAATTTGGAGAATCAAAGGATGAAGATTGTGGATGAGTCAATCTTGTTTTTCTCTAAGGTTTCTCTCTCAAAATTCTCTCTAGAAGCTCTCTACATTTCGTGGGTATAAGGGTATTTATAATAGAGTGTGTATGGAATGCTAAGAGTCAGTTACAACCAAACAAGGTGTTCTAGCGACTCAAGCTCGCAACTGGAACGAGTCGAGAGTTTGAGTCGCGAGCTAACTGTCTGGCCAGACTGGAAGTTTTGTCCTGTAGTGCAACAGCTGGCGTGAGCCTTTAACTCCCCTACATGCTTAACACGTGTGCCACTTCTGGCAACTCGCCAGTCGCGAGGCCCTTCTTGAGTGCACACTGTTGAGCTTTTCTTCACACTCTCTCATACACTACCCTTACATGATTCCCACCTAAATATAGGATTTCTAAATGCTGAATTACAAGCAAATTTGGCACGGAGTAAAGCCAACTAATGATTGAATAAATTCAACCTTACAGATATAATCTCAAATTCTTATTTCCAAAAAAATTTAAGTATTAACCCAAAACCAAAATTCAATCAAAGCTATAAAAGGGAAAAAGAAGGCTTTTATGATGGGAAAAAAAAAAAACGCACACACAACACAATACCAAAACACATATTAAAAAAAAAAAAAAAGAACCATCAACCTTAATTAGAGTTATAAGGAAGAATAAAAATCCACCAAAAGAGATGAGAGAGAGAGAGAGTACTCACATTTTTGTGTGGGAAAAATATGGATTGAATGGGAGAAATGATATCAAATTTAAACAAAATAAAATAGGGAGAAAACGAGTCAAAATATAAGAAAGATAGAAGGATGAAAGAATTGTAACGGTAAAGAATAAAGTAGTGGAGAGATAAAGAGGTAAAACGGGAGGAGAAAAGTTGGAAGAAATGTAATAGTAAGTGTGAACTGATAGGGAGAAGAAGAGTTTTTTTTTTTTTTTTTTTTTTTTAAGAATTGGGAGAAAATTTTAAAACGAGAAAAGAAAAGATAAAAAATAAGTGGATAATATGGCTCAATAGGAGCGTAGCAACAATAAATGCTACGCTTCAACTTTTATATATATATATATATTTATATATATATATATATATTTATATATATATATATATATATATATATATATAAAGATTGGTATTCAATGAAATATCATGAAGGAACTCTCAGAGTCATCCTCATTTTTGCCAACTGCTTTTGTGCAACTTTTGGCAAGAGGAGTTGCATCGAGTTCAAGATTGGTTGCATGATGGAATTGTTCTAGAAAGCTTGTTGTATGAATGTTCATGTAACCAAGTAAAGACAAACTAGATATACCTTGAGCAAGTTCACTGAAAAGATTGTTCATTGAGGGATCAGTGAATTCCAACAATATCATGTTCCCTTCTTTTTCTAGTATCTTTCCCATCAAATGAATTTGAGACAAGTTGAAGAAATGCAACCCACTAAGACCTCAGTAGAAACTGAACTGATACATACAAGTTACTTCAAAGGTTTATGATACTTATCTTATCAAAAAATAAATAAATAAATAAAGGTTTATGATATCTACAAATATGGAATAATAGAAGACTCATGGAAAGTACTAGAGAAAAATAAGTAACAGTAAGGTTCAAGTTCATTTGAACACATTGGCAAATGTCCTACTGCGATTATTGGCAAAAATCCAAATACCAAAAGAGAAGCAAGTTTCCATAGTTTTGGAAGAGTATCTTCAACAAATTTGTTGAATTTTTAGCTAAGAGTCACTGGAGGTCTAGTGCTGTCATTTCACCCATCTAGAATGGTACAAATCTCTAATCCCTGCGAATCTATTCCAATCTGGAGCAAGGAGTCCACAATGCGTACCATTCTGCAGTGAAAAAGGTATAATTCTGAAGAAGCTATTGTTGTTTAGGCACAATGGTTCAAGCTTATATTAGGAAGCCATTGAATTGGGAATTTCAAGGTTTTTGTAACTAGTTTTATATGGGTCAAAATAGTCAATGTGCCAATAATGATTAAATCCTCCTGATTGAGGTTTATCTTATATGTCAAGAACTATCAAGGCACTCTTTATTCGTGTTTTGGCACAAAATGAGGATTTGGTCTGGAAAAGTGATTTTGTGCAATGTTCAAAATTGTGGCATTTGGATATAACCATTATGGTAGCTAACCCTTGAAACAATTAAAGCTTAATCAACAACTTCAGAATTTAGCCATGCCTTGGATACGTTCCATCACATTTGTTGATCAATTTAATGTACATAGCCAATTTCCAGAACCGTCTGAAATTCCTATTTGTGAGAGGTCTTACTGTTTAAGATTTTTGTGTTTGTAACCAAGTAGGAAATTATGGATTGATCTAACAAGAACTCAATTTGAAAAAATTAATTTCAAAAGTAGCCCCATTGTAGCTGACATTCATGAGAATAGAGTTTGAAGACAAATCTAAATTCTTTTCATTTTAAGACTTCAACAAAATGCATTTCAGACACAATGTCCTCCAAGAAATTCTGTTGAATATTTTAACTCCTTCCAAGTATGAGAGTAGAACCCAGCTTTCTAGTGTGATGCCGCCATTCAATTGATTCAATTTAAGATGCAATGTCCACAAGGTTAACAATTTTCCAAGAGATTTTTAGATGGGACCATCGCAGAAGTTATCAAATATACAAAGATATGCAAGATGCCTAAATTGGTCTAAGAAATATGGGATTTTCCCTGTAAGCTGACTGTTGGACAAAAACATGTTAAGGTTGCAAAGATTTAGTTTGGTAATCGGTGCTTGACCTTGTAGATTACTGGAGCCTAAGGGAATGTATGGAAGTTTATTACTAATTGCTATTGTGCCATTAAATGATTCATAGAAAGATTAAGTGGGATGTAAAATTGACATTTGCAGGGACCAAGTTGGGCATTACTTAAATTTGATCTCTCTTGTGTGACATTGGGCCAAGGGTGTGCAGCCAATCCACCAACCTGCCAAAACTAACCCAATCCAACCCAACCTATTGGGTTGGGTCGATATTTAGGGGCTGGTGGATTGGGTTGGGTTGTGAATTTTTTTTTACAATGGGTCGAGTTGGGTTCGGGTCATAATATTAATTAATCTACCTAACCCAACCCAACCTACTTATATTTAATATATATTTTAAAATATAATATACAATTTTGTCCCTCTTCCTAAATGAAACTCAAACCCTAAGTTCTACTCATTTCAATATCCTTCTTATCTTATGTTACTCTCTCTTTATCGCCACTCCAACTCCTATTTTGAGTCCTAAATAAAATCCAAACCTTAAGTTCTCTTCATATAGTTTGTGTTAGTTTGGTGTTATGCTCAATATTATTTGATTATAAATTTGCTCTTATTTGTGGTAGTGTTATTCTAATGCTCAATTTATATAATAATAATAATAATAATAATAATAATAATAATAATAATAATAATTTTTAAAAAAAAAATTGTCCAACCCATAGGTCCAACCTGATCCAACCCGAGATTTTTTTTTTTAACCCACCATGGTGTGTTAAAAAGAATTCAACCCAACCCTATCCGACCCATAGAATGAGTTGAATGACTCGTCTTCACTCATTTTCAACTCTTCAAATCGAATGGTTAGCATCTGCAACTTAGTATCTTTCACCTTATTTGTGCCTTCATAGGTGGTCTCCAATATCTGCCATGCCTCCTTGGCAACTGTTACGTGAGAAATCCTATGGAACTCATTTGGAGAAACACCACAAAAAATAGCGTTTAGTGTTTTGCTATTTGCATTTACTGCCGCAAGAGCCGCCTTATCCCACGTGGATTTAGCGGCCTTCGGCCTAGTCCATCCTACATCTACTATATCCTAAACACTTTCATCAATTGAACACAAGAATGCCCTCATTCGGACTTTCCAAAAGGCATAATTGCTGCCATCAAAATATGGTGGAGCATTTAACGATTGAGATCGATCCATCTCAAACGGGGTCAAGGATCACACTTAGGTAATTAAACCACAACAAGTGCACCCGCTCTGATACCAATTAAAAGTTCAAATAGTGTGTAAAACACCTATGAACGTTTAGACCCCCAATTTACAAATTACCAACACAAGCTTATTATCACACAATGTATGTGCAGAATATGAAAATAAGCTTAAACAGAACAGGTAAAACAATCTAAACTGAAATTAATCACAACCACAGCAGTAATTAAAAGGCAAAGATTAAGGGAAGAAAGATGCAAACACAAAGACAACACAGCGATGTGTTATCAAAGAGGAAACCGAAATCCTCGGTGTAAAACCTCTCCACCGCCCTCCAAGCGGTCAATAATCCACTAGAAAATAAAGTTGGGATACATGAATAGCAGAAGACCCTCCAAGCCTAATCTACCCAGTGCACCTAAGCCCTTCGAGCTTCTTGCTCCAACAGGGTTACGTCGAACCTTGCCTTCTCTAGCTTACCAGATCCCACGATCGCCCATTGCATCAACCAAAATGAATTGGTCCCTTCTGAACTGCTTCCCAAGTACCAAATAACCTCCTCACAGATATGGGTATGGTGAGATAAGGTTTTGGCTAATGTACCTCTTAAGGATGTATCAATAGAGAGGGTGAGAGTAGAGGAATTTGGAGAATCAAAGGATGAAGATTGTGGATGAGTCAATCTTGTTTTTCTCTAAGGTTTCTCTCTCAAAATTCTCTCTAGAAGCTCTCTACATTTCGTGGGTATAAGGATATTTATAATAGAGTGTGTATGGAATGCTAAGAGTCAGTTACAACCAAACAAGGTGTTCTGGCGACTCAAGCTCGCAACTGGAACGAGTCGAGAGTTTGAGTCGCGAGCTAACTGCCTGGCCAAACTGGAAGTTTTGTCCTGTAGTGCAACAGCTGGCGTGAGCCTTCAACTCCCCTACATGCTTCACATGTGTGCCACTTCTGGCAACTTGCCAGTCACGAGGCCCTTCTTGAGTGCACACTCTTGAGCTTTTCTTCACACTCTCTCATACACTACCCTTACATGATTCCCATCTAAATACAGGATTTCTAAATGCTGAATTACAAGCAAATTTGGCACGGAGTAAAGCCAACTAATGATTGAATAAATTCAACCTTACAGATATAATCTCAAATTCTTATTTCCAAAAAAATTTAAGTATTAACCCAAAACCAAAATTCAATCAAAGCTATAAAAGGGAAAAAGAAGGCTTTTATGATGAAAAAAAAAAAAAAAAAAAAAAAAAAACGCACACACAACACAATACCAAAACACATATTAAAAATAAATAAATAAAAAAAAACCATCAACCTTAATTAGAGTTATAAGGAAGAATAAAAATCCACCAAAAGAGATGAGAGAGAGAGGGAGTACTCACATTTTTGTGTGGGAAAAATATGAATTGAATGGGAGAAATGATATCAAATTTAAACAAAATAAAATAGGGAGAAAACGAGTCAAAATATAAGAAAGATAGAAGGATGAAAGAATTGTAACGGTAAAGAATAAAGTAGTGGAGAGATAAAGAGGTAAAACGGGAGGAGAAAAGTTGGAAGAAATGTAATAGTAAGTGTGAACTGATAGGGAGAAGAAGAGTTTTTTTTTTTTTTTTTTTTTTAAAGAATTGGGAGAAAATTTTAAAACGAGAAAAGAAAAGATAAAAAATAAGTGGATAATATGGCTCAATAGGAGCGTAGCAACAATAAATGCTACGCTTCAACTTTTATATATATATATTTATATATATATATATAAAGATTGGTATTCAATGAAATATCATGAAGGAGAATGTTTGGGTTATCTATTTGTAGAGAAAATTTTATGTGTAATGGAATAGGTGCAATTGTAAAGTCTCTCAAACATGTATCTTCTCACAAGCTTATCCCCATACATTCAAGAGAACTCGCATTAGTGCTTGAATAATAGAAAAATGACCACATTCTAGTTAATCAAGTCCAAAAGTCACTACAAGAGTTAGGCTTTTTTTTGTAGTAGTACTTTAGGTTAAGTAATAGTTTGGTTCTCAAAACAAAAAAAACAAAAACAAAAAAAAAAAAAAATCACTCACATCAAGTCATGTAAAATTGTGTAAAAATACATTATTGCTACAATAACTGTGTAAATTTACATTGATACTGTTCATTTTACATTTAATTTTTTATTTTATTTTTTACGTATCCCAAGAATAAGGAAAAAAAATGGATGGTGGTTGTTGTATGTGAAAAAATATAAACAATTAAAAAAAATAAAAAAATTGATATTTTAATGATATATGATGTAAAATAAATAATCTCACATGTGGTGTTTTGACATGTTGTATTTTAAAAAGTGACTATATAAAATAGAAAATACAAGTTGGAAAATAGAAATGAATTTTTGTAAGAAAATGCTCCCACACATATTCTTATCTTGACCATCGGTCATTGCCATAGAAGGGACCTCAACTCGCATGTAAGGGCTTTTTTTGGAAGGGAAGAAATTGTTGGGCTTTGTGAAGTCTAGTTATATTTGATCCAGATTTATGAACCAACCCGAAATAAAAGTGTTACGGTTTTTAATGAGATTTTTTCTGAGGCTTAGTCCATGGAGTGACCTAGGAAATATTTTTGGTCTTTTAGCCTATTGTGAATCCTATGCACAGGATAGAAAATCGGTTTGGTGTGTTGTTTTGAGAGAGAAAGCTGCACTGCCGCATCTTGTATTCTTTCCCTGTGAATAGTAAAATCTCTGCAATTTCGTTGTCGTAGTCAAATTGTCAAACCGTTTAAATATTGTCTTGTGGACGTAGTCATATTTTTTTTTCTCTATCTTTGCATCTCCCAGATCTTGAAATTTCTTGTACATTCCCTACAGAAATGGATGAGAATCTAAGAAAGATTGAAGGAAAGGAAAATTATTAGTAGTGCTTTTCTTTGTAATCTACATGCTAAATTCATTGTTAGGACTTGGGATATGGCACCGCTTTTTGCCACATCGTGCCTATGAACATTAAGAGTGTACATCAACAACATTTTTCCATGTAACAATTGAAATGATCATCCGCGAAACCAAGTTTAACAGTGAACCACAATCTATTCTTCTGTCATTTTCTCTTCTTTCGGTGCATCCTTCACATACGCCTGAAAATCACGGGACATAAGGTATAAAGTCCCAACAACCTTTTATAGAAACACAAGTACGCTGTACGCCAACCTTGACTTGCGTACCGAGATTCTCCTCTCCAACCGCACTCACATGAGAGATGAGACTCTTCAACTATGTTCAAAATTTCAAGCCGCCCTCGTGCTATAATCAACTCTCCTAGTTCTAACTCTCCTAGTTCTAGTATCTTTTGCGTTTCCACATTCCTCTTACTACAACACTGACTCACAGACCAAACCAAAATCACCACCACCACCACCACCTCTTAGCATTCATTCTGGCCATGTTATCCAACCAATTTTCCCAGCTGAGGCTGGTTTTATTGCTTCTCTTTCTATCCTTTCTCAGCCTGATATCATTCTCCAAATCCAGTGAGATTAATTCACTTCTTCAATTCAAGTCTACTGTCCAGAACCCAGATACCAATCATGTTTTCAGTTCATGGACACAAGCTAACTCCTTATGCAATTTCACTGGGATTGCATGCAACTCCAATGGACTTGTCAGAGAAATCAATCTCCCCAAGCAAAATCTACATGGGATTCTCCCATTTGATGCAATATGCTCGCTTCAGTCTCTTGAGAAACTCTCTCTGGCGTCCAATTTTTTGTACGGTACCATCACTGATGACTTGAAGAATTGTACTAGTTTGCAACACTTGGACATGGGTTGGAATAAATTTTCTGGGAAAGTCCCAGACTTGTCTCCTTTGGGCAAACTAGAGTTCTTGAATTTGAACAACAGCGGGTTTTCTGGGCCATTTCCATGGAGATCATTGGAAAATCTTACGAGTCTCACTTTCTTAAGCCTTGGTGACAATTTCTTTGAACCAAGTACTTTCCCTGTGGAAGTCTTTAAGCTTGAGAAATTGTACTGGCTTTACCTCTCTAACTGCAGCCTTACAGGACAAATTCCAGAGGGTCTAGGAAACCTTACTCAGCTCATAAATCTTGAGCTTTCTTGTAACCAATTCACTGGTGAAATCCCAGCTGATATTGGAAAACTCAAGAACCTTCGGCAACTTGAGCTTTACTCAAATTCATTGACAGGGAAGCTACCAGTTGGATTTGGAAATCTTACTAGTCTTACAAACCTCGATATGAGTCGTAATAAACTCCAAGGCACTATTTCTGAGGTGAGATTCTTGACAAACCTTGTTTCTTTACATCTCTATGAGAACATGTTCACAGGGGAGGTACCTGAAGAGCTCGGGGAGTTCAAGAACCTCAGTAATTTTTCAGTCTACAGGAACAAGTTCACTGGTCCTTTACCTCAAAAGCTTGGTTCTTTGGGGGACTTTCTTTACATTGATGTTGCAGAGAATTTTTTGACTGGTCCGATACCTCCTGATATGTGCAAGAATGGTATGATGATTGTCCTGATTGTGTTGCAGAACAGGTTCACTGGTGGAATCCCAGAAAGGTATGCTAATTGCTTGTCTTTGACACGTGTAAGAGTAAATAACAATTCTCTTTCGGGTGTTGTTCCGGCTGGGATATGGAGCTTGCCAAACTTATCCATATTTGATCTTTCTATGAATCAATTTGAAGGTCCTGTGGCATCTAATGTAGGAAATGCTAAATCTCTTGCACAATTATTTATAAATAACAATCACTTCTCTGGTGAATTACCGTTGGCAATTTCCAAAGCTTCATCATTAGTATCAATAAAGCTGAGTTCAAATCAATTTTCAGGTCAAATCCCAGAAACAATTGGTGGATTGAAGACACTAAGCAATATTTATTTAGATGAAAACATGTTCTCTGGTTATATACCGGACTCATTAGGGTCATGTGTTTCCCTCAGTCAAATAAACCTGTCTGGCAATAAACTTTCAGGCAACATTCCAGCAAGTCTTGGACATTTGCCTACTCTCAATTCCTTGAACTTATCCAATAATGAACTTTCTGGTCAAATTCCTACCAGTTTGTCATCACTGAGATTAAGCCATCTTGACCTATCAAACAACCAGTTGATTGGCCAAATTCCCAACTTTTTCTCCATCCAAGCCTTCAGTACCAGCTTTAATGGAAATCCAGGCTTATGTAGTCAGAATTTGAAGCATTTCCAGCCATGTTCATCAGGGTCCAGCACACGGAGCCAACTCGGGACACTGGTATCCTGTTTAATTGCTGGAGCTGTGATTCTGCTTCTTGTACTAGCATGTTGCCTATGTGTCAAACTAAGACATAACAATCTTGATAGTCCATTGAAGCCTAATTCTTGGGATATGAAGCCTTATCACATACTTACCTTCACAGAGAAAGAGATCCTTGATGGCATCAAAAATGATAATCAGATTGGCAAAGGAGGGTCAGGGAATGTGTACAGGGTTGAATTAACTGATGGTAAAGAATTTGCTGTAAAGCACATTTGGATATCAGATTCGGGTGAATATGAGGCTGAGGTGGCCACATTGAGCTCTGTGAGGCACGTCAATGTGGTGAAGCTATACTGTAGTATCACAAGTGCGGACAGTAGTCTTCTGGTATATGAGTACTTGCCCAATGGGAGCTTGTGGGATCGGCTGCACAATTCTAGTGGGAAGATGGAGATGGGATGGAAGGTGAGGTATGAGATTGCATTGGGGGCTGCTAGGGGATTGGAGTATCTGCACCATGGGTGTGATAGACCAGTGATACACCGTGATGTGAAATCCAGCAATATTTTGCTGGATGGGGATTGGAAGCCAAGGATTGCTGATTTTGGGTTAGCTAAGATTGTGCAGGCTAATGGAGGGGACTGGACCCATGCCATTGCTGGGACACTTGGATACATGGCTCCTGGTAAGTTTCCCTCTGTTGCATTTTCACAATGATCAAAAGAGGCTGAGTAAGGAAAACATACAAATGCTCATTGCTCAAGAAACAGGCTAATTTTTGAGGAAAATGCAGTTTTTTTTTTTTTTTTTTTTAATTTAAAAAAAAAGAGAGAATAGTTTCTTGGGCAGTGTGAAGATATTTCTTTGCCTCTTTCTCTTAGTGACTAATACCAAAGTCTAGCTATTAATTCTTGTATCTTGAAATCCTAGTGGCTTGAAAACTTTTGGATCAAAGTTAGGATGATTAATAGGATTTGAGATTTCGATAAACAAATTAGCTCTAGCATTAACCAAATTGCTGTTCATATAAATTGATTGTTTTTCTTTTTATTTTGGTGGTGAAGAATATGCATACACATACAAGGTAAATGAGAAGAGTGATGTTTACAGCTTTGGGGTAGTCCTATTGGAGCTGGTCATGGGAAAGAGGCCGATTGACCTTGAGTTTGGAGAAAACAAGGACATTGTCTGCTGGGTACGCAGCAAAATGAGTAATAAAGAGAGTGTGCTTGACTTAGTAGACTCAACCATCTCTGAAGCCCTCAAGGAAGATGCAATCAAGGTGATGAGAATAGCAATCCACTGCACATCAAAACTTCCAAGTCTAAGGCCCTCCATGAGAATGGTAGTTCAGATGCTAAAAGAGGCTGAGCCTTGTAAACTTACCTAACATTATTGTCAACAAAGAATGCCAAAATGGTTCAAAAGAGAGTCTGAAGAATACTGGCAAGATTGGAGCTCTTGAATTTGAAAGTAAAATTTAATGAAAGCCAGGCCTTGGAGCAATGGTCTAGTACATTGGACATCATCTTGTTTGAGTCCAATTAGATTTATGAGCTTAAACTAGGTAAGAAATTCATAGTAAAAAGGGAAATTATCATTTTGATCTCTGTTCGTAAGGGACAGAGGTACATATTTTCATTGTATTGTATATGCAATAGTCATCCTCGCATTAAGCAAGTTACATCATGAAGGTTTTTTTTTTTTTTCTGCTTCTACTTTGTTCAAAAAGTTCATAATTTGTCAACCAGAATCACTTGCTTGGTACAGACTTTGTTTGGCATAAAATTATTGAGTATATAATATAGATTAGATTAATAAAAGACAAAAGGTGGTGACAAGAGAGGCTGGAACAATAAGTGCAGGGCTTACATATGTCGCTTCGTAATAATTTTGTCATATTGCCACCACAGTATTAATGATTCAACATTGGAGGATTTACTACCTTATTTAAAGAGCAAAGGTGTTGGTGTAATTAGTGCTTCTCCATTTGCAATGGGTCTTCTTACTAAGAGTGGTCCTCCACACTGGCACCCAGCTTCACCTGAACTCAAGGTGTGCTTTTTCTCTATGAAATAATCAACATTGTAGACTTTTATGCTTCTCTTGCATCAGGAGATAAATTTCATTCCATTTACCCAACATCACATCTGTATTTGTGTAAGTGTGCTTGGGTGTCAGGCCAATAAAAGAAATCACCATGAAAGAATGTTTATTACAAATTATACAAAATATATAGATATCTAGAAAATTTCTCCTACCTAAGTTATTTCTCGGACACCTGCAAGGCTGCAACTAGCTTTACATTTTTGTAATGGGATTAATAATGTTTATTACGTTGTTAAGATCTGAGAGGATGTTGTTCACAATAAATTCTTTGTAAGCACACTGAATTTAGTTGGACTCCTTTTATCTAACCAGATTAAGGTAAGAACGGACAACATGTTTCCCTACTAAAATGAAAGGTAAACAAAGATCTATATGTGAAATAAACCTAATTGGTCAACTTGTTAAGTTTTGATGTCCACCCACATACATAAAGGAGTCACCTGTGTCAATTTTCTTAGCTATTGTGCCCTTTCAGCTTCACCATCGAACATCTTAAATGTTCTCAAAAATATTTTACTGTTTACTCATAAGTAGATAGATTACATGGTTTCTTAAATCTGGTTGTAGCTTGAAGGACGTAATATAAAGTATTTTTAACTGCTTCATCTATTGTATACTTCCGACAGTCTGCATGTCAAGCTGCTGCAGCCTACTGTAAAGAGAAGAGGAAGAATATTTCTAAGTTAGCTATGCAGTATAGTCTGTCAAATAGGGACTTTTCGTCTGTGCTGGTTGGAATGAACTCCGTTAGACGGGTAAACATTTCTTATTTCCTTAATATCCCACATTTCTCAAATATACCAGAACTTTCTGATTTACAAAAAGATCTATCTCACAATGTTGAATATATGTATGACTGTGCTCTCAAGCCAGTATGTGAATTTCCTGGGTCATGTCAGTTGCAATGAAATTGAATAATTGTTGACGTTTTTCTTGTATAAAAGATTTAATTTAGGAACATATAAAGGCATTGTTTTGTTGTCCTTGTGCTTGACATGATCACTGACATACATTCAGTACAAATAATTTACCATCATATAATAATTAATACTCATCAAGAAGATTTCTAGGCTCAAATTCTTTGAACTAGCGGCAAATGAGAAACTGGAGTATGATCTCTCGATTGTTTTATCATTTAAATTTGGATGTGTTTCATTTGATTCCAATCCATGTAAAGTCAGGTTACAAATGTGCGGTGCACTTATGAATAGTTGTTCTGTGTCATTGTTTTTTATGTGTTATGTCTGGCTTAATGTAAGTAAATGTGATAGCATATTGTGCAATGGCGCGATCCTTTGCTTACAAAATGTCAAAAGTAGGATATCATTAAAAATGGAAGTTCCCGAAGGGACATTGCAAAAAAATTGGATGCAGTTAAAAGAATGAACGAGTTTAAGGGGGAGCTGTTGATTTAGAAAGTGGACAAATTTACTACTTGATGTTCTAAGAACTTAAATTGTGGAGATATCATACTACTTGGCATCATGTCAAATTTACTACAAACATATTTTCCCTTTTATATCTTTCGTTGTTAGTCAGGATCTAAAGTACATAGACATATTTATGCAGGACAAAATCTGAATCTTGCATCCTCTAGCACTAGAGGGAAAATAGGATTATAATTAAATGTGAAAGAAGGTTGGGTCAATTAGTTTGATAGTGGGAAGTATAGGGGAATATAATTTAGGTTCAATAGGCTTAAAGGGATGTTTGAGGATCTGATTTGATCATAGTCTTTAGATCAATAACAGAGAAGTGGAGAAAAAAAAGGGCAAGTAGATGATGGAGGAGAAAGAAACAGAGCAATAGAGAAAGATGCTTTAATAATCTGCCATACTGTCAAAAGGTGAGAATTACAACCCTTTTGCAATGCTATACAAAACCCAAGAGAATTGCAAACCCCAGCCCTGCGATTCGATAGATCCTTGCCCTACAATATAAAACTAATTAAAAGTACCTAAAGAACTTAATTAGCCAAAAATGTAATCTGATAAATATTGGCTACTATTGACTACCATTGACACTTGTAGGACCAAAAGGACTTCTAAAAATTGTGTAGGACCCGTAAGGCCGTAATTATAGTTTTGAGCTTTCACAATGGATAGTTCTTGATGATGCCGAAAAATCAACAGTAAGTCATACGATCTTCACGTGCTCGAAACACCACCTGCACAACACAAAAAGAGAAGACCTAGTAGAGAGCACCGGTGTGGTGCCGGCCAAATACCCTCCGAAGGTCAAGTTAGAACTTCTCACAACTCTAGAGTGCCAGAGTTGGGGTAAATTATGCGTTACCTTGGTTAATGAGGGTCTTGAGGCTTTTATAGTAGTAGAGGGTTGACCTCTCTTCCTTGATTTGGAAGTCTGTTCCTTATAGGAGTCTTTATGAGCGTATTTTGTGGAATCCTTTCCTTGCAAGAGTCTAACACTGAGCGTGGGATACAAGATATTTCCTTATATACTCATGTGTGGAGGCCAAGTCAAGGTCATGTCAGAACCGTCAACTTCGTGCATCCCCTACAGCCTTGAGGCGTCAGCTTTCCAACATCAACAAGTTGACCCCGTCACCCTAAAGTTGTATACTCCCTACTGTTGCCAATGGACACAAGTGAGGCCGACAGGTCTATTTGGAACGTCACTTTATGCCCTTCCGTCAATGAGTATTCATGTTTACAATTTTATCCTTATCAGTTGCCCCCTACTCCATAGCATCGTCTGCTTAAGCTAACGGGTTATGGAGTTGAGCTTTGTTATCAATTTTCTTTTGCTCAGGAGAGAGAATCATTTATGGGCGATTACCTCGAGCAGCCTTTATTTAATGATCTTGACACATGGCGTAACTCAATTGGATCCGCTTCTGGACGAGGGTGTCGCTTCGTCTTCTGTGTATATCGTTCCCTATATATACCTCGCCTCTCCCCTCATTTTCCTCTATTTCACTGTTGTTGATTGTTACAAAAAGCTCGTCGCCCTTCTTCCGTCAATTTATTAACTCCATCGCTTTTGAAATCATCATTTGTTCAAGGAGACATACTCGTAAGTTCTCTTTCTCCCTTGCCCTAAATATATATATATATATATATTTATATATTTATATATATATATTTTTTTTCATTCTAGTTGGTTAACTCCATAGTGAGGCCGTCAACTTTAGGTTCTTAGAATGAATTTGTCGCTTGTAGGTAGTCAGATGTCTAGTGAAGCGACGAGTGGCCAGTCGTCAGTCCGCGATGGAGCGGGCTACAACGAAGTCTATGGTTCAGGTCATGAGCCCGAGAATTTCTCCTGGCCGTCAGAGAGGGAAACGTCAGCCCAGTCTTCTGACGATGACGTCGAAAGTTCTGACGAGGAGAATGAGGAGGAGGTAGTAAATGAGGATGAAGAGGAGGTGAAAGAGGGAGAAGGAGAGAAAGAAAGTGACGGGGATGACAATGATGGTGACGAGGAATCCTATGAAGAGACTTCAGGAAGTCTTGGAGGCAACCGTCCCTTCATCCTTCCCGAGGATTGGACCGTCAATAAATTTCTATCAAAGATGAGTGACAGGGTCTTTAAGGAGTTACATACCCGTTACCAAATCCCAGACCACATCCCAATTTGTCTTCCTAAAAAGAACGAAAGATGCTACTCGGGAAGGACCACAGACGTCGGTATGTACGACGCTATGTTTGCTACGGGGCTAAGACTACCACTGACGGCCTTGCACCGTCAGTTGGTTGATTTCATGGGACTGTCCGTCAGCCTGATCGCTCCGAATGCCTGGAGGATCTTCATAAGTGCTGAGATCCTTTGGGGTCGTCTAAGTGGTGGGAACCGTCAGACATGCCAGACTCTAACAGGAGCTGGAAAAGTAGATATTTTTTTTATTCAGGGGATGGATTGGGTATGCCGTCTAGAAGAATGGGTTACAATGCCCCATGGTTTTGACAATACCTGGGGAATAGTTAAAGACTCAGGTTTAGCTCCGTCATCCTTTGCTTCTATTATTCCTTTTCGAAGTGCTTAAACGTCGTCATTTTTGTTTTTCTTTTCAGCCAGCACTCATCCTCACATAATTGACGAGCAGAAGGAATTCATCCGTCGGGTTCTCGACATCTCATTTGAGCAACAAAAGTGTAGGGACTTAATCACCCTTGACACTCTTCATTCGTACTGTGGAGGCCTGGAATCGACGCCTGAAGCTCGCAGATTGGACAAATACTCTCGCCGTCGTCAGTAGATTTTCTACTATCCCCGTTAGTTTTATTCTTGCCTTCTGCTTTTCTAACGCACGTCTGTTGTCTTTTGTAGAAATGGAAGCAGCTAGGCAAAGGGTGAGGGCAGCTACTGCCCGTAAGAAAGAGGAGGAAAGGAAAACCAAGGGAAAGGAGGGATGTCCCCATCAGCTCCCAATGCCATCAGTAAGGGGGCGACTAAAAGGAAAGGTGACGGGAAGGACGACCGTCCGTCCAAAAAGGTATCTGTCACTTCTAGAGAGAAGCTTCCCAAGAAGCCGTCACCTTCTAAGCCGAAACCCGGGGTAGGCAAGGGACTAATGACATCGTCAGGCCCAGGCCCCGTCACTCAAGAACCTGACCGTCGTCTTCTTACTCATAAGGATTATGCTGTCAAGATGCTGAAGTCAATCATTAAAGAAAATAATGCGGACCCTTGTGTCGATCAAGTGACAGAGGAGCAGCGGGACTTAGGCCTTTTTGACCTTGCTCGGGTACGTTTCTTCCATTCTTTCTTTTATTCATTCCTTTTCATGCTTAATAGCTGATGGTTGTTCTGTCTTGTAGACGCTAGTTCATATGAAAGCTTTGCAAGTTAGGGGCGTTGCTAACGAAGAGGTGGTTGCCCGTCTGCAAAAGCGTGTTAGGAACCTGACCGACGGACAAGAACAATATAAGGATGCCCTCCGTACCTTGAATGGTGAGCTGAAGGAAACAAAGGAGAAGTTGGAGGAGGCAGGTTGTCAGAAGGAGACGCTGCAGGAAGAGCTGTCGACCTTGCACGGGCAGGTAGAGAAGGCTAGGGCTGACCCGTTACAGAATTTAAGGCATCGCAATCATTCATCGACTCCTGTGCTGAATATTATGGTACGAGGTTTGAAGACTGCCTTAAACAGGTCGCGTCCTCCTTCCTAGACTTCGATCTATCCGGGATTACCATGGACGACCCCATGCCGTCAACACCTGCTGGCGACGCCGTCGTTGGTAAGAGTGACGACTCTATTAAGTTAGATCCCCCTCCCAAGGATGATGGCGTCGTCCTTGCTCAACCTACTGCGAATCCTCCTGTCACCACTTCCAATCCGTCCATTGAGCTCTTAGACGTGGAGAACCCTCCTGCTCAAGATAAAGATAATGACGCTCCTGCTGCTTAGCCATAGCCTTTTTTTTTTTTTTTTGGTAACTTGTATGTTTAATTTTCAAACAATGTTTAAATGCCCTAGTAATTTGGGCTTTATTTGTAAAGACTTCATTTTATATACAGTATCTTATGCTCGTTGTCTTTAACATCGTCTACTTTTCTACTAGTTGGCACTCGTATCTTTATTTCTCATGCTTGTGTGCAAGGATTTGTTTGTTCTCTGAACTAGGACGATCTCGTCATCCTATTTACCTTGTAGTTTTGAGGCACCCTAATGACTTCAACTCGTGAATATTCATTCATTTCGAGTCCGTCTCCTTAGTAGTCGTTCATTTAAAACCGTCGTCTTTGTGGACCTTTTAATAAAACTAACCATATCCTTTGGTGGCCGAACTTGTCAGCTTTATGGTCTCATCAATTTTGGGGACTTGCAGAATCATCCATTTTGTGGATATTACTTACTGATAATGGTAGACTCGTATACTTTGTAGACTTAATGATAGGCTTGTCTTCTTTGTGGACTTCATACACTTGTCCATTCTTTATAATTTTTCATTCTCTTAGAATGAGGCCATCCACTTTGGACTTATCAATTCTTCACCCTTTTTGGACGATGTTGTCCACCTGATGGACTTAACAATGTCGTCCACTTTATGGACATTAATAACAACCTCGTCCGCTTTGTGGACTTAATAATCCTGTCCACTTTATGGACTTGGTAATTTTCCATCCTCTTGAGATGAGGTCGTCCACTTTATGGACTTCATAATTTTTCATCCTCTTGGGATGAAGTTGTCTACTTTATGGACTTTGATAAGTTCGTCTATTTTAATAAATTTGTCCACTTTATGGACTTGTCCACTTTACGGACTTTATCTATCATCTCTTTGGGATGAAGTCGCTCATTTTATGGACTGAATATTAGGATCGTCTACTTTGTAAACTCGGATTCGTCCATTTTGTGGACTTAACACTGTTTCATCCTTTTTTAGGATGAGGTTGTCCGTTTTATGGACTAATCAATAAAGTCGTCTACTTTGTAGAATCGTCCACTTTATGGACTATTTTCTGTAGATAAACACTTTAGCCATATCTGAATAAACTCCTCTTATTATAACCATGCATCCGTAGAAAAAGAAGTTCTTAAAAAGACGAAGACCTGCCTGTTGGGCTTCAAAAGAATTATTGTAGCAAAAACTAAAGTAAATAGAAAAACTGAGGAGTATAGCTAAAATTAACTAAGGTAAACTAGAAATAAAGGGTTGCAGCTCTTCATGCCACCCTCTCTATTGGTAGTACTTCCGTAGGTGCTCGGCGTTCCATGGATGGTGCAACTTCCGTCAGTCCAGCGTCTCTAGCTGGTAGGTGCCCTTTCTCTGCCATGAAGTGATTCGGTAAGGTTCTTCCCAGTTGGGGCCGAGCTTCCCCTAGGTAGGGTCTCTAGCAGTGCCCATGACCTTTCTCAAAACAAGATCTCTAACCTGAAAGTCTCTATGTCGGACTCGGGAGTTGTAGTGCTTAGCCATGCGGTCCTGGTACCGCGCGAGCCTTTGTTCTGCTATCGTCCTGACTTCGTCAACTAGATCAAGTTGTAGACGCATTACTTCATCATTTTTTCTTTCATCATGATTGTCTATCCTGTAGCTTGTGAGTCCGACCTTGGCTGGAATGACTGCTTCGCTCCCGTATGTTAGTCGAAATGGTGTCTCTCCTGTGGGCGTCCTTGCCGTTGTCCTATATGCCCATAATATGCTTAGCAACTCTTCAGACCATATACCCTTTGCCCTCTCGAGCCGAGTCTTGATAATTTTGAGCAAGGATCAGTTCGTGACTTCAACCTGTCCGTTAGCTTGAGGATGGGCGGGGGAGTAGTAGTGATTTCTAATTCCTAACTGCGAGCAAAAGTCCCGGAAGGAGTCGTTGTCAAATTGTTTCCCGTTGTCTGAGATTAAGACCCTAGGGATCCCAAACCTGCATACAATGTATCTCCAGACGAAGCTTCGTACGTTATTCTCCGTAATGGTGGCCAAGGCTTCAGCTTCCACCCATTTTGTAAAGTAGTCTATGCCCGCTATTAGGAACTTCAGCTGTCGTACTGCTATAGGGAATGACCCCATGATGTCTAATCCCCACTGAGCAAACGGTCATGGGGCTGTCATTGGGGTCAACTCTTCGGACGGCTGTCTGATGATATTACTGAACTTTTGACATTTGTCGCAAGTTTTGACATAAGTCTGGGCGTCCTTCTGCATGGTAGGCCAGTAGTACCCTGCCCGTACTAGTTTGTTCACCAATGACCTTAACCCCAAATGGTTTCCGCAAATCCCTTCGTGTACTTCTCTCATGACGTAGTCTGCTTCTTCAGGACCCAAGCACCTTAAGTATGGGCAGGAGAAGCTTCTCTTGTACAAGACATCCTTTATCAAGACGAATCGCGCTGCTTGGACCTTCAGCTTTCTCGCGGCCTTCTTCCCGTCGGGCAAGACGCCATTCTTTAAGTACGAGGCTAATGGTGTGATCCAGTCGCTTTCAGAACCTATCTCCTGCACATCGTTGGAATCTATTAATGGAGAAAGCTGAACAAAAGAGAGTACATTATCATGGGCAATCATATGTTCTGCTGAAGCGACTTTGGCAAGGCGGTCAGCTTGCTGGTTTTCTCCTCTGGGGATTTGGATGATCTTGGCCTTCAGCTCGTCTATCCTTCTTCTTGCTTGCTCCAGGTATTTCTTCATTCTTTCGCCTTTGCACTCATAATCCCCATTCACTTGATTGGTGACGACTTAAGAGTCGCAATAAAGAACCATATTTGCGGCTCCTGCCGCTTTGGCGAGATCAAGTCCTGCCACTAAAGTTTCGTATTCTGCTTCATTGTTGGTGGTAGGGAAGTCGAGGCGGACCATACATTCAATCTTGTCTCCTTCAGGAGAAAGGAGCACGACACCTACTCCTCCGGCTTGCCTGTTGGACGACCTATCTGTATGTATACTCCATTGACGGCATTCATCCGCCCCATGGTCTTCCCCGTTGGTGAATTCTGCTATGAAGTCAGCGACGACCTGTCCCTTGATGGTGATGCGCAGTCAGTACTAAATGTCAAACTCACTCAATTCTATCGCCCATAGTGCCAACTGACCAGTAGCTTCGGGGTTGCTCATTGCCCGCCCTAAGAGCTTGTCGGTTAGGACGATTACCGTGTGGGCTTAGAAATATGGCTTGAGTTTGCGGGCTGCTGTAACTAAAGCGAAGGCAAGCTTTTCCATGGGTGAAACTTTTCCTCTGCACCACGAAATGCCCGGCTGGCGTAGTGTACGGACTTTTGAACCTTGTCTTCTTCTCTAATCAAAGCCGCACTGACGGCTGCTAGGGAGACAACCAAATACAGGAAGAGCTCTTCCCCCGGTTGCGAAGGACTTAGCAGCGGCGGGGAAGAGAGGTAGGCCTTTAGCTCCTCGAATGCTTGTTGACACTCGGCAGTCCACTCGAAGGATTTCTTCAGCGTGCGAAAGAAGGGTAAACATCTATCTGTCGCCCTTGATACAAACCTGTTCAGGGCGGCTACTTTACCGTTTAAACTCTGCACTTCTTTCACTTTCTTCGGGGGGGCCATATCTACTATAGCCTAATCTTGTCTGGGTTGGCCTCGATACCTCTTTGAGACATCATAAAGCCTAGGAATTTTCCCGCTGTCACTCCGAATGCACACTTACTCGGATTAAGTTTCATGTTGTAGGAGTGAAGGGTGCCGAATATTTCCTCGAGATCCTTCAAATGGTCCTCTTCTCTTCGGCTTTTTACTAACATGTCGTCGACGTAAACCTGAACATTCCTTCTGATATGGTTCGCAAACATCTTGTTCATGAGCCTTTGATACGTCACGCCCGCGTTCTTAAGGCCGAATGGCATCACTTTGTAACAAAAAAGACCTTGGCTGGTAACAAAGGAAGTCTTCTCTTGATCTGCTTCATCCATCCGGATCTAATTATACCCTGAAAAGGCGTCCATGAAGCTTAGTAGCTGGTGCTGAGCTGTAAAGTCTACCAGTATGTCAACTCGAGGGAGAGGGTAGCTATCCTTGGGGCATGCTTTGTTCAGATCCGTAAAGTCTACGCACATCCTCCATTTCTCGTTGGCTTTCTTGACCATCACCACGTTTGCTAGTCAATCGGGATAGTATACTTCCCTGATGAAGCTCGCCTCTTGTAACTTACCGACTTCTTCTGCTATTGCTCGGTCTCGTTCTTGGGCGAACACCCGCTTCTTCTGTCAGACAGGTGGAAAAGAAGGCAACACATTCAGCCTGTGTACCATGACTAACGGGTCGATTCCTGACATGTCTTCATGACTCTAGGCAAACACGTCTTGATTCTCCTTGAGGAAGGCTACGAGCGCTAGGCGAACCGTTGGGCTGGCGAGAGTGCCGATCCTCATGGTTCTGTCTAGTCTAGAGCTATCGAGGGGTATCTTCTCGAGCCTCTCAACGGGTTCCGGCCCCGTCTACTGTTCCTCTATGCTCATGATCTGTAGATGGTCATCCATCTCTAGCATCGCAATATAGCATTTGTGCACAGCTACCTGATCTCCTCGCAATTCCCTTACTCCATACTCAGTGGGGAATTTAATCATCAGGTGGTAAGTTGAAGTTACAGCCTTCCATGAGTTAAGGGTTGGTCGTCCTATGATGGCATTGTAGGCGGAGGAGCAACCGACAACAAGGAATGTAACATCCTTAGTGATTTGCTGAGGATAATCCCTAATTGTTACAGGCAATGTAACCGCTCCAAAGAGGTATACTTTTGTTCTTTCAAACCCAACGAGTGGAGTGTTAGTTGGAACTAGACGTTCTCTGTCGATCTGCATCTGTTGGAATGCTGGGTAGTAGAGAATGTCTGTGGAACTTCCGTTGTCAACCAAGACCAGGTATGTGTTATAGTCTCCTACTCGGATGTTAACGACGAGCGCGTCGTCATGCGGGTGGTGAAGACGTCGAGCATCTTCTTCCAAGAAACCAATAATGGGGTTATCGACCCGTGGCATCTTCGGGATGACGCCTGTTAGCTGAACATTCTGAACCATTCTGAGGTAAGTCTTTCGGGCTTTTTTGGACAAGCCGGTGGTCGCCATGCCTCCCACAATCATCCTTATGT
This sequence comes from Notholithocarpus densiflorus, assembly GCA_030021035.2. Taxonomy (NCBI): domain Eukaryota; kingdom Viridiplantae; phylum Streptophyta; class Magnoliopsida; order Fagales; family Fagaceae; genus Notholithocarpus; species Notholithocarpus densiflorus. The sequence goes on from JARYZH020000039.1 coordinate 3,164,065, forward strand.
CTCCTAGGGGTGGTTTGGGACGCTCGTTGTCCCGTCGGGGGGCTTGCTCTTGAGGAGGTGGATCTGTTCTCTCCCTGCTGACGAACTTCTGTAACTTCCCTTGCCTGATAAGGGCTTCGATCTGCTGTTTTAAGTCATAGCAATCGATCGTGTCATGACCATGATCACGGTGGAAACGGGAGTATTTGTCTCTAGACCGTTTGTTGGGATCTCCCTTCAGCTTTCCGGGGAAGGTTAAGGCTCCTTTGTCCCTAATTTGCATTAGGACTTGGTCGATGAGGGAGGTCAGCGGGGTGAAGCTCATGAACCTCCCCGCAGGGGGTTTAGAGTGCCTATCATCCCTTCGTTCTCCAGTTCTTGCCATCTTCCGCCCTCTATCCTGTCGCGTATCTTCCTGCCTCTCTTTCTTTTTGGGCTTTTCCTCGCGAGCCAGCAGCGCGTCTTCGGCATTCATGTACTTGGTGGCCCTGTAAAGTACATCCAACATGTATAAAGAAAACAAAAACTTACCTTTCCGCAACCCGTTTGTGAAGGCTGCTACAAGTATTTTGTCGTCAGCTTCATCGATCGAGAGTGCTTCCTTGTTAAAGCGGGCTATGTAAGATCTCAGCGTCTCGTCCTTCTACTGCCTGATACTCATCAAGCACACAGTAGACTTCTTATACCTATGCCCCCAATGAAGTGCGAAGTGAACTGGGCACTTAGCTCCTTGAAAGTACTGATGGAGTTAGGCGTTAGCCGGCTGAACCAAATTCTCGCAGGACCCTTCAGCGTGTTAGGGAAGGCCCTACACATGATCTCGTCTGCTACTCCTTGAAGGTGCATCAAGGTCTTTAAAGTCTCTAGGTGATCAAAAGGGTCCTTGGCTCCGTCATAGCTTTCTATCTGCGGCATACGAAACTTCTGCGGTAGGGGGAAGGAGTTGACGGATGTGGTGAAAGGTGAATTGGTTCGGTGGACCAGATCATCGAGGTCGCTAGACATCCGTCCTTTGAGGGCGTTCATCATAAGGTCCATCCGTTCCTTCATCATTTGCATCTCTACTACAATGTAGGGTGGAGCCGCATCAGTGACAGATGGACGGTTCATGTCTTGTCGCTCCGGTTTTCTTGGGGCGTTACTACATTCTGGCCCCTCTCGGTCTCTTCACTCGGCACTGGTACCTTCTTGGTCCTCCTCCTGAATGCCGTGCCCCGCATTCTTTTGGCGCAACTGCTCTTCCAACTCGTGATTTTGCTGAGTGAGGCGTTCCACGACCGCGGCGAGGGTCTGAACCTGTCTCTCGAGGGCCGTTGCGCGTGGTTCGTCTCCTTGAACGTTGTTGGTTATCACCATCAAGCGAGTAAGTACCATACAACTCTTTTGTCCGAGAAGCGTTTGTTATGGCTTACAAGTCAATAAATTTCCCACAGACGATGCCAACTGATGATGCCGAAAAATCAACAGTAAGTCACACGATCCTCACATGCTCGAAACACCACCTACACAACACAAAAAGAGAAGACCTAGTAGAGAGCACCGGTGTGGTGCCGGCCAAATACCCTCCGAAGGTCAAGTTAGAACTTCTCACAACTCTACAGTGCCAGAGTTGGGGTGAATTATGCGTACCTTGGTTAATGAGGGTCTTGGGGCTTTTATAGTAGTAGAGAGTTGACCTCTCTTTCTTGATTTGGAAGTCTTTTCCTTATAGGAGTCTTTATGAGTGTATTTTGCGGAATCCTTTCCTTGCAGGAGTCTAACACTGAGCGTGGGACACAAGATATTTCCTTATATATCCATGTGTGGAGGCCAAGTCAAGGTCATGTCGGAACCGTCAGCTTCGTGCATCCCCTACAGCCTTGAGGCGTCAGCTTTCCAACATCAACAAGTTGACCCCGTCACCCTAAAGCTATAGACTCCCTACTGTTGCCAATGGACACAAGTGAGGCCGACGGGTCTATTTAGAACGTCGCTTTATGCCCTTCTGTCAGTGAGTATTCATGTTTACAATTTTATCCTTATCAGTTCTTCTCCAACCAGCTTATTGAAACAGCACCATGTGTAGATGGCATGGGGATTGCTCATTTGTTAAAACATGGAATTATAGCAATGTGGTAGGAGAGAGTTCCCACACTGCAGTCTGCAGCCAAAACCTCTCAAGAATTGACACTCAAAAGATCAGATGTTTCACATTCCACCCTAAACTGTAGCATCTTAAGAACGTGGAGTAAAACTTGCTTTAAATTAAAATTGCTCCAAGCACTTTTGTTAATACCACCATATTCACATTTGAGTTACCAATGTTATTTTTTCCTCTAAACCAGACTATATCTTAATGCCACAATTCCCCATGGTATCTGCACAATCAATATCAGGTCAATTCCCCATATGTCTCTACTGTCTGAACCTGCCCTTGTTTCTTACTTTAATTCTTTTTTCGTCACCTAATTAGAGTTAAGTTTCACTGGAGTGTGAATAGCAGACCCAAAGGTATGGACTTTGGGTGGGTCTTTTGTTGAATTGTAATGGCCATTCCAGTAAACTTACCAACATGTGATGGGTTTCTCTTTTGTTAGTAAAAAAAAAAAAAAAACAATGCATTGATGTGTCTCTCATCTAAATGGTTTAAATTTCCAGAGGCATTTTCTTTGTGGATTAGCTGAAATCTCACTAAAATAAAAAACCTAGAAGGCCAAAGTTTTTAATGAATCTCTCTTTTTTGTTTTATATTAACTTTTGGTTAAGTTCTGATTTCTAAGTTTGCGAACTCAAAATAGCTTTTACCTCCAAAACATTGTAATTTTATGAACCAATTTCTTGGCCTGACATCGACATTAGGGTTCATGGTTTATTACTTAGACATTAAAAAGACCTGCCTTTTTCTTTTACAGCTAATGAACTCATAAAATAGGATTGTATGAATTAAAAGCTTAATTTTCATGGTTTTAAAAAATGAACTGCACGTTCAAAGAACTGGAGATAAGAGAAGTTCCAGGTTTTGAGATCGAACCAACGTTTAATCGAACATCATTAATAATTAAATAATTAAAATAAATACAAAGGAACAAATTTGTATAAATGGGTGATCTCGATTAAAAAATCTAGAGAATCAAATAATTTTTGGTATATTTTCACAACTTTTATATCAGAATGAGATAGGCATAATTGGGTGTGGGTATATAAAGCAAAGCAGTAGAAGTGGAGTGAGTGAGTGCGTGAGAAGAAAGAAAAGTAAAACAATGTGGATCAATTTATATATGATCATGATTATGATTATGGGGCTTGAGGGCGGTGGCTCTCAGTCACATTGCCTAAATCTAAATATAAATTTAGATCCTTTTGCATAAACCTAAATCAAAAAACTAGAAGTAACGGCTAGTTGAGAGAGTGGGGGTTGCATTGGGTTCAAGTCAGTGAAGTATCTCTGTCTTTGAGTCGGAGATAACAAAATAGAGCAACTCAAAATTTTTCACTCACTGTCTCTTTCTCACCAAATTTTATAACGGTAACTTTTTTTTCATCTTCCCCATTTTACCCCTAGTCTTTACCATTTATTTCTCAGACCTGCACTCCTTCTCCGCTTCCCTTATTATTATTTTTTTTTTTTCAATTCAAATATAAATTTTAAATATTGATACCTCTGTTTGTATATTCTAGTCCAAATGGTATTTTTTGTTTTATTATTACATGTAGTAAATTAAGTGGTGTATATAAATAAAGGGCAAGACTTAGGTACAATACTTAGGTGCTGTTTCTTAAGTTCCCCTTTTAAGATTCTGTTATGTGGATTTTTTCTCATGGGATGGAAGTGTATTTTTTAATTAAGTAGTCATATAGCTGAATTTTAAGAGAGTAACTTAAAGAACAGCACCTAAGTTTTGTCCATAAATATATATATTCCACAATAAATATCAATATTTCAAGGACTACCAAAATAAATAAACAAATATAAGTGTACAATCTTCTCTTCTCAACAATTATAGACAGCGGGAAGAAGACACTGTCAGAACCAACATAATTCAGCTTTTTGGTATATTACATCCTCATCAAGAAACAGAAACGAACCAAAAAAAAAACATATATAAAGCCAAAGGAGAACCGCAAAAACAAAACAAAGGTTCTGAGTATTTCACTACCAAGTCCTGCTTTCTATGCGTTTATAATAAGAATGTAAACTACTATAGTTGGCTAGCACAAACTACAAACTACTAAAGAGACAGACATTGGATACAAAAAACTAAAAAAGTACTTCTATCAGAAGGTTGAAAGGTTGACAACATTAAGTGCCCTATTGACTTCTACAACTATAGAATGAGTACTTCCTTTTTCTTTTTCCTTTTTTATGTAAAGACAGGGTCTGCATTCAAATTTCAATGGGAAATGCCTGTAAAATTTTAGCTATTTAGCTACACAAAAAGTCACTTTATCTATTTTACCTACACACATGCTACAGTAGTGGATCTATTTTAGCTTTCAGCACAATAAAATAATATAAACATCACAATAAAATAATATATTCCACCAACCAAAAATTACATACACAGCACCAACCACCTCCATCAGCCACAGCCACCCCCACCACCACCACCACCACCGGCCACAACCACTGGCAACCACAACAAAGCATAGAAAAAAAAAAAAAAAAAAAAAAAAAAAAAAAAAAAAAAACCACAACCACAATCACAACTCCATCGCCACCAGTCACCTCAACCAAAATCTACAAACCCACTGTCAAAATCATCCACCATCACTACCATAGCCAAAATCAACCACCACCACCACAGCCACCAAACCCATATGAAAATACATTAAAAAAAAAAAAAAAAAAAAAACAAACAAACAAACTCAATCACAGCGGAGGAGTGGGGAGGACTGGGCGTGGATCGGCGAAGTGGGAGGACTGGGTGGCGTGGGTCTGATCGGAGGACTGGGTAGAGGCGTGGATCGGCGGCTTGGGGCTTGGGTCGGCTTGGGCCGGTGACGTTGAGGCCGGCGGAGGGGCACGGACTGGGCGATGGGGCTTGGGGAGATCGGCGATGGGGCTTGGCATGGGTTGGCGAGCTGGGTCGGCGGAACAAGTCGGCGATGAGGGAGCTGAGGCGTGGGCAGGGACGGCGTGGGCTGAGGCGTGGGCTGGGACGGAGTGGGTCGAGACTGAGATGAGAGCTTGAGAGATGAGAGAGATAAGAGCTTGAGAGAGATGAGAGTGAGAGAAGAGAGCTCGGTGAGATAGAAAAGAGAGAGTGACAGAAGAAAGCAAAGAGAAATGAATAAAATAAAGAAAGCTACAGTAACGATTGTATAAAATATCATTTTTTATTTTTAGATGTTTGCTACAGTGCACATCAGCAAAAAATAATGCATTTACCTCCACTGTTGCGTGACGTTTTTGGTAGTTTGGTGGAGCTAAAATAGCATTATAGCTTTTTAGCTCCACTACTGCAAGTGCTCTAACACGCTATCATCCATACACCTAAAACAAAAAACAAAAATTTTCATTTGTAAAAAAAAAAAAAAAAATCCTAATAATTTCAAAAGTAACAAATTAAGCCTTATAAAATTTCAAAAAGTAAAAACTTAACTCTCAACTCATCTAAGTGGTTTAATATAGGTTGGATGTTTAATTTTTTTACTTTTTTAATCCTAGGGGTTTGGGTTTGGTTTGTAATTTTTTGACTATTTCATGTTCTAGTTACCATTTTTTTTGAAACCATGTTCTAGTTACTTTTGAAATTACACGATTTAATTTGTTAGACTTCATACATTAAAGGGTTATAAATGTAATCTATCAAAATAAAAAATTATTTACCTTTTTCCTTTCTTCTGAAAAGTGATGAAGAAGTAAAAATATCATATCATATCATATGATTCATATTATATCTTTATACGATTAAAGTTGAATCCTATAAGATGTAGTTGAGTAATGTATATGGTACACAAAATGAGCTTTTGTCATGTGCTTCATTAATTATTAATATAGATTACTTTAAGATGAAGCCTTATTACCAAAATATCAAGTGCTTTATTAATTGTTAAAATTGTGTATTTTAAGTAAAACTTTATTACCTAAATTTCTAGAAATTTAAAATGCTACTCAAACTGAAATTTTATTTCCAAAAATTTCAAGAATTTTCAAAATAAAATTTATTATTTATTTTAATCATATGCTATAATTTGTGCTTTAATATAATAAAAGTTACATCCTATTTATCGTTCTTACCCTAAGTGGCTCAACATACGTGTTACATATTATAAAATTAATATTTTTTTATCAAGTGACCCATTAATTACTAAATAGTTCATTTATTCTAGGTGCAAAAAGTTTCAAGTTGTTTATTAATTATTAAGATAGTTTTGATAATATTCTTAAAATATTTTTTAATTAATGTGTGAATCATGTGGGAATATAGACAGTAATAGTTCAAATTAAAATGAAGGTCCAAAAAAAAAGAACCAATAGAATCAATAACAAAATGAAAGCAAATACAATTATTTCAACAACAACAACAACAACAACAACAACAACAACAAAAAAAAAAAAAAAAAAAAAAACACAAAAGTTTTCATAAGTCTATAGTCCAAAGAAAAGAAACCGTGTTAAAAATAAATAAATAAATAAAAAGTAAAGAAGAAGAAAAACTGGGGTATAAAAGTAAATAATGCTATATGGTACAACGGCTATAAAATTGCTTCAACACAAACCAAAAAAAAAAGAAATCTTGGTGTCAGTGCAACTCTCTCTCTCTCCTTTTCTCTCTCGGAAAAAGAAGGTTCTTCAACAATCAACATAACCCCCAAAAACCCATTCGTTAAAAAGAAATCAAATCTTGAATCAAGATTTCAATTTTGGTGGGTCTGTTCTGTTGTGGGTTGCAAGATATACACTGGGTTTCTGTGACTAGTTTTATTATTGATGGATATGGGTGACTACAACTACAAGAGAAAAGGCAGAAAATCCCCTCCTCCATGATAGAATTGGTACTAATCTTGGTGGTGCTTTCCATCTTTCTTGCCATGTCATGGCGTTTCAGTATCAAAAATGTTTGCATCAAGAAACCCTTGGGAATGGGATCACATATGTCAATGGGTTGGGAACTCTTTAAGGCATTAATGCCTCTACTATTGGTGATAATTTTGCACTACTTGGCATCACCTGAGGTTTCCAAATACAAGTCTGAGATTTTAAGAGATAATGTTGACAACAACAACAATTCAAGTTCAGATGTGTAAGGTTGAATTTATTCAATCATGTGTTGGCTTTATTCCGTGCCAGTGGGAATCATGTAAAGGTTGTGTGTGAAAGAGTATAAAGAAAACTCAAGATGTATGCAAATCAAAAGAGTCTAGTGACTGGATCTCGCGACTGACTTGCGACTAGCAAGTCACCAAAGTGGCACACGTGTGAAGCATGTAAGGAACTGAAGGGTCACGACAGCTGAAGCACTACAAGAAAAAAATATACAATATGGCCAAGCAGTTAGCTTGCGACTCAAACTCACGACTCATTCCAGTCTCGAGGCTGAGTCGCCAAAATGCCCTGTTTAGATGAAAACTGACTTTTCACATTCCTCACATACACTACTATAAATACCCTTATACCCACGGAATGTAGAGAGTTTCTAGAGAGAATTTTGAGAGAGAAACCCTAAAGAAAAAACAAAATTGACTCATTCAGAATCTTCATCATTTGATTCTCCAAATTCCTCTACTCTCACCCTCTCCATTAACATATCCTTGAGAGGTACATTTTGCCAAATCCTTATCTCACCATATCCATATCTGAGATGAGGTATTTTGGTGCTTGGAAAGTAGTTCAAAGATGACCAATTTACTTGATTGATGCAATGGGCTTATTGCGGGATCCAGGAAGTTAAAGAAAACAAAACTAGGCATAACCATGTTGGAGCAAGAAGCTTGAAGGGCTTAGGTGCATTGGGTAAATTAAGCTTGGAGGGTCTTCTGCTATTCATGTATCCCAACTATATTCTTTAGTGGATCATGTGACCGCTTGGAGGGTGGCAGAGAGGTTTTTCACTGAGTTCTTCAGTTTCCTCTTCGACAACACGTGTCGGTGTTATCTTTGTGTTTGCATCTCTCTTCCCTTACTCTTTGTCTTTTAATTGTTGCTGTGTTTGTGATTAATTATGGTTTAGAGTGTTTTACCTATTTGGTTATAGCTTATATACATCATTCCGCTCATATATTGTTTGTGTATAAGCTTGTGTTGGTATTGTTAAAATTGAGGGTCTAAACATTCATTAGTGTTTTACACACTAATTGAACTTTCAAGACGAGACTTGCTACTCCTTCAAGAAAGAGTCATTAATGCCTTGGGCTCTTGCGTCACTGATCGTGTTATTGCTTTTTATGGCAAATTACCAGAAGAAGAGTTAGTTTCTCTGATGATTTTTTTTTCCAAATCTGATCTAAGGCCAAAAGGGTTTGGTTTGGTGATACCAGAAGAAAAACATCTTGTTTCTCAATTGATTATATGTTTTTGTTTTGTTTTTTCTTTTCGTTTTCTTTTCTGTCAATTGAATTGACTCAATTTGAATATCTATTTTTGGTTAGTACATATAATGATTACACGTTCATGCTACTATGAAAAAGTTTTGATGCAGACCATTGTAATGAACAGCATTTTTTCTTCTTTATGTGGGTATGGAGAAAATATGCCTACAATTTTTTGTTCTTTGTGTATCTCCAATTAATGAATTAATGATAGTATGCTTTTTTTACCTTTTTATTTTTGGAATCATATTGAATGATGAATTGATGATGAAGGAAAAACACATATATGTTGATTAAAACAAAAAAGCCCCGTCTAAGATGCTTTGTCACATGTATGTTGAAGTCTCTCCATCTCTGACTCAAAGATAACAAAACAGTAACATTTTTTTCATCTTCCCCATTTTACCCCTAGGCTTTACCATTTATTTCTCATACCTGCCCTCCTCCTCCGCTTCCTTTTTTTTTTTTTTTTTTCAATTCAAAATTCCAAATATAAATTTTATTTATCGATACCTTTGTTTGTATAGCTTTGTGTGCTTTATAATAAGAATGTAAACTACTATAGTGTAGGCTAGCAAAAACTTTCTTTTTTTTTTTTTTTTGCTAAATAAAAAAAGGGGTCTCCAATGTTGGTTCATCGACCTCACGCCACATGACGGCAATGGTTACCACGTGTACCACACAGATCTCACTGGGACTATCGCTTGAATTGTTCCTTTTTAGATGCTGGGACAAGAACTCCTACTATCAAGTCACATCCCGTGTGGTCAAAAACTGTCTTTCTAAACACAAACTACTAAAGAGACAGATATTGGATAATAAAAAATTGTACTTCCTTAAGTGCGCTATTGACTTCTACAACTTTGGAATAAGTACTTCCTTCTTCTTTTTCTTTTATTTTTTATTTTTTATTTTTATGTAAACACAAATTCTTCAATCAAATTTCAATGGAAAATGAATGTTCTATTAATGATGAGTAAGTCTAACACCACACCAATTTTCACAACTTTTTCACAACTTTGCCACATGGCAAGTTGTAAGTAATAAAAATAAAATGGTGAGTCCATGTGAGTCTATGATTCCACCACTCACAAGTTGCCACACAACAAAGTTGTGGTAAAGTTGTGGAAATTAGTGTGGTGGTAGACTTGCTCGTTAACGATGGATACATTTATGATTGTTTTGCTCCATGAATGGATTATAAATTTAATAACGAGGCATTAAAGGTTTTTTTTTTTAATAAATTCCCTTTTGGGTTTGGCAGTAATATGAACCAATGTATTTTATGATAACATATTACTGTTACAAACATGAAAATGGAATGGGGTGATTTCACTAAGCTTTGTGAATGGTGCCTGTGAGCCAGTCATCTATGACAGACTTCTGAAACTCCGATTCTTTTTTTTTTTTTTTTTTTTTTGCATGCTGTAAATCTCACTGCACAGGATTGTTGGTACCCAAAGAAATAGTAAATAATGTTGAGAGTGAACAAATACCCCATTTGGAAACTAGCTTTAAGAATAAATAATACTCTCAAACGGTTACCAAGACACAAAAAGGATTACATTAATAAGTAGAAATGCTATCTTTAGGTGGGAAGGCAGGTAGAGAATCTAGAGATGCACCTTAAAAATGAAATCAACTATAGCACTCTCAATCCGACTACAAAACAATAAATATTCTAGAGGGGTAAAAAAATGGGAAGGTAAATCAAAAACTACAGATATAGAAATTGCCATTGCCACACGAAATCTGCTGTAAAACCTTCTGCAGCTGCTATTGTTTTCTGGATACGTTCAGGAGTGCACCAAGCTTGTAAATCCAGCCTCAAACTATGGAGGAGCAAAATACACTCCTTCCTCCAGCATTCCCCAATAGAATCAGACAAACCTAGCAGTATCACTTTTCTTTGCATCCTAAAAGTTGTAAACAGGCCCTTCTGTGAAGAAAAACCCAAATATCCTGCTTATAAACTCACCACAAATTGCGTGCCTTACCTTTTTCCCAGCATCAACTATACCTTGAATAAGTTCACCTGAGATCTTATCCAAAATATTTGTGACTTCCAGGCTCCTGCAATCACTTAAGAGTGTGTATGCCTACCGTCATTGCCAATGGATTTCCACTCAAGGACTAAGCCTGGTAAATTGGTCCTGCCAGTGCCACGATTTCCATAATCTCCCTCCTTACTCCATATGCACCAACCGGACAACCGGCAATGATCTTCCCAAATGTTGTTTTTTATTTTATTTTTTATTTTATAAACTTCAATGACATTAAAACCAAAGGACTACAAAGGTGGGGCATCAACCTTACAAACAGACTCAAAGCCTTGGGGTAGGTTAGCCTTATTAAAACAAAAAGCTTGACATGAAATTTAAATCTAACTTAGCTACTGCTGAGCAACTGAATTACATAACCTTTTAACCCAAACAAACTTAAAACAAGGAATGGATCCAACAAGAAAACAAATTTTACTAATGGCTGCACTGATGGACCAATCAGGGAGGTTGGCATCCGAACAAGAGGATCAATGCAAGCTTTCGCTGATCTCCACATCTTATGTACATGTTTAAGATAGAGGTTTCCATGTGTGTCGTTTCCTCCATAGATCTGTAAAACAAGTTTCTTATAAAGAAACCATGGATTGCCTCACCCCATTGCAGTGCTCCCAGATGAGTATATGCATCAAGAATGCTTGTCAAAATCTCAGCCCTGGGCTCAAATTTTGCAGCTTGCATTTGAGGGAACAAATTTATGGCATCCTTAATGTATCCATTTTGAATGAAACCTGATATCAAAGCACCAACGCACAAGAAGCCTGCAGCATGACCATCAAAATCACTGGATTGGGTTCAAACTTTACCATCATTTCCAGGAACAAAACGAAAGCACAATCACAATTTCCCTCACAAACATACCCTGAAATCATCGATGTCCAAGCTGTTCGGTAACATTATTCTAGTAACGTTGTTTGTATTTTTTAGAAATACGTGTGGGTGAAAAGTGCGTGAAAATGCGTGTAATATTGTTTTAAAACTAAAAACATGTGTTTAAACTCCTATACCAGACGGCCCCAAATCTCTATGTGACACCTAATCAAACAGTTTCCGTGCATAAACTACACACCCACATTTCACATAAAACTTGATCATCGTAATGCAAAAATACAAATCAAATCCAAAACCCATTTTCGTTGAGACACAAAGGACCATCTCTCCATATATTACATCACTCTAAAGAGAGGAAACAACTTGGTTTACTATCGGAAACGTGAAACTTTCATTGGCAACACCCTTGATCCATGTCAAAAATATCCAAATCAAAATGGGAACTTATGGTCCGTTTGGATTGAAGGGGAGGGAAGGGGAGCAGAGTAGAGTAGAGTAGATTTTGCCTAAAATTAACTTATTTTTAGTCAACTCTAATTTACTCCCCTCCACTTCCTTTCCTTGCCCCCTCCATCCAAACGGGCCATTAATGATCAAGTTCCATGCAATATAATGAGGTTTCTCTAAGGTGATAAATACCCGGATCGGATGACATGACACTGTCATGGAAGTGTGCGTACAAGCTAATGAGCTTTGAGGCAACAGAGAATGGGTTCGAACCTTTTGAGACAATGAGAGAAGCATGGGCTTATCTCAGAACTTGAAGGTCCTTGCATGAATGTAATATCCATTAAGAAGAAGAAGAATGAGTTTTACTTAATTGGTCAGCTTTTTTTAATATATAATTTTTATGATTTTATTTATTTATTTATTTATTAAATTTCAATGGTCAAATAAATCCTTACTCTTTATTTATTTTTATTTTTTTGGGAAGAATAAATCCTTACTCCTTGAGGTCTGTTTTATAAAAAGCAGAAATTGTTTAAACTTCTTTTTTATATAAATAATCTTGGTTTAAATCTCTTACTCAGTCGCTTCCTACTAATATAATTATCAAATTATTCTGATTTATAAAAATAAAAAAAAATAAAAACTATCAAATTTTAAATAATCAAAAAAGAACTATTGAGTTATTAAGAAAAAAAAAATCTATTTAATGACCCATCTATGTAGGCTTTTAGTCAAATTATTATTTTTTTTTAATATTTAAAAGGGGTCGTTTCTTAATAGATTTAGATGGGAAAACCAAGCTTATTCATTTTTACAAAATAAAAAAATAAATTCAAAATAAGTAAAATTTAAGGATTGATTTGAGAATTGAAATTAAATTAATAACTAAATTGTCTAAATTGAATATTAGCCTTGATTTTTTAAAACTAGTTGAAGGCAAGTGTGCAACGTGGTTTTTAATAATCAATGTATGTTGTGTTCTGCACTATATTCTCTCTATGTTTCTTTGAAGTTATTGTTGATTTTTGGGAAATTACACAGAAAAGGCCCAAAATTTTAAAATTGTTTCAATTAAGTAAGGGTGTGCAAAAAATCGAGAAACTGAAAAAACTAACCGAACCGTGTCCAAAATTTCGGTTCAGTTTCGGTGCGGTTCGGTTTTGGTTTGCAAAAATGAAAATCGAAATTTTCGGTTTCGGTTTCTGGTTCAGAAAAATAAGTCTAAATCGAACCAAAACCGATCAATATGTATTAAATATAACTATGTACAATATTCAGGTTCTGCACTATATTCTTCCATGCCTCTCTCTTCCCTCTTCTATACTTGGCCCTCTTCATCCTTAACTTCGTTTCTTCTAGCTCTCTCTCTCTCTCTCTCTCTCTCTCTCTCTCTGTGTAATGTGCAAAGTTGAAGTAAAAAAAGCATGGTGAACCCACAAACAGACAAGCTTGTGAGAAGGACAACAATGGTGGCCACTCTGACTGCTTCCTATTTTCTTTTGACTGCTGACTATGGCTCCGAACCTAATGCTCTCGACCCTGTATGTGTGTTTCTCTCCTTAAATCATCTATCTTATTTCCTTATTGTTTTTAGTCTGAGGGTCTAGTTGGTTGTGAAGAATCTATAGGAAAAAAGAGATGGAAACTTTATGGGAGACTTTATAAAAAAAAAAAGTTTGGGTTTTTTGGGTTGTTGGATTTATGCTATTCTAGAATATGTTAGCATACAAATGGAGCAAATGCTTTTGGATGTTTTTTCTTCTTGCTATGAGTTTGTCTTCTATTTTTATCCCAAACCACCCATCTCTTCTTCTTCTTTTCTTGCTTTTGTTTCTCACATCCTAAACACCGAAACCCGACCAAGCTAAACCGAAACCGATTGCAATCGGTTAGTCCGATGTTCATCCCTTACAAATCGGTGTCAGTGTTGAATATGTTAAAACCGAAATTCTCGGTTCGGTGCAAAAATTGCCTCCAACACCGACTGAACCGAACGATTACATCCCTACAATTAAGAACCTTTTCACATGTGCCAATGCTACACTTAGTGGCCACCACATCAACAAAAATAGATTAAAGGACTGAAATCAAATTGATAAAAATGTTAAGGTAAAACAAAATTTTAAAATTTTAGGGGGTAAAATCAAAATTACCCCAAATGCTAAGGATATAAGCAATTTAGTCAAAATTTATCAATTGAGCTAAACTAAAATCCATTTTACATCCTAGAGGTTTTTTTTGGGGGCAGTTAAACTTGTTCGTATCATTTCATGATTGAAAGTTATATATATCAAAATACAAAGCTTCCTCTGCAGGTGGTGGAAACTAGAAAGTCCTTAATCCAAACAACATTATTAGCTAAATTCCTAACAAAATTTGCTAAACAATAAGCTACTGAGTTAATACATAAAAAGACATAGAACTCTATCACAAACTTTCGATATCTCTATTTTCCCAACTTTTGATTATCCAACTGTTGTATTAATTTCACCAATAAATTTAGGAAGTCCTCTTGAGTCTTGACCTGAAACAAATTTCCTAATCTTCAGATAATTATTCCATGTCGAGCTAGATCTTTCTTGGTAGGGAGGATAGCTCTGCAGGCTCTCCAACTTTTTTTTTTTATTTTGGGATGTTTAAACTTCCAAATCTTTGACCACACTTGTTGCCCGTTGGGGCTCTCAACTAAATTTGCTTCTCTTGCGACAATCCTAGCCACGTTAATAACTAGATGTTTGATAAGAGCATTAGCATCATATGTGCTAAATGCTAAATTTTTAGCAATTAGCACACCAAACACAAAAAATTACCTTTATGAAATGTGTCAAATGCCAAATAAATTTAGTATTTGCTACAATAACATTCTAATAATAGCATTGTATGGACAAGTATGCTATTAATATTTTGGATTCTTTTATTCATTTTTTTTTTTTTAATCTCTTCTATCATTTATGTTCACTAGTTGGGCATTACTTAAATTTGATCTCTCTTGTGTGACATTGGGCCAGGGGTGTGCAGCCAATCCACCAACCTGCCAAAACTAACACAATCCAACCCAACCTGTTGGATTGGGTCGATATTTAGGGGCTGGTGGATTGGGTTAGGTTGTAAATTTTTTTTTACAATGGGTCGAGTTAGGTTCGGGTCATAATATTAATTAATCTACCTAACCCAACCAACCTATTTATATTTAATATATATTTAAAATTTTAAAAATATATTTAATATATATTTTAAAATATAATATACAATTTTGTCCCTCTTCCTAAATGAAACTCAAACCCTAAGTTCTACTCATTTCAATATCCTTCTTATCTTATTTTACTCTCTCTTTATTGCCACTCCAACTCCTATTTTGAGTCCTAAATAAAATCCAAACCTTAAGTTCTCTTCATATAATTTGTGTTAGTTTGGTGTTATGCTCAGTATTATTTGATTATAAATTTGCTCTTATTTGTGGTGGTATTATTATAATGCTCAATTTAATAATAATAATAATAATAATAATAGTAATAATAATAATAATTTTTAAAAAAAAAAATTGTCTAACCCATAGATCCAACCTGATCCAACCCAAGAATTTTTTTTTTAACCCACCATAGTGTGTTAAAAAGAATTCAACCCAACGCTACCCGACCCATACACACCCTTAGTTGGGACTTGGAAACCAAGAAGAAGTTAAAAAGAGAAAAGAAAAAAATAAAAAAGAATATTTAAATAAAGTGATAAAAGAATAGAAGATGCAATGTATAGTGTATTGTAATGTAATGTGTTATAATAGATAAAATAACTTTTTAACGTGTCAAAATATAATATTTTTAGAATGTCTAATGCTAATACTCTAACAAGTTGTTAGGGGAACACATAAAATTGCCTCCTAACAAAGCTTGCAAATTGTGCTTTATTAAATGTTAAAAAAAAAAGACAAACAGAATTTCAGTTTCTCTAGCCTAGGGCTCTCTCGAAACCCTAGCAGCCAGTAGAAAACCGTGCCTGCTCTTTGAGTGAGGCTTCTAGTTTTCTCTCCTCTTTTTGTCAAGAACGAGTGGAATTTTTACGTGACAGAGTCAAAATGGAAAACTTGTCTGCTATGTGGGAGAATTTTTCACTGTTGGTGTTTAAGGGAAGTAAATATCTAGTCCAGGATGGCAGGGTCGAAGGGGAGTTCTTTTCAGCGACTAGATTTTTTACTGGGAGAGTGCTGAGTATGGAGGCAATTGCACGGACTTTCAAGTTGCTTTGGCGTACCAAGAAGGGTTTTGAAGTGAGAGGCATGGGGAATCACAAGGTTCTATTTGTTTTTGCGGATGAGTCGAACGTGGACGAAGTTTTGATGGGTGAGCCATGATGTTTTGAAAAATATCTGGCGGCGTTAAAAAAGGTGAATAGGCACATGGATGTAAGGAGTCTTGTTTTTGATAAAACCAGTCTTTGGGTTCAAATACATGATCTCCCTATTGGAAGTTTAACTATGACAATGGCGAGGGATATTGCTTCGACTGTGGGAGACGTCGATGAGAGTGAGACGAGTAGTGGAGATTGTGAGGGATGTAATTTTATGAGAGTTAGGGTGGTTATTGATGTTTCAAAACCTTTATGTAGAGGTCGAAAAATTGCTTTGAGAAGTGGTGAGGAAATTGGGTTAGTTTCAAGTATGAGTGACTGCCCAATATATGCTATTAGTGCGGACAACTCACTCACCATTATAAGGATTGTCCCATTTGGCTGAAAAGGAAGGGGACCATAAAAGAAGGGGATCAGCAGTTTGGTTCGTAGCTGCGTGCAAGCACCCTAAATTCTTCGCGAAAAACAGTAATTCGAGTGGCAGGGTATGAGGAGGAGGATAATGGGAGTAAAGATGATAATATCCCAAGTAAAGAGGCTGAATTTTGAATGAATCACGATGGGGGAGTAAAGTCTGGTACAGTTTTAGCACCCGGGGTAATTGAAACAGTAACCATGGTCAATGAGGGGCGGTGGGGCTCCATGGAAGGTGGAATTGTGGAGGCAGTTGACCAGATTGATCAGTTTATGGTAAGTTCCCAATCACAAGGTACAGTAGTGGATTTTTCGGATTCTTTGGAGATTTGTTCCCCTACTTTAGTGGATTCTAAATCGGTTAATGAAAGTCCAGTTCAGGATTTCTAGGACCAATTGGTGAAAATTGATAGGGAGCTGGCAAAGTTTGATAATATTGAAGGGTGGAGCAAGGAGAAGCTCACATCTACGAATTCAGTTGCACAAACGAGTTTGGTGGGCTCTTGGGTTGTGGGCTCAGCCTAATTTTTGAAGAAATTGTTTGTCCAAAATGGGCCTAGCAAGACACCTATATCAAAATCTAAACCAACTCGTGTAATAAGGAAACAAAGTTTTGCAAGGAAGCCTATTGAGCTAAAGGAGCTGAAGTTAGCTAAATGACTGAGGCAAGAATCAGATGAGGATATGGAGGAAGAGGATAGTCGCAGGAAGAGAGGAGCATCAAACAATAATGATTCAACAGTGGAGGCTGGGGTCCAGCCCCACTGACATCAATGAAACTTTTAGCATGGAACTGCAGGGGAATTGGGAACTACTATGCAATTCAAGAGCTTGTGGACATTGTATAAGCACAAGATCCCACGATCGTGTTTTTGTCAAAAACATGGTCAGATAAGAAGCAGATGGAACGGATTTGTGATAGGATAGATTTTGATGGTTTGTTCATTGTACTAACCAATGGTAAAGGGGTTTGTAGACACCGCATTCTATACTCCTTACGACTCAGGCCCCCGTTTCCCAATGATGGTAAAAGTCCAAAGTTCAAGGTTGGTTTAGAGCCCAATCAAATTGAAATTGACTTGAGGAAAGTATTTATGAAAAATATAACTCTTTTATGAACAAAATAAAGCTATTTTTAGAAAATAAAGGCCACGGAAATCCTAAGGCATGTGTACGCATATGCGCGCACATGCTCCAGACCTGCGTACGCATGCTTTATGCCTACGTACGCATACACGAGCATGCGTATCCATGTTAGGATTCCAGAAACTATGAAATGCAATTTTTTCTGCACTAAAGCTGAGGTTTGGAACGAATTCCACATCGTTTGGGAGCCATTCCAAACCCTCATTTTCTCAATATAAAAAGCCATGCATGGTACTTTTTCAAAACACACAAAAAATCCTAAGGAAAAACACAAGATTCACTAGAAATAGTAAATCAAAGAGGGAGTTTTTCACAAAACATCCTCAAGTCAATATTTTCTTATTAGAATATTTTCTGGCCTTAATCTTCGAGTTTTAAGATTACTAATCACTTTTATATTTGATTATGAATAAATTGACTGAGGGGAGCGGTCAAAATCAAGCTTAGGAGCTTTGCTTTTTGAGGTATAAACCTTCTTGCCTTTTCTTATTTTTCTTGCTTTAATCTTTAGTTTTATCTTTGTTTTATTTGTTTTTCTTGTTTAGTTTATGTTTTAATATGTTTATGTAGCTTAGGGTTTAGTAGCTTTCTGTTCTAAAGTATGTTAGATTGTTAGATTTAATTTTCTGTGTTGCTGTGTTTATGTTTCTGGGTTAGGGTATTTAGGGTGTGTATGCGTACACATGCTTGAAGTATGGGTACGCACATACAACTGGGCTGCGTACGTATGCCCTATGTATGTGCATACATACTCGTGCCCAAAAACCCTAATTTAACCCTTTTTGTTTCGGTTTCTTTATTTCTCTTATTTAATATGCTTTTGCCTTATGTGGGTTTATGCTTATAAGTCCCTGCTTCTTTGTTTGTGTATTTGTTTGTCCTTTACATGCTAGATTAGGGTTTTACCTTCCAATTTTATTGTTTTGCCATGAACATGCATATGATATGACCATGCATTGATGCATAGGTGCTGTGATGCAATGAGGTAAGTGAGATAAGGCATGCATTCACATGAACATGCATTTATCTTGTGCTTTGATGATGGATATGAACAAGTTTGGTTGAATGATATGTTTTGATGTTGAGATATCTATCACATGCTTGTTTGATGCTAACATGCCTACGTTTCTGCCATATATGTTTGCTGTCTTGTCTATGCTTCTATTTAGATAATGTGAATGTTTGTTTGCTTGCTTGGATGAGATGCTATATGTGATGTGATATTAGGGTGTGGGATAGGATAAGATGCATGTTAGGGTTTTAGGATGATGGATGTCACGTTGATTGCTAGATGTATGTTAGTGTGTACGTGAGTATAGAATATAATATTGAACATGCCTTTAATAGAATTAAGATGTAAGACATAATGAGTGGAAGCTGACCCATGGGTCAGGCGGTTTTAGGTGCTTAACACCTTTTCAAGCCGTACCTAAACTCCAAACCAATACTTTGATAGTAAGATCAGTCCTTCCATGTAAAGGCACTATATATATGGTTCCTAGACCTAATCTAGGTGGTGACTCCATTCTTTTTCTCCACCCTAGTCCACTCGGCCGAGGCGTACTCCTCAAACCCATTGCGCCCATAGGGTGGATTGGCACTTCATTGGAAAGCAAGTGCGAATGTTTGGGTAGACAGTTTTTCGAATTACCATATTAATTCAATTGTTCAAGGTGGTTCAGAAAATGCGTGGAGATTGACTAGGTTCTATGGGGATCATGATACTAGTCGAAGAAGGGAAGGATGGAACATGTTATGTATGTTGAGCTCAAAGCCGAAGCTGCCATGGTGTTGCTTTGGTGATTTTAATGAATTACTAGAGGTGCAAGATAAAAGGGGTGGTGTCCCTCAGGCTCACAATCTGATGCAAATGTTCAAAAATGTTTTAGACCATTATGGTTTTGTGGACTTAGGATATTTAGGTTCGGATTATACTTGGCATGGTCGTCGGAGGGGTGAGTTGATATGGCAAAGGCTAGATAGTGGTGTTACTATGGACGTAAAAGGGGTGAAAATGGAGTCACCACCTAGTTTTTGCAATGGTCTAGGAACCATATATATAGCGTCCTTTCGAGGAAGAACCTTTTGATCTTACTACCAGAGATATGGGTTCGGGGTTAAGGTACAGTCATGGGAAGGTGTTAGGTACCTAAAACCGTCCAACCCTAAGGTTGGCTTCCCATCATTGTGTCTTATGTCTTAACCCTATTAAAGGCACACTCAATACTTTTACCTAACTCACACACACGCTAACATACACATAGCAAACCACAATGCATCAAACATCCCTAACCATACATCTATCATGCTCATAAACAAGGCCTACCATACATCTAATCATGCATATCACTTCATCAAAGACCCTAGCATTCACCTAATCATGGCATCAAGGCATTCATCACATCACAAACCCTAATCACACATCTAAGCACGCTTCATCATCATACTCTAACATTCATCTAGTTATGGCATAACATATCATCTCTAATAAGGCAGCACATGTATCATCACATCAAAGCAAGGATATAGCAAGCATATCATTTTTAAAAGCATTGCATGTATACTTTGGAAATACTCAACCAAACAAGCATATTCACCTCTATTATCAAGACAAGATCATATCACAAATGCATGAACATTACAAATGCATAACTTACCTTTTACTTACCTTGCAGCAACTCAGCACCTATGGCATTTATGCATGAGCATGTGAATGCATGTTTCATGTCATCAAAACAATAAAACACAAGATAAACCCTAATTCTACCATATGATAGAAAACCAAGCAATTAAACATGTGAAACATAGGCATTGAAAGCATAAAAGTATGGGAAAAGAAGCTAAACAAACAAACATGTGAAAGCAGAAGCGAAACAAATAAAAAACAAAAATTAGCATTTTTGGGCAGCGGCTTGCGCACACAAGAACAAGCCTACGTACGCATTATCAAGCCTGCATACGCGGGTAAGATTATGCGTACACAAGTTCTTGCCCAGAAACCCTAAAAACACCAAAAACAGGGCAAAGCCTCAAAACGAGAATCCTAACAATCTAACATGCATTTTAAACATACAAAAACGTAAACCTAGACTAGAAAAGCGTATCAAAACATGTTATAACAAAAAATACAAGACAAACAGAAGAATTAAAAGCAGAAAATAAAGAAAAGGAAAAGAAAGGTTTAAAACTAATACCTCAAAGAAAAGCTCTTCAAGCTTGATTTTTAATCGTTCCCCTTAGTTAAATCTATTCACAATTTAATAAAAAAAAAAAAAAGTGATTAGCAAAGATTAAACTCAAATATCAAGGCCAGAAAAGACCCTAATCAAAAGAAAATTGACTTGAGGGTGTTTTGCGAAAAACTCCCTTTTGATTCACTATTTCTAGTGAATCTTAGTGTTTTCCCGTGGGATTTCTGTGTATTTTGAAAATATACCATGTAAGGTTTTTTATAGTGTGAAAAAATGGGTTTGGAACAATCCCCAGACGATGTGGGATTTGTTTTAAACATCAACATAAATGTAGAAAACTTGTCTTGTATAACTTTCTAGAAATCGCTATGCGTACGCAAAATCAAGCCTACGTACGCATGCAGAAAGCTGCGTACACATAGCGAGGGTTTCCTTTGGCCTTATTTTGCAAAATTTGATTTATTTACTCATTAAAAGTTATATTTCTCATTTTAACACTTTTGAAGTAAATTTAACTTCTGATTGGCCCTAAACCAACCTTAGGTCTTAGAATTTAACATCATTGGGGAACGAGGGCCCAAGTCGTAAGGGGTACAAAATGTGATGTCTATAGATGCCCCTTTTTTTATTCGTGAGCTTTGCTAACAAAATCAAAAGAATAAGAGACAAAACATTTTGTTTTGATGTACAGCTTAGGTTTAACTCATGTACACGACACACATCACGTATACATGGGGTGGGGTACAACTACGAAGAGTTGCATGGGATTTTGTATGTCCGAATTCCCACCTTTGTTGCTCGGGAAACGAGCAACGACAGGTTCGCTATCCCAGAACCTGTTTTATCAATTGCAAGCAAAAGGCGAGTGACTCACTATCCTAAAGTCACTAAAAAGAAAAACAAAGGTGCTCTTACGAGCTCAAACAATCAAACAAGGGTACTCTTATGAGCTCAAACAATCAAACAAAAGGTGCTTTTACGAGCTTAAAAGGATATATATATATATATGTGGTGTCTATCTGGAGTTCTTGCCTCAAACTTCTCCATCTCTACCTGTTCTAGTGAGGCTCTTGCCTTGGGTTGACCTTGGTCTCTACCTTTATCCCTACCTCTTCTATCGCGCCTACATGTTCAATTCCCGTAGGATATGTGCACAACTTCTGACTTGTATAAGATCTGTGCTTGCATATTCAATTCCCGTAGGATATGTGACCAAGATATGCATTCTAACTTTTTGACTTGTATGGGGTTTTGTGCCTGCATGTTCAATTCCGGTAGGACATGTGCACGAATTCTGTGTTACTTGGGATCGATGCCTGCATATTCAATTCCCTGTCCCACTAAGGAGGGGGTAGCTTGCTGGGGATTTTCTGATGGTGTGCTATTCACTGGGGAACTCCCTTTCACTGGGGAAATGATTATCTTCTTCTTTCTCACAAATCACAGAGGATTGATGTTGACTCCACCCTCGAGGGGGGTTTTACCAACTCTACTGGGGAAATTTTGTTTTGCAACTCTCGAGGGAGCTACTTCTGTGCCTTGGACTCACAAGGGAGTCCGTCTATGATACTGGATTTACTTGAGATTTAGTTGATGATCTTGACTCACAGAGGAGTATTCATGATGATTTCTGGTCCATTAAGGGATGTTTGGTGCCTTTGATCCACTAGGGATATTCTTGAATTTTTGGATATACTTTTGAATTTTCCTTTGCACTTCTAGCCTTTTGGGAACTCCGTGGGGATTTTTGAAATTTTTTTTTTTTTTTTGGCTAAACTAAATGTAGTTTAGCAGGGGGCCTAAACTACGCGTAATTTAGTCATCTGGTGTGTTCTCGCCTTTTCATTTTTTCTCCAATGATACAACCGTTTTTTTTTTTTTTTCTTTTCATTCTCTTCATCTCCCTTATTTCTTCACATTCTCTAACTCTTCAACTTCTCTTCTTTCATTTTCCCTACAAAAGCTTCTGCCCTCTCTCTCATTCCCTCACAATCTGACTTCCATCTTCTTCTTCATTCTCAACTTCTCTTTCAGATTCTCTCATCTCCTTCATTGGCACCCAAGTCTCAGAAAAGTTCCTACATCCTCTCCACAGACATTCTCCATCTCACCTGCTGGAATGGAGTAGTAAAGCTAATAGTGGCCCTTCCTTTGACCTACAGATCACAACAACACGTTTCAGAGGGTGCAAGGACCGAATTAGTAAGTTTTTCAAACTTTCCTCACTTTTCAAGTTTTCCTTTGATCTTCTACTTTAATTCATTTTTATCCCTATAAATGCTTGGGTTTTGCTTTGGGATGGGTTTAGAAGAAAACCTCACACTTTAGGAGGGGTAGGAACATGTTTAGGTTGAGTTCTTATTGAGAAAACTTGAAAAATATCAAAGAACACCCTTCTGTGTTCGTTCTTGCGTACGTAGAATCAGGCCTACGTACGCAGACTTGTTCTTGCGTACGCAACCTGAATTCATGCGTACGTAGGCTTGTTCATTCGTTCGTGCATCTGTTCTTCAGTTTATACATGCCCATAATTCTCACTGCATACACATGCAGTATTATGCATACGCAGGGTCCTTCTTGTGTATGCATGGCGCCAGGCAGAAACCCGACTTTAGTATTTTAGCTCCTTTTTCACCTATTTTCTCATCTTTTTGGCATTTTAACATCCTTCTTCACCATTTTTGAACTCAAATGCATCTTTCATGTCACATTTCGTCCTATTATGCACCCAATGTCATTTTCTCACCATTTCTTTCACCTAACCATAAATCTAATCCCATTCTCTTTTATAGGTCCCAGCCCCATATTCTGATAAAGGAAGTACCAGCCAGGTCTTGGTATGGTACTCCATTCTAAATGAAGAGACTCGGGGCTATGTCAATGTTACGAGTTTCGAGCCCATCATCCGTTTGATGCCTAAGAGGTCTGCTAGTGCTGTATTGGCGTAGACCTTGGCTGAGAGGTGGTGGGACACTACCCACACCTTCCACATTGCTGGCTGGGAGATGACCATCACTCCTTATGACTTCCACCGCATGACTGGCTTGCAGTTTTTGATGGAGTCCTAATCAGTCTCGAGGACGAGTCAGGTGTTCGGTTAGGTGCAGACTTACTGGAGAGGTGGTATGCTACTGAGAAGATCCGCTACACTGATCTTGAGGCGAACTTTATGCATCGTCCATAAGAAACGGTTAAGGAGTGCCTTCGGATGGCTAGGGTCTTTCTGTTGTTCATGGTGGGGGCGTACCTATTTACCACAAGTGGGCAGACAATGTCTTTGAGGTGGTTAGCCCTTTTCTGAGACTTTAAGAGGGCTCGGGCTGCCAACTGGGGGTCAATATGCTTGGCTTATCTTTACTCCTCTTTGGACACTCTCAATCAAGGGACACTGTGCCAGCTAGTTAGGTCTTGGAAACTCCTTGAGGTTAGTTTCTCTCTTTTTTCTCTTGTAGTTCATGCATTCTCATTCTTATAGTCATACATCCACATGCCATATAGGTTAGGACCATGTACTATATTCCTGCTAATTGCATTCATACCTATATCTTGCAAACTATTATCCTGCAAACTGCCAATCTATCTCTTGCAAACTATACCATATTTGAACCTTACAAACTATCATCTTGCAAACTGTACCATAACCACTTGCGAACTGTCATCTTTTTAGCGTTGGGCCGTGGAGTACGGTCTCATTGCTAGAGGAGCTGAGTTGGACTTGAAGAGGATCACTCTGCTCCGGGCTCACCTAGATAGGCTCTCTCCCGATGATGTAAGTTAGAAACATATTACGCTTTCCATTATTTGCATGCTTCTTTAGGTTTCTCTTTCTAACTTCATGCGTTGTTACAGATCATATGGAGTCCTTGGGCTGGAGCTACCCCTGTAACGGACCTAGGCCTGGAGGTAGCTGCCATAGTTGCTTCTAATCTTTGCCAGACCCTTGAGGGTGGTGGATTAAGGGTGATCTACTTGGCAGAGCGGGTGTGCTAACAACTAGTAGGGGAAGATGCGCTACGGGTTCCCATGGACCCTCTAGTGTTTATGCTTGCTCCTCATTCCATGACGGATGCGGAGTACAGCCAATGGGGGCGGGGCATTCCTGATTAGGTCATAGATGAGTCAGATTACAAGGAATTCAGTAGGACTCACCTCCTGCCTTCTCTCCTTGCTCAGGTATTTGTTCTTGCTTCTCTTATTTCTTTTAATCTGTCATCATTTGCATTCTTGTACCTTAGTAACACTCAAATGAAACACTTGTGTCAGGAGGGCCCTGCGGCAGGTGCTATCATTGATCCTTCCCGCTTGCCTTGGTCGGTCTATGCTTACGGCCCTAACGGCTTTGCTTGGGAGCGCCCTGTTGGCCGCAATACAAATGTCACAGGCTATCCCTTCCCTAGAGGCACCCAAGCTGTGAGTTCTCTTTCATCCTTGTTCCCTTTCCTTTCTATCCTTGCATCTGAATATTTGTTCTAACAACCTTTCCTTCAATAATTCAACCTATTGTTCAGGAGCATGAGGAGCTCGTTTGGCTTGCGGGCAACCTCAAGCTAGAGTTGACTGAGCACTCTCGACAGCTGTATGGAGGCGAGGATGATGAGGAGGAGGAGGAGGATGATGATGATGATGATGGTGCCAAAGGTTCAGAGTAGACTACGAGTCATCAACAAAGAATAAGGCGCATTCGATGATCCTGCAAACAGACAGACAAACACAAACATAGCAGCATAGCATACTTTTTTTTTTGTTGCTTTTATCATTTTTCTCTTTAGCATACATGCTTGCACTTTAGACTTTATTTGAGACATTAGGTTGTATTTTAAGAACACCTTTTACATTTATGCTTTTATTTGGGATATGTACTTAAATCACAAACTTGTGGGAACTTTATGCCATTCTGTTGTTCTTGGAAATTTCGTGCTTGAATTGCGCCTTGAGTAGCCTTTTAGTTTCTCCCTTGTGCCTTCCCATATCATCAAGTTAAAATGGATGAATCTCTTCTCTCAATCCCTAATTGTTGCCTAGGTCTTTGACCTAGCGGGATTCCTCTAACTTTTGCATGGATCGCCTTTTGGTTTTCAACCCATCGAGGCTCCTTGTATCATCTTTGAACTTATTTCCATTTTTTATTTTTCTCTCTTTTTCTTTTCCTTTCTCTCACATCTTCTCTCATTCTCTTTTTGCTTCTTCCGGACATGGCCATATGGCAGGCTCCAACTGCTTCATCCAACTTTAGGATATAAAAGATGACTTAGGATTGTCATGAGGTGAGTTCACATAGCTGAGAAAACTTATAAAAGTCCAATCAATTAAAAGAAAGAAAGACTGATTGGCCACCTTGATATGCCCCAAATTTTACTTTTATGCACTTTATGATTCTCATGTCTTCTTTTATGAACTTAATAAAGGATTGGACTGTTCCGCATCCCTTATAGAAACAATTTATCATTTTTTAATTTGAGCAATGAGAGAACTACTCATTTATTATCTTTGCTTATTGTCATCATTTTTCCTTTTCTTTTCTTTTTTCCATGCCATGTAATTTTTGCCCATGATGTCCTTTAAGGAATTTTTTCCATGCCCATGGTCTTTGCCCCTATCTTCTGCCTAGATCAACCTTTCAAGTTTTCAACCTAGCGGGATCTTTTTGCCTTAACTTTTGCCTAGGCCGCCCTTTCAGGTTTTCAACCTAGTAGGCTTTTTCCTTTTTTTTCTTATCAAATGTGGTATCTTTGGAGTCTATCCATGTTGAAAGGACCAGACCAACTTGGCTTCATCTTTCCTCTAGAATCGAAAGTTTCATCTCTAAGCACTTTTAAAACCAAGTCCCCTTCTTTAAGGTTTCTCGGTCTCACCTTTTTATTGAATGCTCTAGCAATCCTCTTTTGGTATCCTTGTGCATGGTATTGTGTCTTAGCTCCCTTCTCATCTATCAAAGCCAACTGCTCACATATTTGTTTCATCCAATCTCCCTATAGGACCTTGGTTTCTACTAGTACCCTTAAAGATTGTGTCTCCACCTTAATGGGAAGTACTGCTTCACTATCGCAGACCAAAGAGTAAAGGGTTGCCCCAGTTGATGCACGGATAGAAGTTCTGTAACCCCATAAAGCAAATGGAAGTTTCTCGGCTCAATCTTTGTATGTTATTACCATCTTGGCTAGGATGTTCTTGATGTTCTTATTGGCTGCTTCTACGGCCCCATTAGTCTGTGGCCAATATGGTGAAAATTTATGATGCTCAATGTTGTACAGTTTCATGATTATTCTAACCTCTCCCTTAAAGTGGGAACCATTATCGGAGATGATCTCTTAGGGTAACCCATACCAATAGATGATGTTATTCTCTATGAATTGAGCCACATGCTTAGCTTTTAACACAGAGTAGGAGGCCGCTTCCACCCATTTGGTGAAGTAGTCAATTGCCACTAGGATGTATTCATGTCCATTCAAGGCCTTAGGAGCTATCCTTCCAATCACATCTATGCCCCAGACTGAGAAAGGCCATAGAGAAGTCATGTTGTATAGCTCACTAGGTGGCACATGATTCAAGTTTGCATGTGTTTGACAATCATGGCAACTCTTCACAAAGTCTACACTATCGGTCTCCATCGTGTTCCAGTAGTACCCTATCCTTAAGATCTTCTTGGTTAACATTCTCCCATTTATATGAAGACCACAAATCCCTTGATGAGTTTCCTCCATAACTTTCTCTGCTTCTTCTTTCTTTAGACAACGAAGGTGTATACCATCATAGGATCTCCTATAGAGTTGACCCTCACATAGGATGTATTGCATTGCCATCATCCTAATCAAACAACGCTCCTTTTTGTAGGCATCATCTAGATACACCCCCAACTCCAAGAATTTCATAATGTCATAATACCAAGGAACCCCTTCCTCTTCTATAACCAAGACTGAAGCTTCGGCCTTCTCTTTGTGGACCATCCCATAATTTTGTTCAATCTCTAAAGGTCGCGTCCTTACTCCTTCGATATTTCAACCATGGAAGCTAAAGTAGCCAAGACATCTACAAACTGATTCTGAGCTCTAGGGATGATCGTGTACTCAATTCTTTCGAAAGTTTTGGTCAAATCCTCTAGATACTGCTAGCAAGGTTTTAAGTGCTCTTCCTTCACTTTTCACTGTCCACAACCTTTGTGCTTGAGCTATTACCAAAGTTGAATCTCCAAAGACCTTGGCCTTTTTCACCCCTAATTCTTAGAGAGCTTCCATTCTGGCGATACAAGCCTCATATTTTTCCATGTTATTGGTTGCCTCAAAGTTCAACTTAACTGCTAAGGATATGTGAAATCCTAAGGAGTGATCAAGACTACTCTTATCCCATTTCCATATTGGTTCACGGCTCTATTGAAATACATCTTCCATGCCTCTAGCTCAATATCCAAAATATCCTCGTCCGAGAAATCCTCTCTACCATCCACTCCCTCCACAGGATTCTTGGCACAAAAATCTAATACAATACTCCCTTTGATGGTTTTTCTTGCCACATACTTTAGATCGAACTCCACTAGTAAGATCAACCATCTTGACAGTCTTCCACTCAAAGCATGTTTCTCAAACAAGTACTTCAATGGATCCATTCTGGCCACTACCCATATCTGGAAAGGTAGGATGATGTGTCTCAACTTCTGTACGGCCCACACAAGAGCAAAGCATGATTTTTCTATAGGTGTGTATCTGGTCTCATAATCATGGAACCTTTTGCTCAAATAGTATATGGCTCTCTAATTTTTATCATTGTCTTCTTGTGCAAGCATGCTTCCAACTGCATCTCCTATGATAGAGAGATAAATGAGTAATAGTTTCCCATGCATCGAGGGTATCAAGATAGGTGGATGGAGGAGATACTCCTTAATGAGCTCAAAAGCTTTCTGACATTCATCATTCCATTCATGACGTTCATTCTTCCTTAGGAGCTTGAAGATGGAATCACAAGTAGAAGTGAGTTTGGCAATGAATCGGCTAATGTATTGTAATCAGCCTAAAAATCCCCTTATCTCCTTCTTGCTTTTGGGTGGAGGAAATTTTAATATGGCTTTGATCTTTGATGGGTCAACTTCTCTCCCTCTATCACTTACCAAAAATCCTAACAACTTTCCTGCGATTACTTCAAAGTTGCATTTCTATGGGTTCAATCTCAACCTATACCCCTTGATCCTTTCGAAGAACTTCCTCAAGTTAACGATAAGACCCTCTCCTTCATTATGCATCAAATCATGTAACAAGGCTGTGGGTCGCACCCGTATTCTTGAGCCCAAATGGCATTACGGTGTAGCAATAAACTCGTCATTCTGTGGTAAAGGTAGTCTTGGTCATACCTCTAGGAGCCATCTTGATTTGGTTGTATCCCGAGAAACCATCCATGAAGGACATCAAGGCACTACCGGCTGTGTTATCCACTAAGACATCTATATGAGGAAGAGGGAAGTCATCCTTAGGGCAAGCCTTGTTCAAATCCCTAAAATCCACACACATTCTCACCCCACTTGGCTTGGTGTACGGGTTTGATGAACCTTTCCTTCAATTGCTTGGTGACCTCTTCTTTGATCTTTAGAAGTCATTCGGTTCTCATACACCTCAACTTTTGTTTGACGGGTACCTTGTGAGCATGAGTGTCAATGTGATGTTGGGCTATCTCGGAATCAATGTTGGGCGTACCTTTATAGGACCATGCAAACACCTCTTGAAATTCAGTGAGCAACTCTTTGAGATATTTTCTTTCTTTCTCATTTTGGGTTGAGCCAATTTTAATTAAACGTGGATTCTTATCATTGCCCAAATTAAGAGTTTCAAAAGTTGGTTTCATAGGTTCAATTTTCTTTTCCAATTGTTTATTAATTTCATTTTCAAATTCATTTGAATCATTTAAGTGCAGAATTTCAATATTATGGGACACATCAAAATAAGCCAAATTAGAATTCAAAATATTAAAAATACTGAAAAGTACATTAGGACTTGCATTACACATTTTCTTTCTCGCGTTTTCAGAAAACTCAACTCAAGTCCAATTATTAAGTTACCCCACAATAGGCATGATGAATTCTGTCTTCTTTCTTCTTTAAGGCTTGTCACTCTTCTCCTTGTCCTCTTTCAACTCAACAGACCAGTCCTCCTCTTTTAGAGGTTTCCATACGTGCATAGCTTTGGTTATGTCATACAAAACCCCATCCTTATTGGGGAAATCTCTTCCCACCTTGTCAAAGAACCAGTCGTCGTCATCTTCACTCCAATAGCTGAGTTGTCCCCTTTTTTGAGGTCCATTCTAGCCAATCATGATCTTCCACAATCCCACGTCTTCTGATTCAGAGAAGTCATTGACATAGGCCCTCTTGAAAGTCCATGGTTCGAGAGTGCTCTTCAATTGTGGCATAAAGTTGGGTAGAAGTAGGCAGACCTTCCCTTTTATCATCATGTGGTCATTGTCTTCTTGAGTCAGCTTACTTTGTCCATAGTTAGCATTGTCTTCTTCATCTTCCTCTTCTTCTATCTTGGAGAGGTGGCTTATTATCTTCTTAAGAACTTCAACTTATGCTTCAACATACTCAAGTATCTTTTGCATGAGGACCTTTTCACTTGAAGCGTCCATCCTTTCCTCTTGAGGGGTTTCCTCTTTGAATGTCTTGCCTTCCATTGGACTTAAATTTGAGTGGAGACGTGTTCTCTTGAACTTCGGTAGTGCAACAATGTCTGAAAAAGAAGTCCCATTTTTATTAAGTTCATGTCCCAATTAAAAGGTTCCTTTTGTTTTTAGGTATCCTTAGAAAATCTTTAAGTCCATTTTAGTGAAGGCCTAACTACAAAATCACTCCATTTCCTTTCATGGACATTGCCTCTTGTTTCATTGGGCTTTGGTCCATTTACAACAATGCTCTCATCTTACCCTCATGAGCTTCCATTAGAATGTACTTAGAGATTTTCAACCTTTTGTCTCAAACATGGGCTTAAAATATATTCATCACCTATGGGCTCTTCTTTCTTCATTTCATTATTATTTTCATTTTTTTTTTAAGTAGCCCATTAGCTAGAATATATTGTAACCTTCCTCTCAAGGTCTATGAAGTTTTCATCATTTTGGGGCTTAGGCATACAACAAAGAGGCCTAAGATTAGAGAAGTTCATATTGACTTTGTAGGATCTTGGATGCTAAGTCCATAGCATACTTGTTATCTTAGGCCCAAAGTCATCTTTTTCAAAAGGGCTTTTTGATTTAAGCTTATGATAGCAATTAGGCTATAGTCTTATGAACCTTTCAAGTTAAGACATACCCTTTAGATTTAGGGAAAAGCCTCTTACATGTGAGAAATTTTTTTTTTTTTTTTTTTTTTTTTTGGTCCCATTTGTCTTAAGGTATGCCATAACTTTAGGTCATCCTTTCAATTTTATGTCTTTTTTTTGTCCTTTAGAATTAGGTGATCACGAAATATGGTTGAACAAACAAGAGATATATAAAGGGTACCCTCTTTTGATAGGATCTAGGATCTAGGATCTTTCTAAGTGTGGGTAGGCTCCCTAAGGCTAAATGGATAGATAAGTAGGTCACTCACAACTAGGTGGGCCATAATTCCAACCGAGGGCCTAAGTGGCAAACCGTTAACATACTCAAAGCCCATCATAGGCAATGGCACACATTGTGAGTTGGTGGGATGAATTTCGAAAAACTTGGGCCTGAATGGAACCTTCCATTTTCCCACTCATCACCAACCGAGGTTAAGGAACAAAAAACCCATGTGAATGTGTGTGCAAACAAATATTGAATAAGCTTTTATTAAGGTTAAGACATAGAACACATAGGAATTAAACTCACAATCCCCAGTGGAGTCACCATTGTGGACGCAAGGGGGGTCGAAATGGAGTCGTCACCTAGTTTTTGCAATGGTCTAGGAACCATATATATAGCGTCCTTTCAAGGAAGGACCTTTTGATCTTACTACCAGAGATGTGGGTTCAGAGTTAAGGTACGGTCTTAGGAAGGTGTTAGGCACCCAAAACCGCCCAACCCTAAGGTTGGTTTCCCATCATTGTGTCTTATGTCTTAACCCTATTAAAGACACACTCAGTACTTGTATCTAACTCACACACATGCTAACATACATCTAGCAATCAACATGGCATCAAACATCCCTAACCATACATCTATCATGCTCACAAACAAAGCCTACCATCCAATCATGCATATCACTTCATCAAGGACCCTAGCATTCACCTAATCATGGTATCAAGGCATTCATCACATCATAAACCCTAATCATACATCTAAGCATGCTTCATCATCATACTCTAACATTCATCTAGTTATGGCATAACATATCAACTTTAACAAGGTAGCATATGAATCATCACATCAAAGCAAGGATATGGCAAGCATATCATTATTAAAAGCATTGCATGTATACTTTGGAAATACTCAACTAAATAAGCATATTCACCTCTATTATCAAGACAAGATCATATCACAAATGCATGACTTACCTTTTACTTACCTTGCAGTAGCTCAGCACCTATGACATTTATGCATGAGCATGTGAATGCATGCTCATGTCATCAAAACAATAAAACACAAGATAAACCCTAATTCTACCTTATGATAGCAAACCAAGCAATTAAACATGTGAAACATAGGCATTGAAAGCATAAAAGTATGGGAAAAGAAGCTAAACAAACAAACATGTGAAAGCAGAAGCGAAACAAGCAAAAAACAAAAATTAGGATTTCTGGGAAGCAGCTTACGCATGCAAGAACAAGCCTATATACACATAATCAAGCTTGCATACGCAGGCAAGATTATGCGTACGCAGGTTCTTGCCCAAAAACCCTAAAAACACCAAAAACAGGGCAAAACCTCAAAACGGGAATTCTAACAACCTAACATGCATTTTAAACATACAAAAACGTAAACCTAGACTAGAAAAGCATATCAAAACATGTTATAACAAAAAAAAGAAAAAAAAGAGACAAATAGAAGAATTAAAAGCAGAAAACAAAAAGAAAAGGAAAAGAAAGGTTTAAAACTAAAACCTCAAAGAAAAGCTTTTTAAGCTTTATTTTTTACCGTTCCCTTCAATCAAATCTATTAACAACTCAATAAAAAAGTTTTTAGCAAATATTAAACTCAAAGATCAAGGCCAGAAAAGGCCCTAATCAAAAGAAAATTTACTTGAGGGTGTTTTGTGAAAAAACTCCCTTTTTATTCACTATTTCTAGTGAATCTTAGTGTTTTCTCGTGTGTGTTTTGAAAATCTACCGTTTAAGGCTTTTTATAGTGTGAAAGAAAGGGTTTGGAACGATCCCCAAACAATGTGGGATTCATTCCAAACCTCAACATAAATGTAGAAAACTTATCTTGTATAACTTTCTGGAAATCGCTATGCATGCGCAAGATCAAGCTTGCGTACGCATGCAGAAAGCCATGTACGCAGGTTGATTCATGTGTATGCATAACGAGGGTTTCCTTTGGCCTTATTTTTCAAAAATTGATTTATTTGCTCATTAAAAGTTATATTTCTCATTTTTACACTTCTCAAGTCAATTTAACTTCTAATTGGGCCCTAAACCAACCTTGGGTCTTAGAATTCAACATCATTGGGGAACGGGGGCTCGAGTCATAAGGGGTACAAAATTCGATGTCTACAGTTGCAAACTATGAGTGGTTGACAAAGTTCCCTACGGGTAGGGTAAGGCATCTGAACTATTTTACTTTGAATCATCATTCAATTCTCCTATCACTTGACATTAATGGGAAACATCAAAAATGGAGAAGGAAGCCTTTTCATTTTGAGGCAATGTGGGTAACAGATTTTGGGTGTAGAGATATAATTACTAAAGCATGGGATTGTCCTCCTGATGGTACTCCTATGTTTGCTGCAACAAAGAAATTGAAAAAGTGTAAGAAGATGTTGAAAGCTTGGAGTTGGGATCATTTTGGTAATGTGCAGAAAAATATAAAGAAGACTAAGGATTGGTTATGGAGGGCAGAAGAGGATTCGAACAAAACAGGGGATACAATGAGGTAGCTCGCTTAAAGGCTTAATTGAATAGTTTATATGATAAGGAAGAAAAGATGTGGCATCAACGGTCTCAGATTCAGTGGATGTAAAGTGGTGATCAGAATACAAAGATTTTTATGGGTCAACAACTCAAAGGAAGAGGAAGAACTTCATTAAGGGCCTGAAAGATGCTAATGGTGTGTGGCAGGAGGATGAAGAGATTTTTTCGGGTTTGTTGATTGATTTCTATACACAACTTTTCACTTCTTCAAATCCACATGATTTAGAGCATATTTTGGATGTAGTTCAAGCAGTGGTAACTGATGAGATGAGGGCAGATCTTGCACGACCCTATACTATTGAGGAGGTGGATGTAGCAATCAAAGAGATTTCCCCGCTAAAGGCCATAGGTCCGGATGGGATGCCCCCCTTATTTTTTCAGACTTACTGGACTAATGTAGATGATACTCAAGCTGTTTTGTCTAGTTTAAATTCGGGTTCCCTCCTAAAATCCATAAATCACACTTTTGTCACTTTGATTCCACAAGTTCATGATCTGGAAAGAGTGTCTGAGTTTAGACCTATTAGTCTCTGTAATATGATTTATAAGATTGTTAGTAAGGTGATTGCTAACCGCCTTAAGCCATTGCTTAATTTTATTATCAGAAACTCAGAGTGCCTTTACTGCTGATAGATTGATTATTGATAATATCTTAATAGCTTTTTAATCCTTACATCATATGAAGACTAACTGTTCAGGAAAGAAAGGCTTTATGGCTCTCAAGCTGGATATGAGCAAAGCATATGACAAGGTGGAGTGGATTTTCCTTGAAAAAATTATCCTAAAGTAGGGTTTTCAAAATTCATGGGTGGCTTTGATAATGGAATGTATTACCACAGTGTCTTATTCCATACTTGTGAACGGAGAACCAAAAAGTATGATTACACCATCAAGGGGTTTAAGACAAGAAGACCCTCTTTCTCCTTTTTATTCATGTTTTGTGCATAAGGGTTAAATGTTTTATTTAGGAAAGCTGCAGCAGAAGGGGAAATTCAGGGTTTTTCTATTTGCAAAAATGGCCCAAAGTTTACTCATCTCTTTTTTGCAGATGATTGTTTGTTATTTTGTAAATCTACCTTGGAGGAATACAAAAAAATTCAAGAGTTGTTAGCTTATTATGAAGTAGCCTTGGGCCAAATGATAAACAAGGAGAAAGCCAC
This sequence comes from Notholithocarpus densiflorus, assembly GCA_030021035.2. Classification (NCBI taxonomy): domain Eukaryota; kingdom Viridiplantae; phylum Streptophyta; class Magnoliopsida; order Fagales; family Fagaceae; genus Notholithocarpus; species Notholithocarpus densiflorus. The sequence continues at coordinate 3,199,215 of JARYZH020000039.1, forward strand.
CTTATTTTTTAGCAGGAACACGAATGAATGAACCCAACAAGCAATTAAAGTCTCTTAATGTCCTGGCAATACAACATTACGAGAAATATTTGGGGTTCCCTTCTTTTGTTGGCAGAGACAAGAAAGCATCCTTTACTTATGTCAAAGAAAGGATATAGGCAAGGATGCATGGGTGGAAGGAGAAGCTTCTATCACAAGCTGGTAAGGAAGTCATGATCAAGGCAGTGGTCCAATCTATTCTAGCCTACTCAATGAGTGTTTTCAAATTACCGGTTGGACTGTGCAAAGATATAGAAGCAATGATTTGAAAATATTGGTGGGGTCATAGAGATTCAAAGAAGATACACTTGGTTAAAAGGAGTTCTATGTGTTCCTTGAAATCAGTAGGGGGTATGGGCTGTTGGGACATACAAAAGTTCAATAATGCCTTGTTAGCCGAACAAGTTTGGAGACTTATTCACCAAAAAGTTGCACTCCTATATAGAGTTTTTAGTGCAAAATATTTTCCTAATGGTAGTATTCTAGATGCTCTAATTCATCTGAAATGCTCTTATGCATGGAGGAGTATTTTGCAAGCACGTGAAGTGGTTAATGAAAGGGCTATTTAGCGGGTAGGGAATGGACAAATGATAGATGTTTAGGACCGCAAGTGGCTTCTTGATCCTAACTACAGCAAAATTGTGTCACCTAGAGCTAGTTCAACAGTGAATCGAGTGAGTGCTTTGTTTTACACAAATACTAAAATATGGGACCTGAGATGTTTGAAGAGTAGTTTTTACCTGCGGGAGGCTGAGATGGTGAGCAAGATTCATGTGAGTGAAGCTTGGGTCGAGGACCTTTTGATTTGGCCTTTAACTTCGGATGGTGACTATAGTGTTCGAAGTGCTTATCATATGTTGGCCGCTGATGAGGCAAACACTAATCTGAGCTCCTCTTCTTTGGATAGCTCTCAAAGTCTTTGGAAGAAAATTTGGAAGATCCAGCACTTTATTTGGCGTGCAGCAAAAGACTCCCTTCCCATAAAGCAAAATTTGAAATCTTAACATATTCCGATGGATGAAAAATGCACTCTATGTGATGATCATTAGGAAACTCTTATGAACTGTCTTTGGTTATGTGATCATGCTTAGTTTGTATGGAAGTTAGATCCTGGCTTCAACGTTTTGTACCAGAAACGATACAGGTCTTTTGTGGAAGTCATGCTCCAACAAGGCTCAGGCTTTCGTACAACTCTGTTTTCTACTATCCCTTGGTGTCTATGGCAGTAGCGAAATCGTCTGAGAGAACACCAACCTTCCTGGCCGCTTCATGAGATTGGTGCTAGAGCTAAGGACTTGGCTATGGAGTGTTTCAAAGTACATAAACAAGCTCACTGAGTGATTGTTTACCGTGCCCCTGTCCATTGGTCCCCTCCTCCTGAGCATTGTTATAAAGCTAGCTTCGATGCAACGTTGTTTGAGAACTCGAACTGTGCTGGAATTAGGGTGGTGTACCGAGATCATGCAAGGAATTTTATTGCAGCATTAAGCCAGAAAATTGCTATGGTCCAATCGGTGAAGTTGGTAGAAGTGTTTGCAGGGAGAAGGGCAGTGGTATTTGCTAAGGAGTTAAGCTTGTTCCAAGTGATGATAGAGGGGGATTGTCTACGGGTAATTCAGGCTTTGAATAACTCAGGCCAATGTAACACTCTATATGACCATGTTGTTGAGGAAACTCAAAGTCTAGGGAGCACTCTCCAGCACTATCAATTTCAGCATGTAAGAAGGGAAGGGAGTAGGTTGGTTCACGCCTTAGCTAGAAGAGTAGTAGTATCTGCAGACACAGATGCATGGGTAGAAGATCTGCCTAGTGATTTGGATGATGTATTCCAATCCGATTTACTTCAATAAAATTTACTTACCTTTTTCTTAAAAAAAAAACAAAAACAAAAACAAAACAAAACTAATAGAAACAATGTGAGGCTAAAAAAAAGTACATTTTCCATCAAATTTAAGATGATATTTTGGAATGGAAAATACAAAGAATCTATCGTTTAGACTTTACTTAATATACACAATAAATAAGTTAACAGATGCATTAAGAACATTGATTTACGAAATATTTTTATATATCGTTTAAGTAAAAAAAAATATTTTTAGAAATTTTTTATAGGAAAAGATAAAAGTAGTTACTTTTTTTTTAATTTTTAAATATTTCCTATTAAAGGGTTATAAAAATTTTCTTAAAATAATCTATTAACAAATAGACTAAGAACACTCATTAATCCGACCATACAAAAAACTAGGCTTATGTTATCTATTATATTTTTTTGGTAGACAATATTTATTAAATTATTTTTTTGAGAAGAATATTTATTAAGTTAACTCATGCAAATTAAAAGGTGCGTCATATTTAGAAGCAGAGGTACATGCACAATATATATAACAAGCCTCATCACACGTGTTTTGTGCGTGTGATGAGGCTTTTTTTTCTTTTTCTTTTGGAAATTCTCTAGATATTTATTTTACTTTACTATCAAAGTCTCATGATTCCTTGATTTTGGTTCAAATAAATAACATCTAAATATATTTATATTTTAATTAAAATTAGTTTAGCCACGTACACATGTAGTTTAATTTGAATGCAGACTCAAACATTCCATTGTCATACTTTTTTGCATAGAAATTATAGAAACTAGTGTGTAATCTCGTGTACATGCACAGATACATTTAAAAACAATCACAATTACATATATATAATTTAGAATCTAATTAGTTCTAGACTCTTATGTTTTTACATTCAATAATTTACTTGCCACAAAAATTAAAAAATTAGATGGAACATGTGCGCAAAATTGAACTCCAATTAAAATTCAATTTAGAATCTAATTGAATTTAGACTCTTTAATTTTTGCACCTAATAATTCACTTGACACACAAATTTAAAAATTAGATGAGAAACGAGGCGCAAAATTAGACTCAAGTTTAGAATTTAATTGGATTTTCTCTTAACTTTGGCTATTTATATATATATGACTTATAAACTTGAATTGTTTTTAGTTATACAAAAAAAAAAAAGACTTATAAATATAAAATCATTCAAAAATTATATTTTTTATGGTTTACTTATATTGGACTTCTCGTTTTTTACACTAAATTAACTCATTTGACACAAAAATTAAAAAATTTAGATTAGATGGGACACATGGCACAAAATTAAACTCTAATTGAAATCCAATTTTTACATTGAATTAACTCACTTGGCACAAAAATTTAAAAACTTAGATTAGATGGGACACATGGCATAAAATTAAACTCTAATTTAATTTTAATTTGAAATCTAATTGGATTTATTGAAATCCAATTTTTACATTGAATTAACTCACTTAGCACAAAATTTTAAAAACTTAGATTAGATGGGACACATGGCGTAAAATTAGATTCTAATTTAATTCTAATTTGAAATTCAATTAGATTTTCTCTCAGCTTTACCTATTATTATATATATAGATTACAATGATGAGGCACAAATCACAAAAAAAAAAAAAGAAGAACATCTATTCATTGGGTGTAAAGTTCATACAAGTTGAAATACTTATACAATTCTTCATTATACACATTGTGTACATCCAAAATTAATCCCTCCAATATCTCATTTGTTGCTCTATCTAATTTATGCTTCTCACTTCACTCTTCTACAAAGTAATGATTTTCACAATATTAGAGGAGAGATCAAAGGACTTGTTAAAGAGATAGAGAAGAAGAGATTAAAGTAACGTAATATTATGAAGAAAAAAAATTACGAAAATAATAATGCACAATATACAAAATAATAGCTTCAACAATGTCAAAGGATTTCTCAAAAAAAGAAAAAAACAATGTTGAAGGAAACAGACCTTTTGAAATGAAAGATAATGATGAAGTGAGAAAAAAATTTATAGGGATCAAAGGAACTTTGGAAAGGGGCTTGAGAAAGAGATTAAAAAAAAAGCGTGAGAATGGTAAAAAATTATAAAAACAAAAATACACAAACTAACAAAATAATAATTTCAAATTAGAATAAATTTGGGAATATCATATTGGAATAAATATAAGAGGACGTTTGGATACGCGTTGCGTTTCCTGCGTCCGCGTTTCCTGCGTTTTCACCTCTTTTTTTTTTTTTTTTTTTTTTTCAGCGCTCATTTCAGGGGACAGCGGCTACTGTTCATGCACTGTTCATGAACAGTAGCCGCAACTTTTGACTATTTTAACCCACAAATCTCAGTTTTTATCAACTTTTTCATTAAAAATGAGTCACACGGTACTATTTACACATTTAAAAATTATTTTGCTACAGTGTTTTCAGTTTCAGTTTTCAGTTTCAGCAAAATAAGTTCTATCCAAACAGACCCTAAATATCTTAATATATAATAAATTTTTTTAGATAGTTTCAAAGAATATATAAAGAGAATATATATATATATATATATTTATAAAGATATATAAAAATAGTTTCAATTAAGTTTACTAGAAACCACCTTAATATATATAATAAAAGAGAATATATAAAGATATATTACATGAGAGTTGATATTTCATGCGCGAAGCGCATGAAACTAGCCCCTCACAAGCAAGTGGGCCCCACACGTGTGGGGCCACCTACCTGTGAGAGGTAGGTATCATGTTGAGGCAGGAGAGATTTTTCCGAGCACTTACACACACATAAATTTATATATATATATATATATATATATATATATGTACACTATTGTTGATTCTAAAAAATATGTATACACACACTATTGCACGAGCATTGTTGTCCTTATCAAAAAGTAAAAAAAAAATGTTACATTACACGAGCAATGGAGCTATGGAGGTGATACTCATAAAAATAATACTGTATAAAATAAAAAGGAGCTCTGGAATTTTCACTCTTCTCCTCAGTTCTCTCTCTCATCAGTTCCAAATTTCAGATTCGATTCATATCTCTCCAATTCAACTCATTTTCAGGTTTGGGATCAAGTAGTTTCTTTTCCTCTAATTTTCTTGTTTAATCTTTCTTCGATTCTTATTAAAAAAAAAAATTTGCTTGCAGATGGAAACAGACTCATCATCTTTCCCAAGTTCTTATTCTACTACTGCTCGGAGGAAGAAGTATGATGTCTTCCTCAGTTTCAGAGGCGAGGACACCCGCAACAATTTTATGGGTCATCTCTATGAAGCTTTGATACAGAAAGGCATTGTCACCTATAAAGACGATGAAAAACTCGAGAGAGGAAAACCCATTTCGCCAGAGCTGTCGAAAGCGATAGAAGAATCAGAATTTGCTATAGTTATTCTCTCAGAAAACTATGCTTCTTCAACTTGGTGCTTAGATGAACTTGCAAAGATCATTCACTGCAAAAACGAGATGGGAATGACAGTTTTGCCTGTCTTTCACTATTCAGACCCATCTGATGTACGGAAACAATGGGGAACTTTTGCTCAGGCATTTGCTAAACATGAAGAAAAAGAGAACAAAGAAAGGGTGGAAAAGTGGAGAGATGCTTTGAGACAAGTAGCCAACCTTCGCGGATGGCATTTAGAGGATACATGGTAATTTAATATAACTCTATTTGGAACCTAATGCAGATTTACGTACATGCTTCATTGTACTTCTTTCAATTTTGTCCTTAGCGAATCAATTTACATATTTTTGTTTCAGTCAACAGAATTGAACATTAAATATGTATCATATTATTTGGGTGACCTATTGGTGGTTCAAACTCAATGCATATATATTGTACTTTATTCATTGCAGGCCTGAGATAAAAGACATCAAAGACATAGTGGAATGGATATCACTTAACTTGAAATATGATGCATTCCCATATATTGCCAAGGACCTAGTAGGAATATACCCTCGAGTGATGGAATTGAAGTCATGTTTAGCTCTAGGATCATATGATGTTCGCTTTATAGGAATTTGGGCAATGGGGGGAATGGGCAAGACCACTCTTGCTAGAGTTGTTTATAATATGATTTCTAAAAAATTTGAAGATTGTGTTTTTATTGAGGATGTTAGGGAAAAGATTGAAAAATATGGTGTTGTTCCACTACAAGAGAAAATTATTGAAGTTTTGAAGGAAAAGGATATGAAAATACAAGAGAAGTATGATGGAGTTCTCAAGATCTACAATAGGTTATGTAAGAAAAAGATTCTGCTTGTTCTTGATGATGTCGACAAACTGAAACATTTAGAAATGTTAGCTGGGGAGCATGATTGGTTTGGTTCCGGCAGTAGAATTATCATAACAACAAGAGATAAGCATGTGCTGGAGGCACATGGAGTAGATGAAATATATGAAGTTAAAGGATTATATCGTGAAGATTCTCTCCAACTATTTTCCTCAAAAGCCTTTAAAGAAAAGCATGTCCCAAATGATTATATAGAGCTATCTATCCGTTTTTTGAGTTATGCTGCTGACCTTCCTTTAGCTCTTGAGGTTTTGGGTTCCTTTTTGATTGGAAGAAGTCTTGACGAATGGAATAGTGTGCTAGAGAGACTTAAACAATATCCTGAGGAAGATATTTTCCAAGTACTTAAAATAAGTTTTGATGGGCTGCAGAAACCACAGAAGGAAATATTCTTGCATATTGCGTGCTTTTTTAATCATCATAAAAAAGATTATGTAGTAGAAAAACTAAACATTCTTGGCCTTTACCCTGGTATAGGATTGAAGGAACTCATTGATAAATCTCTCTTGAAGATTATTAATGAGGATATAGTGTGGATGCATGATTTACTTGAAGAAATGGGTAGGAGCATTGTTTCTCAAGAGTACCCTAATGATCCTGGGAAGCATAGTAGATTGTGGCGTTATAAGGACATTGACAAAGTGTTAAGAAAAAATAAGGTAAGAGGTTTATGTAGAGAATTTGAGCTCATTCCCTACCTTCATGTTCAACAAATTTGAAATTTGAATTGTTTTGCTAATAATATATTTTGCAATTGACCATTTCCTTCTTGATTATTAGGGAACAGAAGCTATTCAAGCCATGGTTATTTGGGATACTTATGACAAAGCACAAGAGGCACATTGGAACCCTGAGGCCTTTTCCAAGATGTACAATCTTAAATTTCTTAGAATGAATGACGCTGCCTATGTCCCCACACATCTTCCTGACGATTTAAGAATTCTTGATTGGATTTCATATTCTTCAAAATCTTTGCCATCAAGTTTCCAGCCAGATGAGCTTGTTCAACTTTGTTTGCAAAAGAGCAGAATTGAACAACTTTGGATAGGAATAAAGGTTAGTGAGTTATTAAGTATCCTGATACAAGTTTTCTTTTAAGTCACAATAAACAAACACTAGGAAGCTAATTATTCTATGTTTTTCAATTCTAACAGAAACTTGACAAGTTGAAGTTCATTGACTTGACTGCCTCCTTATTCCTGATTATAACTCCAGACTTCACAGAAGTGCCAAATCTTGAGAAATTAGTTCTCGAAAGGTGTGTAAATTTACACAAGTTTCACCCATCCATTGGAATTCTTAAGAAACTTATTCATCTTAATTTAAAAGGTTGCGAAAGACTAAATCCTCCTTCATGCATGTTTGGAAGTGAGTGTCTTGTGGCTCTTGAACCTTCCAATTGCTCAAAACTCAAGAAAAATCCAATATTTGTGGGAAACATGGAATTCTTACAAGAGCCTTTTTTGGATCGCACTGCCGTTGTGGAACTAATTAGAAGCTTTCCACAGAACCTATGGATAGTCGAAGGCCTAGAGAATCTTGATTTGAGTTATACAGCTATAGAGGAGCTGCCTTCATCAATTGAACAATTGACTAAACTTACTTCATTGACTCTAAGATATTGCATAAATCTTGTGTGCCTTCCTAGAACCATTTGTAGTTTGAAGTTGCTTAATTCTCTTGATCTTTTTGGATGTTTAAAATTTGAGAACTTGCCAGAGAACATAGGAAATATGGAAGGTTTGGAGCTGTTTAATTTGTGTTGGACAGCCATAAAAGAGGTTCCTTCTTCCATTGTTCTCCTTAAAAATCTCAAACAGCTACATATCCGTGGATGGAAGTTATCTGAATTTTATACTCGGTCAGCAAGTCTTGAGTGCTATGACCCTTTGCAGACTTCATTATTTTCCCTGCCAACAAGTCCTGCTCCGTGGAACATATTATTGCCTTCCTTTTTATATTATTCCCTGCCAACAAGACCGGTTCTGCTGGGCTTGTTATTGCCTTCCTTATCAGGTCTGCAGTGTTTAACATATTTGCGTCTTAGTGACTGCGATCTTTTGTCAATCCCCAATGACTTTGGCTGCTTGTCCTCTTTAGCACACTTAAATCTAAGTGGAAATAATTTTGTTTCCCTTCCTGAAAGCATCTCTCAACTCTCTAAACTTCAAACACTCCTTTTGGAGGGTTGCAAGAGGCTTCAATCGTTGGAAAGTGTTCCACCAACTATTGATTCTGTGATTGCAAACAATTGTACCTCACTGGAGAGATTTCCAGAACTGCAATTTCATCTTTTTACATCCAATCACTCCCATTTGAATTTCCAGTGTCTAAACTGCTTCAAATTGGTTGATAATATTCAAAGCATCAGTAACATGATTCAGGTCTCTCATTTTCTCTCTCTCTCTCTCTCTCTTTCTCTCTCTCTCTCTAAGTTCTAAACGTTATGCTTTGTATATTCCAGGGACAAAGTGTTCAACTACCATGCATCTTAGACATTATTATTCCTGGAGGTGAAATTCTGAAAGGGTTTAGCCCTGTAGGTTGGTGTGATAACATACAAGTGCCTAATTGTGGGTATCAATTCCTGATGGGAATTACGTTGTGCATTGTTTTTGTACTCAACCAGTGGCGTCCTTTCTCTAGAGATTTTCAACTTACATGTTTGTTTGAAGTCAATGGAGTTACCATGAGATCTCCAGTACACTCTTTTTTTAAGTTAAACTATGCTATGGCTGAATCACCTCACCTTTGGCTGCTCTATTTGCCCCCTCAGTGTGGTGAATTTGTAATTAAAATAATTTCCGATAACGTAAAGGTGATGAAAAAAGGGTTTAATTTGGTATACAAGCAGCATGCTCAGTGAGGATCTGGGTGTAAATGTGTAATCCAACATGATATTGATGATTCAGCCTCGGAAGGTACCCGAAATAAGTGAAGTGATGATGAGGATGATGGGGCTGGATCTAGTGGAGGAGGCTACTCTAATGAGGAACTGCATATGGTGACTTGGAGATTTATGGCTCATTCTGAAAAATATAGTAAAATGGGAATTTTTCGACTTCTTTGCCTGTAAGTCATCATCCTTCTTCTTGCTATTATAATTTACAAATCCTGCTGTTCTCTTTTAATTTGGGGAAGGGAATCCAATGAAAGTGTTGATTTTGATTGTCAGGTTTAAATTGGCATGATAACAAATTTAATTTGTCATAGGTATAAAATAATAGAGTTTTTCTTTTTTGATTTCCCTCACTAGCATTTAAAAAAAAAATCATTGTATTGTGCTAGTTGTACCTTAGCATTTCCTTTTGGCACTCATATAGCCACATTTAAAAAAATAAATAAATAAATAAAATCTTAATCAGGTTGGAATAATACAAATTTGTCCTGTTGTCTTGTTAGAGCATTTTAATTTAATGGAAGGAGGGGATCAAACGTCCAAGAAGCATGAAGCCTATTGTGGCGGTAAAAGGGATAGTTACCAGAACCACATTGAAGAATTACCCAAGTATGGTCCCTTGTCTCACGTCCAACTGGGCTCTTGCTAAAGTAGTCAAGGACTCAAAATGGTCAGTTATTTAAATCAACTGTCAAGTGGCTCCTATTATTGATTAAATCATGTTTTTTTTCTTCCTGCAAATGTAATGCTCTGTTAAACTTCTATTCCTCTGCAAATGCATTTTGAAATTTCTCTTGAGGTATGTTGTATTTATATAATTGTTTTTTTGCCTTTTCTCTAACAGTCCCACATATATAATGTATTTTTTTTTTTTTTCCTTGCCGGCATTTGGGTCTATGATTCATATTGAAGAAATATCCAACAGAAACCTGGATTGGTTCAGATGTTGATTTTAGACCATGATTTGCACAACTTACATGCAATTGAAGTTAGAAACAGAAAAGTAATGAAAAAATGTTGAAGTTTTTAAAACTTCTTTTGCCCTGTTTGATAAGAAAGAAAGAGAAATGAATAATGAGTATAGAATAAGTGGATAACTATACAATGTTCCATGAAAATGAGTCTTAGTAAAGTTTATAGCAGAATTTACTACTCATATGAGAGGTGAGAATATTACCCAAAATATTGAATAAACTTTCAATGAAATTGTCTTATAATTTGTACAATGTGCCGTGTTTATTATGCATGAACACTTTTTTCCAAAAAAAAAAGCATTTCACTTCAATTTTCATCTTATTATGGGAAGAAATATAATGAGGTTCCGTTTCTTTTTTTATTTCTTATCACTTTTCTTCTATTATATATCAAAACATGAAAGTCGATTAAAAATTTTCCCAATTCATTTTTCTCAATCTAACACTTTTTTTTTTTTTTTTTGATAGGTAAGAAAGCAATATTATTAATAGAAAAGAATAAAAGATACGTAGAGTTTACGGTAGTGAACAAAGAACAACATAGCAACAAAAAGAAATAAAGGAATCAAAATCATATTCTAAGAGACAAAGAAAATCAATAATAGTAGAACAATCCGAAAGACCCCAACTCAGAGACCAATTGAAGAGAGTCCACTGGCACAAATCTAATAATTGGGCCATTGATTTCTTGATATCCTCAAAAGAACACCGATTATGTTTAGTCCAAATAGTCCACATCAAATAGCCTGGTACCAAATTCCAAATATCGGAATTATATTTCCCAAGCCAATGGTGCCAACAACAAAGTAAGTCTACAACCAAACTTGGCATGACCCAATCAATCCCAAACAGCTGAATCATATGCATCCGCATAGAATGAGCTAACGGACAAAAAATAAGAAGATGATCCACAGATTCCTCATTACAACAGCACATACAACAACGATTTTCCAAGGGACGACCATGGAGCATAAGATTATCCAAAATGAGAATCTGGCCATGGGCTGCTGTCTGCATAAAAAATGGCACCCTTCAGGGAACTTTACTTTCCAAATTCCCTTCCAAGGGAAATTAGGAGGAGTAACATTTCGAATCTTGAGAGAACCAGATGATTTTCCACCATCCTACTGTTAAAAGCTTAGCCCTGACCTACTCCCATGTTTCTGCACTTAGAATAGGTACCACTCTATCTGTTTCACCAATGTTTAGTGAACAAAGTTTACTCTGAATGGATAGCAGGCCATTTGATCTAACTCGCTTCCAAGACAAGTTTTTATCTTTCCCAACACTTGAAAGTTGAAATCCTTGCATTTGATCTGGTAGCAACATCATCTATGACTTGAGTACCATACTTCTGAATTAGGACTCCATCTGGATGTCACCAATCATGCCATAGGAAAATGCTACAACCTGATCTTCAGTAATGGCCTGAAAATACTTCTAAGATTTAGAATTTTTCTCTAGCCCGGAGAGCTATCTTGAGGGATGTTAACAAACCCAAAACTCTTGTCTTAGCAAACAGATTTTAACACAAGCTACCCAAATTGAGCCTGCCTTAGCAAACAGATTCCATATATGTCTAGTTATGGCTGCTTTGTTCCATTCTTACACCCCTTTCAAACCTAATCCACCTTCTCTTTGACTTGCATACAACATCCCAGGATACTTAAGCCCCTAGATCTCCTTTCCTTTCCATAGGTAACTACTAAATTCCTGTTCAATAGGCTTGAAAATCTTCTTTGGCAATACGAAGATGCTTGACCAGTAAAATCTAAAGGCTATAATGAACTGATTGGATCAACTGGATCCATTCTGCAAAGTAAAGATTCCTTGCTGCCTGGATTCATTTCTGCCTGTTATCTCAAGAAGGGGCATACATTCTTTTGCACAAGGACTCCCAGAAATTAGATGAACCTCGAGGTATCTTACCAGTATTGAGGCTCTTTTGAATTGTAAGATCTCAAAATTTTGGTTCTTCAGCCCATCTGGAACAGCAGCACAGAAAACCTCATTCTCTTGAGAGTTACCAGCCAAATCAGACAGATTTTCAAACTCCTCCAATTACAATGAAAAAACTTACTGCAAACTAGGTGTTTCTTAATAGTGGCTTCTGGATTTCCTGACAAATTCAGTAAAGTTAAAAATATGACCCAAAACAACACATTGATCTTGACCCAAAATTTAGAAGTTACACACGCACATATACATATACATGTTTGTATGTATGTATGTACCTACTACCCAGGTTGCATGATATTGAGTTTTTGACCTAGTCCTTCACTATAATGTGGAAGTAATTATAGCAACAGGTTAGGTGGAATCTTCATAGTATGAAGCAAAAGTAGTAGGAGACAAAAAGGGACAAATTATTTGACTCAGATAGAGGATATAATAGAGCAAGTTATTTAGCTTTATTCTTCATGTGGTCCAACTCCCAAAACAAGGATAATGAATGCTTATACATGATAACAATAAGTAAATTCTTGAAGCAGGAAATCTGCAACATTGAACATGTTAATATATATTATGAATATGATTATAAAATCTGACACAATGGAACTTGCAGTTGAAATCAAATTTTAGCGACAAACTTGGATATCTTGTTCAGATCACTTATAAAGCCTTAAGAGAAATACCATACACACTAACAAGTCATGAGAAATTAAAATAACTATCTGCAGCAGTTTTTCAAATGTTAGTTTCAGACTGTTATTCACATCTACACCCCTTTCATTGGAACACTTCCTTCATTGGAACACTTCTCTTTTCCTCTTTTTTGATATGTCAGTTCTTCCTCCTTCTTTTCATTTTCCATTTTTTTTCTCCCTCTCTTCCTGGGGAAGACATTACATGGGACAGTTTATTTTTTCTCTTTTCAGCCCTTTTTTTCCTCAGACATTTTTAGTTAGGTCATTTGTGTTGGCTGTTGTATTTTACAGGAGAAAGCATGATTAAATGTGCCATAAAACCAAATAAGTAATATTTCTTCTAATGAGGAAGTTCAAAAAAAAAAAAAAAAATCATGCCAAACGGTCACCTCAAATTTTTACCCATAAGATAATCCTTTTTCAGTGCTTGACAAACAAAAGCAGTATTGAATGCTAACTGCATGGTCAGTCATAAGAAATAAGTGTACCTTTGAACATACTCAGCTGCCCCATGTATAGGTATATAAAATAGGAGAATAAGTTGAAGCAGCCTTCCTGTAGCAGCATCAAGCTTCTTTAATTGAGCTAGCTGGCTTTAGAACTAAAAAGAAACCTATTAAAGAGATTGCCCTACTGAAGTAGTGTGCTCTGTGGGCTGGTTCTTTGGTTTCCTTTAAACTCTCAGGATCTCTAAACTAATTTATCGGGAGCCACCCCTCATTAAAATTTAATTTCTTAGAAATTCAAGGACAATTGTTTAAATTCACAGGAGTTTTAAGTTTCAATAATAAAAGAATCCTACCAACTGAATAAGATGCACATTATGGAACACCTATATCAAATCAAAAAACCATCAAACATCTATTTGTTACACACTCAACTCTTAAGCTCCTATAACTAACCATCATATGATCTGTCTTAATATTGGCTTCAAAAATCGTAAGTAGTACAAGGGTGCTCTATAATTCTTTTTTTTTTTTTAGGTAACGAAAAATTTTATTAAGAAAAAATAGCCAACCCGAGTACATTGGGGATGTACTGTGGGGGCACAAATCAAGAAACAAAATTACAATGATCAAGTAAAACAGGAAGGGAAAAACAAGAAAAATGCAACAAAGCCACACTCCATACAAGTAGAGTATGTAAGAAAAATGACTTAATCTCTAGCAAGGACCGCTCACATCCCTCAAAGCATCTAGCATTTATTTCACTCCAAATACACCACATCAAGTAATGCGACACAAGTCTCCAAAAATCTATATTACGATGCCTTCGGAGTTTACCTTGCCAAGACTCAAACAACTCAATTAACTTATGAGGCATAACCCAATGAAGTCCAAACAAACAAAACACCAAAGACCTCATCTCAAATGCTATGGGGCAATGAAGCAGAAGTTGATCCACCGACTCCTCACACCTCTTACACGTAACACCAATCAAGAACAATAATAAGCCTTTTGCGAAAGTTATCAGTTGTGAGAACCTTACCTAAAGAAGTTGATCATGAAAAGAAAGCCACTCTTGGAGGCACCTTCGATTGCCACACCAACCTCCAAAGGAATGAAAGAGTAGGAGGGTAAAAAGAGAGATAAAAACCTTTAACCTCAAAACCTCTACTCCTTGCTGGCTTCCAACAAACCTTGTGAAGGCCAACCCCCCGCACTTTCAAAGAGTAAACGATGACCATAAACCGATCAAAAGAGTCTTCCTCCCAATCCTACCGCAGTGAACGACGAAATTGAAAATTCCAATGAATCCTCCCACCAAACCAACACATAACCTCCGCCACTGAAGAGTCCCTTGCCCTACTCAGACAGTAAAGTTCTGGAAAAGCCTCTTTGAGGGTACAATCCCCACACCGCACATGCTTCCAAAACTTCACTCTAGTACCATCACCCACATCATACTGTAGTAGTTTAGAGAAATTCAATCAGCCACTTCTAATAAACCTCCAAAGGCTAACACCATACGCATTGGTCACCTTTTTCATGCACCAACAACCCCAAACATTCCCATATTTCGCCTCAATAACCTTCCTCCATAACGCATCTTTCTCTAAACCATACCTCCACAACCATTTGCCTAAAAAGACAGAGTTAAAACTCCTCAATCGTCTAATACCTAGCCCCCCAACCTACATTGGCTTACAAACCTTAGCCCATTTCACCTAGTGTAATTTAAAATCACCACTAATACCACTCCAAAGAAAATCTCTCTATAATTTCTCCATGTGATTGGCAACCTTCCTAGGTATAGGAAGAATGGAAAGGAAATAAGTAGGTAAAGAGGAGAGAGTACTTTTGATAAGAGTAACCTTACCCCCCTTAGATAAATAAAGCCTCTTCCAACCCGCTAGTCTTCATTCCATCTTCTCTAATATAGGATTCCAGATTGACACCTCCTTGAATTTAACGTCCAAAGGAAGTCCCAAATATTTCAAAGGAATGGAAGAATGCCTACAACCCAACAGCCCCACCAACACATCCAGATTATGTACCTCTCCAACTAGTACCAATTTTGATTTCCCCAAATTAGTCCTTAAACCTGAAACCTTCTCAAATCTAGTCAGAATCTCCCTCAAAGTTATTAACTGATTAGGGTTAGCATCACAAAAAATAAGAGTGTTATCCGCAAATAAAAGATGAGACACCATCATTGAAATACTAGGTGTAGAACCTACAAAGAAGCCCGAAAATTGTCCAGCAGCTACAGCCACATCCAACATATGGCTCAAAGCCTCCATAACCACATCAAAGAGCAACGGAGATAGAGGATACCCTTGCCTAATCCCCTTAGAGCTCCCAAAAAAATTTGAAGGACCCCCATTAATCAAAATGAAAAATTTAATGTTAGAAATGCAACACATAATACATTTTCTCCATTTTTCTGAAAACCCACAATGCTACAACATATACATTAGAAAACCCCAATTCACATGATCATACGCCTTCTCCACATCCAACTTACACAACACCCCTAGAATCCCTATCTTCAATCTATTATCAATACATTCAGAAGCAATTAACACGGAATCCAAAATTTATCTACCTTTCACAATGCATTCCGTGAATCTAAAATAAGCCCATGTGCCACCCTTTGGAACCGATTAGCCAACACCTTTGAAATAATCTTGTAAATCCCACCAACTAAATTGATTGGTCGAAAATCCTTGATCTCCACAACATCTGCCTTTTTAGGAATAAGGGCAAGAAATGCAATATTAAGACTCTTCTTGAACACAGCTTGAGTATGAAAGTTCTGAAAAAATTCCATAATCTCTTTCTTCAAAACACTCCAATAGGACTGGAAAAAAGCCATGGAAAAACCATTCGAGCCAAGAGCCTTATCACCATTAAAACCATTAATCACCCCATACACCTCTTCCTCGTCAAACGGAACGGCCTATCTAACCAAAGGGCATCTTCCTCAAAAATTCTAGAGAATTCCATGTCATCAAGGACAGGTCTATCAACCACATTTTCAGAATAGAGCTGCCTATAGAAGCGAGAAATACCTTCTGCTATGTCCTCCGGATCCGAAGAAAGTTCTCCATCCACCATAAGCCTATTTATGGAGTTAAATCTTCTGTGAGAATTGGCTATACGATGGAAGAATTTAGTATTCCTATCTCCTTCTCTAATACAAAGAACTCTAGATTTTTGCCTCCAACAAATTTCTTCCAGAAGAGAAGCTTTTTCTAGCTCACCTTGGATTCTTTCCAAATCCAACTTGTCCTCCGCCGTTAGACCACGACTTTCCTTAATAGTCTCTAATTTGCTAAGATCCTTCCACAACTGTTTACCTCATTCTTCTACATTTCCAAACACCTCTACATTCCATTTTTTCAAATCATTTTTCAACAATTTCAATTTATTTGCCAACACAAAACTCGGAGCACCTTGAAAATGATAAGATTCCCACCAAGATCGCACCCTTTGCACAAAGCCCTCATCCTTAAGCCACATGTTCCCAAATCTAAACAGCCTCCTGCCCCTATGATGAAAGGCTCCACCCTCTTATACAATCGGAAAGTGATCTGATAAAAGCCTAGACATTCTTCTCTGACAAACAGTAGGAAACTTAGCCTTCCAATCTATAGAGAACAAGAAACTATCTAGCCTTGCTTTCGACTCAACTTCTCAAAAATTAGATCAGGTAAAACTTCCTCCTTCCAATGGGAGATCAATCAGACCTTGTTCAAAAATAAAATCAGAGAACTCACGCATAGCAACTGTAAAAACAATAGAACCAGAACGTTCGGAAGGAAATCTTACCATATCAAAGTCACCTCCCATACACCATGGAACACTCCACCAACTGCTCAAACCAAACAATTCCTCCCATAAAAACCTTCTTTCACTCACTGAGTTAGGACCATATACCCTAGTAAATGCCCAAACGAACTAGTCAACCACATTTTTAAATTTACAAGACACCGAAAAGCGTCCCATTGCTTCATCCACTTTATCCACAACCCGCGTGTCCCACATCAGCAACATCCCTCCAGAAGCACCACAAGAACCTAAATATGATGAATCAACATGTTGGCCACACCACAAACTGCGAATCACAGCTCTAGTTATCAACTCCATTTTAGTTTATTGAAGACAAACAATATCTGGCCTCCAATTCCTAATCAGATTTAGAACCCGAAGCCTTTTATCCTGCTCATTTATTTCTCTAACGTTCCAAGAAATAAATCTTCAAATTCTATAATTCTTGTGGATGGCTTATGTGGTTGTACTCTAAATTGTTGGATTTTCTTTTATTAATAAAAGTTAATTCCATTTGGAAATGAATATGAATTCCAGTATTCCATATTTACTATGGCACAGTGCAGCAGCTACAGCACGTTCTATGAGGATCTGGGTGTAATCCATCATGATATTGACGTTTCAGCTGCCGAAGGTAGCATAAATAAGCGGTGACGGGGCTGGACCTAGTGGAGAAGGCTACTCTAATGAGGGACCAGATCCAAAGACTTGGAGGATGTGTGGCTGATTCTTTCGGGAATTTTTTGACTTCTTTGCCTGTAAGTCATCATCTTTCTTGTTCCTATTATAATCCAATGAAATCAAAGTGTGAGTTTTGATTGTTAGGTTTATTTTAGCATGGTAAAAGTTTTTAATTTTTAATAAGTATAAAATAATAGAGTTTTTCTTTTTGGATTTTTCCTTTTTCTCTTTTTCCTCAGACATATACTAGCGTTTAAGAAAAAAAAATTCAAAGTATTGTGCTAGTTGAGTAGTTGTGCCTTAACATTACCTTTTGGCAATCAATTCCCAATCACCACAAACTCGAAAATTAAAATCATCCTGTATCATCTTTTTTTAATTTATTTTTTTAGTTTTTTCATCAGGATTGAATAACTCAAAATTTTCTTGAAGCCTATGGTGGCTTAAGAGGGATAGTTACCAGAGTGACGTTGAAGAATTAGCCAAGGAGGGTCCCTCCTCTCACACCCACCTGGGCTTTGGTTAAAGTGGTCAAGAACTAGCTTAGGAGGGTTCCTTTTTGCTGTATGTGTGTGGCTTTGTTCAATTGGTTTTATAGAGTTTAGGCACTGGCACCAGTGAAGAGATATTAAAGATTCTCTTGTCCAGTGCTATTGTGCCATTTTGTAATCTCCAATTTTCTTAGTGAATTTTTCTGTTAGACACTGTCTGTGGATGTAGGCCTAAGGCTGAACCACATAAATCTTTGTATTTCATGTGTGATTGTCTTTTCTATTTCTATTTCGCATAACCTACTATTATTTTGTTACACACAACAAATGAGAGAATAAATGCTTCTACTAACTCAACAGTTTGTGATTAGAGCAATGTCTGCTTATGAAATAGAGTTGCACACTTGCACTGTTGTAATGTTTGAGTGCCCTGTTGGGCTTGTAAAGTGTGGTTGCAAATGTAGTTGTTTGTACTTTGGTAGCTTAGAGGGGGGTTTGTTCGAGTGTTGTTGCTGGGCTGGTGGTTGTGTCCAGCTTTGTTTGAAGTTTTTTCTTTTGGTGTTTTGATCAACAAAAATTAATTATTCAGTAAAAAAAATTATTTTGAGGGTTGTTGTATTAGTATAATTCTCTTGGACTGTTTGGTCGATTCGTGCTTCTCTGCTAGTGACAAAATACTTGAGAACCTTTAGCAATAAATTACCAAATCTTTTATTTGTAAAACCAGCCATCTAAACCACCTTCCCAAAATAAGTTCTATAGGGGCATTTCACACACAGCCTCATCTATTCCTCAACTGTGCTCTTAGCATATTTTTGTTCTTCTGCCTCCTCTACTCTCCTTTCTTCTTTCTCTATTGCCTTTCTAGCTAGAAACAGACTCAAATGTTGTCATCATTTGCTTGGAACTTATTATAGGCATCAACCAGCCCTTGGGTCAATTGATCTCTAATGTGCCTTAAAGAGAGAATTTCCTGCTGTAAGCTACCAGTGCCATTCCCAATGCTCTTCCAAGGATTCCAAGAAATCTTGGACTATTTCATCAACCAAGTTCTGAAGATTTCTTGAACCTCATTCTGAATTTGAAACTAAAATTTTGACCCATTACATTGCTTCAACATCTTTAAAACATGCTGTAAGATCTACATCCCCAATTTCCCTCTGTTCCTCTCTAGCATTTTACATTGGTGCAGAATGATGTCTCTGCAAGTGCATGGGTATTGGAATGCACCACTCATTGTTGTCCAGGTTACTAAATCTTTGACCAATATATTGTTAAAACACACTGTAGCAGAAGAAATGTTTCTGCATCTTATGTACATGTTTAAGATAGAGCCTCCCAAGTGTCGAGTTTCTTCCATAAATCTGTAAAACAATTTTCTTATAAAGTAGCCATGGATTGTCTTAACCAATTACAGAGCTCCCAGTTGGGTATATGCATCAAGAATAAATCTCAGCTTCAGGTTCACTATTTACAGCTTGCATTTGACAGAACAAATTTATGGCATCCTTAATATATCCATTTTGAATGAAACCTGACATCATAGCACCAAATGTAACGTTATTTCTATTGAGAATTCACTTAGCATAAAAATCTAACAAAGAAGTCAACATATTGTAAAACCCAGTTTATTGGCTAAGCAATGCATATGTTCACCTTGAAAATGATCTCTCGACTTCTCAAATGCCGATATAAGTAACGTTAAAATCTCAATGTGTCAATATATTGCTTTTCAGTTGGGACGTGAACAAAACATTAACCTTTTACTTTGTCACTTATTATTTATAAATTTTCTCTTAAAAGATGAAATTAGAATTTGATTGTTTAATTTAATGTCATTATTCAGAAAGTGATCAAAGTCAGGTCAAACTAAGTTGGTTGAGCAATTTAAGTTATTGAATTGATTTATCATAATATTTTTTTCTTGATTTGATCATTTTGGTCCTGTTAGGCTAAGCTCTTATTTATCCTAAATTAATTAGGTTAATGTCATGTAATGAGATATTATAAACCTCTTTGTTGTGTAATGGTGATGTTAAGAATGTGTATTATTTGCTTTTAAATAACACTTAAATCTTTGAATGAGCGTTATTTAAGATCCAGTCAATGCATGCTAAGGAAGTTTCCACAAAATGTTGATGTTTTTTTCATTTTCTAGTTTCCCCAGTTTGTTAGGGTGTTTGTGGAAAAGTAAACTGATGGATTATGGCTTGTGAGATACAGTATTTATCAAATTTAGTTGAAGTATATTCACCTTGAGGTCAAGCCTTGGTGCGATGGCAAGTTCCTTCAACCAAAAGTGACAGATCATGCGTTTGAGTTCAGGAATCAGCCTCTCCAAGAAAATTGGGGATAAGACTGCTTATCATAAACTCTCCCAAACTTCACAAAAGTGGGACTTTGGTGCATTTGGTACGAACTTTTTAGTTTAAGTATATTCATCTCCAGAGTCACTTCTTAGGATTTAAGTTTGGTTCAAAGTTGTGTTTCCATAATGGCTATAAAATGCTAAAATGTAGCAAATACTTCTGATTTATTTTACAGCAGATACAACCATGTAAATCTAGTGAAATGATCAACAAAGATTAGATGGTACCTTTGATTAATTACTGAAAATTATTTACTGATTGGGGGGGGGGGGGCGCGCATTGGCCCCTAAATGTATGGACTGGTTTTAAAGGGGCAAAAGCTTTGAATCCAGAATTACAAAGGGAACTCGTTACATTTTGTCACAAAGGCAATGTTTACAAAGATGTGGGACATTTTGGAATTGGAAAATAGAAAGTTGGACAACTCTGGTAATGCTGTTTGTAGCACATCTCTTGGATGACCAAGTCGTTTGTGCCACAAATCCAACTGATCTTATATTGAAAAACTTATAAGTGGTGAAGAATTTGCTTGAAGTAATTTGCACTTTAAGCAGGATCACACGGGCAGTTCTAAGTTAGCATTCTATGGCACTCAGAACCAACATAATTCAGCTTTGCTGTTTATTACATCCTCATCAAGAAACAGAAACAAACCCAAAAGACATAGGACAAGGATTTCCTGCACAGGAGTTGCTGCAAACAGGGTTAGGTGGCAACATCCACGGTGACACTTGTCCTAGTATCATGTGAAATGCACGTGATTCGTTTTAGTTTGTATTGTCCGTTAACCAACATTTTCTCTCTCTCTCAAACGTCAAACACGCAAAAAGGAATCCATCTCTCCTCTCTCTAAAACAATGACTCTCATTCAGCAAAAAAAGAAGAAAGAAACCATCACTCTCTCTCCTCTCTCTTCCCCCCCCCCCCCCCTTCTCTCTCTCTTCAAAATCATCAGACTCTCTATCCATCTTTCTTCCTCTCTCTTCCTCCTTCATTCCTCTCATCAGAAACCACAGCCACCTCAACCCATAATAAAAAACTCTTGCTGCCAATCCCACCTAAAACCGAAGATTCAACATGCAACAGGGAATCCTCCCAAAATTTAGATCCAATCTATGCACAGTGAGGATTTTGGCTCCGGTATGTGCAAATATTTTGGAAATCGGGGTTTTGATCTGGTGCTAAATCATTGGGATTTTTTTTTTTTTTTTTTGGGATTTTGGATTCTTTGGATGCCAAGAAAATATTCAAGACTGAAATTAATGTACCGATCTGTGCACAATGAGGATTTTTTTTTGGGGGGATTTTGGATTCTTGCTGTTTGGATGCCAAGAAAATATTCAAGACTGAAATTAATGTACTTTTTGATGAATGAAACTAATTCAAAGCTTCTTGAGATGAAGGCAGATTTATCTTTGGCTAGTTTTAATGCTTGAGATGGCAAAGAGAGAGAAGGGATGGACGAAATTGGAGTTGACTTTTTCACATGATACTAGGACAAGTGTCACCATAGATTATTGCAACCTAACCCTGTTTGCAGCAACTCTTGCACACTTGTGTGCAGGAAATCCTTGTTCAAAGACATATATAAGCCAAAGGAGAACCACAAAAACAAAACAAATGTACCGAGTATAACTACCAAGTCCTGCTTTCTGTGCTTTATAAGAATGTAATCTACTATAGTGGGCTAGCAAAAACTCTTTCTAAACAAAAACTACTGAAGAGACAGATATTGGATACAAAAAAGTACTTCCATTCTAACTAGTATCTATCAGAAGGTTGAAAGATTGACAACATTGAGTGCCCTATTGACTTTTACAACTATAGAATAAGTACTTCTTTTTTTCTAATAAAAGTTAGCCTAAATGATTTGTCAGAGACTCACAATACTGCAAAGCTGTGTACATCTATGTAAAGACAAGTCTGCAATCAAATTTCAATGGGAAATGCCTGTTCTATTAATAATGGATTCATTTATGATTGTTTTGCTCCATGAATTGATTATAAATTTAATAACGATGCATTAAAGGTTTCTTTTTTTTAATAAATTCCCTTATGGGCTTGGCAGTAATAGGAACCAATGCAATTTATTATAACATGTTACTGTTACAACTTACAAACATGAAAATGGAATGGGGTGATTTCACTAAAGCTTGGTGCCTGTGAGCCAGTCATCTATGACCAACTTCTGAAACTCCGATAATTTTTTTTATTATATTTTTTTTGCATGCTGTAAATCTCACTGCACAGGATTGGTGGTACCCAAAGAAATAGTAAATAATGTTGAGTGAACAAATACCACATTTGGAAACTAGCTTTATGAGTAAATAGTACTAACGCTTATCAACACACAAAAAGCCCTTACAGTAATAAGAAGAAATGCTCCCTTCAGGTGGGAAGGCTAGTAGAAATGCACCTTCCCATTAAAGGAAATCAACCATAGCACTGTCAATTTAACTACAAATCAACCATAGCCTTTTCCCCAGCATCAATTATACCTTGAACAAGTTCACCTGTGATCTTATTCAAATATATATGACTTCCTGGCTCTTGCAATCGCTTAAGAGTGTGTATGCCTGCGGTCATTGCCAATGGGTTTCCACTCAAGGTCCCAGCCTGGTACATTGGTCCTGCTGATGCTACCATTTCCATAATCTCCCTCCTTCCTCCATATGTTCCAACTGGCAGACCCCCACCAATGATCTTCCCAAGTGTTGTCAAATCAGTAGTTATGCCAAAGTATTCCTGTTGATAACTTTTTCAAATAGTAGGAGAGCACCAATATCTCTAGTGATTTTGCGTATGGCATTAAGGAACTCAGGTTTAGGAGCAATGAAACCAGAGTTCCCAACAACAGGTTCAAGAATCATTGCCGCAATCTCTCCTTTATTGGTCTCAAAGAGATATTCCACAGCTGATATGTCATTAAAAGGGGCGGTTAGAGTTTCATAAGTGGCTCCTTTTGGGACACCAGGGGAGTCAGGGAGCCCTAAGGTGGCAACCCCACTTCCTACCTGACAAGGAATGGATCAGCATGACCATGGTGACAGCCCTCAAACTTGATAATCCTCTCCTTGTCAGTGAAAGCACGGGCCAGGCGGAGGACACCCATGCATTCTGTACCTGAATTAACAAAGCGGACCATTTCTATGCCCAAAGTATTTTCTAGCAGACAAGAGGAGCACCAAAGCTGGTTCCTTTCTTCATCATTTCAGCTAGGGCAGCAATTACCTGCAGGTAAATAATAGCTTGGAACGTTATCCACTGCAATATCTGGAAGACTACCATCAGAATTGAAAAACAAATAAAGGATTTATCATTCATCCACCATACAGGGTCTAGTTCAGGGTATTGGCAAGATAAATCTTAAGAATTACAGTTCTCCAACACTTATTTTTCCCCCAAGAAGGAGGGCTGTGTATGTGGAGTTGTGGACAAACCTACTTTAACAAAGTTATCACTTCTCTTCAATAAAGCATTATAAGTTATAACTCTTCCCCAGCTAAAATTAATTTTTATAGTGTATTTAGATTAAAAAATAAAAATATTAAAACAAAATACTAATGCATCAACTTGTAAGAAAGAAATGTAAATAAAAATAGTGAATAACCTCTGCATTGGCCTATTAATAGCAGATGAATCCAATTGGAGGCAAATTATTTTCTTATGAGGCTCTACCTGATTGACAGACGAATGGTTTATCTGCATCCCGAATTACTTTGTGTGATAAGCATGTCATCTTAAAATGCATGCATGTATGCATGATGCCATGAATGTATACATTATATACATAATTTTGGTAAAAAAATTGCATTGATGTGTCTCTCATCTGAATGTTTTAAATTTCCAGAGGCATTTTCTTTGTGGATTAGCCGATGTTTCATTAAAGAGGGAAAAAAAATCTACAAGGCCAAAGTTTTAATGAATCTCTCTCTTTTGTTTTATTTTATTTTTGGGTTAAGTTCTAAGTTCTAAGTTTGTGAATTCAAAATGACTTTTTCCCTCCAAATCATTGTAATTTTCATGAACTAAAAGGGCACCTATTATCAGGAGTAATGGACGCTCCAAGGACATTGATTTATTAAATATTTTTTTTAAATTTTTATAGGAAAAGGAAAAAAAATTATTAATTTTTTTAACATCTTTTTATATTTCTCATGAAAATAATGTCAAAACTTTCTTAAAATTATCAACTAAAAAATGACCTCAAGACCCCATTAACCACACCATTTCTTTTATGGCTAATAAACTCATGAAATAGGATTGTGGGACTTAGGAGCTTAATTTCCTTGCTTTTGTACATAGTTAGGTGTTTTTTTCCTAGTTAGAATGTACTCAAAGTCTAGGGTTGAATAATAATGGTTACAATAGTAGAATTCTTAAACAAGTAACAACTTCGAACAGGGGTGGAACCATCTTTGTATTGTGGCACCCCAATTTTATTTGTTTACTATTATTATTATTATTATTATTTTACAAACAAAGGTATTCAAATCTCTTCTAGTATCTGACTATTTCCTCGCGCATATGCAGTCTCCCATCCCACACGCGTTGGGTTATTACAGAGAAGAATTCGTTGAGGGTAGCTCTAAGATACCGATAAGAAGTTTCGAACCCAAATTAAAAAAAAAATAAAAAATAAAAAAAAATAAAAATTGATTATAGTAGGTTATATTTAAGAACCAATCCATGTTTGCACTTTGCAAGACTTGGCCCACCTAAGGAAAAATTTGGACCCTCAGTACGTGTACATTAAAAGTTTGCTCTCATTTTTTTACTTTCGTTTTGGTTTTTCTTTTTAAATGTCAAAACTAGTCATTAAAATCATAAGAAAAGCACTCGTACTCGTACAATCATCAAGAGGCCATGCTTGGACATTTGGCTTGTTGACTGATGCAAATTCAGCACCACCTTTTATATTGACTTGCTTTTATTATTTTGGCTTTTACCATAGCGAATAATTTTTTTGTGTAAAATTTAGATATAAGGTACAATATATTAAGTTTTTAAATTAAATTCAAATATATAGTTGCATTGCATTTAATTATTTTTGAAAATAGGTTAGCAAAAAAATTATTTTTGAAAATAATCATTATTTTTATTTTATTGGTGAATACAACTAAGTGTTTAAATTTAATTGACTTAATGTACTATACCTAAGGTACTTTAACCAAGTTTTACCTTGACTTTTTGTATTGGCTTGTTTTAGAAGCTTCACATTTTTATCCTCATATCTCAAAACTCTTACACAAACCAACTACCCAATTCCCCAAAGGCAAAAGCCTCTCATGATTTCATCACTTTCATCTAATGCTCTCACATTCTTTTTTCTTTTTTTTTCACATTCTTACTTAAGTCCTCCCTCTTCTTTAATAAAGAGTTTCTTATTGAACATAAGCAATAATGACATTAAAATCTTGAGAGGTGCATACAAATGGAAAATGTTAATTTTGAAAAGAATGGTAGTTTGTATTGTAAAAGAAACCACCCAAAATTTTACAATGGAGATTATAATGGGTGGATTTTTATTATATGAAAGACTATCATGCAATCATAACTTAAATGGAAGATACTGAATCCTTATTAAAATACTTGTTAAATATGTATGTAGCAAATTAAAAAACTCTTGAACACTCAATAGAGTTTAGAAAGATGCAAAAGTGATGCAAAAGTCTCATGTAAGATAATTTTGTTGATGTGTAACTTTTGTGAGTATACATACAAACATATATAAACCAAAGCTCAGAGAAATTGTAATTAGATTCTATAATTGAAGTTAAATTTTGTGCCACGTGTCTAAATTTTTTTTTTTTAATCTTAGTGCCCAATGACTCATTGACAACACACATCTCAAAAATCAAGGAGACCACAATAATTACATTCATTCACCTAGGTACACACATTAACAAACTCTCTCTCTCTCTCTTAGACCTTTCCATTCTTCAATCTGTCTCTCAAATTCATAATTTAAAACCAAGGAAGGTAGTGCACCAAACTATATTTCTCTTGCTACGATCTTTAATTTTCAGCCTTAACCTCATAGGATACGTAAATCTTTAATAGTTACTTCTTTTCAGGATATGTTAGACCAACCAAAGACAAATAGGTTTCAATATTTTTAGACATGGAGACTTTAAAAAAGGCAATGTTGTGGAAGTGATGGATACTTGGTTAGGGGACTCATTCTCTAACCCTGCATCACATAACCAAGATATTGTTCATTGTAATTTGTGACTTATATTCCAATATTAATGTCACTTTGGTAAACTACTAAACTGTATTTGGTAGACTACAACTTTTATTAAATCCAAAGGCAGAGCAATAGAACCTGCAAGCCTCCAAGATAGCAGAAGGTAGATTATGCATATTATTGCTTCGTAGTTTTATAATTACTTTATAGTTCCCAACTATAAAGCTCTAAAGTATATTCTTACATAGTTTTGTCCTATGTATACCCATTAGTTTTCAGGTATAGAATTTTGGGCCATGTTGAGGTTAGTTCTTGGTATAATTTATTGATATAGTGCTTGAATCGTCGATTTTCAATGGACCCATGTTCAATTCTAGCATAAAATCAAAGTTATTCGTTTGTAGGCCTGGTTTGAAATTTGTACATAAAGATATAGTGAGGGTTTGAGTGACAAAAATGCCATTTATGTAGTGAATTTGGGCTTCGTTCTAGTTGAGAGTTGGTGAAGAGTGGGATTGTTTTGGCAGTAAGGTTTGTGGGGTTTTGGTATTTGAGCGTAGGGGAGAATGTTTGCAATGGAAGCTACGACTACACAATTTCCTTCTAATATAAATTCTTTTACTGTATAAGATCACGCATGAGTGGGTTAGCGTTTGTACATTTTAGACAAATTAGTCGTGTTTACTTTCTCTATGAGATCATTTATTGGGCTTTTGGAACATATATGAGATCTCTTAGTAGACCAAAATTTCCAATGTCCATTGCAGGATTAACATCAATAATATGCATTTTCAGGTTTGTGTTTTTTCCTGTTTTTACAAATTTTTTTTTTTTCGGTTCGTTTTTCTAAGATTTAATCAAATGTTAATTTTAAAATCCAAATCAGTTGTGACAAAAGTTAGGTTTTTCTTTATGCATTTTCTCTCTTTAATTGAATAATGACTCGGCATAAAAAAAATTATAACAAAATGTAGAAGTATTTTAGATTTTATGTTTTCATTTTTTTTTTTAAAGAACACTTTTGTGTTTTATTTCAATTTTGTTTCCAATTTTTATGCCTTTCTAAGATTCAACAAAGTATCAATTTTTGAGGTCTAAATATCTAATTCCATTTCAAGGCAAACCCTAAAAACTCTAAATTGTCTCATGTGTCTAATTCCATTTCAAGGCAAACCTTAAAAACTCTAAATTGTCTCATGTATTGATAAGTGGTATAGCTAATATTTGTTTAAATTTTGTCAAGGGGCATAGCCAACTTTATAAATATCATTGCTTGTCTCATGGTATCACTAATATTGTATAGATTTTGTCGAGTGTCATAACTACCTTTGTAGATATCATTATCCTATAATTAAAAGACTTATGTTCTTCCTACTAGGGCTGATTTCAATAAAATTTATTAAAAGCTTAAATTGTCTCACATAATAACAAGTGGCATAGTCAGTTTGGCATACGTTTAGCACGTAGCATAACCAATTTTGTTAAAATCATTGTCATACTACTAAAATACTTTTTGAAAAAATTTACTTCTCTAGAAGGTATTAATGATCATTATCCTATAACTAAAAGAATTCTTAAAAAAATTTACTTCTCTTAAAAAAATGCAAAGAAGTTTAGGCACCGCCACAATTCTTACAAAAAAAAAATGATAATGTCGAAGAATTAACACAAACAAAAATAAAATAAAATAAAAATATCAAGTGTTGTTACATCTTATTAATAGAATTTTATCATGATTTTTAGCTAATCCTATGACTTAAGGAATTTTACATATTTTGACAAAAATAATAAATAAAATAAGATATAAAAATAACCCTTAACACCACTAGAATTGACAAATTCTCATGCATAAGCACATGTTACATACTAGTTAATATGATAGTTTAGTCTCGGTCTCCCAAACAAAAATTCCTAATTGCACACTTAACTTCGAGTCTCTAAAAAAACAAAAAACAAAGAAAACAAATGAGGATGTGAAGAAAACCATAATATGAGGTCCAAAAGAGAGGAACCATTATTCAGGTTATGCATGACACAGAAAGTTCAGCCTAAGTTATCTTCCCTGAGAGTCCCCAAAAAGGGAAGTGGCACCTTTTTTTTTTTTTTTTTTGATAGGGAAAGTGGCACGTTGAGACTTGAGCTAGAGAGAGTCCTCAAAGCTTGGATTGAAATGCATTGAACCAAAATATCCAGTTACAGTAGATTCAAACGAGTCAGTGAGATTCAACGAAGAGGAGAATATGCTTTATATTCTATGCTTTTGATTAATTTTGGTGCATCCATCCATCCATGCATCATCATCATCATCATAAAAACAATACTCCGTAATTTTCACTATTCATGTGTACGAGTTTAGAGCCCACAACAAGTTTAGAGATGGACCTGATTTTTTGTAAAGGTCTTGGTCGCATCAAATGATGTAAACTTTGTAGCGATTTTGATTAATAATAATTGTCTTGAAGACTGAAAATCCAATCAATCAAATATTCTTCGTAACATACAGAATTGAATGTGGAATATCAATGTGTCATCAATCAATAATGCGTCACTTGAGAGTTTGGTATAATGAATGGTTTGGTACTTTAGTGGTTATTTCCTTTTATAAGTAGTTTGTGTCAAATTTTACTTTTTATCAGAAGTATTAAAATTCATAGGATATTTTATCCACAAAAACATCATGGTATAATAATGAATGATTTCTAGACTAATTACCATAAGGGTGAGATTTCTAGACTAATTACCATCAAGAATCCACAACAACATTCATACAATTGCAATTATTAATAATATTATTATTATAATACTAATAAGTAAACCTCAAAAATCAACACAATTGTTACTGCAAATAATTGTTATCTATTGGAGGAAATTTTATTTTGTGGTCAAATACATGCACAAGGATTTAGAAAATTTGCAACTCAAAACTTTAAAATTCCTAAGGAAAATGCTAGAATCACTACTTTTACCATAATTTTTGTTACAACTTGCCTATGTGACAAGTTGTGAGTGGTGAAATAAAAGTGATAGATCCATATGGGTCCACAAATCCACCACTCATAACTCTCCACATGAATAAGTTGTGGCAAAGTTATGGTAAAAGTTATGATTCTAGCAAACTCAATTTGTAAACACCATCCATAACTAAAAAAACATAATATCCATAACTGTCGTACCAAATTCTCTTACACAAGCTGAGCCATACCTAAGAACAGAGTAACCAAAGTAGAACAGACTCAACTCTCAGTATCAGCTATCAGGGTGATTATCAAAAAGTAATACCTTTTTTTTTCTGCAAGAAATACCATTTTTTTTTTTTTTTTTTTTTGGGTAGCCTATCATAAACTAAACAACACTCTATTTAAAATGAAACAGCAAAATAACTAGTAAACATCACGTTCAGAAATCTAAAGCTTAACAAGGGCCAAGTGGACAATTTGGTTGACTTTGAAGGACCACAGCTGTATGATGTTGTCAGCTTCAAGTCCATTGTCAACTGCAACCTTTTGCCACCCAGAGCTGAGTATGTAGGACTTGCTGCAACCCAACTTCCACTTCTTCAAAACGATTGTTGATTTTGCAAGACTGGGCTCTATCAAGGGGACCTCCATTCCTTTGTAATTGATTCCATTTGCTTCCCTTTGCTCCAGAATGGTACGGTCCTCTTGGCTGAGAAAGTCAGTCCTCACTTGACCCTTTGGTATGGAGAGGCGAGCAAAGTGAGGCTTCATATCGGTTTTGGACAATCTTTTCTGGATAACAAGCTTCAAATCTTGGCCGCTTAGCCCATTAATTTTGTCCTTGAATTGGGTGGGCAAGCAAGGTGGTGGGTGAGGACCAGCTCTCCGAGTGACTCTGGGTCTGGGTCTGGGTTTGATCCTCTGCCTCTTGGGTTTGGGTGGCTTTTCTTTAGATAGCAGAGAGTCAGATTGGTTTGGAATGGTAATAAGTGAAGCAACATCAGCAAGCACAGACAAACCCTCAAACTTGTGATAATGATTATATTTGTTGGGAGACCCCTTGGCTTTATCTTTCCATCGTTGGCTGTAAACCTGCAAGCAAAGTATGAAAAATGCTAAGTTCCTCGTAAATTATGATGTGAATAAATACATAGTAAACCTTATGCTAACCATTAAACATTTATATTAGAATAAGAAGCACGGAAACTTTAAAATTTTGGCTCTTTTGATAGTCTGTAAGTTAAATTTAGGCTTCAACTTTACTTGTTTGTTAAACAAACAAATATAAACAAGTGCTTCATGAGTGGAGCTCAAGCTTTTTATCCGTCACAGTAGTAAAAGTAAAACTCACAAGGGAAGGCTTTGATCTTCGTCTGTGAGCACCCCAAGTGGATTTGAAGAGAAACTTAGAACGAAACTCACAGACTATAATAGGCTTGTCCATGCCAATTGAGAAATTTGAGAAACAGAGACGTAGAAAGCAGTGAGAAAGGGAGAACAAAGCAGCAAGAGGGAAACCAGAGGAAAAAAAAAGGGATTGCTTAGTCGGTTGGTGTGAGAAAAACCAAAGTCTGAGCCTCTTTATAAAGAGCTTGACAGCATCATTCATATTTGATGAGATATACGTGAGAATCCTGATGGGCCATAGCGCCATTGAAATTGAAAGAATCCTGATGGATTGCCGAAGATGCTAAAATGTTTGCCTATTATGTAATAGAAAATGCAGTTCGCCATTGAAATTGAAAAATTGCTGGTGGGCCATAGGGCCATTGAAATTGAAAGAATGCTGGTGAAATTGAAAGAATGCTGGTGGGCCATAGGGCCATTGAAATTGAAAGAATGCTGATGGGCCATAGGGCCATTGAAATTGAAAGAATCCTGATGGATTGCCGAAGATGCCAAAAAGTTTGACTACTATGTAATAGAAAATGCTGAAAAAGTTTGCCTATTGTGAGGCAAATATGTTCCGCAAATAATAATCTATGTGATTGTGAGCAAATAATAATCCATGTGTCTGTCGGAGTGCATGAAGTCCTGCCATGTGGCACTTTAATCTTATATTTAGCATTTTTAACCTCTTTTCATTAATTTGTTTATACTTTTATTCCAAAAATCACATTAACTTATTTTTACTGTTATATAAAAAGATGGGCCATTGTCAGCCTCAATTAAATGGAAAATGAGGAAGCTTTAAAGACAAAGGCTTTTAGCATTTACTGAAATTGAAAGAATCCTGAGAGCATTCGCAGTAGTAGTGCTATATAGGTATAATGATATTTTTTTAGCTCTTTATCACAAAAAACACTATCCAGCAGTGGAGCTAAATCTAAAAGATTTAGCTCCTCAGCTACAGTGCACATCTATCTTTAGATGTGCACTGTAGCTCACAGGTAAAAAAAAAAAACTTTTTTATTACAATTCTCTCTCCTCTCTCATTAAATATCCATTTCCTATTCTCTCTCTCTCTCTCCGGCTTCTCTTGTTTCTTCTTTCTTCCTCATTTTTTTTTCTCTCTAGCTCGCTGGCCAATCCCTCATCCCTCAGCTCGCCGGCCAACTCCCTCGTCGCCGATCTGTTCCGCCGACCCACCCCAAGCCCCATCGCCCACATTGATTCCGACGATGATTCCGACGAGGAAGGCCCCGAAGCCGCAAACGCTGAAACTCCGATGAAGACGACTCCTCCATTCGCACCTTCACCACAGCTCGCCTCGACGCCGCCAACGCGGGTGGAGGCTCCGGTTCGACTCGGCTCGAAACACGAAGATCAAGACGGAGAATCTGAGCTCCTCCGCCACGGATAAGATCGAGAATCTGGGTCCCACAGCTCAGGCCGGGAGCTCGGTGCCTGGAATCGTTGTTTAGAAGTGATTGATTCAATGAATTGAGAATAGAAATGGTGTTTGTGGAATTTGTGACTGTATTTGTGGTTTTTTTTTTTTTTTTTTTCTATGTTGTGTTATGGTTGCCAGAGTGGTGGTTGTGGCTGGTGGTGCTGGTGGTGGTGGTGGCTGTGGCTGATGGTAGAGGTGGTTGTGGTTGGTTTGTGGATGTTTTTTTGGGAGTGGGATATATTATTTTATTGTGTTGAAAGCTAAAATAGAACCACTGCTGCAGCATGTGTGTAAGTAAAATAGATAAAATAACTTTTATTGGTGCTAAATAGCTAAAATTATAGATGCACTGCTGCGAATGCGATGGATTGCCGAAGATGCTAAAAAGTTTGCCTATTATGTCATAGAAAATGCTGAAAAAGTTCGCTGTTGAAATTGAAAGAATGCTGATGCGCCATAGCGCCATTGAAATTGAAAGAATCCTGATGGATAGCCGAAGATGCTAAAAAGTTTGCCTATTATGTAATAGAAAATGCTGAAAAAGTTAGCCATTGAAATTGAAAGAATGCTGATGGGCCATAGAGCCATTGAAATTGAAAGAATAGAAAATGCTGAAAAAGTTTGCCTATTATGTAATAGAAAATGCATTGTCCCTATAGTATATGGTCCAAATTTACAAGAATGATAATAAAATATAATCAAATATGGTCATCCATATCTCATCAAAAAAAAAAAAAAAAAAAATATGGTCATCCATAAAATTAAATAATCAAATTTAATCAAATATGGTTTGATGTGTGTTGAGAAATTGACCAAATTTACAAGAATGATAATCAAAGATAATCAAATATGGTCATCCATATTCAAGCTATTGTGAGGCAAATATGGTCCCTGGTACAAGAATGAAGATTGCAAATAACAAATGAAGATTGCAAATAACAATCTATGTGATTGTGAGCAAATAATAATCCATGTGTGTTTCAATCCCATGGTACAAGAATGAAGATTTTCCCTATCAAAAAAAAAAAAAAAAATGAAGATTTTCAATCGTGAGCAAATAATAATCATCAATATCAAAAAAAAAATAATAATAATCAATATCAATATTGTAAGGACCAGATTTGAGTCCCTAGCCCAAAGGATGAACGAACTTAAGTCCAAAAAGCCCAATACAATGAATTTGTAGAGCGTGGATTGGAAAACCGAGCTTTAGTGAATTGGACAACAAGTAAAGTGGATCCAGATGACAAGAAAATGTAAGTAAACTGGTTTAATCTAAAGAAAAATCGTTCTCGGCACAGTCTGAGGAGATCAGCTATTATATATATCTCTCAAGTTTGATTACAAGTTCAACTCTTGATTGCTACAATGTTTTTCTCTTAATTTCTTGAACCCCTCTCCATTGAGGGTCTCTTACATTATATAGTTCCCTTTAGACGATTTTGGCCCTCCACTTGTTGATCATATAAGCCACTACTTGAGTGTTTGTCCCATCGGACACCCTCCTAGGTCCTCTGTGAGTTGGTGCAGCCAAGGCAGCACTGTTCAAGGGTCTTCTCCACATTAATGCAGCTAGAAAGTTAGTTGCAGAGCATTTAATGCGGTGGTAGCAGCTTTCCCTTAAGATATTTCATGGCCTCCCTCTGTCCTGCTCCTCCTGGATACTTATTCTCATTAGTAGAGTCGTCCGGAACGTGGCCCCTGGTGTCAGACCACACCTTCTGACCTCGGCTTTGCCCTGCCGAGGAAGTATTCCTCCTCGGATAGCCTTCTCGGATGGTTATGATCAAACCTCACCTCTTTACTTACCAACACGGATTCTTAGGAAGGTGTTTACCCGTTCTCGGTCTATTCACGACCTCGGATTGGGCCCCTGACCCAATATATATATATATATATGTAGATATGCATCCCTGGGCCTACCACCCCTACAATAGCCCTCGAAATTCTTCTTTCTGGCTCTTCAGGGAGAAAGGAGGATTTCGATGTCACTGTAGTTGCTCTGTGCCCATCATATACCACCTCTAACTGCGAAGACACCTTTTTAATTGCCCAAGGCACGCTCCTAATGCTTTAACATTCGAGACGCGCCTTCATTAAATTTTTAAGGCTCCCTGTCCCCCACGTTCTACGACGTGATGCGGATCCAACGGCTGAGGATTTTGCTGGATCCCGGGCGGGAATTTTCCCGCTCGTAACTCTCCTTTGATATAAATACTGCCCAAATCAATCAATCACCTTACTTTAGCATTGATTTCACTTTAGAGCACATACACTGAACCTGCAAACTTACCCAAACTACTCGTGCCCTCACAAATACCAAGAGCTAGTCCGAGGAGATCAGTTCCCTTCTTTAAGTAAGTCTTTACAAACCTTTTCACTTTGTTTTTCCATATACTTTTCTTTTCTTTGCGTCTTTTTCTCCTCGGCTCCTTTTACTTCTTCCAATCTTCTTAGCACCTTCAAACCTTTCTTAGGAATAGGTAGATTCGTCTGTTTGTTAGACTCCCCAGAGGGCTTAGAGAGCTTTAGAGCTCGGTATAGGATCCCACTAGAAGTTGCCATCAGATATTGTAAAGAGGGGCAATGGCACGAGGAGAGGCAGGAAGGAGAGGTAGTAATCCCAATGATTGCCTTTATAGAATGAGGGATGAGAATCCCTATGGGTACTGTTACTAGAGACTACCTTAGGGCCCATAGGTTAGCTCCCACCCACTGTGCGCCCAACATGTTCAAAATCTTAGGTAGTGTAGATGCCCTTAATGAGAGGATGGGCTTAAACCTCACACACCACGACGTCAATTGGATTTACAACCTCCATCACTTAACGGGGCAAGGGTATTACCTAAAATTTAGGTACCTCGAGGTCAGGCTCATTCAATACCTCCCCGATTCCAACAAGGGCCTAAAAAAGGACTTCTTGATCATATTAGGGGAGTGGCACAATGGCTTCCCCTGTCTGACAAAAGAGAGGAAACCAGGTGGGGTTCTAGGTCTAGGTTTACAATTTCAGAGTTACCCCCTTTTCTTTTTCTTTTGTTTGTGTTTGTACATGAAAATTCCTTCAATTTGAGTTATCCTTCGCTAATGATATTTTTTGTTTCTCTTTATGGTTTTGCAGATAAGAACACTGCCATTCCCAACTTCAATCTTGTGAACCAGCAAAATTTGGACAAAATCTTGAAGGCCGAGGTGTTTTTCCACACAAATGGCCAACTAAGGGCGGCCCACTTAATCTTGGACTACATCCCAATTTTCAAGAGTTTCCAAGCACCGAGGTGCGTAATCAAGGCAAGGGACCCTCGTCTGCACCGGATCAGCGTTGCTACTCCAAGCTTCCTCAACACTAGTCCTATCCCAGAGGGCACGCTCGCCATCGATCCGATACCAAAAGGCATACCAAAAGTAGCCCTGCCCTCCTAACGCTCTGCCGAGGAGGAGACAACCCCGTCCCAACCTTCAACCAGGGAAGAGGAAGTAATTGTTGAAGTCTCAGATTCTAAAGAATCTGAAGATGACTTTGAAGTCTTCAACCAGCCTTTGTCCCCTAAACTTCCATTGGGTGACCCCGGCCATCCCCTTTCCGCGCAAACAAGCTAGACTCAAGGAGGCTCCCCCCTACCAGAAGACATAGGAATACAGCGCAAGCCCAGGTCGACCCTCCAAGAGCTGCTAGAGTCCCAACCAGGGGGAAACGCTCCTAGGAAGGCAGCTCAGACTAGGCTTCCCACCCCTCCACCCGCCCAACCCATTAGACTTAAACCCGCCGACCTCAAAAGAAAAAGGGAGCAGAAGGGCAAGAAGGTGGTGAAAGGAGGAAGAACCCACCCCTACCAAGTGGATGAGGCCCAAAGAGCAGCCAAGCAAGCTAAAGTGGGGCAGAAGGGCGCCGAACAGAGGACTGATACTCAGGTCGCACCTTCGGCCAAGGCCCCCACCCTCATGCTGGATGGGGCTCCCTTACTCGCCAGTGCCTCCATCAAGGACTTCCAAGGAGGTATGGCTGGCTATATGGCTGACGCGGTGGAGCAGGCTTTGCTACTCCTCAAGGACATGGCCGAACTCCTATCCATAAAGAGGCACGAGGTCTTCCTCAGTTTGAAGAGGTACCTCGCTATGGTAAGTGCTTCACTTAGCCCTTTTTCTTTTCTTTTTGAATGCTGCAACTTTCCTTCCTTTTCTTCCCTTTACTGTTTCCCTTTTTTTTTCATTCTCTTCTTTTTTTTTATCTATGTTTCTTTCCTCGACAGGTTGTTCAAGCCTCATTCCGGGTGGAAGAGATAACCAATTACTGCCACTGGCAGATGAAAGAAGAAGAAGGGAGGCGCAATGCCACCGTGGAGGCCTTTAACGTGGTCGAAAAAAGAATAAATGAGATGAAAAGTAAAATTTCTGAGGTGGAGAGGGACAAAAAGAATGCGGAGGCTGCCTTGGACAACGCTAAAAGGCAGGCCAAAGGTCAAATAATCTCAAAACCTCTAAATTGATCGAAATACCCCTGAATCGGCTAGAATGAGCAATTAAATCTCGATACTTCGTAAAGGACCAAAATGCCCTAAACGTCTAAAATGATTAAAAAATACATCTCGACATTGCTAAAATGTGCAAAATGCCCTAAAATACTTTAGAATGAGCAAAAAAACTCAAAACCGTAGAAAATAGCCCAAAAATCTAGAGAATCGAGTGTATTTTGGCTTAGTTTAGGGGTATTTTGGTCATTTTCAAAGGTTTCGATGGTATTTTGCTTATTATTGAGGTTTCAATGGTATTGTCATCGTTTTGGGGTGGGTTTGGTCATTTTTTCGGGTTTTGGGATAATTTGGACATTTACGGTGCGTTTTAGTCATTTTGGCAGTTCTAAGGGGGTCATTTTATATGTTTTGGTGTATTTATAGGCTTTTTAATATTTTGGTAATTCTCATGAGTGAAATAAGTTTTTTTGACAAAAAAATACACTTGAAATCACTAGAATGGCCAATATACACCCAAAATTACCAAAATACCCCAAAAACCACAAAATGTCCAAAAGGGAACCACACCGAATCCTCTTAATTGACCAAAATAGCCTCAAAATCTCTAAAACGACTAAAATAACCCCAAAACCTATAAAATGACTAAAATACCACCGAAACGGCAAAAATGAGCAGTCAAATCTCAAGACCTCGTAAATGACCAAAATGCCCAAACATCTAAAATGATTAAAAATACCCCTCGACATTGCTAATATAAGTAAAATGCCCTAAAATCGTCTAAATGAGCAGTAAAATTTGAAACAGACTAAAATACCCCAAAATCTAAAAAATCGAGTGTATTTTCTCTTAGTTTTGGGGTATTTTAGTCATTTCTTGAGGTTTCGAGGGTATTTTACTTATTTTTGAGGCTTCAATGGTATTTTGGTCATTTTAAATGTTCTCGGCGGTATTGTGGTCGTTTTGGGGGCGTTTCTATGATTTTCTAGGCTTTTAGAGTATTTTCTACGTCCGAGGTGCATTTTAGTTATTTTGGCAGTTCTAAGGGGGTCATTTTAGATGTTTTGGTGTATTTATAAGCTTTTTGATATTTTGGTAATTCAAACGGGTAAAATAAATTGTTTTCACAAAAAAATATACTTGAAATCACTAGAATGGCCAATATACACCCAAAATTACCAAACTACCCCAAAAACCACAAATTGTAGAAAAAAAACCACACCGAATCCTCTTAATTGACCAAAATAGCCTCAAAATCTGTAAATCGACTAAAATAACCCTAAAACCTCCATAATGACCAAAATACATCTAAAACGGCAAAAATGAGTAGCCAAATCTCGAGACCTCGTAAATGACCAAAATGCCCCAAACATCTAAAATGATTAAAAAATACACCTCGACATTGCTAATATGGGCCAAATGCCTTAACATCCTCTAAATGAGCAAAAAAATTTGAAACAGACTAAAATACCCCAAAATCTAAAAAATCGAGTGTATTTTTGCTTAGTTTAGGGGTATTTTATTCATTTCTCGAGGTTTCGAGGGTATTTTACTTATTTTTGAGGCTTCAACAGTATTTTGGTCATTTTAAATGTTCTCGGGAGTATTGTGGTCGTTTTGGGGGCGTTTCGGTCATTTTTTTGGGTTTTAGAATATTTTCTACATCCGAAGTGCATTATAGTTATTTTGGCAGTTCTAAGGGTGTCATTTTAGAGGTTTTTGTGTATTTATAGGTTTCTTGATATTTTGGTAATTCTCACAGATAAAATAATTTTTTTTTGACAAAAAAAATAACCTTGAGATCACTGGAATGGCTAATATACTCCCAAAATTACCAAAACTACCAAAATACCCCCAAAACCTCAAAATGTCCAAAAAAAAAACCAATCTGAAACACCTTAATTGACTAAAATAGCCTCAAAATCTCTAAAACGACTAAAATAACTCCAAAACCTCTAGAATGACCAAAATACCCCTGAAACGTCTAGAATGAGCAGTCAAATCTCGATATCTCGTAAATGAGTAAAATGCCTAAAATCCTCTAGAATGAGGAAAACAACATGAAACCGTTGAAAATGCCCCCAAAATCTAAAAACTCGAGGGCATTTTTGCTTAGTTTAGGGGTATTTTGGTCATTTTCAGTGGTTTCGAGGGTATTTTGCTTATTCTTCAGGTTTCATTGGTATTTTGGTTATTTTAAACGTTCTCGGAGGTTTTGTGGTCGTTTTGAGGGCATTTTGGTCGTTTTCTAGGGTTTTGAGATATTTTCGACATTTGTGGTGCGTTTCAGTCATTTTAGCAATTCTAAATTGGTCATTTTAGAGATTTTGGTGTATTTAAATGATTTTTGATATTTTGGTAATTCTTACTGGCAAAATGATTTTTTTTTTGACAAAAAAATTCCTTTGAAATCACTAGAATGGCCAATACACCCACAAAATCACCATAACTTACAAAATACCCCCAAAACCATAAAATGTCCAAAAAAAACCCCTCGAAATCTCTTAATTGACCAAAACAACCTAAAAATCTCTAAAACGTCTAAGATGACCGCAAAACCTCTAAAATGACCAAAATACTCGCGAAACGGCTAGAATGAGCAGTTAAATCTCGATAACTCGTAAATGAGCAATATGCCCCAAAATCCTCTAGAATGAGTAAAACAACTTGAAACCGTGGAAAATGCCCACAAAATCTAAAAACACGAGGGCATTTTGGCTTAGTTTAGGAGTATTTTGGTCATTTTCAAAGGTTTCGAGCGTATGTTGCTTATTTTTGAGGTTTCATACGTATTTTGGTCATTTCAAATGTTCTTGGTGGTATTGTGGCCGTTTTGTTGTGCGTTTTAGTCATTTTCGCAATTCTAAAGGGGTCATTTTAGAGGTTATGGTGTATTTAAATGTTTTTTGATATTTTGGTAATTATCACTGGTAAAATAATTTTTTTTTTACAAAAAAATTCCTATGAAATCACTAGAATGACCAATACACCCCCAAAATCACAAAAACAACCAAAATACCACCAAAACCACAAAATGTCAAAAAAAAACTCCTCGAAATCTCTTAATTGACCAAAACAACCTCAAAATCTCTAAAACGACTGAGATAATCTCAGAACCTCTAAATTGATCAAAATACCCCTGAATCGGCAAAAATAAACAGCCAAATCTCCATACTTCGTAAATGACCAAAATGCCCCAAACGTCTAAAATGATTAAAAAGTACATCTCGACATTGCTAAAATGAGCAAAATGCCCTAAAATAGTCTAGAATCAGCAAAACAACTCGAAACCGTACAAAATACCCTCAAAATCTTGAAAATCGAGTGTATTTTTTTCTTAGTTTAGGGCTATTTTGGTCATTTTCAGAGGTTTCGAAGGTATTTTGCTTATTTTTTAGGTTTCAATGATATTGTCATAGTTTTGGGGTGGTTTTGGTCATTTTTTCGGGTTTTGGGATATTTTGGACATTTGCGGTTTGTTTTAGTCATTTTGGCAGTTTTAAGGGGGTCATTTTATATGTTTTAGTGTATTTATAGGCTTTTTGATATTTTGGTAATTTTCAAGGGTGAAATAATTTTTTTTTGACAAAAGAATACGCTTGAAATCACTAGAATGGCCAATATACACCTAAAATTACCAAAATACCCCAAAAACCACAAAATGTCCAAAAAAAACCACTCCAAATCCTCTTAATTGACCAAAATAGCCTCAAAATCTCTAAAACGACTAAAATTACCCCAAAACCTATAAAATGACCAAAATACCACCGAAACGACAAAAATGAGTAGCCAAATCTCGAGACCTCGTAAATGACCAAAATGCCCCAAACATCTAAAATGATTAAAAAATACACCTCGACATTGCTAAAATGAGCAAAATGCCTAACATCCTCTAAATGAGCAAAAAAATTTGAAACAGACCAAAATACCCCCAAATCTAAAAAATCGAGTGTACTTTCGCTTAGTTTAGGGGTATTTTAGACATTTCTAGAGGTTTCGAGTGTATTTTACATAGTTTTGATGTTTCAATGGTATTTTGGTCATTTTAAATGTTCTTGGGGGTATTGTGTTCGTTTTGGGGGCGTTTCGGTCATTTTCTAGAGTTTTAGAATATTTTCTACATCCGAGTTGCATTTTAGTCATTTTGGCAGTTCTAAAGGTGTCATTTTAGAGGTTTTGGTGTATTTATAGGTTTCTTGATATGTTGGTAATTCTCACGTATAAAATAATTTTTTTTTGTGAAAAAAATACCCCTGAGATCACTAGAATGGCTAATATACTCCCAAAATTACCAAAACTATCAAAATAACCCCAAAACCTCAAAATGTCCAATAAAAAACCCCTCCGAAACATCTTAATTGACTAAAATAGCCTCAAAATCTCTAAAACGACTAAAATAACCCCAAAACCCCTAAAATGACCAAAATACCCCTGAAACGTCTAGAATGAGCAGTCAAATCTCCATACCTCGAAAATGAGCAAAATGCCCCAAAATCCTCTAGAATGAGGAAAACAACATGAAACTGTTGAAAATGCCCCCAAAATCTAAAAACTCGAGGGCATTTTGGCTAAGTTTAGGGGTATTTTGGTCATTTTCAGAGGTTTCGAAGGTATTTTGCTTATTTTTGTGGTTTCATTGGTATTTTGGTTATTTTAAATGTTCTCGGGGGTTTTGTAGTCGTTTTGGGGGCGTTTTGGTAATTTTCTAGTGTTTTGAGATATTTTCAACATTTGTGGTGCGTTTTAGTCATTTTGACAATTTTAAATTGGTCATTTTAGAGATTTTGGTGCATTTAAATATTTTTTGATATTTTGGTAATTCTCACTAGCAAAATGATTTTTTTTTTGACAAAAAAATTCCTTTGAAATCACTAGAATGGCCAATACACCCCCAAAATCACCATAACTTCCAAAATACCCCAAAAACCACAAAATATCCAAAAAAAACCACTCGAAATCTCTTAATTGACCAAAACAACGTAAAAATCTTTAAAACGTCTAAGATGACCGCAAAACTTCTAAAATGACCAAAATACTCGCGAAACGGTTAGAATGCGCAGTTAAATCTCGATAACTTGTAAATGAGCAAAATGCCCCAAAATCCTCTAGAATGTGGAAAACAACTTGAAACCGTGGAAAATGCCCACAAAATCTAAAAACACGAGGGAATTTTGGCTTAGTTTAGAAGTATTTTGGTCATTTTCAGAGGTTTCGAGCGTATTTTGCTTATTTTTGAGGTTTCATTCGTATTTTGGTCATTTTAAATGTTCTCGGTGGTATTGTGGCCGTTTTGTTGTGTGTTTTAGTCATTTTCGCAATTCTAAAGGGGTCATTTTAGAGGTATTAGTGTATTTAAAGGTTTTTTGATATTTTGGTAATTATCACTGGTAAAATAATTTTTTTTTTTTACAAAAAAATTCCTATCAAATCACTAGAATGACCAATACACCCCCAAAATCACCAAAACTACCAAAATACCACCAAAACCACAAAATTTCCAAAAAAAACCCCTCGAAATCTCTTAATTGACCAAAACAACCTCAAAATCTCTAAAACGACTGAAATAATCTCAAAAACTCTAAATTGATCAAAATATCCTTGAATCAGCTAGAATAAGCAGTCAAATCTCGATACTTCGAAAGGGACCAAAATGCCCCAAACGTCTAAAATGATTAAAAAATACATCTCGACAGTGCTAAAATGTGCAAAATGCCCTAAAATACTCTAGAATGAGCAAAACAACTCGAAACAGTACAAAATACCCCCAAAATCTAGAGAATCGAGTGTATTTTGGCTTAGTTTAGGGGTATTTTAGTCATTTTCAAAGGTTTCGATGGTATTTTGCTTATTTTTGAGGTTTCAATGGTATTGTCATCGTTTTGGAGTGGTTTTGGTCATTTTTTAGGGTTTTGGGATATTTTGGACATTTACGGTGCGTTTTAGTCATTTTGGCAGTTCTAAGGGGGTCATTTTAAATGTTTTGGTGTATTTATAGGTTTTTTGATATTTTGGTAATTCTCATGGGTGAAATAATTTTTTTTGACAAAAATATACGCTTGAAATCACTGGAATGGCCAACATACACCCAAAATTACCAAAATAACCCCAAAAACCACAAAATGTCCAAAAAAGAACCACACCGAATCCTCTTAATTGACCAAAATAGCCTCAAAATCTCTAAAACGACTAAAATAAACCCAAAACCTATAAAATGACCAAAATACCACCGAAACGGCAAAAATGAGCAGTCAAATCTCGAGACCTCGTAAATGACCAAAATGCCCAAACATCTAAAATGATTAAAAATACCCCTCGACATTGCTAATATGACTAAAATGCCCTAAAATCGTCTAAATGAGCAGTAAAATTTGAAACAGACTAAAATACCCCAAAATCTAAAAAATCAAGTGTATTTTCGCTTAGTTTAGGGGTATTTTAGTCATTTCTAGAGGTTTCGAGGGTATTTTACTTATTTTTTAGGCTTCAATGGCATTTTGGTCATTTTAAATGTTCTCGACGGTATTGTGGTCGTTTTGGGGGCGTTTCTATCATTTTCTAGGGTTTTAGATTATTTTCTACATCCGAGGTGCATTTTAGTTATTTTGGCAGTTCTAAGGGGGTCATTTTAGATGTTTTGGTGTATTTATAGGCTTTTTGATAATTTGGTAATTCTCACGGGTAAAATAAATTGTTTTCACAAAAAAATATACTTGAAATCACTAGAATGGCCAATATACACCCAAAATTACCAAACTACCCTAAAAACCAAAAAATGTAAAAAACAAAACCACACCGAATACTCTTAATTGACCAAAATAGCCTCAAAATCTCTAAAACGACTAAAATAACCCTAAAACCTCCAAAATGACCAAAATACCCCTAAAACGGCAAAAATGAGTAGCCAAATCTCGAGACCTCGTAAATGGCCAAAATACCCCAAACATCTAAAATGATTAAAAAATACACCTCGACATTGCTAATATGAGCAAAATGCCCTAACATCCTCTAAATGAGCAAAACAACTTGAAACAGACTAAAATACCCTAAATTCTAAAAAATTGAGTGTACTTTCGCTTAGTTTAGGGGTATTTTTGACATTTCTAGAGGTTTCGAGGGTCTTTTACTTATTTTTGAGGTTTCAATTGTGTTTTGGTCATTTTAAATGTTCTCAGGGGTATTGTGGTCGTTTTGGGGGCGTTTCGGTCATTTTCTAGAGTTTTAGAATATTTTCTACATCCGAGGTGCATTTTAGTCATTTTGGCAGTTCTAAGGGTGTCACTTTAGAGATTTTGATGTATTTATGGGTTTCTTGATATTTTGGTATTTCTCACGGATAAAATAATTTTTTTTAAAGAAAAAAATACCCTTGAGATCACTAGAATGGCTAATATACTCCCAAAATTAACAAAACTACCAAAATACCCCCAAAACCTCAAAATGTCAAAAAAAAAAAACCCCTCCGAAACATCTTAACTGACTAAAATAATCTCAAAATCTCTAGAACGACTAAATTAACCCCAAAACCTCTAAAATGACCAAAATACCCCTAAAACATCTAGAATGAGCAGTCAAATCTCGATATCTCATAAATGAGCTAAATGCCCGAAAATCCTCTAGAATGAGGAAAACAACTTGAAACCGTTGAAAATGCCCCCAAAATGAAAAAACTTGTGGGAATTTTGGCATAGTTTAGGGGTATTTTGGTCATTTTCAGAGGTTTCGAGGGTATTTTGCTTAATTTTGAGGTTTCAATGGTGTTGTCCTCGTTTTCGGGGGGTTTTGGGATATTTTGGACATTTGCGGTGCGTTTTAGACATTTTGGCAGATCTAAAGGGGTCATTTTAGATGTTTTAGTGTATTTATAGGCTTTTTGATATTTTGGTAATTCTCATGGGTAAAATAAATTTTTTTACAAAAAAATAAACTTGAAATCATTAGAATGGCCAATATACACCGAAAATTACCAAACTACTCTAAATACCACAAAAGATACAAAAAAAAACC
The DNA here is from genome assembly GCA_030021035.2 of Notholithocarpus densiflorus. Classification (NCBI taxonomy): domain Eukaryota; kingdom Viridiplantae; phylum Streptophyta; class Magnoliopsida; order Fagales; family Fagaceae; genus Notholithocarpus; species Notholithocarpus densiflorus. The sequence continues at coordinate 3,244,201 of JARYZH020000039.1, forward strand.
GCACCGAATCCTCTTAATTGACCAAAATAGCCTCAAAATCTCTAAAACGACTAAAATAACCTTAAAACCTCCAAAATGACCAAAATACCCCTGAAACGGCAAAAATGAGAAGCCAAATCTCTAGATCTCGTAAATGACCAAAATGCCCTAAACATCTAAAATGATTAAACAATACCCCTCGACATTGCTAATATGTGCAAAATGCCCTAACATCCTCTAAATAAGCAAAACAACTTGAAACAGACAAAAATACCCCCAAAATCTAAAAAATCGAGTGTATTTTTGCTTAGTTTATGATGCACACCAAGGAGCTGGACATGCTGATCATACAAGTGGAAATGGAGCTGAATTTGCACAAGACCCTTTGTCATTTTCTAGTGGCCCAATTACAAGACTTAGAGCCAAACGTTTCAAGGAAGCACTAAATGGGCTAGTCCAAGAGAATTGGGCTGATTCTAAAAAGACCAAGATGGGCTCAAATAATAATCAAGACTTAGTCCATGTCATCAAAGCAATTGAAGAGGCTAATGCATGAAAATTCTCAACCAGCATGGTCTGACCATAAAAGGGTGTGAATTTGTTAAGTTCCAAGGATATTAAATGGGAAAATGTCTTGGTATTGGCTGGGCATGTTAATTCTAGTCATTTAGCTATTTTTGACTGCCTTTAGAAGTCCTAGAAAAACTAAAAAATGTGGGAACTTGATTAGATTAATTTTTGTGTTGTTTTTGAAGTAGTAATTATGATTTTTACCTATTCTTGGAGGGTTGTTCCAAGTATATATCTGGTAGTACGAATTTTAAAATGGACAGATTGGTATTTCAGAAAAATCATTCTCCTTGTGAGTGTTGTGATCCTCTTGGTTCTTAAAAGAACTCTTGAACTTATCAAGTTAATCTTGTGGTGTTCAAACAACCCAAACTTATCACCTTTGATTCTTGAGAGATTCTTAGGAATTCTTGGTGTGGCGTTTCAATTCTATCGTAGTCTTGGTTTTCATCTGGTTAGGTGACGGGTCAAGGCTAAACAAATCTTGTCTACACGATCTTGGGGTTCCAAACCATAATTGTTATCGGGTTTCATCTCAATTGTTGGTGAAGTTCATATCAGTTTAGGGGTATTTTAGTCATTTCTAGAGGTTTCGAGGGTATTTTACTTGTTTTTGAGGTTCCAATGTTATTTTGGTCATTTTAAATGTTCTCGGGGGTATTGTGGTTGTTTTGGGGGCGTTTTCGTCATTTTCTAGGGTTTTGGGATATTTTCGACATTCGAGGTGCATTTTAGTCATTTTGGCAGTTCTAAGGGTGTCATTTTAGAGATTTTGGTATATTTATATGTTTCTTAATATTTTGGTAATTCGAACGGGTAAAATAAATTTTTTTTTTTAAAAATACCCTTGAAATCACTAGAATGACCAATATACTTCTGAAATCACCAAAACTTCCAAAATACCCTCAAAATTTAAAAAATCGGGTGTATTTTCGCAAAATTTTGGGGTATTTTGCACATTTTAAATGTTCTCGAGTGTATTGTGGTCGTTTTGGGGGTGTTTTGGTAATTTTCTAGGGTTTTGAGATATTTTTGGACATTTGAGATGCATTTTAGTCATTTTGGCAATTCTAAAGGGGTCTTTTTAGAGGTTTTGATGTATTTTTACGTTTTTTTTATAATTCTCACTGCTAAAATATTTTTTTTTTGAAAAAAAAAATTCCTATGAAATCACTAGAATGGCCAATACACCCCCAAAATCACCAAAAATGCCAAAATACCCCCAAAGCAACAAAATGTCCAAAAAAAACCCCTAGAAATCTATTAATTGACCAAAACAACCTCAAAATCTCTAAAACGACTAAAATAATCTCAAAACCTCTAAATTGATCAAAATACCCCTGAAACGGCTAGAATAAGCAATCAAATCTCGATACTTCGTAAATGACCAAAATACCTCAAATGTCTAAAATGATTAAAAAGTACACCTCGACATTCCTAAAATGAGCAAAATTCTATAAAAATAATCTAGAATAAGCAAAACAACTCGAAACCGTACAAAATACCCCCAAAATCTAGAAAATCGAGTGTATTTTGGCTTATTTTTGGGGTATTTTGGTCATTTTTAGAGATTTCGAGGGTATTTTGCTTATTTTTTAGATTTCAATGGTAATTTGGTCATTTTAAATGTTCTTGGGCTATTGTGGTTGTTTTGGGTGTGTTTTGGTCATTTTCTAGTGTTTTGAGATATTTTGGCCATTTGTGATGCGTTTTAGTCATTTTAGAGGTTTTGATGTATTTAAAGGTTTTTTGATATTTTGGTAATTATCACTAGTTAAATAATTTTTTTTGACAAAAAAATTCCCATGAAATTACTAGAATGACCATTACACCCCCAAAATCACCAAAACTACCAAAATACTCCAAAATCACAAAATGTCCAAAAAAAAACCCCTCAAAATCTCTAAAACGACTAAAATAATCTCAAAACCTCTAAATTGATCAAAATACCCCTGAAACGGCTAGAATAAGCAGTCAAATCTCGATACTTCATAAATGACCAAAATGGCCCAGACGTCTAAAATGATTAAAAAATACTGCTCGACATTGCTAAAATGAGCAAAATGCCCTAAAATACTCTAGAATGAGCAAAAAACTCAAGACCGTACAAAATACCCACAAAATCTAGAAAATCGAGTGTATTTTGACTTAGTTTAGGGGTATTTTGGTCATTTTCAGAGGTTTCGAGGGTATTTTGCTTATTTTTGAGATTTCAATAGTGTTGTCGTGGTTTTTTTGGGGGGGGGGGTTAGTCATTTCTTAGGGTTTTAGGATATTTTGGACATTTGCGGTGCGTTTTACTCATTTTGGCAGTTCTAAAGAGGTCATTTTATATGTTTTGGTGTATTTATAGGCTTTTTGATATTTTGGTAATTCTCATGAGTGAAATAATTTTTTTTGACAAAAAAATACACTTGAAATCACTAGAATGACCAATATACACCCATAATTACCAAAATACCCCCAAAAACCACAAAATGTCCAAGAAAGAACCACACCGAATCCTCTTAATTGAACAAAATAGCCTCAAAATCTCTAAAACGACTAAAATAACCCCAAAACCTATAAAATGACCAAAATACCCCCGAAACGGCTAAAATGAGTAGTCAAATCTCGAGAACTCGTAAATGGCCAAAATGCCGAAACATTTTAAATGATTAAAAAATACCCCTCGACATTGCTAATATGAGCAAAATGCCCTAAAATCGTCTAAATGAGCAAAAAAATTTGAAACAGACTAAAATACCCCAAAATCTAAAGAATCGAGTGAATTCTCACTTAGTTTAGGGTTATTTTAGTCATTTCTATAGGTTTCGAGGGTATTCTACATCCGAGGTGCATTTTAGTCATTTTGGCAGTTCTAAGGGTGTCATTTTAGAGGTTTTGGTGTATTTATAGGTTTCTTGATATTTTGGTAATTCTCCGAAACATCTTAATTGACTAAAATAGCCTCAAAATCTCTAAAACAACTAAAATAACCCCAAAACCTCTAAAATGACCAAAATACCCCTAAAACGTATAGAATGAGCTGCCAAATCTCGATATCTCGTAAATGAGCTAAATGCCCCAAAATCCTCTAGAATGAGGAAAAAAACTTGAAACCGTTGAAAATGCCCCCAAAATCTAAAAACTCGAGGGAATTTTGGCATAGGTTAGGGTATTTTGGTCATTTTAAGAGGTTTCGAGGGTATTTTGCTTATTTTTCAGGTTTCAATAGTATTTTGGTTATTTTAAACGTTCTCGGGGGTATTGTGGTCGTTTTGGGGGCGTTTTGGTCATTTTCTGGGTTTTGAGATGTTTTCGACGTTTTTGGTGCGTTTTAGTCATTTTGGCAATTCTAAATTGGTCATTTTAGATATTTCGGTGTATTTAAATGTTTTTTGATATTTTGGTTCTTACTGGCAAAATGATTTTTTTTTTGACAAAAAAATTCTTTTGAAATCACTAGAATAGCCAATACACCCCCAAAATCCCCATAACTTCCAAAATACCCCCAAAACCACGAAATGTCCAAAAAAAAACCCATCAAAATCTCTCAATTGACCAAAACAACCTAAAAATCTCAAAAACGTCTAAGATGACCGCAAAACCTCTAAAATGACCAAAATATTCGCGAAACGACTAGAATGAGCAGTTAAATCTCGATAACTCGTAAATGAGCAAAATGCCCCAAAATCCTCTAGAATGAGGAAAGCAACTTGAGACCGTGGAAAATGCCCACAAAATCTAAAAACTCGAGGGCATTTTGGCTTAGTTTAGGAGTATTTTGGTCATTTTTATAGGTTTCGAGCGTATTTTACTTATTTTTCAGGTTTCATTGGTATTTTGGTAATTTTAAATGTTCTCGGGGGTATTATGGTCGTTTTGTTGTGCGTTTTAGTCATTTTGGCAATTCTAAAGGGGTCATTTTAGAGGTTTTGGTGTATTTAAAGGTTTTTTGATATTTTGGTAATTATCACTGGTAAAATAATTTTTTTTTTACAAAAAAAATCCTATGAAATCACTAGAATGACCAATACACCCACAAAATCACAAAAACTACCAAAATACCCCCAAAACCACAAAATGTCCAAAAAAAACCCCTCGAAATCACTTAATTGACCAAAACAACCTCAAAATCTCTAAAACGACTAAAATAATCTCAAAACCTCTAAATTGATCAAAAAACCCCGGAAACGGCTAGAATAAGCGGTCAAATCTCGATACTTCGTAAATGACCAAAATGCCGCAAACGTCTAAAATGATTAAAAAATACATCTTGACATTGTTAAAATTAGTAAAATGCCTTAAGAAACTCTAGAATGAGCAAAACCACTCGAAACTGTACAATATACCCCCAAAATCTAGAAAATCGAGTGTATTTTGGCTTAGTTTAGGGGTATTTTGGTCATTTTCAGAGGTTTCGAGGGTATTTTGCTTATTTTTGAGGTTTCGATGGTATTGTCGTTGTTTTGGGGGGGGGGTTTGGGGATTTTTTAGGGGTTTGGGATATTTTAGACATTTGCGGTGCGTTTTAGACATTTTGGCAGTTCTAAGGGGGTCATTTTAGATGTTTTGGTGTATTTATAGGCTTTTTGAAATTTTGGTAATTCTCATAGGTAAAATAAATTTTTTTGACAAAAAAATAAAGTTGAAATCATTAGAATGGCCAATATACACCCAAAATTACCAAACTAATCCAAAAACCACAAAATGTCCAAAAAAAAAACCCCTCAGAATCCTCTTAATTGACCAAAATAGCCTCAAAATCTCTAAAACGACTAAAATAACCTTAAAACCTCCAAAATGACCAAAATACCCCTGAAACGGCAAAAATGAGTAGCCAAATCTCGAGATCTCGTAAATGACCAAAATGCCCTAAACATCTAAAATGATTAAACAATACCCCTCGACATTGCTAATATGAGCAAAATGCCCTAACATCCTCTAAATAAGCAAAACAACTTGAAACAGACAAAAATACCCCCAAAATCTTAAAAATCAAGTGTATTTTTTCTTAGTTTAGGGGTATTTTAGTCATTTCTAGAGATTTCGAGGGTATTTTACTTGTTTTTGAGGTTTCAATGTTATTTTGGTCAATTTAAATGTTCTCGGGGGTATTGTGGTCGTTTTGGGGGCGTTTTGGTCATTTTCTAGGGTTTTGGGATATTTTCGACATTCGAAGTGCATTTTAGTCATTTTGGCAGTTCTAAAAATGTCATTTTAGAGGTTTTGGTGTATTTATAGGTTTCTTAATATTTTGGTAATTTGAACGGGTAAAATGAAATTTTTTTTAAAAAAAATACCCTTGAGATCACTAAAATGACCAATATACTTCTGAAATCACCAAAACTTGCAAAATACCCTCAAAATTTAAAAAATCGAGTGTATTTTCGCATAATTTTGGGGTATTTTGCTCATTTTAAATGTTCTCGAGTGTATTGTGGTCGTTTTGGGTGCGTTTTGTTAATTTTCTAGGGTTTTGAGATATTTTTGGACATTTGTGATGCATTTTAGTCATTTTGGCAATTCTAAAGGGGTCTTTTTAGAGGTTTTGATGTATTTTAACGTTTTTTGATAATTCTCACTGGTAAAATATTTTTTTTTGACAAAAAAATTCCTATGAAATCACTAGAATGACCAATACACCCCCAAAATCCCCAAAAATACCAAAATAACCCCAAAACCTCAAAATGTCCAAAAAAAACCCCTCGAAATCTCTTAATTGACCAAAACAACCTCAAAATCCCTAAAACGACTAAAATAATCTCAAAACCGCTAAATTGATCAAAATACCCATGAAACGGCTAGAATAAGCAGTCAAATCTCAATACTTCGTAAATGACCAAAATAGCCAAAACGTCTAAAATGATTAAAAAGTACACCTCGACATTCCTAAAATGAGCAAAATTCCATAAAATACTCTAGAATAAACAAAACAACTCGAAACCGTACAAAATACCCCCAAAATCTAGAAAATCGAGTGTATTTTGGCTTATTTTTGGGGTATTTTGGTCATTTTCAAAGATTTCGAGGGTATTTTGCTTATTTTTTAGGTTTCATTGGTATTTTGGTCATTTTAAATGTTCTTGGGGTATTGTGGTCGTTTTGGGTGCGTTTTGGTCATTTTCTAGTGTTTTGAGATATTTTGGCCATTTGTGATGCGTTTTAGTCATTTTAGAGGTTTTGGTGTATTTAAAGGTTTTTTGATATTTTGGTAATTATAATTGGTCAAATAATTTTTTTTTGACAAAAAAATTCCTATGAAATTACTAGAATGACCAATACACCCCCAAAATCACCAAAACTACCAAAATACCCCAAAACCACAAAATGTCCAAAAAAAACCCTCCAAAATCTCTAAAACGACTAAAATAATCTCAAAACCTCTAAATTGATCAAAATACCCCTGAATCGACCAAAATAAATAGCCAAATCTCGATACTTCGTAAATGACCAAAATGCCCCAAACGTCTAAAATGATTAAAAAGTACATCTCGACATTGCTATAATGAGCAAAATGCCCTAAAATACTCTAGAATCAGCAAAACAACTTGAAACGGTACAAAATACCCTCAAAATCTAGAAAATCGAGTGTATTTTGGCTTAGTTTAGGGGTATTTTGGTCATTTTCAAAGGTTTCGAAGGTATTTCGCTTATTTTTGAGATTTCAATAGTGTTGTCGTGGTTTTTGGGGGGGGGGGCGTTTAGTCATTTCTTAGGGTTTTGGGATATTTTGGACTTTTGCGGTGCGTTTTACTCATTTTGGCAGTTCTAAAGAGGTCATTTTATGTGTTTTGGTGTATTTATAGGCTTTTTGATATTTTGGTAATTCTCATGGGTGAAATAATTTTTTTTGATAAAAAAATACACTTGAAATCACTAGAATGGCCAATATACACCCATAATTACGAAAATACCCCAAAAACCACAAAATATCCAAGAAAGAACCACACCGAATCCTCTTAATTGCACAAAATAGCCTCAAAATCTCTAAAACGACTAAAATAATCCCAAAACCTATAAAATGACCAAAATACCCCCGAAACGGCTAAAATGAGCAGTCAAATCTCGAGAACTCGTAAATGACCAAAATGCCCAAATATCTAAAATGATTAAAAAATATCCCTCGACATTGCTAATATGAGCAACATGCCCTAAAATCGTCTAAATGAGCAAAAAAATTTGAAACAGACTAAATTAACCCAAAATCTAAAAAATCGAGTGTATTCTCGCTTAGTTTAGGGTTATTTTAGTCATTTCTAGAGGTTTCGAGGGTATTCTACATCCGAGGTGCATTTTAGTCATTTTGGCAGTTCTAAGGGTGTCATTTTAGAGGTTTTGGTGTATTTATAGGTTTCTTGATATTTTGGTAATTCTCACTGATAAAATAATTTTTTTTGACAAAAAAATACCCTTGAGATCACTAGAATGTCTAATATACTCCCAAAATTACCAAAACTACCAAAACACCCCCAAAACCTCAAAATGTCCAAAAAAAAAAACCCCTCCGAAACATCTTAATTGAATAAAATAGCCTAAAAATCGCTAAAACGTCTAAGATAACCCCCAAAACCTCTAAAATGACCAAAATTCTCGCGAAACGGCTAGAATGGGCAGTCAAATCTCGATAACTCGTAAATGAGAAAAATGCTCCAAAATCCTCTAAAATGAGGAAAACAACTTGAAATCGTTGAAAATGCCCCCAAAATCTAAAAACTTGAGGGCATTTTGGCTCAGTTTTGGGGTATTCTAGTCATTTTCAGAGGTTTCGAGCGTATTTTGCTTATTTTTGAGGTTTCATTGGTATTTTGGTCATTTTAAATGTTCTCGGGGGTATTGTGGTCGTTTTGGGGACGTTTTGGTTATTTTCTAGGGTTTTGAGATATTTTGGCCATTTGTGGTGCGTTTTAGTCATTTTGACAAATCTAAAGGGGTCATTTTAGAGGTTTTGGTGTACTTAAAGGTTTTTGATATTTTGGTAATTATCATGGTAAAATAATTTTTTTTTTGACAAAAAAATTCCTATGAAATCACTAAAGTAACCAATACACTCCCAAAATCACCAAAACTACAAAAATACCCCCAAAACCACAAAATGTCCAAAAAAAACCCCTCGAAATCTCTTAATTGACCAAAACAACCTCAAAATCTCTAAAATGACTAAAATAATCTCACAACCTCTAAATTGATCAAAATACCCCTGCAACGGCTAGAATAAGCAGTCAAATCTCAATACTTCGTAAATGACCAAAATGCCGCAAACATCTAAAATGATTAAAAAATACACCTCGACATTGTTAAAATGAGTAAAATGCCTTAAGATACTCTAGAATGAGCAAAACAACTCGAAACCGTACAAAATACCCCCAAAATCTAGAAAATCGAGTGTATTTTGGCTAAGTTTAGGGGTATTTTGGTCATTTTCAGAGGTTTCGAGGGTATTTTGCTTATTTTTGAGGTTTCAATGGTATTTTCGTCGTTTTGGGGGGGTTTTGTGGATTTTTTAGGGTTTTGGGATATTTTGGACATTAGCAGTGCGTTTTATACATTTTGGCAGTTCTAAGGGGGTCATTTTAGATTTTTTTGTGTATTTATAGGCTTTTTGATATTTTGGTAATTCTCATGGGTAAAATAAATTTTTTTGACAAAAAAATAAACTTGAAATCATTAGAATGACCAATATACACCCAAAATTACCAAACTACTCCAAAAACCACAAAATGTCCAAAAAAAAACCACACCGAATCCTCTTAATTGACCAAAATAGCCTCAAAATCTCTAAAACGACTAAGATAACCTTAGAACCTCCAAAATGACCAAAATACCCTTGAAACGGCAAAAACGAGTGGCCAAATCTCGAGATCTCGTAAATGACCAAAATGCCCTAAACATCTAAAATGATTAAACAATACCCCTCGACATTGCTCATATGTGCAAAATGCCCTAACATCCTCTAAATAAGCAAAACAACTTGAAACAGATAAAAATACCCCAAAATCTAAAAAATCGAGTGTATTTTTGCTTAGTTTTGGGGTATTTTAGTCTTTTCTAGAGGTTTCGAGGATATTTTACTTGTTTTTGAGGTTTCAATGTTATTTTGGTAATTTTAAATGTTCTCGGGGGTATTGTGGTCATTTTGGGAGCATTTTGGTCATTTTCTAGGGTTTTGGGATATTTTCAACATTCGAGGTGCGTTTTAGTCATTTTGGCAGTTCTAAGGGTGTCATTTTAGAGGTTTTGGTGTATTTATAGGTTTCTTAATATTTTGGTAATTCGAACGGGTAAAATAAATTTTTTTTAAAAAAAATACCCTTGAGATCACTAGAATGACCAATATAGTTTTGAAATAACCAAAACTACCAAAATACCCTCAAAATCTAAAAAATCGAGTGTATTTTCGCATAATTTTGGGGTATTTTGCTCATTTTAAATGTTCTCGAGTGTATCGTGGTCGTTTTGGGGGCGTTTTGGTAATTTTCTAGGGTTTTGAGATATTTTGGACATTTGTGATGCATTTTAGTCATTTTGACAAAAAAATTCCTATGAAATCACTAGAATGGCCAATACAACCCCAAAATCACCAAAAAAACCAAAATTCCCCCAAAACCATAAAATGTCCAAGAAAACCTCCTCGAAATCTCTTAATTGACCAAAACAACCTCAAAATCTCTAAAACGACTAAAATAATTTCAAAACCTCTAAATTGATAAAAATACCCTTGAAACGACTAGAATAAGCAGTCAAATCTCGATACTTCGTAAATACCGTACAAAATACCCCAAAAATATAGAAAATCGAGTGTATTTTGGCTTATTTTTGGGGTATTTTGGTCATTTTCAGAGATTTTGAGGGAATTTTGCTTATTTTTTAGGTTTCATTGGTATTTTGATCATTTTAAATGTTCTTGGGGTATTGTGGTTGTTTTGGGTGCGTTTTGGTCATTTTCTAGGGTTTTGAGATATTTTGGCCATTTGTGATGCGTTTTAGTCATTTTAGAGGTTTTGGTATATTTAAAGGTTTTTTGATATTTTGGTAATTATCACTGGTTAAATAATTTTTTTTTGACAAAAAAATTCCCTTGAAATTACTAGAATGACCAATACACCCCCAAAATCACCAAAACTACCAAAATACCCCAAAACCACAAAATGTCCAAAAAAAAACCCCTCAAAATCTCTAAAACGACTAAAATAATCTCAAAACCTCTAAATTGATCAAAATACCCCTGAAATGGTTAGAATAAGCAGTCAAATCTCGATATTTCGTAAATGACCAAAATGCCCCAAACATCTAAAATGATTAAAAAATACACCTCGACATTGCTAATATGAGCAAAATGCCCTAACATCCTCTAAATGAGCAAAAAAATTTGAAACAGACTAAAATACCCCAAAATCTAAAAAATCGAGTGTATTTTCACTTAGTTTAGGGGTATTTAAGTCATTTCTAGAGGTTTCGAGGGTATTTTACTTATTTTTTAGACTTCAATGGTATTTTGGTCATTTTAAATGTTCTTAGCGGTATTGTGGTCGTTTTGGGGGCGTTTCTATCATTTTCTAGAGTTTTAGAATATTTTCTACATCTGAGGTGCATTTTAGTTATTTTGGCAGTTCTAAGGGGGGCATTTTAGATGTTTTGGTGTATTTATAGGCTTTTTGATATTTTGGTAATTCTCACGGGTATAATAAATTGTTTTCACAAAAAAATATACTTGAAATCACTAGAATGGCCAATATACACCCAAAATTACCAAACAACCCAAAAAAAAAAAACCACACCGAATCCTCTTAATTGACCAAAATAGCCTCAAAATCTGTAAAACGACTAAAATAACCCTAAAACCTCCAAAATGACAAAAATACCCCTGAAACGGCAAAAATGAGTAGCCAAATCTCGAGACATCGTAAATGGCCAAAATGCCCCAAACATCTAAAATGATTAAAAATACACCTCGACATTGCAAATATGAGCAAAATGCCCTAAAATCCTCTAAATGAGCAAAAAAATTTGAAACAGACTAAAATACCCCAAAATCTAAAAAATCGAGTGTATTTTCACTTAGTTTAGGGGTATTTTATTCATTTCTCGAGGTTTCGAGGGTATTTTACTTATTTTTGAGGCTTCAACGATATTTTGGTCATTTTAAATATTCTCGGGGGTATTGTGTTCGTTTTGGGGGCGTTTCGGTCATTTTCTAGGGTTTTAGAAAATTTTCTACATCCGAGGTGCATTTTAGTTATTTTGGCAGTTCTAAGGGTGTCATTTTAGAGGTTTTTGTGTATTTATAGGTTTCTTGATATTTTGGTAATTCTCAAAGATAAAATAATTTTTTTTTGACAAAAAAAATACCCTTGAGATCACTGGAATGGCTAATATACTCCCAAAATTACCAAAACTACGAAAATACCCCCAAAACCTCAAAATGTCCTAAAAAAAACCGCTTCGAAACATCTTAATTGACTAAAATAGCCTCAAAATTTCTAAAACGACTAAAATAACCCCAAAACTTCTAAAATGACCAAAATACCCCTGAAACGTCTAGAATGAGCATTCAAATCTCGATATCTCGTAAATGAGCAAAATGCCCCAAAATCCTCTAGAATGAGGAAAACAACATGAAACCGTTGAAAATGCCCCCAAAATCTAAAAACTCGAGGGCATTTTGGCTTAGTTTAGGGGTATTTTGGTCATTTTCAGAGGTTTCAAGGGTATTTTGCTTATTCTTTAGGTTTCATTGGTATTTTGGTCATTTTAAACGTTCTCGGGGTTTTTGTGGTCGTTTTGGGGGCGTTTTGGTCATTTTTAGGGTTTTGAGATATTTTCGATATTTTTGGTGCATTTTAGTCATTTTAGCAATTCTAAATTGGTCATTTTAAAGATTTTGCTGTATTTAAATGTTTTTTGATATTTTGCTAATTCTCACTGGAAAAATCTTTTTTTTTTTGAAAAAAAAATTCCTTTGAAATCACTAGAATGGCCAATACACCCCCAAAATCACCATAACTTCCAAAGTACCCCCAAAACTACAAAATGTCCAAAAAAAACCACTCGAAATCTCTTAATTGACCAAAATAACCTAAAAATCTCTAAAACGTCTAAGATGACCGCAAAACCTCTAAAATTACCAAACTACTCGCGAAACGGCTAGAATGAGCAGTTAAATCTCAATAACTCGTAAATAAGCAATATGCCCCAAAATCCTCTAGAATGAGGAAAACAACTTGAAACCGTGGAAAATGCCCACAAAATCTAAAATCACGAGGGCATTTTGGCTTAGTTTAGGAGTATTTTGGTCATTTTCAGAGGTTTTGAGCGTATTTTGCTTATTATTGAGGTTTCATTCGTATTTTGGTCATATTAAATGTTCTCGGTGGTATTGTGGCCGTTTTGTTGTGCGTTTTAGTCATTTTCGCAATTCTAAAGGGGACATTTTGGAGGTTTTGGTGTATTTAAAGGTTTTTTGATATTTTGGTAATTATCACTGGTAAAATAATTTTTTTTTTACAAAAAATTCCTATGAAATCACTAGAATGACCAATACACCGCCAAAATCACCAAAACTACCAAAATACCACCAAAACCACAAAATGTCCAAAAAAAACCCCTCGAAATCTCTTAATTGACCAAAACAACCTCAAAATCTCTAAAACGACTGAAATAATCTCAAAACCTCTAAATTGATCAAAATACCCCTGAATCGACTAAAATAAACAGCCAAATCTCGATACTTCGTAAATGACCAAAATGCCCCAAACATCTAAAATGATTAAAAAGTACATCTCGACATTGCTATAATGAGCAAAATGCCCTAAAATACTCTAGAATCAGCAAAACAACTCGAAACCGTACAAAATACCCCCAAAATCTAGAAAATCGAGTGTATTTTGGCTTAGTTTAGGAGTATTTTGGTCATTTTCAGAAGTTTCGAGGGTATTTTGCTTATTTTTGAGGTTTCAATGGTATTGTCATCGTTTTGTGGTGGTTTTGGTCATTTTTTAGGGTTTTGGGATATTTTTGACATTTGCAGTGCGTTTTAGTCATTTTGGCAGTTTTAAGGAGGTCATTTTATATGTTTTAGTGTATTTATAGGCTTTTTGATATTTTGGTAATTCTCATGGGTGAAATAATTTTTTTTGACAAAAAAATACGCTTGAAATCACTAGAACGGCCAATATACACCCAAAATTACCAAAATACCCCAAAAACCACAAAATGTCCAAAAAAAAAAACCACACCGAATCCTCTTAATCGACCAAAATAGCCTCAAAATCTCTAAAACGACTAAAATTACCCCAAAACCTATAAAATGACCAAAATACCACCGAAACGGCAAAAATGAGCAGTCAAATCTCGAGACCTCCTGAATGACCAAAATGCCCAAACATCTAAAATGATTAAAAATACCCCTCGACATTGCTAATATGAGTAAAATGCCCTAAAATCGTCTAAATGAGCAATAAAATTTCAAACAGACTAAAATACCCCAAAATCTAAAAAATCGAATGTATTTTTGCTTAGTTTAGGGGTATTTTAGTCATTTCTAGAGGTTTCGAGGGTATTTTACTTATTTTTTAGGCTTCGATGGTATTTTGGTCATTTTAAATGTTCTCGGCGGTATTGTGGTCGTTTTGGGGGCGTTTCCGTCATTTTTTAGGGTTTTAGAATATTTTCTACATCCGAGGTGAATTTTAGTTATTTTGGCAATTCTAAGGGGGTCATTTTAGATGTTTTGGTGTATTTATATGCTTTTTGATATTTTGGTAATTCTCACGGGTAAAATAAATTTTTTTCACAAAAAAATATACTTGAAATCACTAGAATGGCCAATATACACCCAAAATTACCAAATTACCCCAAAAACCACAAAAATGTAAAAAGAAAAAACCACACCGAATCCTATTAATTGACCAAAATAGCCTCAAAATCTCTAAAACGACTAAAATAACCCTAAAACCTCCAAAATGACCAAAATACCCCTGAAACGGTAAAAATGAGTAGCCAAATCTTGAGACCTCGTAAATGACCAAAATGCCCCAAACATCTAAAATGATTAAAAAATACACCTCGACATTGCTAATGTGAGCAAAATGCCCTAACATCCTCTAAATGTGCAAAACAACTTGAAACAGACTAAAATACCCCAAAATCTAAAAAATTGAGTGTACTTTCGCTTAGTTTAGGGGTATTTTAGTCATTTCTAGATGTTTCGAGGGTATTTTACTTATTTTTGAGGTTTCAATGGTATTTTGGTCATTTTAAATGTTCTCGGGGGTATTGTGGTCGTTTTGGGGGCATTTCGGTCATTTTCTAGAGTTTTAGAATATTTTCTACATCTGAGGTGCATTTTAGTCATTTTGACAGTTCTAAGGGTGTCATTTTAGAGGTTTTGGTGTATTTATTGGTTTCTTAATATTTTGGTAACTCTCACGGATAAAATAATTTTTTTTTGAGAAAAAAATACCCTTGAGATCACTAGAATGGCTAATATACTCCCAAAATTACCAAAACAACCAAAATAACCCCAAAACCTTAATATATCCACACAAAAAACCCCTCTGAAACATCTTAATTGACTAAAATAGCCTCAAAATCTCTAAAACGACTAAAATAACCCCAAAACCTCAAAAATGACCAAAATACCCCTGAAACGTCTAGAATGAGCTGTCAAATATCGATACCTCGAAAATGAGCAAAATGCCCCAAAATCCTCTAGAATGATGAAAACAACATGAAACCGTTGAAAATGCCCCAAAAATCTAAAAACTCGAGGGCATTTTGGCTTAGTTTAGGGGTATTTTGGTCATTTTCAGAGGTTTTGAGGCTAGTTTCCTTATTTTTCAGGTTTCATTGGTATTTTGGTTATTTTAAACGTTCTCGGGGGGTTTTTTGGTCGTTTTGGGGGAGTTTTGTTCATTTTCTAGGGTTTTGAGATATTTTCGACATTTGTGGTGCGTTTTAGTCACTTTGGCAATTCTAAATTGGTCATTTTAGAGATTTTGGTGTATTTAAATGTTTTTTGATATTTTGGTAATTCTCATTGGAAAAATCATTTTTTTTTTTGAAAAAAAAATCCCTTTGAAATCACTAGAATGGCCAATACACCCCCAAAATCACCATAACTTCCAAAATATCCCCAAAACCACAAAATGTCCAAAAAAAACCACTCGAAATCTCTTAATTGACCAAAACAACCTAAAAATCTCTAAAACGTCTAAGATGACCGCAAAACCTCTAAAATGACCAAAATACTCGCGAAACAGCTAGAATGAGCAGTTACATCTCAATAACTCGTAAATGAGAAAAATGCCCTGAAATCCTCTAGAATAAGGAAAACAACTTGAAACCGTGGAAAATGCCCACAAAATCTAAAAACTCAAGGGCATTTTGGCTTAGTTTAGGAGTATTTTGGTCATTTCCAGAGGTTTCGAGCGTATTTTGCTTATTTTTGAGGTTTCATTGGTATTTTGGTCATTTTAAATTCTCTCGGGGGTATTGTGGTCGTTTTGTTGTGCGTTTTAGTCATTTTGGCAATTCTAAAGGGGTCATTTTAGAGGTTTTTGTGTATTTAAAGGCTTTTTGATATTTTGGTAATTCTCACTGGTAAAATAATTTTTTTTTACAAAAAAATTCCTATGAAATCACTAAAATGACCAATACATCCCCAAAATCACCAAAACTACCAAAATACCCCAAAAACCACAAAATGTCCAAAAAATTCCCCTCGAAATCTCTTAATTGACCAAAACAACCTCAAAATCTCTAAAACGACTAAAATAATCTCAAAACCTCTAAATTGATCAAAATACACCTGAAACGGCTAGAATAAGCAGTCAAATCTCGATACTTCGTAAATGACCAAAATGCCCCAAATGTCTAAAATGATTAAAAAATACACCTCGACATTGTTAAATTGAGTAAAATGCCCTAAGATACTCTAGAATGAGCAAAACAACTCGAAACCGTACAAAATACCCCCAAAATCTAGAAAATCGAGTGTATTTTGCCTTAGTTTAGGGGTATTTTGGTCATTTTCAGAGGTTTCGAGGGTATTTTGCTTATTTTTGAGGTTTCAATGGTATTGTCGTCGTTTTGGGGGGGTTTTGGGGATTTTTTAGGGTTTTGGGTTATTTTGGACATTTGCGGTGCCTTTAAAACATTTTGGCAGTTCTAAGGGGGTCATTTTAGATGTTTTGGTGTATTTATAGGCTTTTTGATATTTTGGTAATTCTCATGGGTAAAATAAATTTTTTTGACAAAAAAATAAACTTGAAATCATTAGAATGGCCAATATACACCCAAAATTACCAAACTACTCCAAAAACCACAAAATGTCCAAAACAAAAAACCACACCGAATCCTCTTAATTGACCAAAATAGCCTCAAAATCTTTAAAACGACTAAAATAACCCTAAAACCTCCAAAATGACCAAAATACCCCTGAAACGGTAAAAATGAGTAGCCAAATCTCGAGATCTCGTAAATGACCAAAATGCCCCAAACATCTAAAATGATTAAACAATACCCCTCGACATTGCTAATATGAGCAAAATGCCCTAGCATTCTCTAAATAAGCAAAACAACTTGAAGCAGACAAAAATACCCCAAAATCTAAAAAATCGAGTGTATTTTTGCTTAGTTTAGGGGTATTTTAGTCATTTCTAGAGGTTTCGAGGGTATTTTACTTGTTTTTGAGGTTTCAATGGTATTTTGGTCATTTGAAATGTTCTCGGGGGTATTGTGGTCGTTTTGGGGGCGTTTTGGTCATTTTTTAGGGTTTTGGGATATTTTCGACATTCGAGGTGCATTTTAGTCATTTTAGCAGTTTTAAGGGTGTCATTTTAGAGGTTTTGGTGTATTTATAGGTTTCTTAATATTTTGGTAGTTCGAACGGGTAAAATAATTTTTTTTTGACAAATAAATACCCTTGAGATCACTAGAATGACCAATATACTTCTGAAATCACCAAAACTACCAAAATACCCTCAAAATCTAAAAAATCGAGTGTATTTTCGCATAATTTTGGGGTATTTTGCTCATTTTAAATGTTCTCGAGGGTATTGTGATTGTTTTGGGGGCGTTTTAGTCATTTTCTAGGGTTTTGAGATATTTTGGACATTTGTGATGCATTTTAGTCATTTTGGCAATTTTAAAGGGGTCATTTTAGAGGTTTTGATGTATTTTAAGGTTTTTTAATAATTCTCACTGGTAAAATATTTTTTTTTTGACAAAAAAATTCTCATGAAATCACTAGAATGGCCAATACAACCCCAAAATCACCAAAGATACCAAAATACCCCCAAAACATCAATATGTCCAAAAAAAACCCCTCGAAATCTCTAAATTGACCAGAACAACCTCAAAATCTCTAAAACGACTAAAATAATCTCAAAACCTCTAAATTGATCAAAATACCCCTGAAACGGCTAGAATAAGCAGTCAAATCTCGATACTTCGTAAATGACCAAAATGCCCCAAACATCTAAAATAATTAAAAAATACATCTCGACATTGATAAAATGACCAAAATTCCATAAAATACTCTAGAATAAGCAAAACAACTCGAAACCGTACAAAATACCCCCAAAATCTAGAAAATCGAGTGTATTTTGGCTTATTTTTGGGGTATTTTGGTCATTTTCAGAGGTTTTGAGGGTATTTTGCTTATTTTTGAGGTTTCATTGGTATTTTGGTCATTTTAAATTTTCCCATGAAATCACTAGAATGGCCAATACACCCCCAAAATCACCAAAAATACCAAAATACCCCCAAAACCACAATATGTCCAAAAAAAACCCCTCGAAATCTCTAAATTGACCAAAACAACTTCAAAATCTCTAAAACGACTAAAATAATCTCAAAACCTCTAAATTGATCAAAATGCCCCTGAAACGGCTAGAATAAGCAATCAAATCTCAATACTTCGTAAATGACCAAAATGCCCCAAACACCTAAAATAATTAAAAAATACACCTCGACATTGATAAAATGACCAAAATTTCATAAAATACTCTAGAATAAGCAAAACAACTCAAAACCGTACAAAATACTCCCAAAATCTAGAAAATCGAGTGTATTTTGGCTTATTTTTGGGGTATTTTGGTCATTTTCAGAGGTTTCGAGGGTATTTTGCTTATTTTTGAGGTTTCATTGGTATTTTGGTCATTTTAAATGTTCTCGGGGGTATTGTGGTCGTTTTGTTGTGCGTTTTAGTCATTTTGACAATTCTAAAGGGGTCATTTTAGAGGTTTTGGTGTATTTAAAGGTTTTTTGATATTTTGGTAATTATCACTGGTAAAATAATTTTTTTTTTACAAAAAAGTTCCTATGAAATCACAAGAATGACCAATACACCCCCAAAATCACCAAAACTACCAAAATACCCCCAAAATCACAAAATGTCCAAAAAAAACCCCTCAAAATCTCTTAATTGACCAAAACAACCTCAAAATCTCTAAAACAACTAAAATAATCTCAAAACCTCTAAATTGATCAAAATACCCCTGAAACGGCTAGAATAAGCAGTCAAATCTCGATACTTCGTGAATGACCAAAATGCCCCAGACGTCTAAAATGATTAAAAAATACACCTCAACATTGTTCAAATGAGTAAAATGCCCTAAGATACTCTAGAATGAGCAAAACAACTCGAAACCGTACAAAATACCCCTAAAATCTAGAAAATCGAGTGTATTTTGGCTTAGTTTAGGGGTATTTTGGTCATTTTCAGAGGTTTCGAGGGTATTTTGCTTATTTTCGAGATTTCAATAGTGTTGTCATGGTTTTGGGGGGAGGGGGGTTTAGTCATTTCTTAGGGTTTTGGGATATTTTGGACATTTGCGGTGCGTTTTAGTCATTTTGGCAGTTCTAAGGAGGTCATTTTATATGTTTTGGTGTATTTATAGGCTTTTTGATATTTTGGTAATTCTCATGGGTGAAATAATTTTTTTTGACAAAAAAATACACTTGAAATCACTAGAATGGCCAATATACACCCATAATTACCAAAAAACCACAAAATGTCCAAAAAAGAACCATACCGAATCCTCTTAATTGAACAAAATAGCCTCAAAATCTCTAAAACGACTAAAGTAACCCCAAGACCTATAAAATGACCAAAATACCCCCGAAACGGCTAAAATGAGTAGTCAAATCTCGAGACCTCGTAAATGACCAAAATTTCCAAACATTTAAAATGATTAGAAAATACCCCTCAACATTGCTAATATGAGAAACATGCCCTAAAATCGTCTAAATGAGCAAAAAAATTTGAAACAAACTAAAATACCCCAAAATCTAAAAAATCGAGTGTATTTTCGCTTAGTTTAGGGTTATTTTGGTCATTTCTAGAGGTTTCGGGGGTATTCTACATCCAAGGTGCATTTTAGTCATTTTGGCAGTTCTAAGGGTGTCATTTTAGAGGTTTTGGTGTATTTATAGGTTTCCTGATATTTTGGTAATTCTCACGGATAAAATAATTTTTTTTGACAAAAAAATACCCTTGAGATCACTAGAATGGCTAATATACTCCCAAAATTACCAAAACTACCAAAACACCCCCAAAACCTCAAAATGTCAAAAAAAAAACCCCTCCGAAACATCTTAATTGACTAAAATAGCCTCAAAATCTCTAAAACGTCTAAGATAACCCCAAACCCTCTAAAATGACCAAAATTCTCGCGAAACAGCTAGAATGGGCAGTCAAATCTCGATAACTCGTAAATGAGAAAAATGCCCCAAAATCCTCTAGAATGAGGAAAACAACTTGAAATCATTGAAAATGCCCCCAAAATCTAAAAACTCAAGGGCATTTTGGCTTAGTTTAGGGGTATTCTGGTCATTTCCAGAGGTTTCGAGCGTATTTTGCTTATTTTTGATGTTTCATTGGTATTTTGGTCATTTTAAATGTTCTCGGGGGTATTATGGTCGTTTTGGGGACGTTTTGGTCGTTTTCTAGGGTTTTGAGATATTTTGGCCATTTGTGGTGCGTTTTAGTCATTTTGGCAATTCTAAAGGGGTCATTTTAGAGGTTTTGGTGTATTTCAAGGTTTTTGATATTTTGGTAATTATCATGGTAAAATTTTTTTTTTTTTTGACAAAAAAATTCCCATGAAATCACTAGAATAACCAATAGACTCCTAAAATCATCAAAACTATCAAAATACCCCCAAAACCACAAAATGTCAAAAAAAAACCCCTCGAAATCTCTTAATTGACCAAAACAACCTCAAAATCTCTAAAAACGACTGAAATAATCTCAAAACCTCTAAATTGATCAAAATACCCCTGAATCGGCTAGAATAAGCAGTCAAATCTCGATACTTCGTAAAGGACTAAAATGCCCCAAACGTCTAAAATGATTAAAAAATACATCTCGACATTGCTAAAATGAGTAAAATGCCCTAAAATACTCTAGAATGAGCAAAACAACTCGAAACCGTACAAAATACCCCCAAAATCTAGAGAATCGAGTGTATTTTGGCTTAGTTTAGGGGTATTTTGGTCATTTTCAGAGGTTTCGATGGTATTTTGCTTATTTTTGAGGTTTCAATGGTATTGTCATCGTTTTGGGGTGGTTTTGGTCATTTTTTAGGGTTTTGGGATATTTTGGACATTTACAATTTTAGTCATTTTGGCAGTTCAAAAGGGGTCATTTTATATGTTTTGGTGTATTTATAGGCTTTTTGATATTTTGGTAATTTTCATGGGTGAAATAATTTTTTTTGACAAAAACATACGCTTGAAATCACTAGAATGACCAATATACACCCAAAATTACCAAAATACCCCAAAAACCACAAAATGTCCCAAAAAGAACCACACCGAATCCTCTTAATTGACCAAAATAGCCTCAAAATCTCTAAAACGACTAAAATTACCCCAAAACCTATAAAATTACCAAAATACCACCGAAACGGCAAAAATGAGCAGTCAAATCTCAAGATCTCGTAAATGACCAAAGTGCCCAAACATCTAAAATGATTAAAAATACCCCTCGACATTGCTAATATGAGTAAAATGCCCTAAAATCATCTAAATGAGCAATAAAATTTGAAACAGACTAAAATACCCCAAAATCTAAAAAATCGAGTGTATTTTCGCTTAGTTTAGGGGTATTTTAGTCATTTCTAGAGATTTCGAGGGTATTTTACTTATTTTTGAGGCTTCAATGGCATTTTGGTTAGTTTAAATGTTATCGGCGGTATTGTAGTCGCTTTGGGGGGGGTTTTGGGGATTTTTTAGGGTTTTCGAATATTTTGGACATTTGCGGTGCGTTTTAGTCATTTTGGCAGTTCTAAGGGGGTCATTTTAGATGTTTTGGTGTATTTATAGGCTTTTTGATATTTTGGTAATTCTCATGGGTAAAATAAATTTTTTTGACAAAAAAATACACTTGAAATCATTATAATGGCCAATATACACCCAAAATTACCAAACTACTCCAAAAACCACAAAATGTCCAAAAAAAAACCACACCGAATCCTCTTAATTGACCAAAATAGCTTCAAAATCTCTAAAACGACTAAAATAACCCTAAAACCTCCAAAATGGCCAAAATACCCCTGGAACGGCAAAAATGAGTAGCCAAATCTCGAGATCTCGTAAATGACCAAAATGCCCCAAACATCTAAAACGATTAAACAATACCGCTCGACATTGCTAATATGAGCAAAATGCCCTAACATCCTCTAAATAAGCAAAACAACTTTAAACAGACAAAAATACCCCAAAATCTAAAAAATCGAGTGTATTTTTGCTTAGTTTAGGGGTATTTTAGTCATTTCTAGAGGTTTCGAGAGTATTTTACTTGTTTTTGAGGTTTCAATGTTATTTTAGTCATTTTTAATGATCTCGGGGGTATTGTGGTTGTTTTGGGGGCATTTTGGTCATTTTCTAGGGTTTTGAGATATTTTCGACATTCGAGGTGCATTTTAGTCATTTTGGCAGTTTTAAGGGTGTCATTTTAGAGGTTTTGGTGTATTTATAGGTTTCTTAATATTTTGATAATTCGAACGAGTAAAATAATATTTTTTTTGACAAAAAAATACCCTTGAGTAAAGGCCAAGATTTAACTTAAATAAATCTAGGGTCTAAAATATGCCAACCCATTAAAGAGCCAATATCTTAAGTTTAACATTACTTTAATAATAATAAAAAGTATAATTACCATTTTGTCAAAATAGTCCATAATGTTGCAAACGTATTGTTTAGACCCTAAACTTTTGATACTATGTCAAAATATTTCCGCTTTGGCAATCCTTGTTCCTTTTGCCTATCTTTTTCCTTAAGTGGTGAATGGAAAAAATTTATGTGGCTAATAGTGAAACTATAAAATGTATTTTTCTTTTTTGCCACCTTGGCTTTCACATGAACTGTCACATGTTAATTTTTTTTCTTAAAAATATTTAATGAAAACTAAAGTAATCAAAATGCACATAAATGCATAAAGTTACAAATAGATTGTGTTAAATTTATAAATTAATGAAGTTACATCCTGAAATGTATGGCGTTGCATTATTAAGAATTCCCTCCATACGACCTTTAACTCCAATAAATATGTGATCTAACTACAAATGCAAATACACATTTATTCATGAATCAAAACTATTGTGTGGATGACCACTTAAAGATATTATCTTCTTTCTAAATTTCTTTATCTTATCTCAATACTTTTATTTTAGAACACATATTAGCAAGCGCCTCTAGCAAATTTCTAAAGAAAATTGTGTTTTTTTTTTTCTTTTCTTTTTTAAAAACAAACTATTTTTTCTTCCTTTAAAACTAAATCAGGAACACTCTCAATTCATTGGAAGTCTCTTTCTGAGAGTTTGAAACCTCAAAATCTAATTTGTTGAATTTTTAAGTCTATTTGAGTTGAAGACTACACGTCTCTTCTCAAAAAAAAAAAAAAAATTACTACACATCAATAGATTACAAAAGTTAAATTAACATGAAACATGAACTAATTCTCTCACAACACGTTACAAGTCTCTTGAATTTGTATACAAAATGATAAAAGATAACATATAGATATATGTTGCCACCTATTTTTTACGCAAAGACATAGGTCTATGTGACAGTTTTTGCGGAAGCAGTATAAAACAAAATTTATATTTTCATTTAAAGATCATTGTACCACACAACCATGGATTTTAAATAGAAAAAAATTGCGTATCTCTCTTAGCAACTAAGTGTGTTGCCTCCCAAGGTATTCACGTCTCTCTCTCTATTTCTTTTTGGGTTTTCAAAAGACTACAGTATCACTCAGTAGTTCTGATGGCCAATGACTAATATGATTTTTTTTTTAAATATTATTTTTATTTAAGACTTCTAAAACCCAAGAGAGAGATTGGACGTGGGATCCTTAGGGATCCTAATCTTAAGCTGTAGGATTAATCAATAACTTTTTGAATGTTATTGACTTATCTTGAAACTCTTTCAAAATTATTCCTTAATTTTCTCAACCATGTCAAGAAAATATTTGAACTTCTACATATTGCAATAATGTCTATCAACACATTGCAATTGACCCTTGAAGATTAGAGAATTACAAATGAAGTCCCATTACTTACAAATTTATATCTATGTCCTTCCACCACACTATATTCCCACAAGCCACTAGGATTGGATTAATATCACTGTCATGTCCCTAGCTTATGTAAGCCTTAATTTCTTGATTTCATAATTTCTATTTGACTCCAAAATATCTTTGAAAAAACTCTTTAATTATATATATATATATATATATATACAATATTATATATATGAAAAACATTTTTGAAAAATGTCACCGGCTGATTTTGTTTTGAGTCCAACTTCAATATGAAAATCAACTGAATATATTATCTTCTTTAGAGACTGGTAGATTCATTGTTGAGCATTTACATATATTACTCATTACACACATAACCCAACGTGTCTGTATATAGCCTTTAAAATAAGCATCACCAGTTGACATTGTCAAAGTTATGTGCATAATAAATAAATATACACAAACCTCTCATGTTTGAGGACAATAGAAAAATTGTGATAGAACAACCTTTTAATTAATAGTGATCACTTCATAAGGTGTTCTTGATCGGATCCGATTCAGTGTATGTACTTGTTACATTACACCCACTTGTCTGCTTAAAGTCAATACCTCAATGATGGAGTAAATCATCCTATCATATAGCAGCACAACAATTGTAGGCTTCAATGTTGATATTCAATTAATATCCACAGCCTAGAACAATTTAATAATCTATGAAAAATCATTACTCCCTGTCTTTGGTTTTTTAACCATTAACATGATTTTTCTACAGATGCGACATAACATGCCACATTTAAACAATGAAATATCCCCATAAAAATTATGTATGTGAAAATAAAATTTTATTATCAAATAAAAAATGCATAGTATTGTTTTTGAGGGCACATAATTCTAACACTATGAACAAAGCCCAAGCCCAAGGGGAATGTGGACCTTAAGAGTAGAGAATGCAAAATTGTACCTGGGCACAAGCATAGCCTAATGTATATAGAAGCATGTAAGCGTAGTAAATTTACATTAAGGGAAGGGCATAGCACATACATCTCCCAAATGACCAATTCAATTGGGGCGCATGGACACATAAGGACCAGGGGTTCCACCTACCAAATTCCACTAGGCCAACCAGCCTTGCAAAGGGGATGCAATTCTCATTTTGCTCTCAACCTCACCAAGACATGCTAGGAAAGCATAGGCTCTCTCTTAGGTCTTTTTATCTCAATTACATCTAAAACCTAAGCTAAGTAAGGGTTTAGCTACTATTTCTTTGAATATGTGATTTCTCTGTAGGAAGTTTTCCCAGCCCATTCGAATAAAGAAGATAAAGAAGTAAAGAAAAAGGCTAAGAATGACCTTCCATAGAATACGTGTGGATGGGGTAACAGGGGGTAACAGGTGGGGCCATGGATGGCCCAAGACCCTTGCATGAGTGAAAGAGTACTGAGTAGGTCCAAAAAAGGGGCCCAATCCATTTGTACAAAGGAAGCTAAGTAAATAGAAAAAAGCCTAGGAAGGTTGCGTTTGGATAGCTTATTTTTTGCTAACTTATATTACTATTCAGCTTATTTTTGCTATTATTCATGGGTCCTACTACACTTTTTGATACTATTCATGGGTCCTACTATACTATTTTAGCTAACTTTTACCTTTATCTACAGTACTTTCAGCAAAAAATTTTCAGTTTCAGCAAAATAAGCGGATCTCAAACAGACCCAAAAAGAGGAAGACATTTCAAGAAAGAATTCTCAAGTCTCGAGCATTGTAGAAGAGAAAACATGGGGATAAAAGCAAGGTAGGCAAATGGGTTCACCTATTTGTATCCCAAACATATAGAGGAGGTGTACTCGTCACTGTTAAGGTTCAAGGAGATGGATTTAGATGGAGGGGAGGAATGTTTTAGTTTTGGTGTCTTGTCATGGCCATTTAGGGGATACTTTTGTTGGATGAAAGTGATAGTCATCATAATGTGCATGTCATAAAACCAATTTGCATTGAGCCAACTAGCATTAATGATCTTGCACCATTTATGCTTAAGAAAACTTGTGTCTCAACCTCATGCCCACCCAAAAACAAGTGAACCTTCTATTTACAGTAAAACCAAAGAAACCTTTGGGATATTAATTTCCCAAAGAGATAAAGGTTTGTGGAGTTAAGGACAGGTTGGAAGGGCTCGCTCTTCGAAGTGAAAACCAATAAGTCATTGAAGAAGGGCATTAAGGGGAAAATACCCATTCAAATTCAATTATAAAAGGAGAAAATCTCATTCACTCAAAACAACATTAAAACACAACACAAAGTAAAAAAATTGAAAAATTAAGGAGAAAAGAGAAAGGATAGGATCGGTCGAGAACAATAGAGAATTAGTAGAGAAATAGAGTACCCTATAGTAAAGTATTATCAGCATGCACCACTAAGATAACTTCCTCCCTCCCATTTAACCATCCTCACCTGAATCTCTTGAAAAGAGGCATTTAAGTAAGGCCACTTTAATTCGAGTCCCCAACCTCACTGTTTTGTGCAATATTGGGTTAAAGAAATAAGGTTGTGAGGGTTGGGGCCGAAAACCTTGTGATCCATTCTCTCTCTCTCTCTCTCTCTCTCTCTCTCTCTCTCTATATATATATATATATATATATAGAGAGAGAGAGAGAGAGAGAGAGAGAGAGAGAGAGTATATATGCTAATCTAATGTGTTAGGACATATGTGATTCACTTGTTAGGAACATATGTCACTATTTGATGTAATTGGCTAATCCTTTGACAAAACGCACTTTACTTGTATTTGAGTAGATCTATGATGTGTTTAATACTTCAAGAAACCTTGTTTCAAGTTCAAGTGTTAAAACCATGCAAGTCTGTCCAAGATTCAAGTGAGAAAAGTGTTGTTCATTAAAGCTCAATAGCTAGCTCGACAGCTAGCATCTATCGAGACCTGTAGAGCTGTTCCAGCCCGTGACTTGACAGCAGCTCGACAGATAGGGTATCTGTCGAGGTTTATGAAAAACAGAGTTTCAGTTCTATTTTGACTCCAATCCGTGATTGTATGTTTGGGCTTTCTTTTCTCACAACCCTAAACATATAAAATGATTATTTTAAGGGCCGTTAAAGGTGACGCAAGTTGCACAAGTGTTGAGCAAAGTTTGTTCAAGCAAATTGTGACCGGAGAAAGAATTTGCCCTAGTTCATCTTTCTTGTGAAGAAGTTGCTGTGTTTGTGCATCGTAGAGTTTTGAAACCAAGGAGCTTCTCGATTTTCATCGTGTGATGAATTGAAAAACTTTGCAGCCAACAACCTTCTCTAATTGGTGATTGAAGTCGCGTACTAGGATCCGCGAAATTGGTTAGTCACGTACTGGGAGCCGTGTATTACAAGGAGGGATTGTCACTACAGAACAAGTCCAATTGGGTATTGGGGTAAGGGTTCAACTGTAGGTTGGTATAAAGTACTGGGATTCTTTTACTTGTAACCGCTTGTTGTGATAATAGTGGATTCTCGGGAGTGGTGACCTTAAAATCACCTGGTGGGATTTTTGCCGTGTAGGTTTTCCCCATTCGTAAACAAATCACCGTGTCAATTTATTTTCCGCTGCATACTTTAGTAATTGGTGATTTGTTTGTGCTATCACGCATTTGCATGTTAATTTGATTAATTAATAAACTTGGCTAATTAATCAATTAATTTATTACAAGGGGTCAATTCGTTTTTGGCCTATCAAGTGGTATTAGAGTGGGCACACTCTAATTAGGGTTAATCTTTGCTGTGTGATCCACTGACCCCTGTTTTTCATGAATAGAGGACAGTCTTTTATTATACCTCCTTTATTTGATGGCACTAACTATGCATACTAGAAAGTACGCATAAGAGTTTTCTTGCAGTCTTTAGATGAGAAAGTATGGCAAGCTGTGGACATAGGCTGAACCAAGCCTACAAAAGCGCTAGCCGATTGGGATGATGCTAAGATCAAGGCAGCAAACTTCAACAGCAGGGCATTGAATGCCTTATTCAGTGCGGTCACTAATGAGGAGTTCAAGAAGATATCCTCCATTAAAACTGTAAAGGAAGCATGGACTATCCTCCAGACAACCTACAAAGGAACTAAGGCTGTCAAGGATTCGAAGTTTCAGAGGCTCACTACAAGCTTCGAAGAGATCAAGATGGAGGAGGATGAGTCGTTTGATGAGTTCTATGCCAAGCTCAAGGACATAGTGAACTCAGCCTTTAATCTTGGGGAAACCATTCCTGAACCCAAGATTGTGAGAAAAATGCTCAAATCTCTACCCGAGAGATTCCATGCCAAGATCACCGCAATTGAGGAATCAAAGGATATTGACAAAATTCCTTTGACAGAGTTGGTTGGAAATCTGCAGACCTATGAGTTCGGTTTGACAAGAATCGGGAAATCGAGTAAGAGTAAGAGCATGGCATTAAAGGCCAAGAGTAGTGATACTGATGAGTTTTTTGAGGATAAAGATTCTAAGATGAAGTCCTATATTACAATGCAATTCAAGAAGTTCATGAAGAATGCTAATGGGAAGGGCTTCGACAAGGACCGTAGGTAATCTAATTCTTCTCAATTCAAGAGCCAAGACAAAGGGAAGAAGGATGTTAGGGATGGCGGTCAGTACACTGTTCCCGCAGGACCAAAGTGCTTTGGATGTCAAGGCTTTGGACATATGAAACAGGAGTGCCCCTACATATCTTAAGACTATTGGGAAAAGCAAGACACTTGCTGCTACATTGAGTGACACTGAGCCTGAGGATGATTCCAACAATGAGGATGACAGAATCCTAAATGCCTTCACTGCCACTGTCAATCCCACTGAGTGGATTGTTGAAGATGTGGATGAAGAAGAGGAATTGGTGGAGTCCAAATTCAAGAAGATGGATGATCAAGATGATATCCATACAGTCTATGAGAAACTGTACAAGCTTTCTGAGAAGCATAAGAAACTTTATAGGCTGGCCACCAAGAAGCTCAGTGATGTGAAACTTAATCGTGAAGAGCTTTCCACAAAGTTTGATGAAGCCAATCAGACTATTGGAGCACTGCGTTTTGAGAACAACTTTTTGGCTGAGAAGACTAAGAAGCTTGAGGCAGAACTGTTCCAAGTCAGAGCCCAGTTGGAGAGGACTTCAAGTGCAAAGCTTGATGAGAAGCTAAATCTTCAGAAATTTGCTTCCGATCGAACTGGTTTAGGGTATGGTCTCTCTTTTTCTAATATTGCTTCTACCAGTATTACTGTTTTTGTTCCTCCTAATAATAATGTTGAAATTAAGAACAATGTTGTTAAAAATGAATTAGCTAGTGAGAACATAGACAATGGTAAATCTATCTTAGGAGCACCCCCTAAGCAGGATAAGAAAAAAGCTAAAAACCCTAGGGCTAAGAAGGTTATCTCTCAAAAGCCTAAACAAAAGAAGCAGCATCTCTGTCATCACTGTGGAGCAGCCGGTCATACTCGACCTAATTGCTATAAGTGGTTAGCCACTCAACAGAGTAATGGCATGATAGCATCGAAAAACCAGAATCAGTTCCCATCCTCTTCTGCTCCTCTTGGAGATCTTCTCAAAGCCCTCATGTTCCTTTCGAACTTGAACGGTTTCAAATTCTTCCCCCTCACCACCGGTTCAAGGGTTTACTCAAAGGAAAGGTTCTTCCAAGGTGTGGAAGGAAAAGGGCTCCAAGTGATTATGTCACTTTTTTTCTCTTCCTCTTCTTGTTTTTGTTTGCATTACTTGAGTGTTTTGCTTTACTGTATTGAGTCAGTCTAGTTTTAAGCTTTGCTTTATTTAACATGTTTTTGTTTGGTTTCGTTTCAATTTTGTTTATTTTGTTTTTCATATAAAATAAAATAAAAATTGAAAAATCAGAAGAAAAAAAAAATATAAAAACAGTGTGTGTTTTGTGTACTTTGGTACTTGTGTACCTTGGATGGCCATTGAAACAAAGTTTTCTAAACTTTGTATCTATTGTAGCTTAGATGAGCATTTCTATGCACAACTAAGCAAGTGAGATTTGTGGCTCGTGTTTGTGATGAGTAAGATTAAGTAATCTCTTGTACTTAACACTCGTATCACTCTTTTTGATGGGAAGGACTAAAAAATCCTAAGAGAAATGCATAAATAATCATCTCACCACTGTTGCCCGCCAATCATGAAATGACATTTGTATGCTTCGGCATAACAAAATTGGAATGTCAATTGCTTAACATAATTGGGTATTTATTTTCTAACTCTTATATGCCCACAAATGATTTGCTTTAAAAAAAAGAAAAATATGCAAAGAAGAAAATAAAAAGCAAAAAGAATCAAAATGCTTTATATATGATTGCAAGCGTGTATTCTAGGAGATGTGGGAGTTATAGGATGTACCTCGAAGGTGATAGTCCCCATCAAACAGTTATGATTGTGTGTGAGTTAAATTGATTTTCTCATATCTCAAATCGTCATAACATGTAGACGCTTATGCAATCTTGCGATGTTTTTCACACACAACACGCAATATTCTTTGCTACTCTTGATACATGTGCAGGTACAATATGATTTGGCCATCACAAGGTTTACATGTGTTAATGTATGCTCACTAAACTGTCTTAACTTGTTTTTGAAATATAAAAATGGTTAGACGTGTTTAGTGTGTGTGTTTGGATCATTGGTTGAGAGATGATTTTGAGAGTTCAAAATGCTGTTTGGATCATTGGTTGAGTTGCATGGTTGATTGCATTTATATCTGTGTTTTTCTTTTCTTGAAAAACTGTTTTTAAGCAATCTCGACAGCTCCTCGATACCTCTCGATACCTAGCTTATCTGTCGAGCTCTTCAGTTGCTTTTTATCGCAATCTCGACACCTCTCGATAGCTAGGTGAATCGATCGAGAAAGTTCATGTCCCCTCAATACCTCATCGATCCATCGAGCTTGTTTTGCTGTGGACACCTCTGGACACCTTTTCGATCGATGCATCTGTCGAAGTCTTTAAATCTCGACACCTCTATTGTCAAGATTTACTTAACTTCTATATATTTGTTCAACGCGATCCGGTCTTCATTTTCTCGATCTCTCTCGATCTGTCTGTGCCTTTTCACCTCCCAAACTTCTCTCTCACACTTCAAACTTCATCTCAAAGAGATTTTCGGCCTTAATCAAGTTCTTCTTCACTTGGTAAGTGTCCAAATCTCTCATTTTCATGCATTTCATGATTTTTTAACCTAAGTTTTTGGGTTTTTGAAATTTTTTTGGGGTTTTTCAATATTGATGAAGTTTTTGTGAAATTTTTGGGTTGGTTTTTGTGAAAATGCTTTAAAATCTTCATGCATTGCATCCCATGTGCATTATAACTATATGTTCATGCATTTAGATGTGTGTTATATATGTTAACTGCTTGCGTGCTGATAGGTTTGGATTGGGCTGAGCCCATGATGCAATTATCTTTGCACGTCACATGCTCATGCATTTTCATGCATACGTCCTTTACATTCAATATATTTTTATGTATTTGAACTGTTTTTGGGACTTTTCTGAGTGTTTCTTTCTTCCCCCTCACTCTCTAGTTTACGTTAGTGCGTTATGGCACCAAAGCGTAAATCTGCTCCGTCCAAGAACCCTCTGCGTTCTAGGGCATCGTCTTCTTCTTCTGATCCTACCCCCTCTTCTGTTCGGTTTCGTGATGAGAATGCCCGAAAGGACTTCTCGGAGAACTTTTCTCGACGAGGTGTTCATTCGAAACACCAAGTCATTTTGTCGGACTTCTCCATGACCTACCCACTGTCATTCACAGTCGGGGTTGGGAGTCACTGTGTGATGTCCCGGTCACCTGTCCTTCCGTGCTGATTTAGGAGTTCTACTCCAGCATGCATGGACTTGATTCTTCAATACCTCATTTCTTTACTCGTGTTTGAGGTATGCGCATTACTGTCACACAGGAGATTGTCTCTGATGTGCTCCATATCCCGAGGGTAGAGTATCCTGACTACCCCGGTTGTAAGCGTTTGAGGACTGTGTCCAAAGACGAGATGATCTCTGCTTTTTGTGAATGTCAGTTTACTCCATGTTCGACCTTTGCTAAAGGTCCTAGATTCATGAACATGGTTATGACTTTTGTTCTTCACCTTCTTTCTCATTATAACTCTATTACCGAGCCCCGTGCTCAATTTTTCCTTTCTTTGTTAGAGCATCTCACTATAGATTTTCTCTCACACTTCATTCTTTCTATCATAGATGTCTATAGGGATACGACGACCCGTGATAAGCTCATCTTTCCTTCCGCTATCACGAGGATCTTACGCCATTTTTCTGTTCCCTTTCCTACTTCTGACCACTTTCACGTGATGTGTGCAATTGACGCCACTATCGTTAAACGGAGCGAGGTGCAGTTTTGTTCAAGGCGGTCTAGTACGGTAACTCCCCCCACTCCTTCTACTCCATCCACATCTAGTCCCTCCTCTTCTACGGGACGTGTGACACTCGAGGACATCATGACGCAACTTCAGCGCATGGATGCTCGCCTTGACACTCTCAGTGATGAGTTGTGTCAGGTGAACACTTGTGTTGGCCGCATTGCTTGACGCCAGGCTGAGATAGGCGGTTACACCATGCCTTCCACTCCTGTGGCCTCTGCAGATGAAAGTGATGGCTTCGGTGATGATGATGATGCTACTGCTTCAGATGATGAAGATGATGGAGATGCTAGCTCACCCAGCGATGACGAGATGTCTACTTGACACTCTTATCCTTTGTCACTCGTGACAAAAAGGGGAAGTAGTTTTGGTTATGAGAGTAGTCATAGTTAGGGGGAGAGTTAGTATAGGAGATTTTTGTTAGGGGGAGAGTAGACACTGAGGGATGTAGTGAGGACTTGATGTATTTCTTTTATTTTTTTTCTATTTGAGATACATTATTCTTGTATATTGGTCTTGTGACCATTATTGACATACATTGTACGTATATTCCTTTTATATTGATGTATGTCTTGTATGCAATCTATTATTTTCTGTTTCACACAAAGATACCTTGATGAGTTTTGTTTAAAGTGTTTCAGAAATACAGGTTGTCAAAGTCTTTCTTACCATAGACTCTCTTCTTGCAAAGTTTTTCAAGAGTTTGTGTTAGGATAGATTTTATTATATTCAACAAGTGAATATGAGTTGAGTGATTTTCCAACAGTATTTTGGTAGATTTAGGATGTGTTTAATACTTCAAGAAACCTTGTTTCAAGTTCAAATGTTAAAACCATGCAAGTCTGTCCAAGATTCAAGTGAAAAAAGTGTTGTTCATTAAAGCTCGACAACTAGTATCTATCGAGACCTGTAAAGCTGTTCCAGCCCGTGGCTTGACAGCAGCTCGACAGATAGGGTATCTGTCGAGGTTTATGAAAAACAGAATTTCAATTCTGTTTTGACTCCAATCTGTGATTGTATGTTTGGACTTTCTTTTCTCACAACCCTAAACATATAAAAGGATTATTTTAAGGGCCGTCAAAGATGACACAAGTTGCACAAGTGTTGAGCAAAGTTTATTCAAGCAAATTTAGTAATTGGTGAGATTGTCACTACAGAACAAGTCCAATTGGGTATTGGGGTAAGGGTTCAACTGTAGGTTGGTATAAGGTATTAGGATTCCTTTACTTGTAACCGCTTATTGTGATAATAGTGGATTCTCGGGAGTGGTGATCTTAAAATCACCCGGTGGAGTTTTTGCCGTGTAGGTTTTTCCCATTCGTAAACAAATCACCGTGTCAATTTATTTTCTGCTGCATACTTTAGTAATTGGTGATTTGTTTATGCTACCACGCGTTTGCATGTTAATTTGATTAATTAATAAACTTGACTAATTAATCAATTAATTTATCACAAGGGGTCAATTCGTTTTTGGCCTATCATAATGTGAACAAACATTTACTTAATAATATTTTCTTTGTGATTTGGGGTTTGTATAGAGAGTTGTAGCAATAGAGGAAAAAACAAATCTCTTTTTGTGACAACAGAAAGTGGAGAAAAGTTTCATAGTAGCATAAAGTGGAGAAAGGTTCCACAGTAGAACAAAAGGTCAAAAGCACAAGATTTTATTGCGCGAATGCTATTCGGACTATAGATTTAAAGTTTGTGCATAGACTGACAACGGCAAGATGGGACTTCAAAGCCTGTTCTGCGGTAATAGTAGACCGAACTCCTTTCTTAGTAAAGGCCCATACAAGAAGCTATCCACTAGTATTAGGACACGTGTCTAGGGTGTGAAAAAGAGGGAAAAAGGCCCCAACAATATCTTTTATACCATGTTTTATATAGATTATTTTATTCTTATAATTTACATTTAAATAATATAAATTGAATATAGTATTTCTTCATTTTACTTTGCAAGATATATATATATTGTTATTTAATTAATTAATAATGTAATATATTTGATATAGATCATGTCGAACCTTACAAAACTTGAATTTGTGGCCCTTGACATCTTGAGCAAGAATTATTTATCATGGATCGTTGATGTCGAGATCCATCCAAAGGAAATGAACCACGCATTGATAAATCTTAAAGCAAAATCTACTACTCTAGTCCAGTCCTGACATGACAAGTGTCATTAAACTAGGAAGGGTGAGTTTTATATGGTACAAAATGTTGTTTGCTCAATGAGGCCCTATTTGGCGATCGAATACCGTTGTTCCATGAGTGGTGGTCCCTTGGGACATATCTATCAATTCCACAAGCCCTTCAAACTACGATCTTGTATCATTCCCAAAATGTACTATGCCGAACCCTAATCCTAATGGGTCCAAGTTTCAACTCTTGTCCATAGACAAGCCAACAAGCTTAGTCTCTGTTGAGTTGTGTTTCGTAAGAGTCAACCTTGTCGATGCCAAATGTCATTGAATTGAGGTTTCTGTATGAGTTGGGATATTTTTCCAGAACACCTATGCATGATGATTAATAACATGTTGTTCATTTCATTTCTGACGAGTATCAAGTGGAGGTCGTCTAGCTTAAAGATGACCATAGCTGCATCTAAATCAGAAACGAGTGTAGGGGCAAGACCCCGTCCGTATAGACGAGACAGGACCGCATTCATTGAAGGCATAAATAAAGGCCATCAAGACAGCTGATAAGGAATAAGTGCGCCGGATCAGTTACAAAGGCAATGATGGCCCAACGGTCATCCGTTACACTCTAAATAGAATCTTCATTGTCAATTAATGCTGCGTTTCTTTCAGGAGAAAAATTCTTAGAGGAGCATTAACAAACATAACTACACCGACCCGAAGCAAACTATAAAAAGTAAATAGAACTCATGTAAAAGAGATGTGAAAAACAAAATATATACCTGCGAGAGAATTCATTGAGAGCTATTTAGCTGCCTTTAGCATCGGAGTATTCTTAACTGGCGCCACGCCGGTGAAACTTCATTTGCCTTTCTTTTCTTGACAACAGGTACCGGAGCTCGTCCATCGACATTGACGAGGACCATACTGACGAGGTCAATTTTTGGCTTCATCAGTTTGGCGCCGTCTGTGGGGACACGAGTTGATTCCTTCTCAAACCATTGTGCTCCTACCGATAAAGCTCCTGTCGCTTGATGGACTCCACACCAGCACCACCCCCAGATCCTATGGTGATGGCTCAGCAGATCCAAACTCTAACAGCCAATGTACAAGAGCTAATGAAGCAGAATGAAGAGTTAAAGCACCGAGCACGTCCAAAGGGCAGTAATGCTTCGCACCACCGACGTAGACATAGCGACATGACGAGGAAGCTAGCAGCCCTGAAAATAGCATGGGAAAGGACACAACAGAGTACACTGGGCAGTCTGCACATGACAACGATCACATAATGAAGAGCTTACGAAGGGAGCTGGATGAGGTAAAGAATTCCATGAAGGGGAAGACAGTAATGAACCTTGATGGCATGCTTAAACGAAGATTCACCTTTCACAACAA
Organism: Notholithocarpus densiflorus; assembly: GCA_030021035.2. Taxonomy (NCBI): domain Eukaryota; kingdom Viridiplantae; phylum Streptophyta; class Magnoliopsida; order Fagales; family Fagaceae; genus Notholithocarpus; species Notholithocarpus densiflorus. The sequence goes on from JARYZH020000039.1 coordinate 3,280,186, forward strand.
GCGTGTTGGAGTGCCCCCTGACTCTGAAGTTTTGTCTGCCACAGCTGGAGTTCTATAGTGGCACGAAGGACCCTCTCGACCACATAGGGGCCTTCAAGACTATCTTGAACCTCCAACAGACCCCGGATGAAGTCATATGCAAATATTTCCCTACCACCTTCAGAGGGGCTGCTAAGGTATGGTTCAGCAAGTTGCCAGCGTCTTCAATAGCGAATTTTGAACAACTCAGTGACTCATTTGTTCACCATTTCATTGGGAGGCAGCATCATAAAAGGCCAACTTCTTATTTGCTAACAATAAGGCAGCAGGAAGGGGAAAGCCTAAGGGATTATATGAAGCGTTTCAACAAGGTTGTGCTGGAAATTGACGAAGCCGACGACCAAGTGATAATGACGACCTTCCAGGCTAGACTCAACAACCCTAATCTCATCTTTTCATTGCGAAAGACGCCGCCAACCTCTATGACGGATCTCCTATTCAAAGCTCAGAAGTACATGAACGGAGAGGATTTCTTACTACAAAAGGGCTAACAGGAAAACAAAAGAAGGAAGAACCTGGTGATTCCCAAGGTAAGAAAAAAGATTGTAAGGACTCATATTCGGAGGCTAAGGACAGCAAGAGCAGTTCTGACACCCTGAAGAAGAAGATGAACTTCACCCCATTAGTGATGCCTGTAGACAAAATCCTGATGCATATTAAGGATGAACTAGGCCTGAAATGGCCCAAGCCATTAAGTACGTCCTCCAGGAAGCGTGACCCGAAGAAGTACTGTCGTTTTCACAAGGATCATGGCCACTACACTGAAAAATTCCGTGACCTAAAAGAGCAAATTGAAAAATTGATTCAACGAGGGAAACTCCAAAAGTTCATCAAGAGGGACCATTAATTCCGATCACGGACTGACGACAAGCCTCATGACGATACCAAGGATGATAATAGGAGGACCAGTATCGGGAGGGTCATACGAGTCTTTGAAGAAGATTTACCAGAGGCAGATTAACAGCGTGCACATCAAGCATCCATCCATAAAGTACCGACGATCAGAGAGTGACGACATAACATTCTCTGAGCGAGATGCAAGTGGAATCAAGCAACCCTATGACGACCCGCTAGTCATCATGCTAGAAATTGAAGGTTTCAACACAAGAAGAGTGCTAGTTGACAACGGGAGCTCTGCGGATATAATGTATATGATGGCCTACCAACAGTTGAGGTTGGAACCAAAGCGGCTTCGACCTTTCAAATCCTCGTTGGTCAGCTTCAGCGAGGATTGAATCTATCCAAAGGCCATCATCTCATTGAGAGTCACAGCAGGAACACATCTAGCCCAAATAACAAAACAAGTTGATTTCTTGATCGTCGATTGTCCATCGTCCTATAATGTCATCTTGGAACGACCTACACTGAATCGGCTTAAGGCTGCAACTTCAACCTATTGCCTCAAAGTGAAGCTTCCAACCCCGCATGGGATAGGAGAAATACGTGGGGATCAGCTCCTGGCTCGAGAGTGTTACCAGGCGGTGTTAGCCTCCAGAGAAAACCATACCTGGGTGGTAGAAGAAGAGCCAAAGAAGCCTGTCCAAGAGTTGGAAGATGTGAACCTAGTAGAAGGAGACACTACCAAGGTCACGAAGATTGGAGCAGGACTTGACTTAACCCTGAAGGACAAGATCGTGGAGTTCCTAAAGCAGAATATGGATATCTTCGCCTGGACCCATAAGGATATACCAGGTATAGACAACAAAGTTATAGAACACCGGTTGAATGTCAACCCCACTAGAAAGCCCGTCCAACAGAAGCGACGAGTTTTTGCTCCTGAAAGGAATAAAGCTGTTGTGGAAGAGGTAGAGAAACTTTTAACTGTCGGGTTCATCACGGAAGTCTACTACCCTAAATGGCTCGCCAACATTGTCGTGGTGAAGAAGTCCAACGGGAAATGGCGTATGTGCGTTGATTTCACAGATCTCAATCGTGCTTGCCCAAAAGACAGCTTTCCACTTCCTAGGATCGACCAACTAGTAGATTCAACAGCTAGTCACGAGCTACTAACCTCTATGGATGGATTTTCAGGTTACAACCAAATTCGCATGAGCAAAGAGGACCAGGAGAAAACAACCCTTGTCACTAGCCAGGGGCTGTACTGTTATAGGGTCATGCCTTTTGGTCTGAAGAATCACTAGCCAGGGGCTGTACTATTACAGGGTCATATGTCTGAAGAATGCAAGGGTGACCTATTAGAGGCTGGTGAATCAAATGTTCAGCAAGCAGATTGGACGGAATATGGAAGTGTATGTGGACGACATGCTCGTGAAAAGCAGAAAAGCAAAATTACATCTGGACGACCTCAGAGAAACTTTTGACACGTTGAGGAAGTATCAGATGAGATTGAACCCGGCAAAGTGCGTGTTTGGAGTCTTGTCAGGCAAGTTCCTGGGGTTCATGGTTTCGCAACGGGGTATAGAGGCCAACCCAGGGAAAGTCAAAGCCATATTAGACATGACCTCCCCAAGAAGTGTGAAGGAAGTACAGAGGCTGACGAGACGAGTAGCAGCTTTGAACAGGTTCGTCTTTAGAGTCACGGATAAATGCATCATACTTTTTAAAACGTTGAAACAGGCCTTCTAGTGGACGGAGGAGAAGAAGCTTTCCAGGCCCTCAAGAATTACTTATCCAAGCCACCGCTTTTGAGTCCATCCGTTGAAGGAGAAGATCTATTCCTATATTTGGTTGTCTCCCAAACGGCCGTGAGTTCGGCATTGATCCGTGAAGAACTGAGGATCTAGAAGCCGGTCTATTACACAAGTCAGACTTTCCAGGGCATAAAAGCAAAATGCCCAAAAATAGAAAAGCTAGCCTTTACACTGATTGTCGCGTCAAGGAAACCTCGTCCCTATTTCCAGGCACACACGATACTAGTCATGATAGACCAACCTCCACAAAAGGCCATGGGTAGGCCGGATGCAGCAGGAAGAATGGTCCAATGGGTTGTAGAATTGAGTTAATTTGACGTCGATTATAGGCCTAGGATGGCGATCAAGGCCCAAGCATTGGCTGACTTTGTCCCCGAGTTCACTATTGCTGATCAAGATCCAGAGTCAGATTACTGGGCGGTGTATACAAATAGGCCGGCAGCAGCAGGCATCGGAGGAGTAGGAGTGATCCTCTTATCCCCTGAGAAAGACATCCTCAAATACGGAGTCCAGCTTCAGTTCCCAGCAACGAATAACGAAGCAGAGTACGAAGCTGTCTTGACGGGCTTGAGAATTGCAAAAGCCTTGGGTGTAAGAAACTTGAAGCTGAATTCTGATTCAAAACTTGTGGTGGGGCAGATAACCAACTAGTACGAGGCCAAAGAAGACAGAATGAAAAGGTACTTAACGCTGACTAATCAGTTAGTTTCTAACTTTGATGATGTCAAGATCACTTAGGTACCAAGGGAGGAAAACTCGGAAGCGAATGAAGTTGCTAGGCTAGCATCGTCAGCTACCAACGAAGGACGACCTAGATTGTACATGGAAGTGCAGCACCTCCCAAGCATTAAGGGGTTTGACATTACATCCAATCTGGAGGGAGCTGGATGGACCCAATAATCACGTACATCAAGGATGGCAACCTCCCTGCAGATCCCTTAGAAGCCAGAAAAGTCAAAGTAAGGTCGTCCAGGTTCACAATCTTGAATGACGAGCTCTACAAGAGGGGATTTTCACAGCCCTACTTAAAGTGCCTCGACCCAGAAGATACTGCGTATGTACTAAAAGAGATCCACGAAGGTGTCTGCGAAAATCACTCTGGACCACGGTCACTCGTTGGGCAAGTTGTCCATGCCCATGCAAAAAGATACAGCTCAGGTCGTTCAGAGATGCGACAAGTGCCAACGGTTTGGAAACGTGCAGCATGTCCCAGCAGAGCACTTGACCAACATCACATCACCATGGCCATTCTCCACATGGGGAATTGATATACTAGGCCCCCTACCTCCTGGTAAGAAGCAGGTAAAATTTTTAGTCGTCGCTATTGACTATTTCACGAAGTAGGTGGAAGCAGAGCCTTTAGCAGTTATAACGGAGGCCAAAATACAACACTTTGTATGGAAAAACCTAGTTTGTCGGTTCGGGATTCCACGGGTTATCATCTCTAACAATGGACGACAGTTTGACAGCCACAAGTTTAGGGATTTTTGCAAGGAACTGGGGATAAGGAATCACTATTCCTCCCCTGGACACCCACAAGCAAACGGCCAGACTGAAGTTATAAATCGGACTTTGCTTAAGCTAATCAAAACCCGACTTAAGGGGGCAAAAGGAGCATGGCCTAACGAGCTTCCATGAGTGTTATGGGCCTACAGAACGACAATGAGGACACCAACAGGCAAGACACCCTTCAAGCTGGCATTTGGAATTGAAGTAGTAATTTCTGTGGAAGTTGGAGTGTCAAGTCTCAAAAGAACATGTTATGACGAACGCAGCAATGACGAGGGCCTCAAGTTAGCTCTGGATTACTTACCTGAGGTCAGAGATGATGCAGCTCAAAGAATGGCTTTATATCAAGGGAGGATGACGAGATACCATAATCAGAGGGTAAAACTGAAACGTTTCAATCCTGGAGATATGGTTCTACGGAAGGTTTCACAAGCCACCAAAGATCCAAACGAAGGGAAGCTAGGCCCCAACTGGGAAGGTCCATACAAGGTCATCCGTTATTCAAGAAGAGGGAGCTACTACCTGGAGGATGCAAATGGGAAACCTTTACCTCGTCCTTGGAATGCAGAGCACCTTAAAAAGTACTATCAGTGAGGGAACAGACCTTCAACATTAATAAGTTCCAGAATTTGGAACACCTCATTTATTCATCAACAGATAAGTGGGATTTCATTGTTTTTATGTATTTGTTTTATTTTCAGTACTTTTTGTTTTTTCGTGAAGTATTATCCTTGTAATCCCCTTTTTATAAACAAGGATGAATAAAACAGAGAAAACGTTTGTAGAGCTATTTCTTTTCAAATGATTAGATGTCAAACACTCCATGGTGAAAATCTCATGAGTGACCATATAACCTAGGAATTTGCTTGATCCCACGCCAAAAGAGCACTTGGAAGCATTAGGGCGCAGCTTGTGTTTCCTTAGTATCCCAAAAATATCCCCGAGGTCTTCCACATGCTCAAACACCACCTTACTCTTCACCACCATATCATCTATATAGACTTCAATATTCTTGCCCAATTGTGGCTCAAACATCCTAGTCATCATCCTCTGATAAGTGGACCTTGCATTTTTCAAACCAAAATGCATCACCTTGTAATGGTAATTTCCAGTAGGAGTGACAAAAGCTGTCTTTTTCTAATCACTCAAGGCTAGTGGTATTTGATGGTACCCCTGAAAGGCATCTAGAAAGCTCATCCGAGGATGGCCTACAGTTACATCTACTAGTTGGTCTATCCAAGGCATAGGGAAAAGGTCTTTTGGACAAGCCTTATTTAAATCTGTGAAATCCACACACACTCGCCACTTTCCACTTTTCTTCTTCACCACTACGGTATTAGCCAACTACTCAGGGTAAAAAACCTCCTTAATAGCCCCAGCCTGCTTGAGTTTCATCACCTCATCTTTGACAGCATCAGAATGATCCTTAGATGAGCATCGAGATGGTTGCTTTTTAGGGGTGACAGATGGATTGACATTCAAATGATGGCAGATGAAACTCAGATCCACCCTCGGAGCTTCGTAAGCACTCCACGCGAACACATCAATGTTCCTTCTGAGAAATTCTATCAGCTCTCCCATCTCCTGAGGAGGCAGTTGAGCTCCAACCTGAAAAACTTCTCCAGATCATCACCCACAACAATTTTCTCCAAATACTCACATTTCGCCTCATCGGCCAGTCCATTGACAGGTAACACCGAAGTCTTTAATTACTATGAGCCCCCCTCTACATAGGCCGAGGACTCAGCCTCCAGCAAATGCAAAATTGCGGCCACTAAGCACTGCCTAGCTGTGGATTGACTCCCAACAAGCTCTTCGATCTGGTCCCCGGACAGATATTTCACCTTCTAATGCAAAGTTGAGGAAACGGCCCCTAAGGCATGAAGCTAGGGTCTTGCCATAATGGCCATGTAGGGAGAATAGGCATCCACTATAATGAAATTCACCTCCACTACCTCTAAACCTGCTTGTACGGGTAGTCTAATCTGACCCTTTGGAATGACAACTTTTCCATCAAAGCTTACCAAAGGTGAATCGTATGCTGTCAAATCCTCAAGTTTCAGGTTCAGCCCTTTGTATAAGTTAGGGTACATAATCTCTGCACCACTGCCCTGGTCTACCATCACTTTCTTCACATCATACCCTTCTATCTTGAGCATGACCACTAAAGCATCATCATGTGGCTGTATGGTTCCAACCTTGTCCTCATTCGAAAAGTTCAATGCCGGTCGAACCTCCACTCTAGCCCTCTTCGACTCAGGATTAAAGTCTTCGTCGAGTGGCTGAGCTACAGACTTCATTCTAGAGGGCTACGAACAAGTTCTCCCAAAAGCAGCAAAGATGATATTAATTGTACCCAAAAGGGGTCTTAAAGAAGCGTTCCCCTGAGCCCTCGACCCTGTTTGGTCTCCTTACCCACTTGGCCGATACAAATACTATTTTAACCTTCCATCTCTGACCAATTGCTCCAGATGGTTCCACAAAGTGCTACAGTCCTCGGTGGTGTGTCTTCGTTCTTAGTGGTATTGGCAATAAATACTTTGGTTGCGCCTTGGGGGTCTCCTCCCATCTTGTTTGGCCACTTGAAGTATGGCTCATTCTTGATTTTTTTCCAAAACTTGATGCACTGGCTCTCGGAACACTGTGTTAACCACCTAAGGAGCCGTAGACCCAGACTGCCCAATAAAATCCCTCTGGGGTCTGTTATTGTTGTAGCGGTCCGACTTAAAATCCCTCCTCTCCTAAAGAATAACCTTACCCTTTCCCTTGTCTTGTTGTTGGTCCTCCTTAACCCTCTCTTATACTTATCAATCCTATCCATGAGCTGGCGTACACTGGTAGCAGGTTTCCCAATCAAAGACTTCCTTAAGCCATGCTCGACAGGTAGGCCGACCTTGAAAGTCCTGATGGCTACGTTGTCAAAGTCATCATCTATCTCATTGAACATCTCTCAATATCTATTCGAATACGTTTTTAAGGTCTCCCCTTCTCTCATGGACAGAGACAGCAAGGAATCTAAAGGCCGAGGAATCAATGGAACTTACTCCTAATCCATCAAACCACCTCATGGCCACGGGACCTAGACTGGATGGGAATACCTTACACATCAAGGTTTCATTCTTGGAGTGCACAGCCATTCTCTGGTTGAAGTGGCTTACATGTTCCACAGGGTCTATTCGACCATTATACATGGTGAATGTGGGCTGAGTGAATCGCCGAGGAAGTCTCCTTCCCTCAATTCTACACATGAAAGATGATCTGGAAATTTGGTTGAGTGCTCTACTCATAACATCATTTCGCAGGCATCTTAAAGATGAAATTCTGTTTTTGCACTCATGATGGTAGTCCTCATCATACAAGAAAGACTCACTATGAGGAGTCCTTGATCTGCGTCTATAATTACCATCCTCTTCTCCGTCGGAAGAGAAGTTAGAGTTTGAGGGAGTTCGCCTTCACCGTTCATGGCGTAACTTCCTTTTTAAATGATCAATTTCCCGCTGCATGTTCTTGGCATCTTCCTCATGAGAGAGGTGGCTTTTTCCCTGAAACTGGCTCCCACTGGTCTGGGTAGTATGCACACTCCCCTCCCGATCCCTTCTTCATTCAAGATTATAGAAGTGATCTTGACGTTGAGACCCCATAGATTCTACCTGATTCGGATCTGAACCTACCATAGTTGGATGTCAGACTCACTACAACACCAGAATTTCCCACAGACGGCGCCAATTGTAAGGACCAGATTTGAGTCCTTAGCCCAAAAGATGAATGAACTTAAGCCCAAAAAGACCAATACAATGAATTTGTAGATAGTGGGTTGGAAAACCGGGCTTTAGTGAATTGGATAACAAGTAAAGTGGATCCAGATGACAAAAAAATGTAAGTAAACTGGTTTAATCTAAAGAAAAATCGTCATTGGCACAATCCGAAGAGATCAGCTCTTATATATATCTCTCAAATTTGATTACAAGTTCAACTCTTGATTGCTACAGTGTTTTTCTCTTAATTTCTAGATCCCCTCTCCATGGAGGGTCTCTTACATTATATAGTTCGCTTTAGACGATCTTAGCCCTCCACTTGTTGATTATCTAAGCCACTACTTGAGTGTTTGTCCTATCGGACACCCTCCCAGGCCCTCTGTGAGTTGGTGCAGCCAAGGTAGCACTATTCAAGGGTCTTATCCACATTAATGCAGTTAGAAAGTTAGCTGCAGAGCATTTAATGCGGTGGTAGCAGCTTTCCCTTGAGATATTTCATGGCCTCCCTTTGTCCTGTTCCTCCTAGATACTTATCCTCATTAGTAGAGTCGTCTGAAACGTGGCCCCTGGTGTCAGACCACACCTTCTGATCTCGGCTTTGCCCTGCCGAGGAAATATTCCTCCTCGGACAGCCTTCTCGGATGGTTATGATCAGACCTCACCTCTTTACTTACTAACATGGATTCTTAGGAAGGTATTTACCCGTCCTCGGTCTATTCACATCCTCGGATTGGGCCACTGGCCCAATATATATATGTAGATATGCATCCCTGGGCCTACCGCCCCTACAAATATATATATATATATATATATAAATATATATATATATATATAAAGAGCAGAGACCTTATGCAGGAGTGCATGAAGTCCTGCCATGTGGCACTTTAATCTTGCATTTAGCCTTTTTAATCTCTTTTCATTAAGTTGTTTTTATTGTTACTCCAAAAATCACATTAACCTATTTTTACTGTTATATAAAAGATGGGCCAGTGTTAATACTTGGGCCATTGTCAGCCTCAATTAAATGGAAAATGAGGAAGCTATAAAAACAAAGGTTTTTAGCATTTACTGAAATCCCATCGTGTTGTGCAACTTAGCTGTCATTTCTCCTTCTACAAAATTTAGTAGTTTTATATTGCCAACCTCTTGGTATTCTTCATAAAATGGTTGTTCTTACGTTCCAATTTTCTTTGCCATTAATTTATCCAACTTCAGTTACTACCCCTCTTTCTCGCCTCTCATCTTCATCAAAGTTAAACCCCTCAAATGAGATTGCCAAAAAAAAGGCAGATAATGACTACTCAAGAAGAAAGAGAACAAGAACTTGACGGCCAAAATACTTGTGAACAAAAGTTTCAATGGTGAGCAAATAATAATCCATATTCAAATTTCAATTGTGAGGCAAATATAGTCCCATGGTACAAGAATGAAGATTGGAGAAATTGACCATATAAATCAATTGTAGTGGGATTTAGAAATTGGCAAATATGGTACTTATAAAACATGACATGAATAATGAACAAATATGATACTTATGGGACGCTTCAATTGTGAGGCAAATATGTTTCAATTGTGAGCAAATAATCCATTTGAAGAATGAAGATTGGAGAAATTGACCATAAATCAATTGTAATGGGACTTAGAAATTGGCAAAAATGGTACTTATAGAACATGACATGAATAATGAGCAAATATGATACTTAGGGGACGTTTCAATTGTGGAGGAATATAATAGAAAATGCGAATTTCCTGAAATGGAAAATTATTAGGTACTCCAGGAGTACCATAAATGCGTACTCTTCCCTCTCACATGAATGATGGGTCCCACCATGAATTTAATTAGTGAGACCCACCATTCGTGTGAAATGAGAGAATACGCATTTATGGTACTCTAGGAGTACACAATAATTTCCCGAAATGCATGACATGAATAAGATTGGAGAAATTGACCATAATAGAAACGCATGACATGAATAATTGGAGAAATTGACCATAATAATAGAAGTGCTAATAAGTTGACAACAACTAATATGATTGTTAAATATTATCTTACTACATTATGCATGTAGTATATAATAATTTTTTGAGTTAGTTAGAACTCTACTTTGGGTTAATGCGATTTAATTTTGTGTTTTAAGTTGTTATCTTTTTATTTTCTTTGATTGTTAAATATTATCCTACTGCATTATACATATAGGTGGCGTTTGGATTCAACGTTTATGAGTTGCATTTGCATTTTTTGCGTTTTTTTTTTTTTTTTTTTTTTTGAGCCGTGATTGTTGACTTTTCTATGTGAACAGTGCACACCAATGGGTCCTGTGCACTGTTCACGAGACCCACAAACCTCACTTTTCAGCAATTTTTTCATTAAAAATGGGTCCCACGGTACTATTCACACATTTAAAAATTATTTTGCTACATTGTTTTCAGTTTTCAGTTTTCAGCTGTATCCAAACGGACCCATAGTATATAATAATATAATGTTATTATATTACATAGTATAACTTGAAAATTTTGATGTTTATTACTATATATTTTATTTTTACTCCTTTTTATTCTCATTAAATTATGCAACATAAATCAGAAAATGGCTAGACACATACCTGTTTTCCTTTACCATACATTAGGGGAATCAAAATATTTTTGTAATAAAGGGTCATATAATTTATAATTTAGATAGCATTCTTTGAATGTTCCTAGGCCTATAGATTGAGCAATTTGTAGACTTAAAAGGCTATTGAGAATGGACTTTTTGAATCAAGACTAAAAGAATATGGACTACTATATATCATTTAGAAAAAATAAAAAATAAAAAACCTTTATCATAGATATATAAATTTTTTTGCCATAAATTTAAATCACGCAAATTTAATAATTTTATATTTTGTGTTAGCATTTCTCTGCTTCTTCTTCTTCTTCTCAAAATATTATGTATCATCTTTAAAGGATGTAAACAATATTGATCTTGTGGGAAAAGTTAAATAAAATATTGAGAAAAAAAAAGTTTTATATTATAATTTACTAAAAATGCTTTTTAAATATTTAAACCTTTCTATTTTTTAAAATGTTTTATAGCTACCACATGTGGTAACTTAAGTTTTAATATTCTTAAGTCATTTCTGCAAAAAGAAAAAAAATTTAAAAATGTTGTCACAAAAGTGGACTTCATGTATAGTTTTTTCCAAACTGAAATACCTATTTTGTAAGGCCACCAAACTTGATAATTTGCAAAGAGTGGAACCACTCGCATTTATATTTGCATAGTTATATAATTCTAGCTAAAGCAATCAAATATACTTTTAGTCTTAAAAAAACACATATTTACCTGTGGTTAAACGTTCATCTTGGATAGTTTTAACTTTTCATATAATTTTTCCTTTATATATTCATCTACTTTAATTTATATTTTTCTATAAATAAAAAAATAAATAAAAAACTTTAATTTAGATATTTATAAGTAAGCAATGAAATAATGATTCATGAAGAATCAAAAACAAAAAGTATTATCTATATATATTCATCTTGTGCAGTTATAATTTTGCATTTATATATTTATCTACTTTAATTTAGATGTTTATAACTAAATAATGAAATCTATGAACAAGATAATTAAAACAATCATATTTCTACTCTTCAAAAAGTCACCAATTTTTTTTTTTTCAAAAAAAGGCCTTTTACATTTCCTTGGAAATTCATTTAAAAAAAAAAACTTTAACATACCACTAACCTAACCACTTCATACATTAAAAAAATTTAAGTCTCATTATTATTTCTGTTAAGATATTATGGATGTCTTAATTGATTAAGACCAGACTAGAGAAATACCTTTTATATTTCCTTGAAAATTCAAAAAAAAAAAAAAAAACCTTTGACATACCACTAATGTAACTACATCTATAACTATTTAAGACATCCATGATATCTATTTCTTATTGATAACCATAAAAATTAGTAACATACAAAGTAATAAAGAATAAATGAATGAAGATAAAAAGAAATAAAATCAAACGTCAATTAGTAACCAATAAATGAAAAATAAAGAAGTGGTCAAGAAAGTAAAAATAAAATAGAGATGACCATATAGAGGACATTAAAAACATTACAGTGCAAAAAAAATCAATCATTACATTCACTTAATTAAATCAATAATCAACAATTAAATATAATAATACAAAATTTAAACTTAAACTAATCGAACTCTAACTAGGGAAATTATATTTCCTATCATAACTAAAAATGAGATGTTCTCCAATAATAAAAATTACATAAGAAGTGGGTTCCAGCTAGCTCAACTGGTAAAGTCTCTGATGGTTGAATAAAAGATCTGGGGTTCAATCCCCGCCTACACCAAAAACTGATTGGTGTCTTGGTCTGATGATAAAGAGCTATTATCAGGAACGGACGCCATAGGTTGAAACTCTCTCTCAAAAAAAAAAATTACATAAGAATAAAATTGGAAAATTTTATAATCTTATTTTTTGACATTTCATTTAACCATATATATATATATATATATATATATATATAAAATATCCATACACCATGACTTTTAAAAATCTAATGACCAATTCTACCTCTCATTTAATGGCATTGTTATGCAAATCATCAACCAGTAAATAATTGATAATGGTGAAAAAATGTTACAGATGAGATCATAAAAAATATAATAAAACTTTTTTTTTTTAATCACTCTTCACAAAGTTTAGGGACTAAAATAGTATTTTGCTTAAAAAATTATCATGTGCAACGCGCAGGGCTGCGGCTAATTAGAATGAAAAGATGTGACATTTTCTAATAGCTTAGGATCCGAAGGAAAATTATTCGAATCCATACAAATTTTCTTAAAAGATGAATCTTGTAATACAATTGAATCCTTATAAGAAATATATCCACAGTGCCTAGCAAAAGAATAAAGCATAAACTATAAGTTCATTCAACACATTCAACTATTACATTAATCATATTTAATAAAGCATTCAAACATTATTTTAGTGAATATGCGTATATACAGAATGTATAACATAAATCCAACAAAATTTAGCTAAAGACTTAAGCAAGCACTACCCGACTGTCTGTTTGAAAAAAAAATGCATTTTTTTAATTAAAAATTTTGTGACTTTAAAATTTGCCTTTTGAAAACACAGTTTGAAAAATCACAATTAAACATTTGATAAATTGCAATTTGATAATTGAGCTATTGATCTGAAATTTCTATTTCAATACAAATTATTAGAAAGGACTTAACGTTCTATGAAGATTATCTTGTCATTTTTTTTTTAATATCTTGTCATCTTTTTTAATTGTAAACAAGACTCAGGGATTGGCTTTTCCGATTTGTTTTTTATAATCCCTACTGAAATGCCCTTTTTCTAAACCACATTAAATTTTTTTTAAGAAGCCCTACAAGGTTACACCACAAATAAAGAAATGTCTTTAATCCAAGCCACAATAAAAACCTAGGTTTGGCCCAGAGAGATAAAGTAAAGCATTTGGCAATATTTTTTAGGGGAGGTGAGATACGAGCATTTGTTCATAAAAATGTGTGTCTGGCTCAGAAGCCTAGAGATGATTTTTCCTTATGTGTTTTGGGTATATTGAGCTCAGGAGTCTCCTACCCAATGTGTCCAACGTAACAACCACCGAAAATTTTGTTACAATGACGTTCTCCACCATTTGCTACAGCTTGCACCGAGAAGCTGATATTTGAGCAGAGGTGAGCCTGTGAGAGTTTTGTTGCATTTTTACAAACTGATCTTTGTCATTAGCAAATGGTTAATGATATTTTAGAAATTGACACCTAAAACATGTGTGTTGTGAGAATAAGATCTTACCTTAGGTTTTTTTCTTAAAATTCAGCCATATGAAAAAATACACTTCTATTCCATATGAAAAAAGCTACATATCAGAATTTTAAGAGTGAAACCTAAAGAACAGTACCTAAGTACTATACCTAAGTTTTGTCCAAATTCAAAAATGGTTGATTTGTGTTATTTGGGATTTTGAATTGTATTTGCTTGGACAATTTTTTCCATCAATCTTCTATGGACCAAAATTTTGGAAAGGTCAATTTTTTTTTTTAATGGGCTCAAAATTTTATTTAGGATGTTCAAGTTTTTTTTTTGGTGGTCAAGTTTTTTTCTAGGATGGTCAACATCCCCATATTAATTTAAATTTTTTAAAGATACATATAAAATAATAATAATAATTCAGGTCAAGGTGGTCATGTGACCACCCTGACTAACACATAGCGCCGCCCCTGGGTGCCATATATGTGGAACAATGTGACGCTTCGGACATGAAGCCCAAGGACTATTGAGAGAGATACAAACTCTTGGGAGAGAGAGATAGATGGACAAAGAGCTGAGTTTATCAAGGAAATAGAGAGTCGATTGAAGAGAGAATGAGAGAGAGGTCCAAGTGAAAAGAGAGAAAGAGATTTGAGTTTGAGAGAGAGAGAGAGAGAGAGAGACGTTTGTGTTTAGTCTCACGTTTTTCAAAATATTTACAACAATGTCACTCAATATTATTACTCAAAAACTAAAACTGTTCTGGATGTGTTTTCAAAATATAGTATTTAAACACCTTAAATTGAGAATTATAATTCAAACACTCTTAATTAAACACTCCTACCAAATACACTTTTTTTTTTTAACACACTAAAAACTATTGTTTAAACTCACGTAATAAACAGCCTTGATTATCTCTTCTTTTTCTTTTTTTTGAGAACAAATACCCAACCCAAAAAAAAGCATAGTATCATAGTTTTTTGTTCTGAAGAGATTTTTAATTGACTATTGAGAGAGATTTTTTTGGGTTGGGTATTTGTACTGATATATGATTTCTTGTTTATATGTTTAAAATCGATTTGGGTTTTTTTTTTTTTTTTAATGTTTGAGATTGTAACATTATTGGTTTATATGGTGTAATTTGTGTGAAGCTGTAAATAGAAGTGTTAGTAGTTAGCAAATTGAATGATAGAGTTTTAGTAGTATCCATGCTTGTAGAAATTCAATTGAATGGTGTAATCCGTGCTTGCAAAAATTCAATTTGCTAACGTTATTGTTTCTATGTTCAAAAAAATCTAGTGAAGATTTGATTTAAAGTCCTTTTGTTGAAGTGGAGTATACTTTCTTATCCCCTAATTACATGACAAATTATGTGAGCCAAACACAAAATGATATGACCATAAAGAATCAAGATATGAACAAACCTTTAGTTTTCTCATGTGAACTAATAGAATTGTTATTGAGGTTCACATATGATATTTGCAAACTCCAAGTATACAGATCTGGTTAAAGGTCTGTGGCTACTTCTCTGCTTAATATGATAAGTAATGTCTGTAGTTCCGTTTTTTAAAAACAAAAAAAAAATGTATGTAATCCCGCTGTTTTACTGTTTCATTTTTTCATCTACTCTACTTAATCCTCAATCTTCACTACCCTCTTCCTTTTTTGTTGTTGTAGTCCTAATCTATTTGCTAATGAATAATTTTTGGCTTTTTGTTTCCATTCTGAACATTCTTGAATTAGGACAAAAGACAAAATAACTTTGAGGCCCAAATGTTTGTAGGAAATTGAGGAAACAAACAAGGACACTGGAAAATAACTAATTTAGAGATTTGGGGATTCCTAATTAGGGTTTGTTGCAATTATAGATTTCAATTCCTAATTTGTTTCCCTCTTTGTACTTTTTATGTTTTTCCCAGGAAAACACCATAGAAGATCAAATTTTAACTAGGCTGTCTCTTGATGTTTTAAGGAATGGTTAGTAATATTTCTACTTAAATTTTAAGATTTTTCCCCTAACCTATTCTCTTTATTTGTTCGTGGGAGTGAAATTGTGGTTTTTGGGTCCAGTTTAGCACTTTAGTTTACTAATTTGTGTTCTTTTAATACAAAGCTTCGAAATTCAAGACTCACCATGGCTTTTGTTCTTGAGTTTTTATCATCTAGGTATTGATTATTTTTTGGCCCCCTTTTCTAGGCATTTGATTTTCAGGACTGACTTAAAGAATTTGGATTCTTTTCTGATGTTGGACGATTTTTCAGGTATGAAAAATTCCAATATGATCTTTTTCAAGTTTCAATTTTCTTTTATTGATATGGGTTAAAATTCAAATTGAAATTGTTTTAAATAGAATAGAGCCTGAAAGTTGAGTTATAATTATGTCTTCAATTCGGTTTTCTGTCAATTTAGGGATTTCAATTCCTAACCCTTTTTCCTCTCTATTTTTTTTTTTTTTTTTTTTTTTTGAAGTCAGGAAAACACTCATAGAAAATCAAATTCTACTCGTTTGGTAAGAAACATTGTGGATATGGATGGGTTTCATTGTGGAGATAGTATTGAAGAGCCTCCCAACCCTTAAAATCTAACAACAATCCTACAGGTTCTGCTTTAGCTTCAAGCTTTGCTTTATTTTGCTATATAGGTTTTTTTAGCAGATTTGATTTAGCTTAGCTTAGATAGGCCACTTTAGTTCTAGAATTACATGCACCAAGCACATAAGCCAATGGTGCTGATAATACCTAGACTTTTGATGCCCATGTAGAGGAGTTCATTGTTGCACTAATCTTTATTTTTATCACATGTTTGGCCTGTGTAGAGAGGCCAATGCTGGTCAAGCCATTGGAGTTCATGCAGTAGGTTTTGGCAAAAGCCATGGTGTTTTTTTAATGGTTTTTTTGTTTCTATGTTTTTGAAAGGCCTAAGAATAGGCTTGGTAATTAATTTTTTTGAATTATTTGGATTAAATTTCAAAATTTTAATGGATTATTTGGACTAAATTTATTTCATTGGAGGGCCATTCTAAATTTATTTCGTTAGATTGGTAATCTATTCAAGTTCTGCCACTCTCCTTCTCCATTTGTTTTGTCTTTGATTTCTTCTTCTTCTTCTTTTTAAAACCAAAAAAAAAAAAAATTTGAAGTTGATGTATTGATGTAGATTGTGGTTTCAAAATTTTCAGTGATATATATGGCTTGTGCGTTGTAGATAGTTTTTTTTTTATGGGGTTCAATAAAAAGTTTTGGTATGGTTGATTTGATGCCATATAGTTATTGAGTTTTGTTTTAGAAAATCTTTAGATTTTTTTTTTTATAGGTTTGGCTTACCTCCAGTACTTTTTTAACTGGAGATCTCATTTTGTTTTAAATACACAATAGCAAGTAGTAGTGAGCTTTAATCTCCACATGTTATTTAGTTAGCGGGAAATGTGGCAATTTCTCATAAAAAAAAAAGGAGATTCCAATTAAAAAAATACAGGAGGTAAGCCAAATCCTTTTTTTATTAGTTTATTTGATTTTTGAAAATTTTAAGGAGTGGATTATCGGCTGAACTTTGTGCAGAGTTGTATTACAAAATAATAGGTGGTTGCTAAGAAGCTTTTGTATGTAAAGAACTGATTGTGTGCGAAGGTATACAGTCAATGGATAATTTTGATAGAGGAATTAGACTTATTTTTGGACAGGTACAATACTTTGTCTTATTTTACACTTGGTAAAGGTATGATATAACACATGTTGTTTTTCTAAGCATGTTTGATGTCCTTAATTGTGTCTTCATCATCATTGTTGCTGGTGATGTGTGTGTTTATGGTGAAAAATATCAGTTTTTCATTTAACATGGTTTTGGGTTCCCTTTAAGTTAATATTTTATGTTTTCTAAGTTTGTACATCCTACCTGTTTGATTAAATGTCTTGGAGACATGGGTTTGCTGTTGTTAATGTTAGGCTTTGTGGAGCCTAGTTGCATTTGATTTAGATGATGACTCGACCTGAAATAATGTTGTGTGGTTTTTAATGAGAGATTTTCTAAGGCTTAGTCCATGGAGTGGAGGCTTAGGTTGATAGAAACCGTTTTGTAGCCCATTGTGAATCCTATGCGCAGGATATAGAAACCGTTGTTTTGGTGATTAGGGTTTCTTGATGTAGTTTTTGAGAGAGAAAAAAAACAATACTGCCACACTTGTATTTTTTCTTTGATAATAGTGAAATCCCTGCAACTCCGTGGACGTAGGCAAATTGCCGAACCACGTAAATACTGTCTTGTGCGTGTGATTATTTTTCTTAGGCGTGTGTTTTTCTCTATTTTGTTTCTCACAGATCTGGGAATTTCGGGTTAATTCCCTACAGCTAAGACTTCTTATTTGGGATTTATTGATTTTTTAGGTAGAAGATGTGATAATGATAACCAAAATTGGCCATGAGAAGGATTATACAAGTCAAAGATTCAATAATTTTGCAGGTAACTACTATTAAATTGGACATAATGTTTGAGCATGAAATTTAATTTTATTTTTGTGTTCCTTATACATTCTAGGAAACATGAGGTATACTTCAATTCATAGACTATTTTGAGAAAAGTTTCTAATTACGAAACAAACATTGAGCACTAAATACATGTTTTATCAAGCATAATAAAGAAAAGACCTAAATCAAATCACATTCTTATGCTTTCATTTGGCATCCAATTATGCAAAAGAGAAGTAGTGATTCTGCATGTATATCTAAAGTTACAAGCTTAAGTATTATAGCTGAAATTATGATTTCTCACTTGAAAGCCCACAATAATGCATTGGTTTTTGGGTTTTATTGAAAATTTAGGAAAGGCCTTATGACTGTGTACCCAAAAGTGAACCCCTGAGGAATAATATGGTCAAAGAACTCAATTAAAACTATAGCCAAATGCATATCATTTGGGCCAAGGGTGTGAGACCACTCCATAAACATATTCATGCATGATAATTTTAGCATATATAAAGGATCTAATGTTTAAATTGGAGGTGATGCTCACTATTAATATGAGTTTGAATTCTTCTAGAGGCCTTCATTTTTCTTCATTTAAATCAGCCTTCCTTCCTCCCTCTACCTTTCTTTATGATTCTTGGTTGGATATAGCTCTAGGATGTTTAAATTACTCAAACTACACAAATTTAAATAGTGGACAACATTAATATTTTCCTTTTTGAATAGGGATATTTTATGACAAAATTAAGTTGGACAAAACAAACACACATTTAGTTTTGACTTTTGAGCTTGAACAATTTGTTCTTAAAATTTGTTTTTACTGACTTCATGGCTTATATTATATTTGTTTTGACTCAAATTTTTATCCAGATAGATATTATTTTTTTCTTATTTTGCTAAAGGTTACCCTAAACTGATGCAATACAACTAGGAGCATAGTGAGGGTAATTCTCAATAAGTTTATATGGTGTACACAATGCCCCAATCCATGTAAAACCTGATGATGTGGAGGTTGTTAATGTTTATGAGCTTGCAACTAAGTGGCACAAGACTTTCCATTTATATGTGGTTGATTTAGTCAATTGTCATTGTTATAATATCTATTCCTAATGCTATAGTGTAAGATATTTACATACAAGAGTTATTTGATAATTGATATTGGATATGAGTTCTCTCTCTCTCTCTCTCTCTCTCTCTCTCTCTCTCTCTCTCTCTCTCCACTATAAGTTAGATGATGATATATTTGCTCACTAGCATTTGTATATTAGAGAAAGCATTCAATAAATATTCTTAGTTCTTCTACAATTTTGCAAAAATTGATGTGCAACAATTTAATTTTGTATAACTATCTCGTGTATTGACCAGGTTAGTGGCTAGTCTTCTATATATATCTAAAAACTGAAGCGTGGCATTTATTGTTGCTACGCTCCTATTGAGCCACATCAGCAGCCACATCAGCAGCCACATCATCAAAAAAAATTTCTTTTCTCTATTTTAACTTTTCTTCCCCCTAATTAAAAAAAAAAAATCATTTTCCCTATTAGTTCACACTTACTGTTACACTTCTTCCAACCTTTTCCCTTCATTTTTGCCTCTTTATGTCCCCACTACTTTACCGTTACACTTCCTTTCTCTTTCTTATATTTTGACTCTTCTTCTACCTATTTTATTTTGATAAATTTGATATCGTTTTTCCTATTCAATCCATATTTTTCCCACACAAAACTGTGAGCTCTCTCTCTCTCTCTCTCTGTGAATTTTTGTTCTTTCTTATAACTCTAATTAAGGTTGATGGTTCTTTTTTCTCTTTTTTTTTAACATGTGTTTTTTTTTTTAATATTTCATTAGAAAGTCTTCTCTTTCCCTTTTATAACTTTGGTTGAATTTTAGTTTGGATTAGTACTTAGTTTTTTTTTTTTTTTAACAGGAATTTGAATATGCCTGCCAATTGTTGAGTAATAAATTATTATAAAGCCTATTATTTATTCCTTTAGTTTCATTTTAATTTTGACTAAGATAACATTATAATTTTGTGATGAGTTTTGATTATTATAATAATTTCCTTATTCCTTAAGAGATGAGAAATTTGAATAATAAATTTAAAACTTATAAATTTAATTGTATATTAAAAAAATATAATATACTACAATAGAAGTTTGAAGAATATGGTTCACTTTAAAAAAATATTAATCAAACATAAAAATAAAATGATTTATTTGTAAAGATAAAAAGATTAAAAAGTACTTGTAGAAGTCTTTTTTTTAAAATAGACAATACTTGAAGTAATTATTACTTTTTATATGTTACACATCATTACATAATATTTATGGGTCCGTGGCTAGTTGAGAATTATAACTCAAACACTCTTAATTAAACGGTCCTACCAAATACACCTTTTTCTTTTTTTTTGCACACACTAAAAACTATTATTTGAACTCATGTAATAAACAGCCCTGATTATCTCTTCTTCTTCTTCTTCTTTTTATTCTTTCAACAGTTTTGTTTTGGAAACTATGAATTACTGGTACCCAAAGAACAGTAAATAATGTTGAGTGCTAACAAATACCACATTAGGAAACAACTCAACAAGCTTTATGAGAAAATAATACACTCAAACGGTTACACAGACACAAAAAGGATTGCTCAAGCAAAAGATACAAAGAGGCTTACATTTTAGAAAATCACATTGCCAAGAGCTTTGTAGCTCAGTTGACACAGTCTAGTATTTCTAACGGAAAAGTATAAGGTTCAAAACCACCCTCTCCTATTGTAACTATTAAATTTTTATTTTATATATATATATATATAAATATTTTTTTTTTTTTTTTTAAAAACCAATAACACATTGGTAGAAATGCACCTTATCGTGAAACAAAACCAACTACAACACACTCTCAAATCTCAAGCCACCTACAAAACAGTAGTTATGAGGGTTTTAAAAAATGGGAAGGTAAATCAAAGACTAAAGATGCCAGAATTGTCATTGCCAGCCACACTAATTCTTTAGAAGTATGCGCCAAGTTTGTAAATCCAACCTCGAACTGTTCAGGAGCAAAGTACATAGAACCTTGCAAACTTAGCAGTATCACTTTCCTTTGCATCCCCAAAGTTGTAAACAGGCCCTTCTGTGAAGAAAACCCAAACATCCCTCTTATATACCCACCACACATCGCATGCCCTGCCTTTTTCCCAGCATAAATTATACCTTGTACAAGTTCACCAGTGATCTTATCCAAATATTTGCAACTTCCTAGCTCCTGCAATCGCTTAAGAGTGTGTGTCAGTGGTCATTTCATTGCCAATGGGTTTCCATTCAAGAACCCAGCCTGGTATATTGGTCCTGTTGGTGCCACCATTTCCATAATCTCCCTCCATATGCACCAACTGGCAGGGTTCCCAACAACTGGTTCAAGGATAATTGCAGCAATCTCTCCTTTGTTGGTCTCAAAGAGATTTTCCACAGCTGAGATGTCATTGAAAGGGGCAGTTAAGAGTTTCATAAGTGGCTCCTTTCGGGACACCAGGGGAGTCAGTTATCCAACACTTTACTTTCCCCCAAGAAAGAGGGCTGTGTGTGGACAAAACTACTTTAACAAAGGGATCACTTCTCTTCAATAAAGCATTATAATTCTTCCCCAGCTAAAATTAGTTTTTATACTGTATTTAGATTATTAAAAAAAATTAAAACAAAATACAAATGCATCAACTTGTAAGAAAGAAATGCAAATAAAGTATTACATTACAATGACTACGAATATTTTGCTGTTGTAAAATGATATTAGAAGCAGGATCACTTGACCAATATCCAATATCATTAAACAAAATGTATTCGTCCAACAAGAAAAGATAGTGAGGAATTATTGGAGAATCAAGATTGAGATTTTCACCAAATGCACAATATCTATGAATATCAAAACAAGGTCAAATTTAATAATAGATAACATTTTAAGAATAGAAGACAGGGAGGAAGAACAGGACCTCATCATCCAACATATGAAAGCCCTTTAACAGAATTGATTACAATAGGTTGTCCAGTAACAGACTTAAAGGCAGGTACAGGGCAGTTCACACCTCCAGGCATCAATTCCTACCAAAACCCTTACACCAAGTTGGCTACCAAGACATTCGAAACCAAATTTCACCATTCAACATCGTAAAAAGAAGAAGGTTTGAGCAAACATCAAATAACAATAATAACAAGAGCTCACATATAACTGTTATACAAAATTTCTTTAACAAAGACAAGTCCTTAGGATTTTTTGACATACATGAAAAGTACATACTTTGGAATGGAGATCAACAAAATTTCAAGCCAGATTCTATTTTACCAATAAATGAAAGAATAAAAATGCGTCATACTATACAACTTTCCTTACACTGAATGAGTTGCTTTAACAACCATTCAGAGCGTGATTAAGATCAGAATTCACAAATCTTACCATCAATGATACAACTCTCCTTTTATAATCCCTATAAAACTCCCCTTTTCCTGCATGGGTTTCACTTCCCAGTTATGGCAAAACAAATTCACATTATTACCATCCACGATAATGGTAAGTAACACTAATGAACTAATTGTTTCCTAAAAACAGAGAAACAATATACAAGTAAAAGCTTTGTTCAATAATTTATATCATACCTAGAAGAATGACCACAAATTCATTTTTGGCCAACTTGAAACAGAATCCTTCTTTTTTAGCTGAAAAGCATAATAAAAGCTTTAAAAAAAAACAGCTAAGAGAAACTACAAAAATCTTCTTTAAAATTAAACAAATAGAACCTATTGTAACAGCCAAATCATGTCATTGTCACAAATCAAAGTTAAGTACATTGTTACATAACTACATCTCAAAAACGTAGTGTTATCTATTTTTAAATTGTAAAGGATAAATTTAATAGCCTTTAAAAGAAACTAATCACCATAACGCCTTATTACGTTTATTCATCAATCTTCATTGATGAGTAGATCACCCTTGTGAACCAAAAGCATGAAATTAAATCCAATGGTACCAGTTAGAAGTGACTTAGAACACCACACCCCCCCCCCCCCAAAAAAAAAAAAAGGGAAAAAAGAGATAAGCAAATGAGGCAATTAGATTGTATATATTCCATGTATAATATCCCTGTGATACCCCAATTTGATTGATTGTGTGATGTGTGTAGATGTGTGATGAGTCCCACATCGGGTATTTACTGGGTAGATCTGGGCTTTATTAACAACTACAAGGAGTCTCAATTGTGACTAGTCCTTTTGAGGTATAGCGCAGATGTGGCTAGCGTTTTTCCTTGGGTCGTTACATATGGTATCAGAGCTAGCCCGGTAATCCCGTGTGGGCTCAGAGACACTACCTCACAAAGTAGGCCCTAACGAGGAAGTTAGGGATTTAAGTGGGGGAGATTGTGATACCCCAGCTTGGACAAATTGTGGGATTTGGCAGAGAGTGAGATTTTAGTAGGCCACTGGCAAGAGTTTTTGTTCAACCAAGATTAAGATTAACAAACCAATCTATAATTTCACTAAATAAACATGGACATGTTGCTATAATTGATCTTAAAGATACATACAACAATCTCTATAAAAAAAAAATTTAATAAAATAAAATGCCAACAAACAGCCTTGGTCAAACATAACAGCATCCCTTAAGAGATCAGTATGACATTCAAGATTTCCACTTACCCTTAACAGATCAGAAAGATCATGAGAAAGCTATAAAACAAATCAGAGGAACAATGCTGAGCTTTGAAATATATATTGTATATTCCCATAATGAGTTACAGTGAAGCCTTCTAGGAAAATTTAAGTGAATTCTAATTTTTTTTGCATTACCAGATATCCTGTCAACCATTCTCTACCATCTCCTTATACAATGGAAGAGCACTGCAGCATCTAATACATTCAGCATCAGGCCTAATAGTAATACTCAGCTTTCCTATATGATAAACAACCCAAAAGAACAGTTAAAACTATTTCAAATGGAAACAAACAAAATTAGGAATTATCAATATAGAATATGGACACTTGTTGTGCCCATGGAAGCCAGCATGTTCATGATTTGCCAAAGGCAGCCTGCTTTCATTGGTTGATTTCCTATTCTTTCAGGGCTTGTCAATCCTGTGTTCCCTTCATACTTCTTTTTGAGGTCTGTCACCATTACCTAAATAAATTAGCATATTCATTTTGCATAGCAAAGACAGGATCCTGTATAACACTGAGCAATTCTTCATTACGTCATTCAAACATGAGTAAGCAGACCAAAAAATCTCAAAAACATTTCAATTTGCACTAAAAGAAAGTCTTCAACAACTTTGTACACAATTGATCACCCCAGACCGGCTGGTAATTAATGCAGACAGCGCTCCTCTAGCAGCACAAGCTGCAATAGAAATCACCACCACACTTCTTAACAATCAATCACACCAACTACCATCACCATCACCTAATACATCTAATCACTTAAACCACATTCACCATACTTACATATTGATCCTCTATCTACAATATCCCCAACTTGCCTGAAAGTGGCACCACCATGTTATGCAACTTGGGAAAAAGAAAAATACAGCTAAACAACATAGCTTGTAAGTTCTAAAGGTTCACATATGGACAGCATCTTACACGTGCCACGCGAAAGGGTTAAGTTCTTACAATTTGGAACATCTTCGCAGCAGTTGCAGAGGCCAGTGGACCAAGGTACAAGAGCACATCTGGACTGAACCTGAAATGCAGCAGTCTGGGTCCTCTCTTGGTATTGGCTTGCTTGCGGAGTTCTTTTGGGAAGAACTTGGCTAAGATGAATGCATGATGACTGAAGGAGAATTTGAGAAAGTCGGAGGAAGAGACAGTACGATAGAGGTACTATGATAGTGCTACTGCTGGGATCATATAATTTTTCTTTTCTTTTTGAGAATACTGAGGTTACAAAGTTAGGTTTAGGGTTATTGGATGGATAATTCAGAACTTTTCAAGCCCAAAAACAAATTTTAGAAAATAATTAATCAAATTAAAACATAATAATGATGTGTAAAATTGTGAGGCCTCCAAAGCTGATGTCCCACAATATGAAGAGGTCAACAACTCAAAAACTACTTCAATTTTTATATAAATTAGATTACATTAATAAGTAGAAATACATGTTCTCATTAAAGAAAATTAACTACAACACTCTCTCAATCCTCCTGCAAAACAGTAATTATGCAAGAGGGAAAAATGGGGAGAGGCTAAATCATAGACTATAGATGCAGGAATTGCCTCACTAAATCTGCTGTAAAACCTTCTCAGCAGCTGCTATTGTTTTCTGGATATCTTCAGAAGTATGTACCAAAGCTTGTAAATCCAGCCTCAAACTGTGAAGGAGTAAAATATACTCCTTCCTCTAGCATACCCTAAAGAATCTTGCAAACTTATCAGTATCACTTTTCTTTGCATCCCCAAAGTTGTAAACAGGCCCTTCTGTGAAGAAAAACCCAAACATCCGCGTATATACCCACCACACATTGCATGCCCTGCCTTTTTCCCAGCATCAACTTTACCTTGAACAAGTTCACCTGTGATCTTATCCAAATATGTATAACTTCCTGGCTCCTGCAATCGCTTAAGAGTGTGTATGCCTGCTGTCATTGCCAATGGGTTTCCACTCAAGGTCCCAGACTGGTACACTGGTCCTGCTGGTGCCAACATTTCCATAATCTCCCTCCTTCCTCCATATGCACCAACTGGCAGACCACCACCAATGATCTTCCCAAGTGTTGTCAAATCAGGAGTTATGCCATAGTATTCCTGAGCTCCACCATAAGACAAACGAAATCCAGTGATAACTTCATCAAAGATTAAAAGAGCACCATTTTCTTTAGTGATTTTGCGTATGGCATTAAGGAACTCAGGTTTAGGGAACAATGAGGCAGCCGGGAGTTCAACCACAGGTTCAGGATCATTGCAGCAATCTCTCCTTTGTTGGTCTCAGAGATTTTCCACAGCTGAGATGTCATTGAAAGGGGCAGTTAGAGTTTCATAAGTGGCTCCTTTGGGGACACCAGGGGAGTCAGGGAGCCCTAAGGTGGCAACCCCACTTCCTGCCTTGACAAGGAATGGATCGGCATGGCCATGGAAACAGCCCTCAAACTTGATAATCCTCTGCTTGCCAGTGTAAGCACGGGCCAGGCAGAGCACTAAGCATGCTTCTGTGCCTGAATTAACAAACCGGACCATTTCTATGCTTGGAACAGCCGAGATGACCATCTCAGCCAAAGTATTTTCTAGCAGACAAGGAGCACCAAAGCTGGTTCCTTTCTTCATCGTTTCAGCTAGGGCTGCAAGTACCTGCAGGTAAATAATAGCTGGGAACGTTATCTACTGCAATATCTGAAAGACTACCATCAGAATTGAAAAACCAAATAAAGGATTCATCCACCGTTACAGGGTCTAGTTCAGGGTATTGGCAAGATAATTTAAGAATTACAGTTCTCCAACTCTTTACTTTTCCCCAAGAAAGAGGGCTGTGTATGGGGAGTTGTGGACAAACCTACTTCAACAAAGTTATCACTTCTCTTCAATAAAGCATTATAAGTTATAACTCTTCTCCAGCTAAAATTAGTTTTTACAGTGTATTTAGATTAAAAAATAAAATACAAATGCATCAACTTTTAAGAAAGAAATGCACATAAATTATTACATTACAAATATCTTTTTTTTTCTTTAAAAAATTACAAACACTGCAATATTTTGCTTTTGTAAAAATGATATTAGAGGCAGGAACACTTGACCAGTGTCATTAAACAAAATGTATTGGTCCACAACAAGAAAAAATAGCAAGGAATGGTTGGAGAATTAAAATTGAAGATTGTCACCAAATGCACAATATCTATGAATATCACAACAAGGTCAAATGTAAGATTAGATAAAGTTTGAAGAATAAATGACAGGGAGGAAGAACAGAACCTCATCATCTGCATGACCAATTATTGCAGGTCCCCAAGAACCCACATAATCGATGTACTCATTGCCATCTATGTCCCACATACGAGAGCCCTTGACAGAATCCATCAAAATAGGTTGTCCACCAACAGATTTAAAGGCACGTACAGGAGTTCTCCAGGCATCAATTCCACAAAAACCCTTGCACCAAGTTAGTTCTCAAGAAATTCGAAACCAAATTTCGCCATTCAACATCATAAAAAGAAAAGGGTTTGAGCGAAACATCAAATAACAACAATAACAAGAGCTAATAAACAACTGTTATACAACTTCTTTAGCCAAGACAAGTCCTTAGGCTTTTTAAACATACATGAAAAACACATTAACAACCTAATGGATCCATTTCATAGTTCAATTAAAAATATTACAAATCTAAAGAGTATATCTAGGATCCATCATTTTAAAATTTTGAATAAAAAGATACTTTGTACATTAGATCCAGGAGAGTAAAATCTTATCCGTAGAAATGAACTTGTTGGTCACATACATTTATCTCCCTCTAAGATCATAGATTAAGACCCACTTGTTGGTCACATTCATTTATCTGACCCACAATAATTGTTTACTACATTGCATCCATTTTACACTACCAGCGAAATCTTCCAAGCTGTCCGCATCATATAGCATAGTCCAAATAATCAATATTAAACAAAACCCATCATTAATAAGGTTGCAAATCTCAAATTTAACACTTAGTTAGCAAAAAAGTAACAAAATTGAAGACCCAAATTCAATTTTAAACAATCATAATTCCTTCACTGAAGTCAAAATTAATCGAACAGAATCAAAAACAATTTAAGTGTAGAAAAGTTGAAATTTTGAATGAATCGAAATAGGAATGAAAAGAAAGAATACCTTGGCGGCAGCAAAGAAGCTGTCGGACTTTTCAGAGTGTAATTCTTCTTCTTCTTCTTCTCATCAGGCAGGAACAGCCATTTTGACGCAACAACGACGAGGTCGTTTTTGAAGAAGAATAGTGTCTATGAAAAAGCTTTGTTGTCGAGCATGAAAGCCCAAACCCACTCCTACAGCACCAGCCAGTGTTGCTATCTCTCTCTCTGTTTTGGTTTTTTACCTGCGACTGCTGACAGCGTAGAGCTGAGAGTGATAAGGTTGGGAATTTGATTTTAAATGATATTCAAATGGATATATGTTGTGGTTTACATTGAACTTCATAGATGGATTATTGGGTTTTGGTTTGGACTTTCTTTTCTTTTCTTTTTTGAGAGAAAGTGGGTTAGGTTTGGACTTAGGATTTGTTGCAACTTACAAGATTGGGTTGGGTTGGATTGTTCGATTTGGCCCAACCTATTTGTGATGGAAGGAAGAAAGCAAATCCTTGACTAGACTACACCTCAGTTTATGCAAAAATTACTCTCTATATTAAAATAAAAATCTACTTTTTCTATTTTAACTAATTATTTTTCAAAACACTAACATATGATTATCAATTATATATTTTATTTCATTAAAATATTATTTATTGTTTATATTTTTTTTAAACATTTCATTATCTTCGGACACAAACACTCTTCTCGAGAAATGTAAAAAAAAAAATGAAAAAAAAGTGGTATAGCAAAATCTCATTTTGCATAATTGGTTCATAATCTAATATGGTTGATTTTTGGGCTTCATGTCTATATTTTTTATTTTATGTTATTTTACATGAGCTAGTGCAAATGTTATGTAGGATGTAAAAGTTGGTAAAAAATATTTGCTTTTTAATTTTTTTTACCCTTTTACTTTTTAACCTATCAACATTTATATTTCACATGCGTAATTTTTTTTACCCTTTTATTTTTTTAACCTATCAACATTTATATTTCACATGCGTGTGATAATTGCATAGTGCAATATTGCACCAAATCTCAATCTAAACTAGGAGAGCTTGATGATGGTAGAGTTTTTAGGATGCAGCTTAATGGTTTACACTAAAAACCAGTTAGTTGCCAACTTGTCACTAGTGGATATTGTTATTGAGTGATTCCTTTTTTTTGTGACCTTGTACAATATACAGTGCGATGTTTTTTTACACAACCGAAAATTGAATTAACAAATAAAAGACAAATATTGAAACAAAAATCCTAACGATCAGTGGTAAAACCAATGTAATTGGCAGAGGTGCATTCATTTACAATTTTGGGTTGTTTTTTATTTTTTATTTGAAGAAGCTTTTGTTGTTCTATACAACTAGAATAGGGCTTATATATGAGATTGTTAAACTGTAATTCTGAATAAACATATCAAATGGTATCAATGCCTCTATCTATGACACAAACATAGTAATAAAATACAATGTATTCTTCCATTCTCCCTCTCTTTAATCTCAATTGTGATTACAAAATTATAAGAAAGCTCCTAAAGTTGTTCCTTTTTGTTAGCAATGAATCAATTTTTTAGTGACAGCTGAATATCTAATGAATGTACAT
The DNA here is from genome assembly GCA_030021035.2 of Notholithocarpus densiflorus. Lineage (NCBI taxonomy): Eukaryota > Viridiplantae > Streptophyta > Magnoliopsida > Fagales > Fagaceae > Notholithocarpus > Notholithocarpus densiflorus. Next base: position 3,309,784 of record JARYZH020000039.1, read on the forward strand.
CAAATTGCTCTTATTTTGCAAGATATCTTAGAAGTGAAGAATGGATAATGAAAATTTATGCCCAGGCCTTAATTGCAATCTAAAAATGGTTAGATATCGACTAAAATGCTATAGTAAAATTTTTTTTTTTTAAACCTCTAAATTTGACCATAATTTATTTCAAGCCTCTAATTTTACTTTTGTTCAATTAAGTTATCTAGCTTCAAAATTATTCAATTCAAATTTTCTGTCCAAATACATTAAAAATATGATATTAGTTTTGAATTTTTTTTTCTAATACTTTTTTTTAATTTTCCCCCATAAATGTAGCCATGTGGCGGTGGGTGATGAATAGAGACGTGCGTGATTCGATCCGGTACCGGTTTTAGAATTTGTTACGAGCCCAGATGGGAATCGGGTTTTCTCATAATAAAAACCGTGCATACCACTTAGGGTTCGTTTTTTGACCTATAGTGGTGCGGTTTCTTGTGGTCGGTTTAATCGGTTTGGTCAGTTTGAAACATTAAAAATTCTATTTTTTTTTTTTTTAAATCTATTCAACTTGTTCACACCAAAAATACATTCAATCTGACCCTATTCAAAAACAGCAACAAAATCTGTTAATTTCACAAAAACTTCATAAAATCTATTCAACTTGTTCCACACAAAAATTTGTTCAATACTTGTTTAAACAGCAGCTAAAATACGATTTCCAAATTTCACAAAAACTTCATAAAAAATCACATTCCTTTGTTCACACATAAACTCTATTCAAGAAACATATTCAATCTATTCAAAAATACATTCATCTGTTCAATATGTTCCAAATCGTTCACACATAAACAAAGCTGTCCAAATTTCATCATTTCATTCACGCATAACAATTTGTCAAATTTCATCATAAACTTGTCCAACCTATTCATAGTTTCACACATGACAAATTGTCCAAATTTTCATTTCATTCACCATGCAAAAATGTTTTGAAATTGCGCCGATAAGAGTTGGAAACTCTTTAAAACACTATCATGTATCATATAATATCATTAGTGTCCTTGTGTGTGTCGATGTCAATAACAATAAGCATTAATGTATCCGTAATAGCATTACGAATAGACATCCATTTGTCCCTTGAATCTCAGAAATAAAGATATCTGAATTAAATTAGCATTTAGGCAAAAGAATGCTAATTGCTTATATCCCAATGATAACCTTACCCATAAGTAACTAAATATTACCATTAGTAAAGTCCGCTGCCAATAACATGTACAAATATATAATTAGCATATAGGCAAAGAGTACTTCAATTCCGTAAATCCTTTGTCCAGTGCATTGCACTATGCATCATTCTAGAACTCCTACAAAATACTTAACAAAACAAAATAAGCAAATGTTAACAATAAAACGCGTTTATGAATAATAAAATATTTATAAGTAGCACAAGCGAATGATAATAGCAAGTATACTTATAATACTAACTAACTAACTCCAAGCAAAGAGCAGCACATCATTCATCATCATCCAACATAACGGTGCTTGGGGTCCTCCTCCCATAGGCATTGGGCAAAGCGATGCAATTTCTACAATCCCATTCAAACAAAATGATTCTTAAGCATTGAGCAAATAAATAACAATTGTTCATACAACAAACAAAATGAACATATATATATTTTTATCCAGTGTCAATCTCAAAACCATCCATATCCTCCCACATTATCATGCACTCCAGAAACTTTATTGGTCTTTTTTTCTTGCATCCAGCCTAACTAGTGCAGTCTGAAATAAGGACTTGATTGTATTAGGGTAGTGAACTATGGAATGAATCAAAACAGCCTCCGTACTAAAGCAAACTCGGTTCTGGCTTGTAGAGACGGAATAGCCTACAACACATCATAGGCAATTTGGAAATGACTCGATATCTAGAAGAATTCATTTTCCACCACCATCAAAATGTCAAAATCTTCCACATACGGAGGCCTCGAGAGAATTCCAACAAATACCTATCAACTCGATTTGCATTTCACACTTGTCCTTATCCATAGAAGTATTGCTTAAACATATTATTATAGCTTTTAATGCGTCGGACAATGAAGCATTACCAACACTTGGCCCAGAGTCCTAGACAATGAAGCACTACTACCACTACCACTAGAACTCGGAGCTCCATTTTGACCCACTATCTCCATATACAACCTCTTCAATGCATCCTGAACCTTAGAGCTCATCGCATCTCTTGTCCTTTCCATACCATTCCTTGAACCAAAACTTGACATACTTTAATCTATACCTTGGATCAAGAACAACAACAACAAAAAGTGTCAAATTGATATTATCTATACTTCCTTATCATTTTTTTTTTTCATCTCTACTGTCATACTCCTCAAAAATGGATCCCCATCAACACTACACAATTGTTACAATTGATCTTCAATGCTAATTAGCTCATGGAAGTATGTATTAGAAGTAACAAACAAGGACCCAAAAAGGCTAAGTGTCGTCTCATAAAATATACCAAAAAATTTCACAAAGGTCTTAACATTTTCCCAATCAAGATAGTTAAGTGGACCAATGGGCTTTTTGCCATTTCCATCCACTTCACAAAAATAAAGTTTGTAATGCCCATCCTTCCAACCTATCAAATACTTTTGCAAATTTCAAAACACAATCTAACATGAGATAAGTCGAATTCCACCTTGTTGGCACAACAAGGGACAACAAACATTTGGCTTTAATTTTCTCATTTTCAACACATTCTTGAAACTTCTCAAACCTTAGGGAGGAAGCTCTCACATATCACACTGCATTCCGAACCTTGGCAATTGATTCATGAATGGACTTCAACCTACTTTACACTATCAAATTTAAGATATGAGCACAACAACGCTTATGCATGAACTCACCACCCAATATGCTACTATCTCTTTCTTTTGTTTTCTTTTTCACATAATCAATTGCCATATCATTAGAACTAGCATTGTCCGCGGTAATTGTAAACAACTTGGTCTATACACTTCCAACAAACATGACTTTCGACCGCTCTACCTACGGTGTCCCCTTTGTATTGTGATTAGCTATAGGGCAAAAGTTCAAAATTTTCTTTTAGTAGGAGTCAATCCATCAATGAAGTGTCTGGTGACTACTATGTAGTTCAAGTTTTGTATGAACATCCAAGTATCCGTTGTCCTGACCCGCTACTACCCAACAAAAGCCCTTCTCAAATATCCACTTCACTGAATAAATCTTCATACAAGCCTTGCAATGGTAGTGCGATGGGGGAATAAGAAACCTAAGCTCAATTATTTTCCTTAAATTCTTGAAATGTACCCGACTCCACAAATTTAAAAGGTAATTCATCAATAATGATCATCCTTGCTATTACCAGCCTTATCCCTCTCTTCTTACTTATAGTTTACAACCACTAACACATTTGAACCACTTTCCCCTTCCCTCTTAGCAGAAAAGGCATTTTTTTACTTATCATCACGGGGAGAAAAGGCCACTTCTTACACCTTCATGTGTGTTGCAACATGCCGTACCATTTTTCTTACCATGGCAATTATATTGATTTTTACAATACTTGCATTCGGACCTTGGCTTCTTGGGATCGGGGACCTGACCAACTTAATGATCTTTGTCATACTATAGATGGGTCATTACACACTGTTTGAGAGACGAGTGGAAGTGATGCACCAAGTCCAGTGGTGTTGCGAGGTTTAGGTGGGTTAGGGTTAGCATACAGGAGAAGGTGGGTTAGGGTCCATGAAATTACCAAATCCAGGTGGAGTTTCGACATCCATCTAATAAAATTTCCAACCAACAAAAAAACAAAAATTTCCACAACAATGTCAAATAATATATTTCCTTAAATACAATATCAAATAGCTCACTCTCCCGATCAATGAATGTCAATACCAGATCCAATAATAGCAATAACTAATCAATTTAGTTACAACAAGGCAACAATAACATACTAACAATCATTAGTCATTAATCAACAATTCATGTCACTAAAAAGTCATTATGAATTCAATCAATAAGTTTCTTCTCGAGATCAAATTTATTTTTCACAACTTGACCAACCAATGTATCATTCCGATTCAATAATTAAATAAAAAAATTTATAAAAAAAAATCAAAAGCGGTAAAACTGAATATTAAAATCACATCTGATTTTCTTAATATTAGCAGGGAATTCATTATATTATTCTCAATATAAATATATAATAAAAGCTAATTTTATATATATAAACTTAAAGCAATTGTTACTAAGTACTAAAAATTTAAAATCAAAATGCTGAATATAGTGAGTAATTAGTGATTACCTCTCGGTGAAGGATTGAAAGCGAGAACTCTCTCGATTTGTCTCCCTCCCGAAAATTAAAATCTTGAAGCAAAAAAAAAGAGTTAGTACCCAGTAGACTACTTGACACATGGAGTCACTAATTAGCTAAGGTCATGTAATGCAACTATGCAAGTAAGTTACTTAAAAAATTAAGTGGGACTAAAGTAACAATGTAACACTCCAAAGTCCAAACAAGTGCTGAAAAAATGATAAAAAAACATGATAAGTATTACTAACTTTATAATTTATACTATTACTATTACCATTGAGTCCAAACAACTAAAACAAGTGCTGAAAAATGATAAAAAATATGGTAAGTATTACTCAGTGATCATCAATTTTGTACATAGTAATAGTATAAACTATAAGCTTAGTTGGACTTTGCGGGTGAGAGAGGGAGGGGCTTGAGTGGCTTCTTGGTGGTTTGCACGGTGTGAGCCAATATTGCAGTGATGTGGCGCTGTTCTGCGAGAGCCCGGTAGAGACCGAGCCGGCCAAGAGCTCAGAGTTGAGGCGTCAGGCAAGAGGCAAGAGAGAGAGAGAGAGAGAGAGAGAGTTAAGGGTTATGAGAGAGAATAGAATAAATTTATACTAGGGTAGAAATCTGAAAACCTAGCATAACACGACACCGTTTTGTTTTTGTTTTTGTTTTTTTTTTTAATTATTTTTTTATATTTTTAATAACACCTAATACGAAGACGTTTTATTAAAAAAAATTAATATGGATACTCGGTAAAAAGACGCCGTATCCAAACATCTGAAAATTATATACAAGTATCGGTTCAGTTCGCACGAGACTCGATTTCAAATTTTATGCTCTGATGATTGCACCGCACCGGCATCGAAGCATCGCGCTCCGATCGCCGGCATCGGCTCGGATTGAATGGTTCTGCAGTGGTGGTGCGGGAAGATCGGCACCAATCGGTTAGATCGGTGACGGTGACTTTCATACTGTGGGTGGGCCCACTCCTCTAGTAGATATACCAGCCCCTGCTCTGGATACCAGACCACCACAAAGTGACAGTTTCACTTTGCAAGCCTAATTCATGTCATAACATTATAATCAAATTTTAAAAGTTAAAATGAGGAAAAAAAAAAATTTGAAGTTGAGACCTTTCTGCAATAAATTGAACTTCAAGTCATAAGTTTCTATGGCATACTACTCTAAGAACCAATTGGAAAAAAATGTTAGCTCACAGGTCAACTCATTTTTCATTTGGGTCAAATATTCTCGGGTTTAAATAAGGTTTAATTTTGCCAAATCTAATATCTACATGCGTGTAATATATACTAACTTTATTAGTTTTCTCCAATATCTCAATAATTTTCCTTGTAAACAAATTTGTGATTTTTTTTTTATAAATTTAATACATTTGTGAGCTTTTAGTGAGCTATTTTATAGACAAATAGAAAGGCAAAAGAATGGTTCAGGGATCTAATCATATTATATGCATTTAGAAATTTGAAAATTTCATGACATAGTGACAGTGTAAATAGACACGTTTCATGCTTACTCAAGAATGTAAATTTCGTTTGATAAAATAAAAATATCCTTAAATTATTAATTTTATTTTTCTTTCCCTAACCTCTAGATATAGTGTCTTTATTTGAAAACTCATTATTGGCAACTTTGTTTTCATTATACCATTTTTGACAAAATTGGAAGAAAAATATTCATATTATCAAGATTATAAAATGGGGGTAAAATTTTCTTTTCCGATATGGAGTTCTTAATAAATAAGACTTCTCTATTAGATAAGCAAAACCTTCATCAGCCCTAAAAACACAAGACTCCAAGTATATTTACCTTCTATATTTTGAGAATTTTGCTTCATATTTGTACTCGATAACTAATTGATTGGCCGGGTAATTATTGAATCTTTAAAATCTCTTGTAAATGCGTCTTTCATACCACATAGCGTGATTCGCTGAAATTAAATTTATGATGGGATTCGCGATTCGTATGAGAGGGAGGAGTATCTTGTTATGTCTTAGGAGTATTCGATAATTTACGATAAACTTCCCAAAATTGTTTTTATGGGAATTATTACAACTTACAAGTAGTTTTCTATGCTTTCTTGGTATTCCTTATAAGTATAACTAAATATAGAAGAAGAAAATTCATGAGAGATAAAAAGAGATTGTTTGGTATATAGTCACGTAAATGATTAAATGGTTAATGTTGACAATTTAACATGTGTGATTTTTTATTTTAGAAGAACATGTGTGAAGTTGGTTTACAAAAATAAAAGTCTAAGTTATTACTTATTAGTGGAAATTAATCATCAATGATAACTAGCCATACTTACAGTAATTTTTAAAAAACAATCTAGGGTTTTTAATTGGGTTAGGATTCTAGACATCGATTTTTGTTTAGAGGTGGAGAAAGAATACACATTTCATTTAAGTTTTTTATCTGAATTTTTTGAAACAAATTATTATATTATCAAGGGTTTTTTTTAATATTCAAAAATAAATAAAAGTAAATAAATAAATAAAAATATGGGCCTTCCTACTTCCTAGAGCTGATCCTGCTAATAGCCCGATAATAGGCAAAGCCAGAGGATAATACAATAAGTTTAGGCCCAATGTCCAATTACATACATGAGTATTTAAGTAAATCACACTATCAATTTTTGGGCTATGCTTGTAGATATCAAATTTACGAAAAAAAATTCAAAATCAAATGAATATTTGATTATGAACGTCTCTCTCCCACAGTCCAGTTCACTGTTTCAACATCAAAACCTTAATCTCCTCAAAAATCAAAGACAACCCATCTCTACAAAACCTTAATGGCTTTGAGAGTTCCTTTCTTGTCCTCTATAATCCGCACTACCTCAAAATTACATCCAGTACTTTTCCCTCCACAACCCTTTTGAGCAACAAACCCAGAACCCAAATCTCGTGCGCCAAGAAAAAAATCAGCGATGCAGAGCTTGCGTCGGATTTGGCTTTGGAGGTGGCAAAGATAAACACCCATTTTGTGCAAAGAGAGGAGGCCATGAAGAAGAGCAAAGAGATCCTGTTCACAGAGCTGTGCCAGTACCTTGCTTTGAAAGGAGAGGAGGTGAAGATGAAGTGGAGGAAAATGGATGAAAGGAAGGAAAAATGGGTTTTGGTTAAAGGGTTTTGTTTCAGATTGGAGTATGGATTTTCATCCATTGTCTGCTAGGTCTGTGAAAGAGATGGTTGAGGAATACTTGCTGGAAGAGAACCCATCTGCAAAATCTTCTCTTTCAGTGTTATTTCCTGGGTTGAAGAGATTAATGGGCTTTTCACAAAACAAGTAAAGAAGAAAAAAGTATTGAAGATTGTATGTATTTGTGGGTATGAAATGATTGTGATTTTCGTTGGGTTCATAAGTTGAACTTCTTTGATATTTTTTTTGATATGGGGCTTAATTTTAGGTTGAATGTTTAAGGATTGCATTCTTTGAGAAGTTGGGGATGTAAGATAGGTTTATTAATTTAAAACAGATTGAGTTTAATGGAAACAAAATTCTGCTTGGTGTATATATAACATGATGTCTTGATTTGATATTATATCTGTTTTTTTTTCGCTTTTGTGTATTTCAGAAACAAAAATTGTTTCTTTCTATTAGAAAAATGCTATCCATGGAAATTTTTTAAAGTTATAATAAATGACTTAATAACATCCTTATGCTCATGGTTGTGAAAGGATAGATAGGATTGCAAGTTGTGGTGGCCACCAGTTTTGTAATTCTCATCTAACTATATGCCGTCTTTTTTGTTGTAAAGGCCTTCTAATAATTAAAATAGTCTATGCTAACTTCTATGGCTTTATCATTTTACTAAGGATTTTACTAATTACCTTCATTTGAGATAATGGCATTGTATAGTATAATCAATATATGTTTATCTGTCTATCAAAAAAGTATAATCAATACATATTTATCTTTCTATCAAAAAAGTATAATCAATTCATATTCTTATTGATGGATGTTTTCTGAATTGGATACATGACATAAGTGGTTGAAATGTTTTGCTCCTTTTTTCTTGGTCTATCCTGCTCAGTGAGGATTTTCCTTGGTTCTGACTTGATGAAGGTTTTGATAGTTACCCTAAATTTAAATCTAATTCAAAATGTTGTTAACTATCATAGTTTAAGCTGCATTTATTCTTTATACATTTTGGGAATCGCAACCATATAATTTACATGGTCACAACTGATTAAACAAAGGTGGCAGCCAAAACAGTCAATCTTGGCAATCAAGATGGGCTGCAGGGAATATATCGAATTGACGTTGGTGTTCCAGAAGATGGCCGACTTCTATGATGTCCTTGTTACTAGTACTAGCCCTTGGTATTCTATTTTTTGCTAATTCACAGAAGATGTTGACTGAACTATTTCTTATCTATATTTCACCTGGCACTTCCTTCTTCCATAATAATGGAATGGAGGGTGAGGTCATGGGTTTAAGACCCACTGGGTGCGCGTGTAACTTACCAATAAAAAAATGTATCTATTTTCAAGAATTCTGAGTCAAACTACTTAAGGAGCCCTTCTAAACATCAAAATGCATTGTCATATCCTTGTTTAGCAGGTGTAGTCTAACTTGGTGATTTGCTTAAAGATTGGCTTTTCCAGTTGGTGGGCCCAAAAAGGCATGACCTGCATAGATTTATCATCAAGTATTAGTATTTTTTTTTTCTCCCTATAATAGTTCATTTCTTCTAACATGTTTACTTGAGTTGTCTACACTAGAAATGAAAGAAGATGATATAAAGTCTGTAAAAGGAAGATGGTGGTTTGACAGATGTACCTGGTTGAAAGAGTCATATGAATCAAATGAAATGATCTGGCTATGGTATGGAGATAAGTAGAAAAGTAAGAAAGAAAACGAATCAAATAAATCTTGAAGACAGTTGATAGTATAGAATTAATACTAGAAAAGGAGGAAGATAATTTAGTTTAAAAATAGAAAGTAAAAAGTGGCTAGAAATTCAGAAAGTCCTCAAGTTAGTACAATAAGCTTCAGCGAATCCATTTCTTTCTAATTTAAAGATACTTAAACCTTTCAGTTGGCACCTCATGAGATGATCTGCACCTGTGGCAGTGTGGCCTCTTATACTTTCTTAGCTTTCTGAATAGAATATGCTTTCTGATTTGGTTTTGAATAGGTGGGGTTATCATTAATTCCTGAAAGAGACACCTCTTGTATTTTAATGATGCCGGGCAACTGATATCTCCTCCCCTTGAGATGTTGGATGGACTTAAAAGTTTTTCTTGAGTATATGATCTCCTACATACAAAAAGATGTTCCAAGCAAGACACTCAAGTTCTGGAGTTTGCAATTGCCTATGCATTTTTATGGTGGCAAGTAGAAGCTGCTTCTATGAGCCACTCAAGGAAGTCCAGGTATGAATTGATGATGGCACACCACACTTTCGAGCCTTCTTACCAAGATTTTCTGTATTGTTTCTCAATACCAATATTGATCATGGTCCATTTTAAAATCATATTCAATACCTGTAATTTCTTTCAAGTTTTCATTAACTTATGCTGGGATGGACAAAGATTTCAGTTTCTTGCATGGCATGAAATTAAATTAAGATGCCCACCTGGTAATTTTTTCTTTTGATTTGTCATTTTGCATTCATTTTTCTTTTAAGGATGCTTTATTTCTCGGGGTGATATTAAAGGCTCGATATGTCAGACATTCAAAATGGTTTATTTATTCATTCAATCACTTTTTGCAATCCGTTTTGCTTCTCTGAAATTTAAATTCTTTCTTGCATTATCAAAAGTAGACTTTGTTCTTATGTTGAGGCTCTTCTGTTGGAAGAGAGGTTAGCTAAGCAAATGAAGAAATTGAATAGTCATTGTAAGAATATTTAAGATTCTCAATAATCAGTGTTAACCATAACAAAGTCAAAACTAGACCTTGTTCTTGGAACAGTTGAAACAAGGGACTATTTGTTCTTGAGAGGAAAATATTGTTTGGTTATTGCTCATCTGCATTACTCGGCCCTTGAACTTAGGACTTAATTTTCTGGTTGTATTCTCCTAGGACTTTGTCTATCAGCATACGTGGTGTATAATAAAAAATGCCTTTGTATTAGAAGTAGAGCTTTTTAAAAATAAAAAGTAAAAAATTTTGTTTATTCTTGGAGTGTGAGTGATTTATATTTCATCTTGATCCTCTAAATCCTAGTCTTTCTTCTAGTAAATAAATACACTTTCTGCTAATGCAATAGGTTTTTTTTTTCCTCCCTCTTTGTTCTATATAATTATGGCCATAATATGTGATGGGCACATTGAATTACTCTATGACGCAAATTGGAGATACTGGCCTCATAAGAGACATCAACCCATGTGTGGACACCGAAACTGCCGGGTGTGAATCTGCTCTGAACTCATTCAAGTGAGTCAGGTCAAGCTGTTGAATATCCGTGCCTCACGAAACTTCTTCAATCATGTCTTGCTTCTTTGTTCATGCCGTTGTTGCTGGATTTAACCACAAGTCAAGCTGCCCAGGTATCAGTACAGTATCCAATCTGCTTCACAAAGGAAGGGGGGGAGTGGGGAAAAGAAAAACCATCGGTTTTTTTTTTCTTCCCTTTTGAAATTTTTTTAATAAGATCTGATTGAATTTCAAGCCATGGCAAGAAATCAAAATCTTTGTCTAAAATCCCAGTATAAGTTAATGAAAACTTGAAAGAAATACAAGGTATTGAATATGATTTTAATATAAACCATGATCAATTTTGATATTGTTAGATAAAATCTTGGTATGAGGTACCTACTATAATTTATTGCATTAGTTGTTAGATTTATGAGAAGAAGAGAAAAAGAGAAAAAGACAACTTAAATTAGAGCGTATTGCTTATTTGTTAGAAGTGGATAAAAGTACCACTGTACTTTAAACAAAAAATGATATTTAAAAAAAATTTACTTGCTCCCCAAGACTTTCAAAGATTGGCAGATCATACAGCTATTGAGGTTTCCTGGTTATGTTGAAATCATATTCATATATAAGGAAATAAACAGTTACAAAATTAATTGATCCCAGTATTGCTCAAGATCCCTGTCATCCATTTTAATATCTCGGTGCATAGTGTTTTTTTTCTAATGGAATTTGAACGCACTTTTGAGTTCAATACACCTGTTGATTAGCATGTAGTCGGAGTCTGTGAGACTTTTAAGTTTTAATTGCTAAACTATGTCTTGCAATTTTCACTCAATTGACTTGAGTTGCCTTATGTTTATGTTAATTGATGTGACCAGAAGCATGAGGAAGAAATGGATTCCGAAGCAATCTACAAAATTTTTGTTCTTCAGGGTAGTCCTTTCTTTAAATTTAACTCTTCCTCAAAGTGTCTTCATTCTAAATTAGAGATGATGGCTTTTAACCATACAGGTCATGGCAGCAAGAAGTCTCAAAAATTGGTTGATACCAAATTGAAAGCCAGACCACCTACTAAGCTCAGTGCAACCCCAGATTTAAAGGCAAAGACTCTAAGGAATTGAAAGCGCCTCAAATCCTAATACATTTAGAAGTGTTTGAAACCCAAAAGCAACAACTATTGCTGTGCAAAAGAATATTGTCATAGCAAAGGCTCTAGTCTTTAATTCACCAAAGAAAGCCGTAAAGGCAAAGATTTCGGCAGGATTGAATACGCCTGTGAGAACAATATGTTCAGCAATGAAGAAGCTTGCGATTACCAGTGGAAAGACGCAAGTATTAGGCCATAGCAAACCATTGCCTAGAGATGCTTCATGAAAACCATTAAGAGGATGAGAGGCTAAAAGCCGGGTTTTTAATTCCTTGCATTCTCACAATCGCAAGGTCCAGGAAGCCAAATCTTCAAGAATTTTGTAGAGAAAGAAAAATGAAATAGACACAACCCTCTCATGATCATGTGCCTCATGAAGGGGACGATTCTAGTGACATGGATATGGATGAGAAATCAAGGGGTGGTTCTTTTGAAGTGTACTCTGCATCAGGTACTTCTAATAGCAGTTAAGGAAATGGGCGTGAAGAGTATTCGAAAACTGTGAAATCACAGAAAGTTGAGAATTCAGTTTAAGTTTTCTCAGGTTCTTCAAGAGGTGACATTATTGCCCTATCAAGTTCTGAAGAAAGGGATATCAAAAAAAAAAAAAAAAGTTCTGAAGAAAGGGATTCAGTAGAAAAAGATGTTCCCAATTCCCAATCTCTAAGTGGAGCAGCTGAAGGGACTAGTGGAGGAAGTGATTATGAGGAGAAAATAATATCAAGTTCAGGGAGAAGGGAAATTCATAAAGTCAAGAAAAATGATGACGAGGAAAATGCCGTGACCTGTGACGATACAGAAAATGACAGTGAAGTCTTCGATAATGATGAAAAGAAAAACGCTTTTGGCATCAGATGTTAACAGGTATTGAACTTGTGCATTCACAATTTCTTGTTATCATGATGGTCTTATTTTCTTGTAGATAATATATCAACAATGTTTTTGTGTTAAATGACTACAGTGTGCAGAATCAGAATAATGGGCACCGTGAAAGAGTAACTCTGGGGAAGCATGATACTTCAAAGTATCACAAAAGGTTGCCTCTCTGCTAGAACATCATTTTTTTTTTCAGATCTGCTTCTGTACAAACTGTTCATCCTAGTCTCATTTCCCAACTTGCAAAAATGATGCCGGTTAACTGAGTAACAGGTAAGACTTTAAAAGACTGTTCCATCTCCGCTGCCCTGTCACCAGTGCTCTTTAGTGTGAAGTATAGGAAACTAAAGCCCACAAATCCCAAGCCTTTAAGGCTAAGAACTGATGTATGTGAACTTTTTCAGCCCAGTCTGTTTAAAGAGACAGTTAAAAGGTTTTCCTTCATATCTGATGTCAATTAAGTTGTTTTAGGAAAGAGGGATTCTTAAGGAAGCAAACTCGGAGACAAAACTTGTCCCTCTGAAAGAAATTACAACAGCTCCAAGGCCTCTGGGTAGAAACTCAGAAAGAATTCTTAAAAATGTATGCCTGGTAAGTTTATTATCAAACTATTTTTCCTCTAATAACTGAGATTCATGGAGCTATACAATTTATATTTTGTTTCCAATCTCAGAAAAATTAAAAAGTCCATGGAAAAAGTGAACCTGAGTATGATGTGCATGAAGATGGTGAAAGGAAAGTCGACAGAACAACAAACGATGATCGATTTGTAAGTCTCTGATACATTTTTAAAAAATTATAAGAAAAATATGTCCTGCTTACTGCTGTTTAAAGCACGTTGTTCCTTTGACTTTAATTTTCATGATTAAAACCTTGTTTAATTTTACATAACAATTATGCATAGTTTCAAATAAACAATGTGTCAGTCCTATCACTTATTATTTTACTGTTGTTATTCCCCATTGGGGAAAGCTTATTCTCAAACTGAATGGGATATTGTTAGCTAGCAATTGACACCCATGTCACTAACAAATTAAAATTTAGTCACACCTTTGTTATTCCCACACAAGGATTAATCAAATTTGAACCTTTTGTAATCATTTATATAACTCAAACCAATCTAGTATATACTCGACATGAGACCCATCACATGATAGCACAATGACTTAATAATCAAAATTCAATCACAAAGACACAGTCCAAGGTCTCAAACTTGATTACGCAAATTCACACTTAACTTTTGGTCACAGTTGAAGAGGTAGATTTGATTTGATGAGGACAATGACAATTCCAACCTGCCAATTTTGCTTGCACTTCTATTTCAAAATTGAATCATTTCTATCTCTCTCCTTTCTTGTTGATGGGAAATCCCCAAGTACCTTCCCAGATTTATTATGGCCTGATCAAACCAGCATCTCTACTGGGAAAAAGGTTCAAAAGAAGTGGACAGTGATAAGACTTGACTTGAGTGAGGAACTCTTGCTTAAGGAAAACACCTCTAGACTGGCTTGTTTTATGCAGCATCTACCAATTCTTTTTGAATTAGATCTGGCAGCCTTCATATTTTGAGTAGGTAAGCTTTTGTCCAAAAATCCTAAGCTCTATCATCTGACAGTGATTCATGCAACCCTGATATGCACACTCTTTTAGTACAGATATTACGACCCCCATATTTTTCTTCTTCAGGAAATTGTTTGAATCTCCAAAAATCGCCCAAGGGAGGTCACGAGGACCTGCCACTACATAGGTTCCTCCACAACAGACATCTTTTAACAAGTATAGGACTAACAAACTACAACTTAAGAGTTAAGAGTCGGTAGAGTCTTTTACCTTAACCAAGGCATGAATTTCCTGCTTAATCAAGGAAAGGACTTCCACATTGGCCCAGTCCAGAATGCCGAAGCAGCCACAACCCCCTATGAAGCCAATGGTATCAATAGTCATTTCCCCATCAAAAGGTAATTTTCTAATAAGATCATGAGCTTTGTCACACTAGGTTCCACAGGGTTCTAAATCTTTGACAACATACAAGTACCCTACATTTCTACCAAAAACTTTCATGTTCAAAGCATGAGACCACTGAGCCTTAATATATACTTTGTCCTTTTTAGAAAGACTAATGGCAGCAAAACCCTCACAAATGGCTTGGGTCCTTAGGTTTCAATTGGGCAAGAGGGGTAATACTCCATAGTGCTTCTTTCAGCAGAGGGCATGCCAACCATTTAAGTGGTTTTGGTGAAACGAAAAGGGTAACCATTCAGTTCAAGGTCCAGCTCACAGGAATACCACCAAACTTCTAACTGAACAATAAATTCATATGAACATAAAAATTTATTCCAAGATAAATAATTTCCATAGCTGTAACATTGGTACTATCCAGACAGACCACAAGCCCCATTTTGCAATACACAAATCTACAAAATGCTATAGATTAATGCATTATTATGTTCAAGAGATCACCTCCATCAGTCAAATGAGCACTTCTCTTGCTTACCTAGGCTGCTCCTGATGAATAATTTTGAATAAAAGTATAGCCCTGCACACTCTTGCAGTGTATTGAACCACAAATTCCAAGTTTCAAGAAATAAATCAGGTGGGATGGGAAAACCATGGCTCTGTTGACTAGCAAGGTCTTCATTCCGGTGAAAGGAGCAGTGCCAATGTGGAGCAATAAACAATCTTAATTATACCCTCTAAACACATTAAAACTCAACATACATTATATTCCACTAAACTAGCTTCAATTATTTGGAACCTTAATTCTCTCAGATGTCATCATCTAGGAACATCAAACAAGAAGCTTGTTTCTCATCTTCTGATGTGTGCTGTGCAAGTCCTTTCAAAGTACATTCCTCTTGATGATATTTTTCAGCCTCTCATTTGCAGTGACAAGTTCTGCAGCTATGCCTGGCTCATTAGCAGAGTGTCCAGCATTTGGAACAACCTGTTGACAGTGATACACATTAGTATGTTTATTGTATATAGGAAAGAAATATGAAATCAGGACTTGAAGGACATATATGTGAAATATTGACAGAAAGTAATTGCATGCTAACTATTAAACAGCTTCGTTCCCTGAGTTAATCAGGGTATCTGCAAATAAAGAATTCTGAATGGTCCGCCCAACTGTTCATTCTTGAGATATGAGAGAAAAACAATACTTATTAGAAAGTAAAAAAGATGAAAGAAATTCTTTTTAATGATGGATTTTCCATCAAGCATACTGAACTTATGTAGAACCACATCCTTAGTTCAAGGCGATGATGCCTCTTTCTGAAACCTCATTCCAGTTTATACATATAATAACACTTGGAATGAAGGAAAGTTTTCCCATAATTTTAGGTTGACAGTTGGTTACTTGAAGATAAGTTGGCTATGAACTGCTTATCCACACCTTAATATGTGCACTACTTTTGTAGCAATGACATAGAATTACTGCATCATTTGATAAGTAATCTTACTATTCTGCACCCTCATAACAATTAAGTCTTAAATTAATGGTCACATATACTTTGAGAGAAACTTTCTGGTTTTATCACACTCAAGCTAAATGATAAGTCAATAACATAATCAGATACAACCGTACACCACCAAAGTCTTACTCCCTCATCTGAAAATAGATGGGCATTGAAAATTCATTCTTATGAAACAAGGTAAACAACATAATCATCCTAAAATGCCCTCATTCAGGTTAAAAGGTGGGTTCAAATTTGAGAAAATGTGATGTCAAATTAAAGGGTAATAGAGATGTTAAATGGATAGATGCTTTCATTTTTGGAAACTCCCAAAAAATTTGGGATGGCCCAAAAGAAGAGCACCCTACATATTGGGAGAAGGAGCAAGTATTATTCAGTCAAAGGAAATCCTCTATATGCTTTACAATGGACTGAAAAGTACTAAGCCTGTGCAAGAGCCCAACTTACTAGAACACAAAAGAAGAGTTTTTTTTTTGATACCAGTAAAGGAAGAAATACAAACAGTTAAGTTACAAACTGAACCATATGAGGTCAACAAAAGTGAGTTGGCACATCAGTAGCCAACTTAGCTAAGTTCCAGACATTTTCTAGGACAACCTTCGGAACAAAAATCAGCTTAAACACTAAACCAGCTTGTTGCATGTGACTAAGATCTGCCATCATTGTTCTTTCCCTCCAATCTGGCTTTGCAAACCCATTAAAGAGTAGAACTAATTTCCTGCAGTTGCTGAGTACCAAAACTTGCTGAAAACCAAGGGTCCTTGCGAGGTGGCTGAGTTGTCAAAGAGTTGGTTGTGGTTGTGGTAGGTCTTAGGTTTAAATCTTACTATCAGAAAACAGGAGGCTAAATCTATAGGGTGTGGTTGCATGGGTGGCGTGTGTGGCTAAATTACTTATTATACTTTATTGTAAATGTTTTGATAACAATAACTAAATAACTTATTTTTATTGTAAGTTTACAGGGAATGATTTTTTTTTTTTTGGGATAGATTTTAGCTAAATTTTATGTGAGTTTCTATTGCTTTTAGTTAACATAGACTTATGTAAATAGTGAATTGAAGTAATTTAAAAAGGTAATAGTTTTAATTAAAAAAGTAAATAAAATTTATGATTTAATTTGAAACAACCCCAAACTATTGAAGAATTATGTAATTTACCCAATTTTTAAAATAAGGAGAGCCACTTGGCATGAGGAGCTTGTAGCTACTTGTCGTATTGAGCGAATAGTCACTTGACACAATCACGGCTTCTAATATATAGTATATGATGTCACAGCATACAAATGACAAATCTTTATAGCTGACCCAATTAGTTGGGTTTAGACTTAAGAGATTTGTTAAGTTGATGTCCTCGGTTATAACTTTTTGTCCTTGATGTCAAAGAGGGGTGCAATGTCCCCAATTCACAGACATTCTTATAAAATCCATCAGTTTATAGAAGTTAACATACTGATCTACTTAGATCATCCCAATTTTCAGAAATTTTTAAACATATACTTATGAACATTGTTCCCCTTTTATAAAATAAGTTTTTACCTAGATCATGACATACATGTGTTCTTGTAAAAGTTTAGATATGAAATACAACCTTAAACAAATAAAATTCATATACAGGAAAAGAACAATCATGAAATAATGAAAAAAAAATTATAAATCCTTAAAAAATTAAAAATAACAAAAAATTACTACACACATTATGATAAGAATTAACAACATACTTATACAAAAGTAAAAGCCATATTTTAATTAAATAAATTTTCTAAACGTTAGGGCTACTCAGGGATTCACCCTCTATATATTCTAACATCACACCAGCTACCAATCACGAACCAGCCCGCATGGAATGGATGATCTTCTGTTTTACTATCAATCTAGAAGCCACTAAAAAATAATTTTTGCTTAAATGAAAAGAAAATGAAAAATAAGGAGGCAGTTATCAAACAATTCTCTAGGACATGACACATGTTTAATATTACATCAATAAACATCACGCATGTATCATCCTTCCAAGTAGATTACTCTGCTTCAATTGTTACTGAATAGCACGATCGCAATGTATGGCTGATAATTACCTGTAGCGTTTATATGCCTTATCTTATCAACCTTATCTAACAGGAATGAATCTGGAGGAAAGAAACCCTGGTTCATCAAGTAAATGGTTTTTTTATTCTTGCAAAAGCTTTCATTAAACAAAAGCACAATTTCAATTATTCTAATATCCACAGCTCAAGTGATATCTAATTAGATGGAAATGGAATGGATCTGTCTGATCCTCAATTGCAAATGCCAAAAACAGATATAACATACAAATTGTAATCTGTACGATACAATATATCTACACAAGAAGTACTAAAGACAATTATTTACAAGACTTAGTTGCATACTGTTCATCTTGCATCCATGCCATATAACCTGTAAGTGCGAAACCCAATAAAACTTAGTTTTTCTTGTAGTAAATATATAGTCTTAGGTCGCTTGAAGTTTCCATTTTCTTCTTGTTCCTGTCCTAAATGACAGCAGATTAAAAGGAGACTCAAGTAAGAGAAGTTCTAAATTATCATTATCTATCTCCCACTGTAAACCCTTTACTTCAGAGAATACTCATGGTGTTTTTTGAATGATAGAGAAATAAAAAGGAGCAGCAAGCAAGGAGAACAGGAGAAATGAGGGAAAGAAAAGAACAAAAAGAGAACGAAAAAACTGGATGCATTGTTGATTAGAAAAGAAACTGTATAAGGCCAAAGAAAATCGTTGGTGCCATACTTTCAACAAGCTTAAGTAATACGTATGAAATGCTTTTAGTATGAAACTTCCCTCATAAAGCTATTCCATAGATTTGCAGCAAGACTTGAGCATCATCTAGCAGTTTCTCAACTTTTTCAATACCTGAAATGTTTTTTTTATGAATTTCATTTTCCAGCTACATCCATGTCTTCCACTAAAATGCATACTTTGCATTCGTTTTAACTCTTTTTATTTTATTATTATTTTAATCTCATCCCTTTCTTATTCGCTCCATCTCTACCTCACAAAGAGAATCGCATCATCTGTAGAAGAAAGCAGATTTTTTTTTTTTTTGGATGAAGTGCAAAAAATGTAGGACATATAGTTAAGGCATCTCCATTACTCCCCTCGACTATTAACCCCATCAGACAACCTTCCTCTAGCGCCCTATCGATCACCTTACAAAGCAACTCCATAACTAGAATGAAGAAAAGAGATGATAGGGTGTCCCCTGATGTAACCCTCTCGAATTCTCAAAAAACCTGCAGAGCTGCCATTCAAGAGAACTGAAAATATGAATGAAGAAAGATACATGTCGATCCAAGTCCTAAATTTCTTTCCAAGCCCAAATCGCTGTTGCAATTAAATGAGACTGTTCCAATTGACATAATCATATGCCTTCTCTAAGTCCAACTTACAAATGATCCATTGGATCTACTACAAACTCTTCAATCCCGGACTTCATCTGCTATTAAATCCGAATCTATTTTCTACCTTTCCCAAAAGAATTTTGTGAATTTAATAGTAGATTACCCAATAGGGCCAATACCTTCTTAATATGTTGGCTAGCACCTTAGCCAATATTTTATATAAAGTCCCTATCAGATGGATCGAAAATCTCTAATATAAGTAGCTTCTCACTAGATTGAAGCTAGTTGTTCCTACTACAATATAGTTGTTCCACCACTCCCTCAGCTAAACAGTAAATCCCATCCCAACTACAATATAGTTGTTCCACCACCAATCTAGATGGATTAGATGATCTAATACCAACATTGAAAATAGTCTTTTAACTACATTGGGATAATTATAATCCCATGCCACTGACCTTAAGAAACTAGTTATTTGTTCTCAAAAATAAATATATAAAACAAAACTATTTATTCATGCTACACTTAGTATCCGATTGGGATCTGCTTATTTTGCTGAAATTAAAAACTTTTTGCTGAAATAGTACAGTGGGACCAATGAATACTATCAAAAAGTGCAGTGAAACCTATGAATAGTACAAAAAATAAGCTGAATAGTAAAATAAATTGACAAAAATAATCTTTGCCAAACGTACCATTAGTTGCTTTTGATCATTTCTCCAAGTGTAGAAGCCCTTCTGGACACTAACAAACCATGTTTTCAAGACATTTATAATATCTTGCCGTCCGACTTGAATCTATTAAGCATGCATCCAGTGTTCACATTGAACCATAAAAAATAAATAAATAAAAAAAAATGCAAATTTTTAAACAGTTAACCCAAAAGTCCAAGGAGAGGTGGACACGGACCTAAGGTCTAAGAACTAGGAAGAAGTTAATAATTTATAGGCAAAGGATGAAGTGGGCCTAAAGAGTTTAGGCTTGAAGTGGGTCTAATATACCAAAACAAGCTAGAGTTGGCCCTAAGGCCTAGAACAAGAAAAGTTAACAACAACAGACGACACAATATGGGCCTAATGTCCCAAACGAACAACAATATAGGCCCAAAGAGTAGACGAGACAAGGATGGCCCAATAGAGGAAACTGCACACAGGCGAAACCAAAAAGTATATAAGTATATATAACCCCTATTTCCTCTCATCCCCTTCACAATTCCCAAACTCTCTTCTATAGTATATTCTATTCTATGGCCGTCGAAAGTTCATCGACAACGTCAAGGCCAAATAACGATAGACCCGTCATCGTTTTCGGCGGCTTCACCCTGGACAAGCAAAGGTCGAAGAGGGATGATGGAGCCATCGTATCACAGATAGAATGGTTTTCCATTGATGTCCCAGACGCAGACGCAGACGCAGACTCACACTGTCAAAAGCAAAAGCTGAATCCGCTTTCGGTGATGGAGATTGAGAACGACTGTTACTTTGCAGCATTAGACTCCTCTATCTATTGTATTAGCAGTCATAACTTTCGTGATCGAGTTCAGATTTTCGACCTCACCGCTACCGGTGGTGATATTGATGGTTGGCAGCCTGGTCCTCCACCGATTGTTAGTAGAGTCAAGCCACACAAGTTCGTCGTCGACGGAAAGTTGTACATTTTAGGTGGTGTACGGGAAGTTGAGTCTCCCTGGATGGAAGTTTTAGATCCTAAAATAGGAGTGTGGAAACCGTTACCCAATCCTCCAGTGAAGGTTGGCCATCATAGTCGGAATGTTGTCGCTCTTCTTCTTAAGCCCGAGAAGGCGCAGATTCTTGTCAGTTCACTCCTTAGTAAACATACTCCTAGCGATCGTCCTCCTGAATTTCATTTCCTCACATACAACATCGATGATCAGTCTTGGGAACCACTCGACACTCCCGTGTCCGTCTTCAAGCTACTTCGTGGTTTTGGTTTCAGTCAGAGTACTAATACTGCTTTAGCAGATGGTGATACTCTCTATTGGGTTTCCTTCGATAATTTTGCTAGACATCAATTGGTTATACACGCTTACAATCTGATTACTGATGAGTGGTTCGAGGGCTATCTCGACACTCGCGATGAAATTTTTGGGAAGAAAGAATTACTAACTGAGTGTTGTCCTCACGGTCTTCTCCATTTAGGTCATAGTAAATTCTGTCTTCTCTTGCAGTCCTCCTTCATTCCTAATACTAATAAGAGGCAGAGGCAACGTGAACAGTACATTCAAATTCCTTACTTGTATTGTGTCATAATTGTTGTTTCTAAAATATCTAACATGGACCCAGACCAAGAAGGTTTCAAGGACTTGAATATTTCGGTTGTGGCCACCCACAAGTATTCCATGGATCGCAGCATAGATATCTTGGATGCCCAGTTGCTGTAAGTTTCTCTCACCTCTTTACAATTGTCTGATATGCTACTAATAGTAACCTGACTTGCAGCTGCAGGGCCAGGGATCACTGCTCTTATACATCAAAGCAGAAGAAACCAAAGATTTCAGAAGATAATTCTGATGGTGAGTCTCTTCCTTTCAAGGAACAGGTGAGTCTCTACTCCTCCATCTTATGCAGTGACTATGGTATGGTATATGGGTGTTAACATCTCTATATAACAAGCAACCTATGTGAATACAGGAGTTTACATGACATCATGGTAGTTAAAGGCGAGCCGAGCCATGCTATGTATTTATTATTGCCATATTTTTATGGGGTGGTTACACACTTTGAATATGCTTGTTAACTCAGCTGTATGAGTTTATTTCATATAAAACAAGTTGACTCTGGCAAAGGTTTCGTAGAAGTAGGTTGAAATGTGGTCCTTTTTTATGAGCACTTGTGGTGTATCTCAGTCATTTTTGTTTGCGTCCCTCAAATTATGAAAATATAATTCTTACCTTTATTGATTGAAACCTAGTTCTTTTTCAATTAAAATTGACTTGAATGTGAGTATGTGAACATGATGCTTTCACATTGGCTTGACATTGTGCTCAGCTTAGCTGTTTCTAAACCTATTCTTTGTTTTTTGGTCTGTTCAATTAATCATTTTTGAATGAATATTTGCTTATGGTAAAACCTTTTTAATCTCATATATATGCTCACACTTTATTTAGATTTTATACGAAGGCATGTGACATTTATTTATTTTTTTAATTCTTTTGTTCCTGGTTCATCTTTATCTATGCAAGTAATTTCCTCTCCCATCCATGTTTTATCATTTGTTATTTTATAAGAGTCTTGAGCTATTGTGTCATGGGAAATTTCTTTGGCGGCAGTGTCAGCCAGTTGTTCGAACCCAGCAAGGACAGACATGTGTTCCATCGGCATCTCAGCAGTTTCAGCCTATGGTACAGGGGTTTCCCTCAAATGTTGCAATGCCTGCTAATCTGAGTCAACCAAGGGTCCCTCCTGTAACAAATCATGTGCCTGGCCTGCCCAATGATATTAGTGCATTGTCCCAGTTCCAACCAACATCTCAAATGCTTGCACCTGTTGTACCTGGGCAACCTTGGTTATCCTTTAAACGTCAGAGTGCAGCATTTGCGACACCAGTACTGCAGACTGGTCAACAACCTTCAGTCATCCCTTCTACAGATTCTGTAAGTGTTTTTTTGTTGTTACATTTTATTTCATTCTAATCTCTTCAGTTAAAAAGTTACCAGGGTCACATATTTTCTTCTTCCTTTTCTTTGTGTTTCACTATTTTTTTTTTTATGTGCTTTTCAAGTTTCTTGAAAAAAATTATTCTTGTTCATGAAGTATGAAATTTCTCAATAATATTTAATACATATTAATATCTTATTAATTTGGAGAAGGTGATGCTTCTTTGTTTTCGTTTTTTTCAATCTCATCATTGCATCCTCATGGTATAGAGAATTATCAATGTATCCCGAGTCTCTATTTTATTAATATAGAAAGTGGATTCAATCACCTAAAACTTCCTGGTTTAATTAATGTATAACTAAAAAGATGACAAGGTTGCAATTTTTTCTTTAGACTAGGTTTACTTGCTAACTTGTGTGGGTTACTGATCATTGCACCATATAACTTGTGACAAATAAAAGTACAAATTTTAAACGCATAAAAACCCCATTTTAAAGCATTTGATTATGTATTGTACTATGCGAACGATTTTACGTACGCATACTGTATCGTATGATTCATGAGCACTTATAATGCGCTCTTACAATATGGAACTTTTACATATGATACGTATTGTGTATCGTACGATACTGACAACTATGGTTAGCGTGGTAATGGATATATGTAATTTAAACAAAATGTAATCCAAGTGAAGGGCAGATTACCTGAGAGGTGAGGTTCTTTATATTTCCAACAACCTGAAGGGAAATTCAGTAGTATGAATTGAAGGGTAGATAACCGGAGCGGGAGGTTAGTGATATTTTGCAATAACCAACCCAAGTACATTGGAAATGTACTACAGTGGCTGAAATTAAGGAAATCGTGAGAAACTTTGAATTAGGATTCTGATTATTGCTTAGATGTGATACTAATAAATTTTTGTATCTAGCTTTAGTCCTTGTGCATTGATTTATCTGTTTTTGTTTTGTGAAAACTGACTAGTTATAGTTTTGGAATCTCTAATTTGGATTTTCAGGCAGTAACTGTTCCTAGCCTTAATCAACACTCCTCATCTGATTGGCAAGAGATTAGGTAATTTTTTGCTTTGGCTGCAGGTCCTATCATTTCTGCTTGTCTCCTGCAATGTTATTGACCTCATGCTTCATTGTAATAGTTTAACATTCTGATTTGAATTTTAGAAAATCTTGAAAGTGGTTGGTGGCATTCAGTGTTCTTTTCTCAGTAGCTTACTCTGATTGATTCTTGTTTTTTTCTAGATATTATTACAACAAGAGGACAGGTGAGTCTACCTGGGATAAGCCACCAGAATTGATGGCCCCAATTGAGGTGAGTTTAATTACTGATTGGTTACTTTTGTTGTATTTTATTGTTATCTTCTTTTACCGGTTGAACGTGCCATTGAAATTTAATATATCCATCTTTCATGTTCATATATACTGTGTCTTTTATTTTAATTGATTTTCCCCCTCCTTTGTATCATTATTTTTGCATGCTTTTGTTTGTTTTTTTACTTTTCTATGTCTATTTTGGTGTACGGTTTTCAAAGGTTGGTTCTGCAGGTACTGTTAGGTGCTACTTATTTTGGAGCTAATGATTTGCTGGATCATTGTCAATTGCAGTACCCAAGTTAAAAAATTGTTGGTGGATTCTATTATATTTCATATTTCTGAATATATTATTTTTCTTCAGGCTCTCTAGGTTAATTTGTAATAGAGATGATGGTGATTTATGTTCTGCACATACATATCCATGCTCAGTTCTGTGTCTTTCCTGTGTTGGGCTGACTCAGTTGAGGGTGCTGTAACATTTCAGAACCTAATGGTTTCTGTGGAATTAATACTCATTTATTTCCATGGAAGAGTATTTGGTGTGCCAAGGTACCCAAGAAGGTGTCATTCTTTTTGTGGACAGCTTCGTGGGGTAAGATTCTCACAATTGATAACCTCAACAAGAGGGGTTTACTGCTAGTCAATTAGTGTTGTATGTGTAGATGCAGTAGGTAAACAGTGGATTATCATTTGATCCATTGCGATATTGCTCATGCTTTATGTAGCAATGTGTTTATGATTTTTGGATTTATTGGGTGTCCTGGACAAAATAGCACCCATTCTTTTGGGTTGGTGTAATTGGTTTGGAAAATATTCCCGAATGTATGGAATTTGGTGCTGGCATGCGTGATGTGATTAGTGTGGAAGGAGCATGATGGTCACAATTTTAAGGAGGTTGATAGACCTATTGAATCAAAGACTATCCTGCTTTCATACCTTGTTTGATTTGTCTAGGACATGGGGTTTTACTATTTGTACCTCAATTTTTAATTTCCAACTTCCTTCTCAATTTTCTGATTCATTTGCTTGTGTTTTTCCAAGGTTCTTTGTGTTCTTGATCATGAACATAGAGCAGCGTTTTCATTTTCGATAACATTATTTTACTTTAAAAAAAAAAAAAACAGAGCATAACAAAGACTTAAAAAGGACTAGTCTTATGATAGCTAACAGGCTCAATCTTTATGAGGATTTATGTCCTATTTGCATGTGTGTGTGTGTGAGTGTGAGAGTGAGAGACATGCTTTTTTCCTTGATTGACAAAACTACAATGGGCTCTCTAACTTGATACTAATATTTTGCTTTTGGAGACCTTTTAATGGGTAGGTAAGCACATGACAATATTCACATTGTAGTCATATAGGTTTTAAAGCTTAACTTAGTTGTAGACCTATCTGACTATGGTTGTAAATCTGGCATGATGATAAAAACTATTGATTTTTGCAAAATAGATGGGTATCCATGTTTAAATGGAAATGTGTAATTCCTTTTAAAGGCTCCAAAATTCTTTATATAGAGTTCTAATAATGAAACTGACTCCTTGAGAGTATTTTGCTTACCTAAGTTAGTGGTTGGTTAGAATGTAGCTTAAATGAAATATGTCATTTACTAATACAGAATTTTGACAAGATTATTACAGAGGTATCCTCTTATGTTTCGTTTGCTTTATCTACAGCTTTGTTAGTTGGTCTAAGTTGTTCACAATCAGAAGTTACACTTTTAATGATTATATTTTGTAACTATTAATGTTTGTATTTTTTGCCATAGAAATTGCACAAATGAAGAATGGATGAGATTGAGGAAGATGTTATGATTTGGACATCAACAAGGAATCTGTGGGTGGTACTCCTGCACTCTCTTTTGGTTGCTCCAACTTGATCAAATGTGATGCTTAGCATTTGACGAGTTTTATGGAACTTATATTTTAGTTGAACTGTGTTAGGTTGAATTATGAAACTTCATTTGGGATGTCATATTTATAAAGGACTTTCTAGATTGTATGTTATAAGCACTTTCATGTAATTATGAACTTTTGGATTGTATGCTTTAAGTTGAACTTCGTATTTTTCAATTTTTATGGTAGTTAAACACGAGCTGAGCCATGCTATGTGTTTATTATTGTCATATCTTTATGCGTTGGTTACACTCTTGAATATGCTTGTTAACTCACCTTTATGAGTTTATTTTCATATCAAACAAGTTTGACTCTGGCAAAGGTTTCATAGAAGTAGGTCGAAATGTGGTCGTTTTTGGGAACTTTTATATTTTTTTTCCTTTTATGTACCATTTCTCCATTATAATGTAATTTTTTTTAGGTGATGGTTCTGCAAGTACTATTTGGTGCTACTTATTTTGGAGCTATGATTTGCTGGATCATTGTCAATTGCAGTACCCAAGTTAAAAAATTGTTGGTGGATTCTATTATATTTCATGTTTCTTGAATATTTTTTTTCTTTAGGCTCTCTAGGATAATTTGTACTGGAGATGATGGTGATTTATGAATATTTCTGAATATTTTTTTCTGCACATACAAATTTGTGCTCAATTCTGTGTCTTTCTTGTGGTGGGCTGACTCAGCTTGAGGGTGCTGTAAAATTTCAAAATAAAGTAGGTGTATTTTTGGAGTTAGTAAAAAATTCATTAAATCTAATTTCATTCCAATTTTGGAGAGAATGAAAATTTAAGGTTTTGAGGAAATAGAAAAAAATGAGTATTTCCCCCTAATCATTCTATTCCCTCCTATTTAAACTCCCAAACAAAATAATTGAATTTTTATTCCCTCTATTAAAACTCCCAAATGAGGGCTTAATGATCATTTCATTTCCTTATGAATCTCAAACGAAGCATAAGGATGTAATTTAAAAAAAAAAAGTATTTGGAATGTTATAATGTGTGTTTAGTTTGTCAAATAAAATAATGTTACATCATTTTTATTATGCCACATGGCATCATTTTATTGGACGAACTAAACATTTGGCAAATTTATGTTGCAAACGGAATTTGACTTCAAATGGTAAAATCAAAATTTTGAAATTTCTAGGTGTAAAATTCAAAGACCCCCAAACTAGTGTGCTTTGGACTTTAGCCTAAAATCAACAAATACAGATTCTTGTATATATTTTTTGACTGAGATTCTTGTATGTATATAAACAATGGTAAAGGAAAATTTATATAAACAAGGGGTAATGTCTAACAACTAACTGGAGAATGGGAAATATGTGATGATGACGTTGTGGAAAGACTTTTAGTTTCTAATAAAAAGGAAAAGGAGAAGTGTTATTTTTTTTTTTTTCCTTTGGAATCACATTTGACTAACCTAATTACAAGTTAGTGTTTTTTATTGACTTCCAAATTCTCATCTATTTGTAGGCCCTAACTGCAAGTTCTATATCTAAAGGTGATTACAGGACTGTGAGAGACATTGCAAACTATGTATTAAAGGTAGGCCTACCTTGTATGCTTTTCCATTGTGTTCTGTGTCTAATGCAGACCTTTAGTTGAGTAGATTCTGTTCAAGGTTGATGTTTATATTTTTTTACAGATAAAATTGCTCACTGGAGTTTTCTTGTCTGCAATTCTGGGTGTATCTTGTTTGTCCTTATGTTACAAATGATTGCCTACAGATGATACTTTAAGAAAATTGTTACCTATTGCAAACCAAATATATTATGCATTTCGATTTTAAAAATTTTCCCCCTATGTTTAATATTTCGAGTTATGGAGAATTCTTGCATCCACCATTTTCATTAATATTACATTTCCACATGCAAACATGGATGGTTGTTTATAAAATCAAGCTGGAGGTTGAAATATAAAAGAGTTCTAAGTCACCTGTTTGGTTACTGAGCTGATAACCTCAAATAGCAAATAGATAGATAAGAAAAAATGTGTCCTTCCAAATTCTAAATAATACTAATGTATGAAAACAATGAGGTCAGGTAAATTAGATTTTACCAGAAAAGATGTGTCTTTTTTCTTCATATTTTTTTTGGATATATGGACCAGTTGGTCTAGTCCAATTTCATACACCCTGGCAGGAATTTCATGGTGAAGATTCTTATCATACTGCACTTATGCTATATCTGCGAATATTAGTATTCATGGCTTCTGCAGGCACCTTTTTATAATATCAAATGGTTTCCTTGCAATAAGCTTATTTGAAGTGATAATCTACATTTGTGCATGTTAAAATCCCAAATGCCAGTAATGTTGGCTCTGGATTTGATGATTCATTTGGCTGGACTCTTTTTGACTTGAACATAATTAATGATGAGCATAAAGATGATCCAGTAGCAGTCTTAAAAGCTGATTTTGTGAGTTTCACATTCTTCTTTTCTTATCCAAATTAATCGAGCATTAAAACTTTGATGGCCCTACCATTGTCTGCTTGGCTTCCGCAACCATCTACCCAGCCTTCCGCCACCGGTCGCAACCGTTATTTGAACCTCGACTTGAAAAAAAAAATTATATATTATATATATAAAATAACTTTTTTAATAGTTTCATTTACTTTTAAAATTATTTTGGGATACCCTAGCTTAAATCTTGCATACCTTGATCATGGATCAACCTAGTCCAAAACCAAACAACAACACAAATCAGCCCATCCCAAAATCAAACAACATCACAAATCTCTCTCTCTCTCTCTCGCTCTCTCTCTCTCTCTCTGACATGAGTCTTTGTAGCACATGACTCACTTGAAATAATTATACACTCACTATTACACATGTCCTTGTCGCGCATGATGGAGACAAATATATATCTATTGTTGGTTGCAGTCTCTACGTTTGTAACCAAACTTTATTTTGGTGAATTGATATTGTGTAAAGTAAGAAAAGTGGTTTTGTTTTTTATTGGGAAATTTTTATTATACACTTGTTATTGCACACTCCATTTTTAAATCGTGTTTTCAAAACATATTTTCAGAATTTTAATTGCAAACACGATTTCAGTCCATATAGTAGTGTGTATTGTATGGTGGGACTGTAATCACGGGTGGCATTATATGTTGTTCACCTTGATTATTTGAACCCCAACTTGGAATATATAAATATATATATATATAATATAATATAATATATATTTAATAGTTTAATTTACCTTTAAAATTATTTTTGTATATCCTTGCTTAAATTTTGCACGCCTTGATTACAGATTAGCCCAGTCCAAAACTAAACAACAACACAGATAAGCTCATTCCAAAACTAAATAACATCACAAATCACAGATCATAAATCTCTCTCTCTCTCTCTCTCTCTCTCTCTCTCTCTCTCTCTCTCTCTCTCTCAGTAACATGGTTTTTTTTCATTCTCTAATTCAAATTTGAGAGATTGTATAGTTTTTTTTTTTTTTTTTTTTTTTTGAGAAAACAGTAATACTTATTAGAATACACGAACCAAATTATTATTATTATTATTATTATTATTATTATATGTGTGAACATGTGCGTGCATAATATAAATATAATATAACTTTATATAAATTAATAATTAGGAAATATAAATGGTTCGTTACATATGTGTGTATTGTTATCATGTTATAATAACTTTTTGTTATAAAGTTAGTGATTCAAGTAAAAAAATAGTAAAGTTAGTGATTGTTTTGATTGGTTAAGTAGACATTGTATTATTTATATATGGATAAGTGTGGCTGTGTGTGTTAATAATTAATATAGTGCTAGTGTAGTAGGTTGAGTTTTGTCATTCAGTTTAAAATATTTTAGGATAAATTATATATTTGGTCCCTAACCTTAACACTTAATTTCAATTTGGTCATTAACATTTTAAATGTGTCAACTTGGTTTTTAACATTTTGGTGTTATATCAAAATGGTCCTTGTTACGACTTACGAATGATGAATGAAAAATGTTGACTTGGCTAACAGTTAAAAGAATATATTATTTAACTGTCGCGTGGACTGACACCAGTATTGCCACGTCAGATTACATTATTATTATTATTATTTTAAGTTATTAGTCATATACAAGCATGTGAGGGGCTGGCCATTTACATTCTCAAAAAAAGAAAAAAAAAAAAAAAAAAAAGTGAGGGGCTATTTACAGAGGGTGTTCTCTCTCTCTCTCTCTCTCTCTCTGTTGAAATCAAATGGGTCATTGGGTTTGTTCCTTTGTTTAACCATGTTTCGTCTTCTTCGTATTGTATTTTTCTTTGCTATAAAAAGCTATGGCACTACTAAGAATTATGGATGCCCATCATAATCTTCACAAATTAGTTATATACATCAACCCTTGTGCTTTGGTTTTGCTTACTTTCACCGAGAACCACTCTCCCACATCAAATTCTCACTGACCCATTTGCACCAAAACTCACAATGACTTAACTTTTCCTTCAAATCTCACTAGCATTACAAATGACCTCATTTCCCCCATTCACCAAGCAATCCTTTTCCCCACAAAATCTTCGTCTTCCTCACCATTTAATGGTATCAAAAGATGACAATTTTATTTTGTAAGATAGTTAATTTTGTACAGAAGTTTTTAAAACCGAAAGTTTCAGAGCAATTGAAAAGACCACTTGTAGTTTTGTTGTTTCTAATTTAATATATAGATTCAAAATGCAAAATAAACAGTGTAAATTAGCTAACTTATAAATTTACTGATACATGTCATTTTTAGGCAAAACTGTATCAATTTTACACTTTTTTTTATATACCAAGTATGTGAGTGCTCTAAGACCAATTCCTCATCAATTAAAATAGCAAGCAACAATTCTCATATAAGTGCAAAATAAAACCATTTCTTGGAGTGCACTGATTTTAGAAAACTATCAAATTAGTCTAGAAATTCAAGTTAAAGACAACTATATTCAAGTGGATGGATCTCTACCCTCCCAAACCAGCAGCAATCTTCTTGGTCCCCTCCAAATAAATGGATGAAAATCAACTTTGAGGCATCCTTTTCCAACCAAGAAGCTTTTCTAGCCTCCGCCAATAGAGACTTCCATGGGCCGTGGCACCATCTCTGCTATCAATACAAGCAAGGCCATCTATTGCTCCCCTGCTCAAGCTGAGGCAGATGCTGCCCTGCTTGTTGTATCCTCAGCTGCTCTTCTCGTCTACAGCTGTCCTCTTCTTTAATATTATCATTATTTACCCCCCCCCCCCTCGCGGTGGGTTCTTGTTCTACTCTATAACTAAAGGAAATTGACATAAATGAAATGCATTTAACAAAAGAAGACTTCCATTATGTTTATTAAGCTTGCCTATCATACCCTGTTTATGAATCCACCACATTTGCAAGAGAAAATCTATCATGAATAGGATAAAGTGTGGGGTCCACCACTTCAAATAAGAGGGTGGATATATGTATTTGATGCATGTAATACCACATTTAGTTGCAAATATCAATATAATATTATATATATATATATATTAACGGGCTCGATTTAACTATATATAATATAATATTTTTATATGTATACTTGTATAAAAATATATTTGTGGGTGGGCAAAAAAGGGTCAGCCCATCCCCAAAACAATTTAGGCCCACTCGGGGTTGTCTTGGCCCAAAATAGGCCCATACTAGCCAAGTGGATAATGAAATGTCCTAGGTAGAGGACCCTACCTCAGCAAAACATTCCAACAAATGTCCATATAAGCCGAGGATATAAAGTAATGCATTGGGGGAATCTGCCCACCGAACACAAGATTCTGCGTCGAGCACAATTTACTAAAGTGTCACTTAAATGACAGGACATTAGGGACTATCTCTAATACATGATAAGATATGATAGAATTGTGAACAAGACCCAAGAAGCCACCCAAACTCCGTAGGTGGAGGGACCCACTGTCAGACAAAAAATTCCCTCATCAAGGTAGACCTACTAAAACAAGGGTATAAATTAGAAGGGAAGGGGTAAGAATTGAAAGTTAGAACAAAAATTAGGAGAGACACACACGAGAGAAAAGTGAGAACATAGTCTTGGGAACAGAGAAGTCCTGCTCAGACTTCAGAAAGGGAGCTTGGCTGTTTGAAAACCTTCTCGGCTAGGCTGAATTTGAAGTAGCCCATTACCAAAGTAAAACTAGGATATCGTCCATCACAGTACAACCCACTTCTGGGATCTCCCATTGTGGGCTAAACCGATCTAGAATACTAATAAATTGGGGGTTTGGGCCCAAACAGCCCAGGGTTGTTAGGCTAACGCCACCACAATATTTATATAGACTTGAAATTGGATTGTATAAGTTTGTCAATAGGTTCATATGATATTAAACCTATCATATGTAGCTTATTAATGATATAAATTGTCTATTCATAGTCAAAATTCATAAAATTATGAAAAGGTAAAACATTTTAGTCATGGTTTCACACTATATAGGGAAAAAAAAGTTTATCAAGTAGGTCGTGAACAAGCTCAAGCTTGCTTGACAAGAAAATAAGCAAAGTTTGAACATAAAATCTTGTTTGATAATAATCACAAGCTCGGCTCGTGTTCAAAAAAAAAATAAATGAACAAGCCTGAACATTTAATACTTGGCTCGGCTCATTTACAGCCTTGGAGTTGAACTCAAGTTCATCACCAAAGAAGATTTTATGAACCTATTGAAAGACTTATACAATCTAATTTCAAGTTTTTATATATATATTTTTAGACAAGTATACATATAAAAATATAATATTATATAAAATTAAATCGAATCTCATATTTACGAGCTTGTTTACGAACATATTATTATGTTTAAGCTTGGCTCATTTAATAATCAAGCCTAATTTTTTTTCCTGAGAAGCAATCAAGCCTAAACTTAAGGGTTGAACTTTGCTTGTTTTCTAAAAAATCAAACATAAAACAAACTTTTTCCCAAGTCGAGCTCAAGCTGTTCATAAACAGCTCGGTTCATTTATAACCCTATTTGAAAGTGATGGACCACAAAAAGCCAGTAAACCAAATCTAAAGGGCTTTAAATTTGGAAAAAGAATTGGGAGATCTGAGGAAACATAATTAGAAAAAAACATAAAACATGAACTTGTGATGAACTAATAATGATATATTAGTATTGTCCCTAGAATAACAAACGAAATTAGAATTCATAAAGAATTTTGTTAACGGATGCCCTAATGATATATTAATGTTGTCACTAGAATAACAAACGTAATTAGAATTCATAAAGGATTTTGTTAATGAATGCCTTAGAAGCATTGGTTTAGGAAATGCTTTTAAAAAATTTTTATAGGAAAAAAAATTATATTTCTCATAAAAGTAGTTTAAAAATTTCTTAAAATAGTTAATTAACAAATATTTTATATTTTTTATAAAAGTTGTATAATTTTTTTTAAAAATAGTTAATTAAAAAAAATGTTCTAAGGACATCCTTAACCGTACCATTTCGTAAATTATGGGCACATTCAATCCACAAATCTTCAAAACAGGAGTATGATATTGAAATTCTACCATTCATGCTTAAACCAACAACAGCTAGTTAAGTATAAGAGTCCTGTGATCTTGATGTTTTCTGTCTCATCCCAGTTCCTAACCCTAAGCACTGATTACCTTCAATCAGAAGTTCACATGGGTGCCTGCCAGAAAGCTAACGTAAGTAACATAACTTTCACAAAAAAAAGACCGGTTCTGAAAGCTGGGTTGTTTGGTGCATGAGTTTGAAAACATGTGTTTTGTTATTTAAAAATATGTATAAAATATGTGTAGTAAAAAAAAATATAAAATTATATGTAATTTTATTTAAAAACTAAAAATATGTATTTAAACAAGTCTACTAATCAACCACAGTTTCTATCTACCATAAAGGAGGAAGGGAGAAAGAAAAAGGACTTACTCTTTACAAATCATAAAGAAAAGAATCAACTATTTTCGTGTAAAATGAAAAAAAGACTCGCATGCATCACCGACCTGGTCCCAACTCCCAAGGGCCTTGCTCTTAATTTTTTTTTTTTTTTGATACGAGCCTTGCTCTTAATTATTTCCACCAAAGAGTTCCTTGGCCTTGGCCTGGCTCGTTCGTAAGGCAAAAGAAATTAATATAGGTCCCTAGAAAAGAAATTATTGTTCAGATCCGAAACAATAAGCAATTTATAGCCATAGTGGGTATCTACACGGAGAGTGCTACCAAACCAAGAGCTTTCCTGCGTAAAGGTTTTTCTCTCTGCACGGAGTTATCAAGAGGCTTTAGTGGGAAACCAACGGGCAAAATTTATGTTTGAGAGGATAGGTGATTTGATGTTTCTGCGCCTGTCTCTGTCTTGGGTGTCAGGCTAGTTTTAGTAGCCCTGAAATGTCTCAGGAGCCCTTTTTTACTGTGGTACCTTTCTTCATTATTTTAATAAAAGGACTACTTGCTCTTTATAAATCATAAAGAAAAGAATCAACCATTTTCGTGTAAAATGGAAAAAGACTGGCATGGACAGTGACATACTGAAATCACTGACCTTGCTCTTAATTAAACGCAAATAAATCCAAAATAAAACCCCTCACATGACACCAAAACATCACAGGCTGATCAAATTTTTTCTATTTTCACACCACACGGCCACACTTTCAGCTCAAACTTTATCTCTCTAAGGTCTTGGGATCTTGGTTTGGTGGGTTTGATATGGGTTAGAAAGAGAGAGGCTGAGTCGGTTTGATCTGGGTTAGAGAGAGATGTTGAGATCGGTTGCTGTCGCGGCATGGCTGGCGGCGACATGTGGGCAAATGGGGAGTGATTTAAGAACTGTGGTGGTCGGGTTCTGGGTTTCAAAGTGGTTTTGGCGATTGAAGAAGTGTGGGTTTTTATTGGGTTCGTTCAAAATACCGATCTGGTTTTTATTTTCCTGCTCAATCTGGGTTTTTTCTCTCATCTCACATTAGATGTTTTTGGGTTTTGAATTTTCTGGGTTTTGTTCTTGTCTGTTCTTCCTCAGTCTTTCTGTCTTTCTCTTTCTTTGACACTCTCTCTCCGAAAGCTCTTTGTGGGGGTGTCAATGGTGGATCTGAAGTCAACATTTCTGAAGGTATACTGGGTTCTGAAATTAGAGCTCCTTGAAGACTCTGCTTTTGAGTGGACAGATGATTCTCGTCAATGGGTCGAGCTGGTTCGTTTCCTTTCCATCTCATATGCCTATATTGTTTCTCATTTGCTTTCTCATCATTCAAGCTCTTCTTTTTGCTCTTTCATATTTGATAAAGTTTCTATTTTTTTCATGGGGTTGATTATTATTTTTACTTTATAGGAAGCTGTAAGTTCAGATGCCATTCCTTACATGTGTTTTGAATGGCTAGTACGAGAGATTCGGGTTAATTGATATTGTTAAAAGAGTCTTGGAAAACATTGAGATGGTAAATGGTAATATTCATGTACTAAGAATTAAGAATTGTAGATCTGATGTTAATTTTCTGGGTTTAAATTTTCTGGGTTTAAATTTTCCGGGTTTGTGTTCTTGCTCAAATGTTTAATGTGTTCATGTTTAATTTATCAATTTTATCTGGGTTTGTCAAGATTGTTGGCATGAATTCTAATGCGTTCATGTTTATTCTAATGTGGATCTGAAGTTTAATTTTGTGTTCTTATTTTCTGGGTTTGTGATTTTTGGTTTTTAATTTTGTGTTTTTTTTTTTTTGAGAAAAATTTTGTGTTCTTCTATTTGGGTTTGTGTACTTATTGTTTTTTTTCAAAATAAACTTAGATATTCATGTAATTTTTTGTATTTAATTCTGTTTTTTTTTTTTTAGTTAAAATTTGATAAATTAATTTTTAAAATTTAGATGCTGATTTGAAATTTTTTTAATGCCAAATAAAAGTTTTTATTATTATTTTAATGTCCACGTCAGCATTTAGTTTGCCAACTGTAAACTCTGTTTGTCACGTAAACAATTTCCGTTAGTGAGATGATGACGGTAGGGACTAAAATTGAACACGGTTTTTATTTTAAGGACTAAATGCGGTAAAATTAAAAAGTAGGGACCAAAGTGAAAATAAGATGAAAATGTAGGGTCGAAAATAGTATTTCTGCCTTGATTTAAATATTTGAAAGAGGGAGTCCTTTGAAGATATATAATATGTAACGCATTTGACATTAATTATGTAGCTAACACCATTAACATGACTTGTGAATTTTTCTTGTTATCAAACAGATACGAGTAGGACCTTCAAGTAATTGTACGTGTAAACATGAATATTTAGTTTAATTTTTAGTTCTGGAAGTAATTTAACCATTTATCAAGTGAGGCTAAAATGTGATATCCACCATAGGCCACATCATAATTGGGTTAAAAAAAAATTTCATTTAAATAATTTGCTCAAAAGTTCATCAGTTGATTTATATGCAACATAACAGCTGGATCAAAAGTGTTTTAGAATTCCACACAGATCTTTGCTTTAGCTATTTAGGCTTATTCTCATAGTTGAACCACGTACCTCAGCTTTTTAAATAAAACCTCTCTAGGTGTGCTTTCTTCAGTTTCAAGGCAATTCATTAACTCTTAGTTGCATTGTTTCTGTTGTCATCAAATTTGATTCCTGTAACTACAATTGAAGAGAAGGTGCAGATTTGAGTTGTTGTGGAGTTTTAATGAGGTGAAGATGAGTGAAAAGTACAAGAAAAAGTGAAAAGTACAAGAAAAAGTGAAAAGTAGAACCTTGATGACAGAGAAAAGAAAAAGTAGAAAGATTCTTTGCGGTTTCAATAAAACCATACCCAAAATAGCTTCATGTCCTTGTCTGTGTCTGAGCAATGAATTATTATTTTTTGGCCCCTGCCCCATCCTTTCGACCCAAGAACAAGAAGAAAATCCCTTGGTTTTAAAAAAAATCAGCTTTCCCAAAAATGACATCATTAACCTATGTACATACCAATATAAAATACATATCCGGTCTAAAAATATTACACACAAATCAAATTCCAACATTTTACCCATACCAGTTTTTCTCTCTGTCTTGTTCTCTGCCTCTCTCAGCTCTGCCTTTGCAATCTGCATCTCATTCTTCCTCTCCACTTGGTCACAACTCTTCCTTTGGTGGCTTGGCAGCGTGCCTTCACTTCTCCTCCGATCTTATCTATTGCTCACACCCACACGCTAGTTCAGTTGGCTGAGAAGGTATGGTCTCTCTGATATGAATTTATTTTACTCTCTTATGCATGTCACAACTCTCTGATCGGAGATGATTTCTCTCTGATTCTACACTAAGACTAAAATACATGAATCACTATCCCAATGTATTGACCAAAAATATTCTAAAATTCTAAACAAAGATGTGACAGGTTTTCACTCTTATTAAACGTTTAAGAGTGAAATACATGAATTTTTGCATGTTTTTGAGTTTTTATTGCATTTCAAATACATAGAAAGGCTTCCTATCAAAATAATAATAATAATAAGAGAGGGTTATAACTGTACAGTGTTCCTCTATTCCATTATTAAAAATGGTGGAAAACACTCCCATAAAATCGGACTTGCAATCATTGGTGGATTTCCGCATTGATCCTCCGTGTCTCCTTTGGTAGAAGCTGAAAAAATAGATAAACCAGAAGGCTACTTTGTGAGTGTTTTATTTTTATCTTTCTTTATTATTTTTATTCATATGTATTAATTTATTATTTTTCTTCTATCTAATATAAAGTTATAATTTTTTTTTTTCAAACGGTCAATTAATTCTTAAACTATGTCAATAAATCAATATTTGTTATTGAAAATGAAAATCTGGTTGCCTTTGTATTACTAGTTGGTAAGATAACTGGTAAGATGTTCCTTGAACTGGGGCAGATAATTGTTGAATACTACCAAAACAATCAATTTTAAGGGGATTTAATGCACCATGTTAAAATCTCATCTTTTTTGCATATTTGTATTTCATTTGATGGCATTGCTGGTTATCGTGATAGTGATTCGGAAGAAAGAATTAATTGTAATATTCGTCACCTTAGACGGATGGTAGCTTCTTTAATAATGAAATTATTTTCAAGAATGAGCCACTATTCTACTTTTGTGTCGATGCAAATAAACCTATTCTTTTCTTTGATTTATCTTAATCACTCTCAAATGTATTTTACATATCAATTTTTTCATCCAGTGTTCTTCAACTCAGAAGATCGTATTAAATTTATTGATGTGTTAAGAGAATATAGTCATCAAATTGATACGATCAATTTCTCCATCCAATGATTATATATTCTTAAAATATCAATAAATTTGATACGATTTTCTAAGTTAAAGAAAATTGGATGGAGAAATTGATATGTAGAATACATTTGAGAGTGATTAAAATAGACCGGAGAGAAGAACAGGCTTATTTGCATCGACACAAAAGCTGAGTAGTTGCTCATTCTTGGGAAGAATTTCATTATTAAAGAAGCTACCATCTGTCTAAGGTGACGGACATCACAATTAATTCCGACTTACAAATCACTGTCATTATAACTAGAAACTCCATCAAATGGAATCCAAATGTGCCAAAAAGGTGAGATTCTAACATGGCGCATTAAATTCCTTATAAATTAATTGTTTTAGTGATATCCAACAATTTTCCGTCCTAGTTCAAGGAACATCTTCCCAACTGTTAAGACGAAGCCAACCAGTTCTTCATTTTCAATAACAAATATTGATTCATCGACATAGTTTAAGAATTGGTCAAACATTTGAAAAAAAATAATTATAATTTTATATTAGATAGAAAAAAAATTTTAATACATACAAAAAAAATAATAAATAAAGATAAAAATAAAACACTCACAAAGTAGCTTTCTGGTTCATCTATTTCTTCAACTTCTACCAAAAGAGACACGGGAGGATCCATGCAAGTTATATTTGATTCTTCAACTCAATATGCCCCTATAAAGTTTCTAACTCGCAGAGAAGGTTAATTCAGCTAATTTAAAGGAAATATACAGTGATATATTTTCTCGAACACAAAAAACTGATGGGACTCAAAATCGTTTCCACACAGTGGTAGGCAGCTTCCACACAGTGGTAGGCAGCCTCCCACTATATAACAAATGTCCACCAATATTTTCTTAAGAAACATGTATGTTAATCTTTTTGCTTTGTTCTCACTTTCTTTCTTTATTTTTTTAATTTTTAGTTTTATCCATTATTATATATGTTTGTCACTACTTAAATTTGATTTTTTGAATAATGGAATGGCATGCATGAAGTTGGGGATCGTCAAATAAACGAATGGTTTCCTGGCATATGTGCCAAAGTTCTTGATGCCTTAATAAGAACTTACCATGAAACTTGGGTTGAACCGTTGAAGTTGAAGATAAAGATCATTATTTTACAAAGTATTTAATTGGTGTGCCCTTTGGATTTTTGCACCAATTGCACTAATGAGGTTAGAACTTTAAACTTTGATTTTCGATATTAGTAATGAAATTTTTTTATTACTTTGTATCTTTATCTCCGAAGTGTAAGTTTGTGATTCCTCTAATTATTCATCAATACAAATTGTGTTAGCCTTTTGATAATTGAAATTATGATAATTTATAATTTTGTAGGTCATAACAGGTTCAAGAAAAAAGAACGAGCTCCTCTCCAGAAAGAACAAGTTCTTCTTTTTTTATTTCCTCTTTATTTATTTTTAATCGCTCTGTTGAGTGATTTACTTGTTTAGGCTACCTTGTTGGGAAGAAAAAAGAAAAAGAAAAAGAAAATAATTTTGAAGGAGTTAGCTAAAATTAAAATATGCTAGTTGTGGTTCTATTATTAATTTAAATTATTATAAATTGTTAATTTCACTAAATTAGCCTTATAAACTAGTGTTTCAACTTTTAATTACAAAAGGCAAAACTAATGAAATTTATTTTTTTATGCTTTTGATATGATATCAATAACATAGTTTGTAAGGTTTTTTTAAAGGTAAAACTGGTGGTAGCTTTACCGTTTTTTAGCTAGTTAAATACAAATGAGCACGTCAAGTGTGGATTTTAATTGATGAGTTTTGAGTACTCTTGCATTATCAGTACTGTGCCACAGTGCCGGGCACACTGATGATATTGTATTTGTATATTTGATTATGTTCGTGCAATCGTAAGGATTTGTTGCTAAGCTAGCCTTTACCACATTCATTACTATTGATATCTCTTTGTACAGTGCACCCACGCTTATCTAGAAAATCTTTTCCATTACCCACTGACCAATTACATGTTTATTCCTAAGACTTCACCTACTAGTTTGTTCATTAGATCAATTAAGTACTCCAAAATTAACAGTGTCCCTTGTAAAGCTGGGATGTTGGATTTGTAATATACATTAATGGTTTCATTAGATCCAATTTTCTATGCATGTATAAGGTTTTTTTTTTTTTTTTTGGGGGCTAAATCTATGCATGTATAAGTTGAAAATTGGCTTTGATTTCCTAGAAATTGTAAATTGTACTATGGCTATGGCTCATTTGGGATATGAGTTTGGAAATAACAACATTATATTTAAAACAAAGTTTGGCTATAAACTTAAATATAACCTAAGGTTACAATTCTTTTTAATATTTTTTTTATTAGATCTGAATTTTGATAAATTCATAATTAGATTACATGTTCTTTCTATATCATCTATGCTTGCAGGATCAAAGATCAATAATTATGTTATCAATTAAATATTTAAATATGAAAATTTTTAGTTTAAAATTATATATAAAAAATAAGTTTATAGATTGAATATTAAATAACATCCGATTTACACGAAATTTGACACATGTAAAAATATGAAGACATGCAATTAATCTAATAATCAGATTTTCAAAATATGTATTCATGTTAATTTTTTTAGTAGGCATGATAGCTTTAGACTATAATAAAGTTTGTAGCCAAATTTTCTCCTTATATTTATGTGTTCTCTTTATAACCTTGCTCAGAACAATTTGAAGTTCTCATAGTTTTTTCCTAAATTTCTCTAGTAGGTTAGTTTATTAATCATTTTTTTGTTTAATGTATTTATTTCTATATTTAAATTTAAAAGCCTCTAGTATACATTTTTATCTTTATTTTCAAGAAATTATTTGTTTTATTGTGAACAATTTTATCTAATTATTGGTTCTTTCCTTTTCATTACAAGTCCTTTATGCAAATTGACAGTCAGGAAGGATATTAAAATTAGACTTGTATTGTAGTGGTTTTTAGTTTGGTTTCTTCTATTAATATGTTATTTAGGAGACTTGGAACTTTCTTTTTTTGGTAATCTGGAAATTGCATTAACAGAAACTAAAGGCAAACAGCCCTATTACAAAACACACTC
Source organism: Notholithocarpus densiflorus (assembly GCA_030021035.2). NCBI lineage: Eukaryota > Viridiplantae > Streptophyta > Magnoliopsida > Fagales > Fagaceae > Notholithocarpus > Notholithocarpus densiflorus. The sequence goes on from JARYZH020000039.1 coordinate 3,351,468, forward strand.
TCCTTATCTGCGCTAATAAAATCTAGCAGGTCCACAGGTGGATCCTGATACACACAAAAACAACATTCTTGGAGCGCCCCTTTCCTAGCTAAGAAATCAGCACAATAATTAGCCTCACGATAGCAATGCCCAAATCAGACTTGGCGAAGATGGGATATCAGCTGTCTACAGTCATCAACATTAGGCAAAACAATCCGGTTAGAATAAGAAGGATTGCTAATAACATCCACAACAGCTTTTGCATCTATTTGAATATCAACAGCTTGAAGATGCATGTTATGACAGAAATTAAGACCATCTCGGAGAGCCCAAAGCTCAGCTACAAAGCTTGTGGTGACTCCGATGCATCTAGAGAAACCTCCAAGCCAATCTCCACGCTCATTCTGAATGATGCCACCGCAACCAGCTCTACCTGGATTTCCTAAGGCTGATCCGTCTATATTTAAGCGAACCCAACCAGGTGAAGTCTTCTCCCATCTTATCCAAATCATCCTTCTACTACCCGAAATTTTAGGATCCAACACACAATGCAAAAACTCAAGCGCCTGGAACACAGCTTCACTGTGGACACCAGGCCGAAAGTTTTGGCCTCTGAACACCACATTATTCCTTTCTTTCCACAACAACCAAATGACAAAAGGGAAGAGAATTCTCCATGGTGGCTGATTGGGCACTTACACCCATTAAATTTGCAATTCTTCTCAAGCCAAATGGGGAGGCTATCCTCAAAGAAGCTGCTGTTTGGCTGAACACCCAGGCTGGTCCAAGTTGTTTTGGCCATCTCACAGTCCCTAAGTCTATGAATAATAGTCTCAACTTCCCTAAGACAGATGGGGCACCTATCCAACTCACTATTTGAATTCTAGGATATATGTCATTCCTATGGTATCTATGTTTTGTAATGATACGTTAACGTTAGAATGGATTTCTAATTTGGTATTGATATGTTATTACTTTTATTAGTATCCATGTTTCATCTTGATACATGAAAAAGGGAGTTCAATTTTGCATTGCACGATATTCATATAGCAGGACTATCGATTGTGCTTTTCAAAACTTTGTCCTTTTTTTTTTTCTTTGGTATTTAGGTCTTATCTATGTTTCCACGTAGTAGCTGCTAGTAGCCACCCACCAGTTAAAATTAATTATTATTATTTTTTTGCATAATATATAATTTTAGTCAATCACATTATGTTTTAACATTTTTTTTAATATCAAATTTTTCTCAATTACTTTATGGACAAAGGAGAATTCCATATAAGCTACTTTTTTCCATTTTCCAATTTTTCTTCTCAATCAAATAAATGAGAATTTCATCATTTGTGGTGGAAAACAAAAGCTCTTTTATCCCCCAACTTTTCCACAATTCCAACCAAATGAAGCATTTGTATTTGTTTATATATTTATAACTCCTTTTAAAGCATGGAAAACGAGTCAATCAGTTTTAGTTTCACTGGGTTCAAATTGTATTTCTTGTTGGTTTTAATTTTGGAGATCTGGATTTTTATGGAATATGGAGGCCATGAGAGAGAGTAAGAGAGAGAGAGTTTTTTTTTTTTTTTTTTTAATATGACTTTATAGTATTAATACAATTTTGAAATAAAAAAGCTTTTTGCAAAGATGGATAATTTTATCCATCTTTGCAAAAAGAGAGTTCTACTGACTTCAGAGAAAAGAGGGTATTTATATGTGACTAAAATTTGTCGATTTAGCCTAAAATGACAATGTTTTATCACTATTTTCTTAAAACCTAGTGAAACGATGCCATTTTGCCTTGCATTTAATTTTTTTTAAATCATAATATATATTAGGCTACGGTATGCAAATTGGTTTCAAATTCAATCTTCGATCACTTCACTGCACTGGCATTAGTGCACCCCAACTATGGTTCAGTTGCTGCGGCTTCGGTCGATTGCTTCTCACCTTTCCATAAAGTAGTTTTTTTAGGTGCTAAAGGAATTTTTTAGCACTTTTAATGTGAATGCTCTTAGAACTTGATTAACTCTCTTTCTTGTGAGTGTTTTGTTTCTCAATTAAAAAAAAATTGGAGTACCTATATATTGCTCTGTCTTCCTCTCTTTTTATTCTTTGCCTTTCCGTTTATTCTCCAAACATTTCATATCTCCTCACCTCCTTCAATTAATGGAAAAATTAACTCTCTCTCTCTCTCTCTCTCTGAGGAAAAAAAATCACGCCAAGCTTCTTCCTTTCTATTAAACTAGGCACAAAGGGTTAAAATTGCTTGAATGGTTTGAATGTCCCCCATCTTAGCCCTACAAAAAATAATACTATCGTTTTTAAAGAAAAGATGTGAAATCTGTGGACCATTTTTTGCAGAAGGAAAAACCTTTTAAATCACCACAGTTGATAGCTTTTTGAAGTAGTCCATTAAGTCCCTTAGAACATATCAAAAATAAATAAGGGGCAAAGGATCCCCTTGCCTGATTCCTCTAGTAGGTTGAATAAATTCCTATGGTTCGCCATTGACAAGTACAGAATATGATACTATGCTGATGCATTCCATGATCAAACCTATCTACCTTTCATGAAAACCCATTGTAAACACCTCATTTTATACCCGGTTAATAAACTTTAGACCTCGGTCCCAATAATGAGCTTTACATGTCTACAAAAGGTAATTGAAGTTATTTTGATAGTTTGGAAGTAATTACAACTCAAAAGTGCTCAAGTCACTTTAAAAACGATGTTGAAAATGACATTTTCTCACTGTTTTACCCATAACTTTTGATCCACCAAGCCTTTTTTAGTAAGGTTTGTTTCTTTAGAAAGTAGACATCCTAGGCTTTAATTTGAATACAAAATTTGCCTAATTTGGTCTTAAATTAAGTACGTTATGACTGTTTGAATTTGGGTCAAGCAGTCGAAATTAGAGTTTTTGGAGAGCATGTGTATGCATGAATCATGCTTGCATACGCAATGGCGGCTCTACATGCAAGCTAGGGTGGTCATAGGACCACCCTGACTTGCAGAAAAATGTATATATACACTTGCCAAAAAACTATTATATGCTAAACTAACGTATTGTGACTACCCTGACTTGAGAATTACAAAAATTTGAGTTCAACAAAAATAAGAGTAGTGCTATTACATTCACAACATTTTCACAATAATTTTACAATAAATCTAATGTAGTAAGTTGTTATTAATTCTAATTTGGGCCAAATACTAATATTATTTTTTTACTCACCAATAACAGCTTTTTGCATAAGATTTATTGTAAAAATGTTGTGGACATAGCATTACTCTAAAATTAATTTTTCCGCCAAACATAATTCTTAATCCCTGTTTTTTTTTAAAGCTTAAATAACAACAATAAATATTAGCTCAAATAACAACAAACATAAACCAAACAAAATCAAGATAAGACCAAACAACAAGTGAAAAAATTATTCAACAAAAAGCCTATTATAAAACAAAATAATAAAATTTGTAGCTCGTTCAACCTATTCAATAAAAATAATTTCTAATTTCATTTTTATTTAAAAAATCGTACCAATAAAAATATTGTGGTAATTTAAATTTCTTAGTGTCCACCCTAAAAAAAATTCTTAAAACCGTCACTGTGCGTACACATGCCTCGATCATACGTGCACATGCCTTTTTCTGGATTCTAGAACATCAATCTTAGGGGCCCAAAACATCATTCTTTGATGTGAGTCGGCCCCTAGACCCTTGAGAACATCCAAAGACGTCTAAAAGGCCCCGAAAATCCTAGTTTAAACATATAAATACAACCTTATGTCTCCAAACTCAAACCCTGGCTAGAGAGAGTTGATTTTTTACCTGTACTCATCCAAGAACACTCTCATCTCTAGATCTTCTGCACTCACAGCCACTAAGCACGTTTTTGGCTCTTCAAAACCTCTTTCATTAGGGCGGAAACTATTTATCTCATTCCAAGAAACGTTTTTCAAAGATTCTTTCTGAAGTTTTCAAGAACATCTTTTAATTTTTGAGTTGTGATTACTAATGGACTATTAATATATTTGATTTTCTTGATTATCATTCAATCTTGTTGTATAGGCACTGAGGGGCCGGTTAAAATATCCACCAAGTTGTATTCCAAAGCAAGGTGTGTCTCTCTTCATGGCTTTTTCTTGATTTAAATCTTTTATAACTTGTGTTCTTGTTGTTCTTAATTGATTTATATGTTATACATGCTTAGAAATATGATTTGTTTTGTTTGGTTTAAGTTTGTTGCATCTCACCATATTTTGATTGCAGAGTTGAATGATTGGATATATTGATGAACATGTTTTAATGTGTTAAGTGTTGCTGTTGTTTGTTATTAGATCCAATACATGTTTAAGAATAGATTTTCATTTTGTTTATCTTTGATATCTTTGTTGCTAGTTTAGGTTGTTTAGTTGTGTATTAGAAGTATGCTAGGGTTTGTTAAATTGCTATTTTGTTTGTTGCTTTAAAACTGTGTTTCTGGGCGTGTATGTGTGCGCATGTTTTATGTATGTGTATGCATACTCATGACCAAAAACCCAGATTTAGGGTTCTTGCAATTTTGTTTGTTTTGTTTAGTTTTAATCCTCTGCTTAGGTCTTGTTGTGTAGCTTTCACATGTTTAGGTCTAGGGTTAGTAGAATAACATGTTTCACATGCTTGGATTGATAAATTAACAATTAGGGTTTATGTTTTGATTAACCACATGAACATTCATGAGAACTTGAACATGCATTGATGCATAGGTGCTAAGGTGTTATGGTGCAACGAGGTAAGTGAGGTAAGTCATGCATAATTACATGAACATGCATTTGATTTGGTTGATGAACATGATGAACTTTCTTGATTAATGAACATGATGAATATGCTTGATTAATTCCCTTGATTGGTAATATTGTTTTATGATGTGCTTGCTGCCCTTGGATATATATTACTAGATAAATGATAGGGTTTTATGCTATGGATGAGTGTGGGACATATGCCATGTTTGGATGTTAGATGCATGTTAGTGTGTGTGAGTTTAGAATAACATGTTAGATGACCCTTTGATGGGATTAGGATTTGGAATATAATGAGTGGAGGCCGACAGATGGGGCGGGTAAGGTTGGGTGCCTAACACCTTCCCATCCCCATACCTAAACTCCGGGCACATGCTCTTGTAAAGATCAATCATTCCACAAGGACGCTATATTTATGGTTCTTAGATCTAATTTAGATGGCAACTCTATTTACACCCTCCGCCATGATCCACCATAGGCTAAGGCGTACTTCCCATAGATTTGGGGAAACACAAAATACACAATTGCAGGCGTTTGTGCCCACACCCATTCTCACCATTAACTTTTCAAGAACAGCTCATTTTACTCTGTCATATGCCTTGCTTATATCTAGCTTCATGGTAATGTATCCTTGCTTCTTAGTCTTTTTATTCTGCATATTATGTAAAGCAAGGGCAGCTCTAGGATTTTTGTCCAGGGGGGTCAATAAGAAACATAAATTGTATAAAATCTAAAAGAAAAAAGACTTGAATATATCAATATCACAAAAAAAAAATTTTTTACAATTGTCTTCTACGAGGTTTCATATTTTGAAACCGTTGCATGATAGATTCATTATCAATCCTATAAGCTATATCTATATCAATGTACACCGTCAAACAATTATTCAGATCCTCCATTCGATTGCGCAGTTCATTCTTGATATATTTCATTGCTGAAAAACTTCTTTCCATTGTTGCAATCGCAACATGAATGATCAAAACTAACTTCACAAGCAAATATACTAATGGATATATAACATCCTTATTTGTCTCCACCATCTTTCTAGCAAGGTCCCCAATTCCTTTAAGCTCTAAAAATTCGTCATTGGAGCGCATATCAACAATGTAAGTCTGAAGCTGATTATCAAGTTCCAATACATCTGTCTCAAAAAAATCAGATGGATAGAACTTTGCAAGACGGGTCATATTTTTTTATATTGAAAGCCAGAAACAAATCACTTGGATCCAAGCAAGCCTTACAAAGTAGCAACTCAGTAGTCGCCTCTAAAAAACGATTGTTAAGCTCTTGAAGTTGCAAATCTATGACTTCAAAGAATAAATCAACACGATAATGATGTAAATTTGTAATTTGTGAGGCATTGCGTCGTGGCTCAATGATATAAAGCCTTCATTATCATAGGCTACATTAAAAAAAGAAAATCCTATTAAAAAAAAATCAGTTAATAAATATTAGAATTTTTTAAATAAAAAAATGGGCAATCTAACTAAATTACTTTCTAGCATAGTCTTACATGTTTAATATTTTTATAGTTATTTAAAAAAAAAAATTATTGCGAGTATTATTTATTAATTAATTTAGCCACTTTATCATATATAGAATCACTTTATTATTAAGCCTGCCTGCATGATACAACTAGTAATTCGCATATTTCTTTTTGGTAAAGTTTCTAACGGTTGAATAAGAGATTCCTTAACTAGTGTCTCAAATAATGTGATACATATATATATATATATATATATATATATCTTTGACGGCTGATGAGCAGCCACTGCCAATGATACAAAGGCTTCATTATCAGAATGGGAAATCAGACGACGTTTGCTAGGTAACTCACTCAAATCTTCCACGACAGTATTGGGACGTTTTACTGATGCGGGCTTCTCCAGATTAGAAATTGCCCTTCTGACCAGAACGTTTCAGTCTTTTCCATGTACTAGTCTGGAGTGGAAATAGTATACAGTAGAGATAGCAGAATTTGTTATATCTCCACTCCACGTACAGGAGCGTGGACCAGAGTTGGAGAGGAGGGGTGGGGGGTGGCACGTGACTTTGAGTGGGATGGATATACATATACTTAAAAAGGATTACTAGCTGGATTATATGATGATCAAGGATAGGCAAATCAGGTTCAGAGTTTGAATTAAGTCCACTCATATATATAATTTCTCCATTACCAACCCGATCGAGATTCATTCCTTTCCTTCCCTTTCCTGCTGCTGAGAGTTTAAAAGGCTAGTTTCAAGAAAAATTCAAATAAGAAAAAATTGTTACTAAAATAAAACATCCAAGGAGAAAAGATTGCGTTTCTGATTCACAACCAGAAAGTCTAAGGACGATTCATTGATTATCTGGCCACCGTTCGTGGAGGAGCGAGATCCATTTTCGTTGTCGAAAGGCCAGCTTGGACTCCAGAAGATTTGCACGCCTCTCCTCCCGGTGACTTGCGTCTCCGCCCTTTGCAGACCGCTTTGGTAAGCAAAAGGCAATTTGATTTTTTCAATTTTCCTTTTTGATTTTATCATCTTAGTCTTACATTGTTCAATCCAATTTTTCTATATTATATAAACATGTCTGGGGTTGATCAAAACCCAATTGAATATGATTAAGAGAATCACGGTTTTTTTTTTAATTTAATTTCACAAATACCCACTAGCACGAAATAAATGAGCATTCTCGTTAGATTTCATCTTGAGCACGTATTAAATGAAACAAAAGGCTTCAATATGCTAAAAGATAGGCCAACCCCATCACCTGTTCGACAAAATGTCTTAGTGAAATTATAATCTTCTTGGTTTAATTTTGTGTGTTTGTTTTGTGAAAGTCCTTCATTTTTTATTGGATAATTTATTGTTTCTTTTCATGCCAACCCAGAATAAGATTTGTTTTGCTGATAGTTTAATGGGTTTTTGTTGATTATGCCAACTTGGTTTAAATGAAGTTAGATGGCATCAGTTTCTTTTATTTGTTAGTATGTGTTTGATTATTTTAGGATACAAACAAGTTTAGGAAGGAAGCCAACTTTAATTTTGTAAATTTTTGCTTTCTAAAGTACAAATAGTGATTTATCATGTTAAATTTATAGTTTATTTGATTATTTATCATGTTTATTTGGTAGTTTGTTTCTATGTTTCTAATTTGTGGTTTGATTCAAATTTTTGGATTAATCTTCTTAAATTTAATTATAATCTTGAAATTAAATTTAATTACTTGGGCCATTTTAATTACTTATTCATGTGAAGAGGTAAACAGACTGATTTCACTGTCAGAGTACTTTCTTCAATGTGAAGAGTTTCTTCATAATGCAAAAGCAATAGCAAATAACATGTGGACTTTGTATTAGGGACTCTATAAGGTTAAGTGGGACTTGCAAAGACTTTTGGCCTCTTTTTTTTTTTGAGCAAAGACTTTCGGCCTCATTTAATATGCTTGTATTGTGAGCTTTAGATGCTATTAGTTTAGAAATAAATGTAAGAGCTCACTTTGAACCTCAAGCGGTATCTTAGATATGAAACTCCAAAGGCACACAAATGGTTAGGGATAGCAGCATTCACTTATATTTGCCTCTTAATTTAAATCTCATCTTTCATAATTGCTAATTAGCATGTTACATTTTCATATTAAAAAAATAATCATTTTATTTTAAAAAATAAAAAATCACCTTCAATTAAAATATAAAAATAACACAAGCATTTGTTAGATTTCATTTTCAATAATTTTCAGGTGCATAGCAGGTGTTAGCGACTAGTATCTCTAACACTGGTATCCCTTGTGAAATGTATCCCTTTCTTCCATAGTTTTAGGCTTTTAGCCTCTGTCTGTGTCTATGTGTCTCTTACGCACACACTGCTGTGTGAGCACTCATCACTATCGAGCTCCTTCGCAACCCGTTTACAGTTCCAATCAAGCCATGGTAAGTCTGTTTCTCTTCATTCTTACTGGATTTCCATTTTTTTTTTTCCTTTGGTTATAATTTCCTCACATAGAGAGCCAACCCTTTAGCCTTTTCAGCGAGACCCAGATCTTTGATTTGCTGGGTTTTCCTTATTTTCCTTGAATTTCATTCCAGTTGGGTCATTTAAGTTTTGTGGTTTCAATTAAAATTTTATTCAGAATAATTATAAGCTCTGTTTGCTGATAATTTACTAGGAAAAGATAAGAAACTTGTCATTGCTGCTTAAAATTTAATTTGCTTCATTTTCATTTATCTTCTTTATGTGACCTATTGATATGTCTTAGTGATTTGGTGAGATGCACTGGGTTAGCTAATGTGGTGTTATATGTTTCAGCTGAACATTTAAGTCCTTGAAATTTAAAGTGATCACTTTTACTCCTTAGATGACGTGACCAAACTAAAAAATGAGATGTCATCACTCCATAGGGATTAAAGGTGATCACTTTAAGTGTGTTTTTGGGACTAAAATCGATGACTTTAAGATTTTCAGGGACTAAAAGCAGTCACTTTAAACTTTTGAGACTAATATTGCTCATAGACTAAACTTTAGGGTCCAATAGTGTATTTTGACGTATTTTTTTATTGGACAAATTCGTGATACAAGTTTTTTTCTTTAGCTGTGTTCCCCAATCATTTTCAAAATTTTCAGTTGGGAAACCAGAAGAGTTAGCTGTATTTCGGTTGGGGAATTCTAAAAGATGAATTTAGGACGAAGGTGTCATTCAATGGATAAGTATATTGTCTTTCCTTGTAACAGTAATTATTTGTTGCGACTCCTTACAAATGTATAAAAATCTTGAAATTTTATTCCCATTGCATCATAATTGAAATCTCTATCCTGTGAAGTTCGCCTACGTCTACATTGCCACTTTATTAATGCTAGGTGGTGTTTTAATTATGTCGACCGCGAGTTTTTCTTTTTTGTTTTTTGATAAGTAAATTATGCTGACCATTTGTGATTTGTAATAAATTTCTTTCACATATTTCAAATTGCAGGATTCATTCCTTAGACCAGAACAGAAGAAGCTAGAGCCACCACTAACAACCAAGTAAAAGAAAGGTGTTGAACAGTTGGCATTCAAAGTGATTTGAGGCTGTACCAAGGTCTGTTTTGGTGAGTATGTTTGTTAAGAAAGCTAAACTCTTGGTTGCAGTTTTTTTATATGCATTTTTTCAAGTAATGAAATGGGCCTAACATAAGTGTGAATTTTTTTTTAAATTTTTTTTATTTTGGATAAGTAGCATAATGGAGGCTGTGGATTGGGAAAATTCTTCGGGAGTATCAAGTGATACTGAGGAATATTTGCAAGATACAAAATATGAGGATGATGAGGAACTCCATTTTACATCTGGGTTTATATCCAAGTTGCAGTTTAGGTATAAAATTTTTCATAAAATTGACTCTTTATGATATTATAAATATTCCACCCCGCCCCACCCCTCTCCCCACGGCGGTATAACTTTGGGTTATGGCTACAATTTTCAGGAAAGATAAATCCAGGGCTCATTGGATTAACGAAATGAGAATGGCTGAGGTTGTAGAAAACAAGGGTAAACTGTGGAGGACGATGGGAGTAGTTCGTAGCGGCAAGATTTATTACTCAATTGAGGAAACTTTGTATGTGAAATGACATTTTTTTTTTATGATTTTTTTTATCTCTTATTGTTTCTTGGTTTTTCTTTCAAAGGAATTAAGGAATAAGTTAATTATTTGTTTTTGGTGATATTATGAAACCCAGAATTTACAAATCTAGAGCTAAATATATCTTGCTGTTCTTTATTCATAGTGTCTTTTATTGTCACTTATTTATCTTGTTATCTTTATTTGAGGGACACTTAATTTTCTGAAGAACCCTTTGCTAATTAAACATTCTATATTGTAAAGCAGAGCTGGACTTATATGGTTGTCCCCAAAAAATATGACTTTTGAAATTTTTTTGAGCAAATTAGTTTGAAATTTCATATTGTGGCTTTGGTAAGAGATTATGGATTACCCTGTATAAAAGTTGAAGGACAAAGAGGTATCAGAGAGATACTTCAAACAATGCTTTTCAATAACTGAAATTTCAACCTTATTCATAGTTTTAAGCGACACTTGCAAATTTATACATAGTGTTGTAAGTGAAAGGTAGTATTAGGTAAGTAACTGATAAAAGCAATTATTTTTTTTATAAATATATTTCTTTTTAAGTTTTTGAAAAGAAGTAACTATGTATTTGTGTCCTTTTTCATTATATGTTGAGATGGAATCATTGGTGAAGTGTAACTTCTTATTTTTGTAGGTTTTTGATGGAAATAGGCGCATTGCTTCTCTTGGATGACAATGGTACAAGTCTTTCATTAAATGATATATATGCAAAGGTTAGTGGAGGCTCTTGGGAGCTATTTGAGGTTTATAGGCACTTGAAATCTCTTGGTTACATTGTTGGGCGGCATGGCATTGCTTGGTCTATTAAGGGTGCTAAGAGTAACTGCCAATCTGTTTCTCTTCAATGCTCTCCACAAAGCAGTGAAGTGGTAAACTTAGAATCAGAAGATGAGAGTTCCATTGTTGGATCATTTAATAATATGCATATTAATGAAGCAAGGCCAGTTTTTGATGTCTATCTCCCAGATAGCAAGTTTAGAAAATCTTCTCCAGGCGATCCAAGTTTTTGTTTTTCAATTCGTATGAAGATAATATCTATTAACGTCTAAAGAGGGTGAAATGGAAAAGGCTCCAACAGTTCTCCCAGAAAATTTCTGTATCTTCATTTACAATCATATTTTAATGATTTAATTACTCCCTTCTTGGTTATCAACCACTTTAATTTCTATTACTTGGTTTAAAATCATGTTTAAATTTTAAGTGGAACTTGGCATTCTGCAAAGATAGACTTATAATCTCTGAAAAGTGTTAAGTAATAATCCCCAAAGTAAAAGTAATTTTTGCTTGAAGAAGATCAGTAAAATTTGGTATTATATTTCATTAATCCATCAAAACTTGTTCTCTTCAGTTGCTTTGAAAGAGATCTATGACTTATTTATTGATATGCATATCTGGTCAAAAAGTTTTTGAATCTTTTATGCTTGCCTTCTCTTGCAGGGGTGATCTACCATCCATAGCAGATATTGAAGTCCTTGAGAGGAAATGCGGGGCCATTCCTTTGCGGTTTTGTCATGTAGAGTATGGGCGAGTCAGTTTCTTTTCCTTTAATGAAGAGGAGCTTCCTATCCTACCCTGACTCTTTGGAGTGGTAACAGTTCTGTACTCCATGTTTAAATGCTACTTTGCAAAGATATGAAGAGCTTTATGTACATACTAGGAGTCACAAATATTATAAGCAAGATGTGTAGATCAACATTTGTTTTTATAGAAATTGATTTTGCAAAAAATTGTGCAATTTTTGGGCACAGTTTATCTATGTACAGGCTGGGTTTCAATTTTATATACATAACTATAACGTTTGCTAATAATGGGTGAAGTTTCTTGTTTTTATGTTGTTTGATCTCTGTTAGGGAATTATATAGAAGTGCAAGACAGTTTAAGCCACCAAGGAAACTTTATCAAACACCTTGCAAAATCTTTTTTATTTTTTTGAATTTTATTAAGAGATTTGCTTTCAATAATGGTTTATTATAGTTGGTATTAGATAGTTATTGACTATAGATTTTGACTTTGAAGTATCAAGTCGTTGATACCTAGTTATTAAACAATGCTCTTATAATTGGTTTTACATATTGCAACTCGGTAAATTATCAGATAGTTATTAAACAATGCTCTTTTAGTCAATAAATCTCACTTTAAGGAACACTACCTTATTATAGTCGGTATTAGAGTTTATTCTCAGATATATTATTCGGTCAATTAGCTTTTAAAATTTATTTTCTTCTGAGATTTACGATTTTATGGCAGCTGTACTATTAAGCCCTAATTGTTCTCTTCATTAAGAAAATATAACTCTGGGTTGATTCAGATTTGACAAGATCCGTGCACTTAGCAGGCTTAGAGCATTTCCTTTAATCTCTGAAACAGCTTAGAGACTAGCTGTAAAATGTTTTTTAATAGACTTCATTGTTGAAAAACATTAAAGTTTCTTTCTTTTTTTAGGTGCAATTGTTATAGATAGTTGTAACTTGCACCTATTTTAGCATGGTCACTACAGAGTATCCAGGCAAGTAATGTTTGAGTCATTTGCTTAATTATAGACTATTTGTACTTCTACTCTTCCAACTGAATATCACCATTTCTTCAATGAAAAACCTGTCCAATCATATGAGCAATGACCTGATACCTTATCCGTTTTCCTCAACTCACCCCTTCAAATGTCATCAATATATACTCATGGCTTTTCCAATTGTTGATGAGGTCATACTTCTTCCATACAAGCTTGTTTACTTAACAACTAGGCAAACTTTGAGCAATTCAGACACCAGTAGAGCATTCCTAGGAGTCTAACTGCATTGACCATTACTACAACTGGCATTATTTCTCTCCTACAACGCACTGCCAATTATTCCCACTCCTTACACTTTATTCTCAAATTGTTATATTTAAGCTCTCCTGGCTTTTCCAATAATATCTTCGTCTCCTAATACCTAGAGGAAGTGAGGAACTCTGTTTCCTTTTTGTTCTAATCCAGTTGCAACTTCTTTAATCTGTTGATCTACAAATTTGTGGTTCCAAAGATGATATATGAAACAGAGTGAAGTGACCCAAAATTCTCAGAGATTATGGATAGACAAAAAAGGAATAAATCTAAGAATCAATATCTAGGGTTGCTTGGAGTTAGTATCAAGCATGAAAACATACCTAAAACTTGGGAGTCAGTTTCTAGGATTGCTTGAAATCAACACTAATCTATTGGGGGAAAATTTCAAAAAAAATTTATTACTCAAGCAAAACGAAACATTAATAAATCCTGGGGCTTTAAACAGGGTTCTCAAGTTACATAAAGAAAGGACAGAAAATAACTGCATAATAAAAATAAAAAACTTCATAATCAAGTGACTATAGAAAATAAATCATAGTCAATGAAAATAGAAACAACTAAAATTTTAGCCTAGAAAGTCTCGATGTTCATTAGCACCAATCAAAATTAATTACAATTAATTAGGTCGAACTTTTGTGTTGTTTTGTCTAATCTCTTCAAGCTTTCATCTTGGCCATTTGATCTTGCTTGATTGCAAATATTTGTTAGGTGTTTGGTCCTGATTACCCCTGCTTATTTCAATGATCCATTCTTTCTATTTCAAGGTCAAAATTTTCTAAAAAAATGAAGTTTGAAGGTCAAACTAGGTTGTCTTTTTTCTTTTTTGGTAGAATAACTAGGTCTTCTTCAATTGTATTTGGTGTAGAGATTTAGCTTTAAATTTTATGAATTATATTGAATTATGAATTTCATGTTCTAGAGGGTGAGGGTGACTGAATCATCCTTAAGAAGAAGATTAAATCCCCTTTGGTATTTCAGCTTTTATATCGAAAAGGTTTCCTCAGCCTTTTGTTCATTGAAATAGTAAGCAAAGATGGAGATTCTTTTGAAATTAGCTATATAAGTAACTTACGCTGATGATCATGAATAATAATCATTTTTTTGGCTGCAGGGGATATTGCATATAAGAATTCAATGATGAGTTGGCAAAAAATGCAAAAAGGCTTCAAACAGCGGTTGCAGATGTGTGGTGTGGCACTATCGTTGGGACAAGAGAGGGTCATGGAATTAGATAATTTAGGTGGTGTCAAGAAGGCTCAAGCCATGTACATGAAGCTTGATGTGGTGATTGTCGATGGCCGAGCAAATGAGGAAATGATGCAGTAGAATCGTTATGGCTTCTTGAGAAAGCCCTTGCGTCAGAGAGGGTACCATGATCAAAATATTGGAAATAGTTTTTGGTCCACGTTATGGTTGGGATGGTAGTGTTTATGTGGTTAGCCACTGATGAAACCTAGTAAGTGCCCGTTTGTTTACGCTTTTTCAACTCAAAATGCGCTTTTTAAAAAAAGCCAGCCCAAAAATTGCGTTTGGTGGAGCATAAAACGCAACTTTTTGGAAAAAGTTGCGTTTTATACTTGTGAAGAAATGCGCATATCCGGAAAGCAGCAAATCAGTCCATAATTGAAAACGTGAATTGCGCGTTTTGATATATCCGTTGGGCTCACAGGCAATTACCAAATTACCCTCTATTAAACAACAAATCTAAAATCAAAACAACAACACCAGCAGATCAAGAACAGAAAAAAAAAAAAAAAAAAAAAAAAAAATTAGAACAACAATAAAAGATCAAGAAAAAAAAAAATAGAAGCCGATCTGACAAATCTAAAATCAGAAACAACAACTAATCAAGAACAAGGAAAAAAAATAGAAAAAGAAGAAGGAGATCGGGGTCGAACATTGGCCGGCGGCTGCTCAACTGTTCGAGCGCAATACAATGGTGGTTGGTTCCGATCATCCAATCTTCCCGATCCAAGCACTTAAGGGTACGTTCTGGAGTTGGATGAGTTCTTGCATGGGTGTTACAGACGAAGTGCTAAGCGGAAAAAAAAAAAAAAAAAGAAGAAGGAGAGCTCTGTCTGTGGAACGTTCTGGGCTGAGGATGTGGTTTGGTAGGGAATAAAAGAGGAAAGAAGGAAAAAAGAAAAGAAAAGAGTGTGGGTACGTGTGTGGAGGAGAAAAAAAGAGGGGTGGGGGGAAAAAAAGAAAAGAAAGAAAAGGAAGGAGAGCCCACGTGTGTGGAGAGGAAAAAAAAAGAGAGAAAAAAAAAAAAAAGGAAATGTCTATCACAATATTTTCACAATAAATCTTAAGGTGGGTTATTATTAGCTAATACTGGTGAGAAAAAAATAATTTTTTTAGAAAGAAAAAAAAATAATTTTAATAGTATGTTAAAATTAAAATCAATATCAATTTTTATCACAATACTTTCACAATAAATCTTAAGTGGTAGGTTATTATTAGCTAATATTGGTGAGAAAAAAATAATTTTTTTAGAAAGAGAAAAATTGATTTAAGTATGATGAAGTAGTTGATTTAAGTATGAAACAAACTCACATAAAAAAAAAAGTATGAAATAAACTCCCTTATATATACATTGTCCTTTTTGGTAATTTATCCCTCAAACTGCCACTTTTATAAGTGCTAACCAAACACTCAGCTTTTTCAAAAAGCACTTTTTAACAGCTTTTACCAAACACTCAGCTTTTTGAAAATACACTTTTTCATTATGCACTTTTTGAAAACTCAACTTTTTCATTATGCACTTTTACAAAAAGCTGAACCAAACTCACCCTAAGGCTTTTTTTTGGGTTCTTTTCTCGGCCGGATGATATGAAAATTATGGGCCTTGATTTTAGGTGCTTCTACACTTGATCATCGCAAAGCCACCGCATGGCATCAGGGTACTGTCATGTCAGCTCTAGCCTTGTCAGTGTACCACTTTGTGTCGTGTGTGCCCGGGGGTTGTTAGAGATATCAGGGCCCTAGAGGACCAAACCCCAACAGCCCAACCTATTATAGATCCACGTACTAGTAAAAAAGGCAAACTAATCATAGGATTAGCCTAGGGTCTTCTAGTAAATAAACCATATATTGAGATGATTATAATCATGAGTTTAATAGTATTGATGTAGCCATCAAGGATTTTCACCTACGAGTGTAGGCCGTTAGGCCAAACAACTTTCAAGCTTGCTTCTACTTTTCTTTTTTCTCTCCTCAACTCATTTCCTCTCAACTTTAACATGGAAGAAAAAAAAAAGTGCTTCTATTTTGGTTAGTGCTTCTTTCATAGCTGGAAAACTTGTTATGAGAACCTATTCATGTTTGACCTTGTCGAATTAGTAATTTTATTTGCTACTTTCTCCTTCTAGTCTTACTATATGACCTTCTATACGTTCGACTTGTTCATGGTTAAAAACTACATTGATTTTTACATGATGTTAAATGGCTTCTTTTTTTTTTTTTTTGCTAGGTAAATGCGGGGGATAGAACCCCCGAGTTAATGGTTTACAACGGAACCGGGTGCCACTAGGCTACAAGGCCTAGTGGCGTTAAATGGTTGTAGCCTAGTGGCGTTAAATGGCTAATTGTTTCATACACATAAGTTTAAGGTTGTATTCCATGTTTATAACTTTATATATTGGTAAAATTCATGAGAAAGAATGTAGCCATTGGTGCCATCCTTGAAAACACAAAAACATGGTGTGGTTTATAGTTTTTGTTTTGGAACCCGAGTTTTTTCATTGTCCATAAGTGGATTTTTATGAAGGGTTTATTTATGATCACAGTCTGTTATGATAAGACAATTTCTATGGGCAGAATTTAACCATGCGGTTAGCTTATCACTTTTCAATTATTACATCGAAGTTTGGAATAAAATAAAATCGTTATGATTTTATTCAAAATAAACGTTTTTCTCACGTGATAAAGACAATTTCAAAGGGTTGAAATGACCTATGTGATTGGCCTTGTCACATTTCAATTCACAAGTGAAATTATTCAATAGTGATTGCTCATTTCTCTCTCACATGAATGATTGGTCCTACCATGCATAATGAGATTAGAAAAATTATTTAATACTCCAAAGGTAGTGGCCCATCCTCTTACATGAATGATGTGTCCTGCGTAGGACCTATGACCTATCATTCATATGAGAGGAATAAGCAATAAGTATTGTGGACATTAAATTTTTTCATGTTTATCATCAAATATAAACACATTAATTTCTTGATGATAGGGTAAAACTTATGTGCATTATATTTGGTTCTCCAAATAAATTTAAACACACAATTAAATTAAGGAAAAAGTTAATCGATGCTCTAAGAGCATTGGATTAGGAAATATTTTTAAAAACTTTTTATGAAAAAAGAAAAAAAAATTAATTTTTTTGACAATTTTTTATATTTTCCATAAAAGTGATATTAAAAGTTTTCCAAAATTGTTTTTTAACAAATGCACTAAGAGCACTCCCGATTACCCTTGAATTAAATATGGTTGTCATTAAAAAAATATACATTATTTATGCTTCATTGGTAAATGTCATCATGTATTTGAATTTAATAAGGAAACTTTTTTTTTGAGAAACTTAATATACAATATCTAACCAACTATACCGTTATTCCTAATTGTGATAGGTTTAATATCAATAGCATTGAATTTGTGTCACATGTTTATGATAACAGCTACAGGAATAGTAGCTAAGAAAGGAATAGTTAGGAAATTGATTGGAGAAATTAAAAATTAATGCTAATAAATAAGAATTTAAACTTGAACATAAATGTGATACTAAATAAATGCATTTATTTCCTTCCATTGAAGCTCCTTTAACTCATGATATAAGGGGATGTGAAGATTTATTAAATTATTAAGTGCTGATTTAAAGTCGATGACACAATTCTTTGAGTGCACTGCTCTGCAGTCCAGTTTGGTAAATTAAGAGATGTGTAGCCTTCAACCCTAGGAGAGCCCATATAAATAGATCTCTTTCTCCTATTCACAAAGACAGACCAACAATCTGCTCCCGTGGGAGGCACAAAACCAAATCCCTAGTCCTGAGAATCCCACCCACCCCACTTTCGTGCTGTCCTCTGACCTTCCTATTTTTCTTTAGATTTCATACCAAGAGCATTGTTTAAAATTTTCTGTGTATTTTCGTCTATTTTATTTTAGTATAAAATCCTATTTTTTCTATTTTAGACACCCACCCTTTAAAAAACACCCACTCTTTAAACACACCCCATCAGAATGTCTAATTTTTCTTCTCACACAGAAAGTTCCTTCCTTTTTGCATTGAAGGTCATTCCTTTTCAACAAGAGGCACAAGCAGCAGCAACAACAAAGATCAGTATCAAAGAAAAGTGAAGAGAAGAAGAAGAATAAGCAGAGCAGAGACATCCCAACAATATCTTTCTTACTTTGTTCTCACTCACTCTCTCTCCTCTTTCTTTTCAATTTTTAGCTCCAAATCTAACTCAAAGCTTGTTCCTTTTTCAGCTATCAACAAAGCACACAGACAAGACCAGGAGTAAAAGCAGAATATACACAAAGGAAAGTCAAGTATAGCACTAAGAGGGTAATATCCATTAATTTCTTAAGTGTTTGCTAGTTCTGCCTAAGCTTTAGGTACCTAGTGTATTTTTATTTCTACATGTTCACAAGACACAGAGCACACAAGCTACCATTTTTACACACAACTCGTTTTCACAAGCATTACATAAAAGAAACATACACATCCATAGCAAAACCATCACATGAACACAGCACACACACATCCAGCCATAGAAAACCCGAAGCCTCAAAATCCCAACGCAAAAACATAGCCACACCCAAGCCAAAAATCCAACCTTTTGAACACCCAAAACTCGAAACAAAAATCCTTTCTCTCTTAACACCCCCAAACCCAAATCAAAATCCCTTCTTTTTCCAAATCATTAAACCCCAAAAAGAAAACCAAATCCCCAAACCCACAAACAGGCAGCAATAAAAAGAGAAACTTTCGGCCATTAATCAAAGAACAACAGCAGAAAAATAAAAAGATTAGAGAGTTCGAGACTCGGGAGAGAGAGACCAGGATAGAAAGGGAGAGAGCCACGGTGTTGGTGGCTTGTGTTGAGCTTTGAAGCTCCGGCCGTGGGTTTGATTCAGAGACGGAGAGAAGAGAAAGACAGGGAGAGAGGATTAAGGCTTAATCTGATTTGGGTTTAACCGTTTAAGTTTGAGATAGAAATAGAAAGAAAAGGACTAAGAGGAAAGATAAGATGGTGAGGTGGCGTTCTGTCATTGGTGCATAGATATTTCTTTTCATAGTTTGAGTGAAGTTTGGGTTTGGACCGGATTGGACCCACCCATTTAGGTCAGCTACCATCTAAAACTAAAAATCATATAAGCCCACCCCACTAAAAATCCCAAGCGAATTCTCTCCTTTAGGCTCAATCCGAATTCCTCTAAGGTCCAGCCCACATTAAAATTTAGCTTCACCCAGACCCAATCTAAAAAATCACACGCACAAGCCCACCAGCCTTTTTAAAATCATAGTCAAGCCAAGCCCAAAAATTAAGCTCCTTCTTAAATCCATTCCACCACAAGGGCCCAATCCACAAGTCAAGCATGTTTCAAAAATTACAAACCAACCCAAACCTTTTTCAAATTACATTTTGACTTTCTAACTTTCACAAAATTAAACTTTTAACACCAAAACTTTCCAAAATTGAACTTTCAACCCCAAAACCTTTCATAAAATTAAACTTTTAACCTGAAGCTTTTCCAAAATACATTTCAACCCCAAATCTTTTCTGAATTGCAATTTGACCCCAAATTTTTTTCCAAATTCATTGTGACCTGAAACTTTCCAAAATTACAATCTGACCCAAAACTTTTCCAAATTATATTTCAACCTTGAAACTTTTTGAAATCACAAATTGACCTCAAAAACTTCCAAAAGTTCATCTTTAACCATTGTTTTGCCAAAATAAAAAGATTTCTTCAAGATTAATAATTTGTCAATGACGTTGTTTCAGCATCTCTTAGAAATCTAATATTTATTTTCTTGTCATTTCTTTGTGTCTCTTGCATGAGATAAGATACTTTGGGAAAAGGATTTGCAAAATTGCAATTAGTATGCTATGCTTTGGAACGAGGTTAGCTATACTTAATTCCTTATGTAATTTACATTCCTAGCGTATGCCATGCTATCATATACTCAGTAAATATTTTTATAAAATAAATTGTTCACATGCCCTTTCATTTAGATATTGTCATGCATCCATATGTCATCCTAGGATAAATACATGCCATTTTTCTCATGCCATTTCATGATTGATACATGTCACTTCTCACATGTCATCTTAGGATAGATACATGTGATGTATTCACATGTCACCCTAGGGTAGATTATACACGTCATTAATGTGTCATCTTAGGATAGATCCCTATATACATGTCATCTTAGGAAGGATTCCTATATACATGTCATGCATTCACATGTCACCTTAGGATAGATACATGTCATTACCCACATGTCATTCTAGGATACATTACATGTCATTCTTATACATGCCATCTAAGGATAGAAACATGTCATTTCTTACATGTCATACATTCACATGTCATACTAGAATAGATTGTACATTTCATTTATTCACATCCCATCCTAGGATAAGTTTGATCATTGTTTCATTTTTCAAATGTACATGAATATCATTTTAAAACCAAATGTCAAGTATTTTAGTTGTTATTGAAATGGTGAGTTTTAAAATTAAATTCGAAACAAGGTACTATCCTTTAGGATAGGTGTTGTGGGGTGCCTAACACCTTTTCCACATGTAACCAAGCTTTTGAATCCATGTCTTCTGGATCGAGACATCCTTTTCATGGTTTTAAAAACCGGACCGAACTAGTCGGTTCGGCTAGTTCAACCGACAATTGGGCACTAGTCCAATCCGGAAAAAAAACCCCTAAAATGGGTAAAAAATTGGGAACTGGATGCAGAAACAGTTTTGCCTCCGATCTAGTTTTTAAAACCATGATCCTTTTATTTTATACTTTAGCTTAAGAGCCCTAGGGCCTTAGTTAAAATTAGGAAATAAATTTAATTAGACTTAGGTGACCAATTACACCTTAGAATCTCAATGGTTGGTGGCGACTCCTACGGTTTGTACTCTTTCCCAAGTGTAACCCTCTGATTTGATTCCACGTATCTCAAAATCTAGGGTGGAGTAGTCGTTGGGAGTTTTTGGAGCTCGAATTCAATTTGTTTGTTTCGTTCTGCTGTTCTCTTTTCTATCCATTCCCGATTAGTTGATATGGCCAACAAGGATTCGGCAAAATCTAAGCGGTTGAGGGAGGAAGAGGAAGATGGTGTGAGAGAGAGAGAGAGAGAACCAATTTAACGTGAAAGTGAGAGAGGCAAAGGAAGAAGAAGAAGGAAAAATAGGGTTTAGGTTAAGTGATTTAGAAATGATGTCGTTTCATTTAAGTTTCTTTTCTTTTTTCTTTTTTAAATCTGATACAAAACAATGTCATTTTGGACCCATTAAAATTTTTTAATATCAAGTTCAAAACGGCATCATTTTGGTATCTAAATTAAAAAAAAAAAAAAAAGGAACGACGTCGTTTTAGTTAAAATTGAGAAATCGTTTTAGTATCTCCTTTCTCTCTTGTCACCCTCTCCTCTCTCTAGGGTGGAGTAGTCATTAGGAGTTTTTGGAGCTCGAATTTAGTTTGTTTGTTTCGTTCTGTTGTTTACTTTTCTATCCATTCCCGATTAGTTGCTATGGCCAACAAGGATTCGGCAAAATCTAAGGGGTTGAGGGAGGAAGACGAAGATGGTGAAAGAGAAATATTGTTTTTTTGGAAGCTGCGCGAACTATCATTCATTGAATGATAGAGATTAAAAGTCTTTAATTAGACTTTTAATATGCTACTGAATCGTGTTTGTGTGCCAACTATATCAATGTAAATTTCATATCATCCTTGATTCAAATATGTACGTCTTTGGAGGCATTAATTCGCTTCCTTTACCTCCATATCGGGTAACAACCTTAACTTCATCTCTAAATCTGGTAACAACAACAATCAACTTTTATAGTAGGGAAGATCCTAGTCTTGATCTTAACAATTCTATTACTAGTATAAAAAGTAGGGCAGGTATTGGAGACATGAATATTCTTAAATGCAACCCTCGCACAGTCATGCTGGACGGTAAAATATATGTGTGGTGTGGTGTCCATCCTGATTATTATCCAGAAAACTTTTGGCTGGATGGAGGTTTTTAGGTCACTCACTACAACATGGTACTGTTTGAAAAATCTTCCTGATAAGATTGACCCCCATTCAATTAGATCTACTGTACTCCTCACCAAAATGAAAATTCTCATTGTCGCTACCTGTGTGGATCGTGTTTCATGTAAATTTCATTACTTTGACTTGACCAAATATAAGTGGAAGACGGGAGAACTAAGGTTGGGATGTGTCGACAGTAGTTACAAGAGTATTAACCGTTGGTAGTACTCTATATTGGCTGTATACTTCTTCTCTTCCTCATTGATGTTGTCAGTGTCATATTTGCATCGAAGGAATAGACTTCGAAACTCATGTACAGTTCTATGGACGGCTTGATACTTATAGGGTTTATGATCAAAACACTGATAACAGTGAGCAATTTTATAATGTGAATCCACAATATTTTTTTAATCTAAGCGATTAGAAATTTTGCCTTGTCTTTTACACTTTCATCCCAAAAATTGGCACTGCTAAGCTATACAGATTTTACCACCTCATCCTCAACATTTCCCATAACGGGAATGAAAATTTGAAATTTTCAATTGTGTCCTACCCATGGTATGAATTCAGTATGCTTTTACCTATTCTGGATTGTTTGTTGAGGTAAGTTATTTCCATGTTTCACTCTGTATTCCTTTCCTTATCTGGTGTTTAGGCTAAGCACTAACAAGTAACAACAAACATGAATGTGTATTTAGTCTTTGCATAACTTGATCTTACAAAAGCTTATAAGTGGACATTATTTGGCATGTTCAAGAACTCACCGACGCCAACAAAACCGCTAGGAACCGTGCCGATCCGACTGCTGAAAGCTTCACTAAAGGTTCTCAATGCGGTGTTCGGAAGGTTTTTTTGTACCGAAGTTGGTTGGTGTGGTGGTCGGCGGCAAGATCTGCAAACCAAAGAGAGAGAGAGAGAGAGAGAGAATACCAGTTTAATGTGAAAGTGAGAAAGGCAAAGGAAGGAGGAGGAAAAATAGGGTTTAGGTTAAGTGAGTTAAAAATGATGTCGTTTCATTTAAGTTTCTTTTCTTTTTCTTCTTCTTCTTTTTTTTTTTTTTTTTTTTTTTTTTTAAATTTGATACAAACCGTGTCATTTTGGACCCATTAAAATTTTTTAATATCAGGTTCAAAACGATGTTATTTTGGTATCTAAATTAAAAAAAAAAAAAAAAAAGTGGAATGACGTCCTTTTAGTTAAAATTGAGAAATCGTTTTAGTATCTCCTTTCTCTCTTGTCCGCCTCTCCTCTCTCTTTCTCTAAGCTTTTGTAAGATCAAATTATGCAAAGACTAGATTACTTGTTAGTGCTTAGCCTAAACAATAGATAAGGAAAGGAGTATACAGAGAAACATGGAGAAAACTTACTGTAACAAACAATCCCAAATAGGCAGAAACATATTGAATTCGTACTATTAGTAGGACACAATTGAAATTTTCAAATCTTCATTTCTGTTATGGGAGATGTCAAGGATGAGGCGGTGAAGTATGTATGGCTTGGCAGTGCCCTTTTTGAGTATGAAAATGTAAAAGAAAATGCAGAAGTTTTGATCATTTAGATTAAGAAAACATTGTGGATTCACATGATAAAATTCCTCGCTCGTGTCAATGCTCTGATCATAAACCCTATGAGTATTGAGCTGTCCATAGAGCTATAAACGAGTTTTCAAGTCTATTCCTTCGATGAGAATATGACACCGATAGCATCGGTGAGGAAGAGGAGAAGCATTCAGCCAATACAGAGTATTACCAACTGCTAGTACTCTCGTAAATTTTGTTGGCACAACCCAACCCCAATCCTCCATCTTTCACTTATATTTGGTCAAGTCAAAGTAATAGATTTTATATGAAACGCGATTCACAGAAGTAGTGACAATGAGAATTTGCTTTTTGGCGAGGAGTACAGTAGTTTGTAAATCTAATTGAGTGGTAGGTCAATCTTATCATGAGGATTTTTCAAACGGTACTATGTTGCAATGGGTGGCCTAAAAACCTAAATCCATCCAGAAGTTTTTGGATAATAATCAAGATGGAAACCGCCTCACACATATATTTTACCGTCCAACACGGTTGTGTGAGGGTTGCATCTAGGAATATTTATGTCTCCAATACCAACCCTACTCTTCAGGCCAGTAAGAGGATGGTTAGGATCAAGACTAAGAACTTCTCTACTATAAAAGTTGATTATTGGGATTTGGAGGTGAAGTAAGGGCTATTACCCGATGCGGAGGTAAAGAAAGTGGATTAACACCGTCAAAGACGTACAAATTTGAATCAAGGATGCTATGAAACTTACATTGATATGGTTGGCACACATAACACCCAATTCGATGGCATATTAAGAGCCTGGTTAAAGACTTTTAATCTCTATCATTCAAAGAATGATAGTTCTAGTAGCTTCCAGCAAAACAATATTTCTCTTTCACCATCTTCCTCTTCCTTTCTCAACCGTTTAGACTTCACCAAATCCGTCTCGACCATAGCAACTAATTGAGAATGGATAGACAAATAGAACAGCGGCATGCAACAAACAAATTGAATTTGAGCTCCAAAAACTCCTAACTATTACTCCACCTTAAATTTTGAGATAAGTGGAATCGAATTCAAGGGTTACATTTGATAGAGTACAAACCATAGGAGAGAAGAGAATAGCAGAACATAAAAGCACCAAAAGGAAAACCCTAGAGACAGTGGGGATTAGATGAGGAAGGTAATAAATCTCTTATTATATACTACATGAGAGATAAGGTTGATTTTAAGCTTAAAGGGTAAGATGTTTGTGTCTAGAAATGTATTTACACTTAAAGGGAGTGGGGGACTGTTTTGTCTTTTCGTTCACACTTTTTCGCAACAGATATAGAGAACACAGAAAGAGAGAGTCTAGAAAGTAAGAAAGATTAGTATGAGGAGATTTCCAACGAAAATCCAGGGACTGCCAGCAAAATCGAGGGATTGCTATCTAGTCTACTCAAGCACATAGAGAAAATAAAGAAAGGGGAGAGGAAGTATAGAGAGAGACTAGAAGTAGAAAATCAAGGATTTTTTAGCTGTTCTTCCATCACAACTCGCACGACGTAATAGAATCTGAGAAAGGAGGGGACCATTCTATAGCATTCTAAGCATAAACTCGGAAACTAGATAAATAAGTTTTTGGCTCTTCAGTCGTTAGAGCTCTTGCAAGTATTTCAAACCCCCTTTTTTTTTTTATTAAATTTATTAGATTTTTCTAGTTTTCCAGTTGATTGCAATATATGACTTTTCGTTTACTTGATTGATAAATGACAATATTCCTTGATGCCTAGGTTGTTGGAGGAAAGAAGGGGAAAGGGAAAGTCAAAAGCAATTGCTTTTTAAAGGAAGAGGTGTAAATCTGGTTGCAACTAGCTAAAAATTGAAATTTCAAGTGCATTAACAGGTGCTTTGTGAAAATGTCAGTGTCCTTTTTTTTTTTTTTGTTATTTGTTTGTGCTTTCTCATGGAATTGCATGTTTTCAAACATGCATATTTGAACTTGGTTGCTTTAAATTTTGCTTACTTTGTTCTCTCTTTGTGGGAGATTACGGTGTATAGACATGGAATTTAGACTAAAAAGTTCAGTTTCAACCATTGAAAATGCTCTCAACTACCATTTCAATTTGTTTTGCAATACCAATGTTGATCATGTCAATTTTAAAATCATTCAAGAAGCTTGCACTTTCGCAATACCTGTAGGCTATAATTTCTTTCAAGTTGCCATTGTCTTAAACTGGTATAGACAAAAATTTCAAGCCAAATTTCGATTTCTTGTCATGGCTTGAAATTTAATCAATATGTACATTTGTTAAAGTTCACATTTTTCCAACGGAAAAAATGAAAAGAAAAAAGTTGAGTCTTTCTTTTCTCTTCCGCATCCTTTTCTGAGCCAGATTAGATACTGATACCTGGGCAGCTTTACTTGTGGTTTGATCCTAAAAACAATGATGTGAACAAAGAAGCAAGACATCTGAATCATCTGATAAATTTTGCAGGGCACAGAGATTCAACGGCTTGTCCGGACTCATTTGAGTGAGTTCAGGGCAGATGCACACCCAGAAATTTGACCGGGAAAGAAGGATGCAGTGGCAATCTAGGGTCAGGACTCCATGCACTACTGCTTACCTGGTGTCCCTGACACATGGGTTGATATATTTTAGGAACTGATCTGTCATCACCTGGAGATAAAGGGATGAACATTTAAAAGGATGCATCAATTAAAAAAAAAAAAATGAAAAAACTGCAAGCTTTTCCGTGCACAACAGTGGACTGAGATCTAAGAAGTGAGTACTGAGGGTAAATGTGCTGCCAGACGCAACCTGAATAGAGTTTTGAATGACATTAGGGCCTTTTGAAGGGAAAAAGGCTGCTTCTTGTTTTATTGTGGCAGGAAGTGACAAGATCCAGATGTCCAATTATAACAACAAAGTAATGTTTGAGTTCTTACTTCATATTGTCTTGTGATTTGTCTTTTAATCTTTTTGCATTCATTTCTTTGGAGGATGTTTTATTTTTATTTCTTGGGGGTGATATTGAAGGCTCGATATGTTAGACATTCAATATGGTTTTTTTACTTATTTATTCACTTTTTCTTTTTTTACTTATTGTATGATAGGACACAATAAGGCTAACCTCTATCAAACCCACTTAAAAGTATTCAATGCACCTAATCTTTGGATACAGGATTTCATGATTGATCACTTTGGCATTGTCTTCTGTAGTTTATTAACGCCTGTAGTTTCCCTTTTGGGGTTGATTTTAGATTTTGGAGTTCAAACTAGTAGCTCTTATAAGGCCAGTGTTTCCAAACGTGTCCATAGAATATTAGAATGCACAGAATCATTCCATGCGCGCATCACATAGTATGGCCAAAATTATAGAGAACAAAGAGAGAAAAAAATCCTATAGCGGAATGAGGGATTTTTTTCCCGCTCGAATAAAGACTAGTACTCATTAACAAGAATCAAGATACATCAAATGTCTATTGCATACACTCACTTACACACATGGTATACACAGTTTTTTAAACTAAAATCGTGACTTCTTTCTAAGTTTCTAAACGTGGTGAGTGTGTAAAATAGACATTTTAATGCTAGACACGATTTCTATGTTTATTAAACAATTTGCTGAGGCCTTCGGTAGTAACATACATTCTCTGCATCAAAGTTGTCCTTAATAAATTCAGCAGCACTTCTTCCAACATCATTGAGCAATGGAGTTAATGCCATTGACAAGACAACGATAACTAGAGCAGCTTGTTAAGCTCAAGTGGTAGCACACAAAGCCTGCTTCCAAGAAGGAGAAAATTCTATAAGAAAAAGGAAATATGGAATGCTTAGTCTGAGAAGAGTTGTAAATCAAACTAAATTATGACTCATCTGTTTGCAAGAGAAAATACTACAAATCCAGACTTGCCTCCTTAATAGTCAGTCCAACACGAGGAACTACTGTTGTTATGATAGTTTCTTAAAGACGATCAAACCTGCCAAGAGTGAAAGTGTGTGAAAGTGTATTTGGCCACTCTTGGACATTAAGCTGCAGAAACAGGAAAAAATGATGGCTAAACTGCAAAATTTTCATATGCATGTGGGATCCACATTTAGTGAGATAGTGGGTGCATAAGCTCGGTGCAGGAGATACTTTCTCTAGCTAGACTTAATAGCGATTAGTGAGTTAAAAGAACCAACGCAATTAGGGATGGCAATGGGGAAGGGCGAGCCCAAAGGATGGAATCTTCACTCCTGCTTCGTATGATTTTGTCTTACCTTATCTTCATTCCTTATGACATAGAAAACTTCCTTACTCCATCCCCTCCCCTTGGGGCTCCACCCCGTAAAATTTTACTTCATGATAATTTGCCACACAACTATTACAATTTTTTTAATAAAACTTATTTCATTAATATAAATATAATTGAAAATTGAAATTACAACTAAATTTATCCCATCAAATCAAACAAGTTTTTAGCAATAACTAAATAATATTATTCAAGTGTTTAACAAGACAATATCTCAACAAGAACAAAAATCTAATTGAGAGAGAGAGAGAGAGTTTTAAAGTTTGTTATCCAAAATATTATTCTTTCTCTTTATAAGATAAATTTTAACGAATAATAATCATCTATATATATAATAATAGGTGAAGCTGGGAGAAACTCAAATTAGAATTCCAAATTAGAGTTTCAATTTTGGGTCATGTGTCATAAATTATTTATTCTTAAAGAGTTTTATTTCTTAATTTTAGAATCAAATGTGGGACCACATCATAAATATTCATCCAAATGAGTTATTAAATACAAAAACCAAATAGTCTAAAATAAATGAATCCAAAAAAAAAAAAAAAGTGTTTAACAATAATTTTTTTTTTTTTAAAAAACATGGACAATTTACATTTTATACCTAATAATATCCTTACAAAATTTTTTAAAGAGTTAACAAAATATAAAAATGACTACCAATAGTGTAGGGACCTTATTCGCAGCCAGGGCCAGGATGTGGGACCTTGGCCCAATGGGCCCTATACAATAAATTTGTAGAGAATGAGTCAAAGAACTAGACCATAATGAGTTGGACAACGGCTATCTCTGAACTGAATAATAATCAAACACAAATAAGAGGTCCTGATATCAATGGACCTCTAGTCCGAAGAGGTCACACTTGTATATATTTGACCACAAATGGATACAAAGACAGTTTGAATGGCTACAGTGTTCTCTTCCTCTCTCTCTCTCTCTCTCTCTCTCTCTCTCTCTCTCTCTCTCTCTCTCTCTCTCTAATTTTCCGATCTCCCTTCTCATGGAGGGTATCTCACATTATATAACTCCCCTTGAACCATCTCGATCCTACACTTGTTGATCATCTGAGTCCTCACTTGAGTACCCGTCTCATCAGACAGCTTCCTTGACTTTTTGTGAATTGCGGTAGCCAAGACAGTACTGTTCAGAGGTCTTCTCCACATAAATGTGGCTAGAAAAGTAGCTGTAATGCATTTAATGCGATGGTAGCAGCTTTTCCTTGGATATTTTTGGATTCCCTTCCTTCTCGTATATTCATGAGTCACGTTCCTATCATTGGAGCTCCTTGGAGGGTCACCCTAGTTGCTGGAATACATATTTGAGCTATATTCATCATATCCGAGGAGGAGTCACTCCTCGGACTGACTCCAATCCGTTCCTTACTCATGAGTTTTTAAATTGGACCCCTGACAACTATTTCCTTCCCCTCGAATCATCCAATGCTTCTCAAACAAGGCCCAATATACGATTTTGGGCCGTTACCCCTACAAATAGTATTTAAATTATATATATATATGAATTATATTATGCATCTTATTGTATATTTTTAAGTGTATTCATGTATATGCATGAGGTTACAAGCTAGTATATATAACCAAATGTGAGAGAGAATCAAATTAAATCTAAAATTGGAGTCTAATTTTATGTCATATGTCCTATATAATTTCTTAAATTTTCTGCAACTATTTACTTACATTACGAAAATCAAGGAGTCCAATTTAATTTTCATAATTTTAGTGCTAAATGAGTTATTAAGTGATAAAACCATAAAATCAAAATTAATAAACCTCCTTCTTAAAAAAAAATAAACCTTAAGAAAATCACCATCATTTATTAATTTTTCTTTTTATTATTATACAAACTAGTATATAATCCGTGCATATGTACAGTACAATTAAAAACAATCATAATTACATACATATATGGATTCAAATTATATTTGATGTAAAAGTTACACATTTGTTAAGTCGTAAATGAGTTTTACTCTCTTTTATTATTATTATTATTATTATTATTTTGGATATACAAATGAGTTTACTCTTTTTACTTTTTAATTTTTTGGTTTATTGGGTTTTTGATGGTTTATTTATATTAAACTCTTCATCTTTTGCACAATATTAACTCACCTAGAACAAAAATTTTAAGAACTTAGATAGGACACGTAGCACAAAATTAGACAACAATTGTAATCCAATTTAGAATTTAATTGGATTTTCTCTCAACTTTAGCTTTAATTACTATATACTAGTGTATAACTCATGCATATGCATGGTACAATAAAAAACAATCACAATTACACATATATATGAGTTCAAATTATACCTAACGTAAAAGTTATGCATTTTATAAGTCATAAATATATAGATGAGTTTACTCTTTTTTTAATTGAGTTTTAATGGTTTATTTATGTTAAACTCTTGTCTTTTGAACAACATTAATTCACTTGGAATAAAAATTTAAAAAAACGTAGATAAGACACATGGCACAAAATTAGACTACAATTATAATTTAAATTATAATTTTTTTATAAAAAATTACAATCTATTTGGATTTTCTCCTGACTTTGATTTTAATTATTTATATATAGACAAAATAGTAATTGAATTAAAAATAAATAAATAAGCAAAATTAATATTTGTATTGAAAAAATGAAAAGATAAAAAGAATGTCAGGAAGAGAGATGGTAAGTATGAGAAATAAAAGTAAAAAAGAGGGGTAAAATGGGGAAGAAAAGGAAGGAAAAAAAAAGTGTTTTCAGTTAGAAAACT